>CM065179.1:6574292-7774292 GCA_033026295.1 Channa striata | reverse complement strand
TGGTCATGAGAAAATTCTATTTATATTGACTGTTCGATTTGATTGACATCAGCTTTTGTGTTGAAATTTATTTTTTCCTCCTCCTCTCAGATGACTTTGTTGTAGCGTTGAGAATCCTTGAGCTTGAGTTATTTAAGGCTTTTGTAACTTTTGTGCCTGTCACAGTAATTTGCCTTCAAGTGCTTTGGGAAAAAAGTAATTTCTATGTGTACTTTGTAATGTTTTGTAAGGCTGTTTTAGATTTTTGGCGGAGGATTATTTTTTATTGAACTAGATTTGGTTCTTCTTACAAGTATACTGAACCCTTATTTTTGTGTATTTTTAAAGCTGTTCTTGACTACACTTTAACTAGCCTAAGGACAGAAGATGGTCTGTAATAAACTGCATAGTTCAGCTGTATTTTGTACTTGGTCACAATGTGTAAATAAATCGGTGTAAACCAAAAAGGCTTGAGCACATTTATTTATCAAACCTCACAAAATCTCTATTTGGAACAAACAGCAAATTTACAAACAGTTCACTTTTCCTAATGTTTAGTAGATTTGCTCACAAATGACTCATTCAATACAGTATTTACACAATTTAAAAATCCTAGTTTCCATGGCAACTCTGCTCCGGACAAGTATTCTTAACTTTATTTACACACTTTTTTTCTTTATAATTTAAGAACAGTTCTGACATCTACCTTAGTTGCAGTGTCTTCATACAAAGGCACACAGAACATGAACAGTAGAGATTTGACCGAAAGAAAGAACGATGAGTGTACGACGTAAATTAGAAGGAGGAAGAAGAAGAAAAGGCTTGGTCCTAGGAGACGACAGGACACTCTCAAAACTTAAGTGCACATTGTCCTTCAAGTCTTGTAAAGGAGTCTTGTCTCCAGTTTATTCACTTACTATACAAACATCCGTCCTCAGTCCGGCTCTCAACTCTGGAAAAAGTGCAAAGATCTCTGAACCTTCACTGATGGTCCGCTGGAAAAACTGGCAGTCCAATTTGTACAAGATTCACAAGGAGCAGCCTGCCATGTACTTTCCTGTGAAGGGTTAAAAAGACGAGGGTAAGAAAACGCCTCTATGCTGGAGCCTTTTTTTTACATTGGGTAAAAGTGCTGCATGTGCTCTGCTTAGGAATTTTATTGCTTAGCTGAAGATGGTATGAAAGGGATTTTTTACCTATGGAAAGTCTTTGTGCTAAGCTAACGGTGCTGGGTGGTTATAGTATGTACAAATGATAGTTTCTGTTTCTTTCCTAAACTTCATTTTCAAGATGTTGCAAACATGTTTTTGGGTTTTGCCTCTCAAATAAACTAAAACATATGACCTATAATCAAAAATTACCGCTTTATACAATTTTTTATATTTGATAATATTAAAAGTTCTTTTATTCAGTTCTAATTTATGGAGAGCGGACTGATGACCTGAGCAGGAAGAAAACACCCACAAGTGTAATTTATCATAATCGACACACTTTTTAAATTCAATAAATGCACAAATTTCTATTTATAGCGTAAAATAATGTCTCAATTTTTTAACATGTAATTGTTGCTAATGAGTTAATGGAGAGTGACTCTCCACCAATAAAAACTAAATCCCCTCGAGTGTGGGGAGTGTCACCTGTGGCGAATCTCTTCTTGACCAGCGACATGCGGTACCGGCTGCCTACCAGCTCCACGCCCATGCCCGACAGCGAGGCCCCAGAGCCGACAAACTGGACAGCCAGGCTGGGTGGAGGGCCGCGGGGAACCTCCAGGCACTGCCAGCTGGCACACAGCGTCCCTGAGCCTGGGACGCCGCCAGCAGGAAAAGACAGACTCCGATTAATTCAAACTCTATTTATAAAAAACATTACTTGAATAAACACGTTGATTTAGAAGTCTGTCTACCAGTAATAAGAACATGACGTGAGGGGCTACAGTTGCATCCAAAATACTGCTGTAAAAAGTCTCAAACTTGTTGTAAACCTTACAACAGATGTTTTTAGTCTCTCTTTAGTCATTGGTGTTCCCTCATTGAACTCACCTGACTAGACAAAGTAAAATATACGTGGACATTTGACTGTCAGGCAAAAGACGACAATTTCATCACTACTGCACTATAACTGGGAAAATACAGTAGGTTCAGTCTGAATCAATTGAAAAAAGTAAAAGCTTCCACTTTTAAACCACACTTACTGTTAGTTTAAACTAGAAGTCATATTTTCTAACCTGCAAATTACAGACTAAGGAAAGTGGCAAATGTTTCCCATGCTCACACATTTGTAAACGAAATACTGGTAAAGTGAGCTTGAACTTTTTTAGCCCTTATAAAAATTGGAACCATATTCTCCAGTCTGTCTGCTTCTGCCAGGAATTATTCATGTAACACTTTTGACATTTTAGGAATAAAGAAAGGAACTGTGCAGGGAAACTATTGGAGACAGGGAGGGAGAAGCTACGGAGACCTGTCAGTGCTTCTGTCGCTGGCTTATAAACCAGAGAAATCCTCTAGCTGTAAAGGTTTTCAGCCTTTAACCCCCATTTCCATCATCAGCAGCTATGAATAGCTCCTTGTTCTCTGTTCTCTAGCCTTGTAGTCTCACAGTGTGGTAAAATAATATATCATTATATGAATAAAGGAATAAAGTAAAAAAAAAAAGGAAGTGTGAGCGTCTGCTACAAATAAGCACACAGGTGAAAAGACCCTTGAACTGAAAATCTGATTTAATTTCACATTTTCTCTCAAACTACAGTCACGTGCCCTCTCTTTTCCATGAAAAATTAAGGTCATTAAATATGAACGACGATCAACTTGACCTAAAATCAAAGAGTCATACGTTATTGCTCGTCTTCATATCAGTTTAGCATTCACAGGCACTTCCACTCTCACTTTGTTCCTCGCAGCCAAGAAGAGAACAGCTGCCACGTTCAAATGCTAATGCTGCTGTTAAAAGGTAATGACATGCCTGCAGATGTCAGCTTTTTTTTATTCCTTTTTCAAAAGAGAAGGATGTGAAACACAGGGATCCATTTATGAAATTCCTAATTACTCAGTTTTGCATTTGTCTGACGTGACCTAGAGGAACAATGATGCAGCGAGTTCTGAGATTCATTTTATTCAGAAGGCAAATATGAGAATCAGATGGCTGCGTATGACACGCTGTCGGTCACAGATGTTACACTGCAAGTTTCATCCACCAAAATTTCCAGATACAAAACTAAATGCAGAGAGCTCTGACCTTTGCTGTGATTGGTCGGGGAAAGGTTGGGGAGTTTCCACAGCAGCCGCCTTTCTTCAGTGTTCCTGCGGAGGCAAATAAATAGTCAGTGAGGCCTAACCTGCTCCTTCAACCCCTGCACACACACACTTTACTTCCTCATAAAATGACTCATATTATCCATCACAGTCATTCCTTAATCTCTTAAACGACCCGTTAGCATCAGGCAGAGAATGAAAGTAGCTAATTAAAGTCAGTTATGAAGAATTTCTATTTCTGCATTTCAGATGGAAATATTGTACTTCCTACTTCCTCTGCAAGTTAAAGATCTTAAAGTTACATTTAGGTCCGTATTCACCAGCTGCAACATTAAAGTTATGTTTACTTGTTAATGCACAAATTATTATAATCTTTTGGAATAATTCTGTTACATACATCCTTCTGCATGACTTTTTACTTTCTGTACTTTTTTGACAACTTTTACTTAACTGTCTGATTGCAGAACTTCTACTGTAACAACTTTAATGGCACATAATTAACAGAAAAGAAAATTATCAGAATGAGCCATAGGTATATTTACATTTAGTAATTTGGCAGATGCTTTTATCACAAGGCAGCAAAAATCTAAGTCAAGGAGAAGGAGATATTACCCATAATTCATTCTATGGTGTAACTTAGTATACAAAATATATGGGAGTTTATAATTTCCTCTGTTTTCCATCACATTTATCCTTAAAGTCTCAAATTCCATGGCCCTTTATAATGCCTCTGTTTATATATTTTAATGACATGTTTTTGTTGAATACATTAGGTGAAAAACGCTGTTAAACCAGTTCTAAGTAATGCTGACTTTCGTTTGACGTGCGCACACAAACTGAGATGCAGACTAATGCGAATCTCAGATCTGTGAAAATAAAACATCTTGCACTACACTCCTCCGGTTTATCACAGCTTTGTTTACCATAAAGCTGGTAAACAAAGCTGTTATGAACTGGAGAAGAGCTACAGCTCATTATCCGTCTGCCATCGCATCGTCGCTGCTCACCAGGAGGCGGGCGGCTGGCACTGCAGGTCTGTGGCGGTGTGGTCCAACGGCAGCAGCACCTGGACCGCAGTGAGCTGAGTGGAAGGGGCTGTGGCAGGGCAGCAGTGGTAATCCAAGGACACCCGAGTAACTGTCCCGCTTCGCTGACACTCAGCTGACAGCAAAAGAGGAGCCCGACCCGGGTCCTGAGATGACATCTGCAAGAAGTCCAACACTCCAAGTTTTAATAGGACTAACAAAATCAAATACTGTAAATTGGTATTAAACACAGGAAAAGTCTACACTTTGACATTTTGTTTGCCTCATTTTAAACAGATTTTTGCCGTGTACATATGCAAAATTACAAAAATAATGTTACTTTTGAAACACTTCTGGCATAATGACAAGAGGGTTAGAAATGATGAAATGATGACACAAAGAAGCACAACTATTCAACACCAACCTGATACTTGAGCAGGCCGACATTGTAGTAAGAGGCCTGAGGGTTGAGTTCAGCTTCTCTCTGCAGGTACACCTGCAGGGCCTGCATGTTAAACCAGAAGTCTCTGGTGTCTGGGTCACTCTGAGATGGATCACTGTTACGACGCAGAGACAACACTTTGGTAAAAATACGACTAACAGACAGGAATGTGCTGCATAAGGCAGATGGCTGCTGACCTGTAGAGCAGCTTTTGATTTGGCAGGAAGTGATCAATCATTGAAATGTTGACCAGCCTGAAGCTGAGGACAGGGACATTGGGATTGGCTGTGAAAATCCTGGTGATGCCTGCAGGGAAGGACATCGTCAGGTCACCTGTGATCTTCACCAGACAGCTGAAGACAGAAGAAAACACACAAAGCAGGTCCAAGTAAGCGAGGTTCTTACTCTGATCTGAGCAGCTATCAAATAATCGTCGCAGAAAAATGTGCCAGAAATGTACTATGTTTGTAAAAAGTAGTACCGTGCTGACCGGTTGTGCTGTCCTCCTTTAAAGTAGGCGTTGATATACTCTGTTATGGCTGCTGCCACAGGCCAGGCCTCCTGCGTACTGAGGGAAATGGGACTGGGGCCTCTCGATAGGTGCACTGGGAGAAATTTGTAAAATAATTCATGTTATTAAAAGCTAATCATGACCGATGGGTCACTTATCTCTAATTAAGAAAATATTAGGCAGATTTAGTTTCAGTATATTTAAGTCTTTGTAAAGTCACAGCCATTCGTTTGTGTACTGAGGCTTACACGGTCTTTGTTGGTGGTCCTGGCGCTGGTAGGACAGTGGTGAGGCTTGTCCTGCTCTTGCAGGGCTTGGTGCTTGGTTCTGGCCCCCCCATTCACTGTCCCTGGCCTGAGGCCCCCACTCGCTTGGACTGGAGGATGAGGAAGAGGTGAGGGAAGGGCTGGGCTCGGGCAGCGGAGATGAACACAAGGATCGGGACTGAAACGTGAGTATAGGACAAAAATTACAATGAGCAACAACAACAAAAATCCACAAGTAGGACACATCTAACTAAATGACAGGGCATCTTAGTAAGAAGGGGGCTGATAATTGTGGCCATTAAAAAGCCATAACATTTTTTTTAAAAATAGCTAATATTTTAATATTTAGAGAAAAAAAAATAATACTAATGTGAGCAAATGTATTCATCCATTGTCCTAAGCTGAGCAGTTAACTCATGACTGCTACTCACTCTCTCAGAGCCGCTGAGTCGGCCTGAGGTCCTCTTGGCCCGGGTCGCTCTCTGAGGAGCAGCTGCAACCACTTCAGCTGTGTCTTGTCTGAAGTTTTGCTTGGACCCTTACAAAGACACAGACACACACAAAATGCTTCAAAGCCGATCTGAATCACACACTGAAACGGGTACAAGAGGCAGAGTACTCTGAAGTCAGGGAGAGTGTGTGTTCGGAGCAGGTGGTGACAAGCTGAACACGACTTACTGCCAAATCAAGCTGGCACCAAACTAATAGCATTTTATTTGTATTGATTTGGAGAGAGATTTAGTCTCCTGTTGGTGCTTGAACTTTCAGAGCTTTTTGCTCTTTAGTGAAAAGGAATTTTAGTCCCTTGTTCCTAGTTTGAAATCAATTTTTTGTTGCTCACCCAGTCAGGAAACATTAATATGGATTAATTTCATTACAGGACAATCATGTATATGTCATTGAGAGCGTGTAAGACGTTAAGGTCGTGTCTATTTAGATGTTGAAGCCTGTGAAAAAATCTATTTGGATAAGTTTAAAATGTAAGAGAATATGATGTTTGCATTTTGAATATTACATATAACCTATTCCTAAGAAAAACAGTCAGGCCTGCAGCAAATTATTGGTTTCATTATCAGGTAGAACACAATAAACTACCTCAAACATTGTAGTTCAGTGGAGTACTTCAGTGGTTAAATACATGCTTGCCTCAAGCTATCAGTTGACACTCGGCGTCATTTGGTTTTATTAGTGAAACCTACAGATATCTGTACCTTTATGAGAGCTGACGCTGCAGGGTGGAGTGTTCAGATCCAGGCAGTCTTGGTCTTTGTCTGTTGAGAAACACAAATCCTCCTGTGGGCCTGAATGCCTTGTTAGTGGAGGCGCGTTCCTGCGGGGTTCGCTTTCTGTTTGCCGATGCTTTCTCCTCTCTCCTCCTCCTGCCTCCCCTTTCCCTCCTCCTTCCTGTGTTTTGGAGCTGCTTTGCACTCCAGAGGCCCTCTCACTAAACGGGTTGTGGACAGAGTTCCAGTGCATCAGTTCTTTCTTTGGCTGGTCTGTGGGTAGAGAGCTTGAATTTGCATCAAGTCTCAGTGTATTGCTGTTGGCAGAACTTCCACTACTGCTGCTGCTGCTGCTGCTGTGTGGGGGAATTATTCCAGCGGCTGCAGCCAGAGATGACTGGTGTGTTGGGCTGCCAATCATCGTGATCGCAAATGGATCATCAGAAGTCACTGGAGGCGGGAGGCTGCGGTCTCGCTTTCTGTCCCTGTCTCTGCGATTGGTGGATGAAGATGAGGAGGAAGAGGAGGTTGGGAGTGTTTTAGTGTCGGCAAGGGTGATGGAGAATGGGTCCCCTCGTACTTCCATTCCTCTGCCCTCCTGGGCTGGGCGAGGTGGTGGGCGCGCCCAGGCGTCAGACAGATTCAGACTCTCCAGGGTGACAGTCCTCTCGAATGCAGCAATGAAGGGGTCCTCAGGGGGGATGTGTTTACAGTTCCACACTGATGACTCTCTCTCAGATGGCGGGAGGGACTGAGAGAAAGCAGGGAACCTCACAGATGAGGGGTCCATTTCTGGGGGAATGTGAGAGGGCCGTGATTGAGCAACAGACCAGATGCTGGCAGGGTCGTCCTGGAGGTGTGGGCCGCGACCAGGGGAGGGGTCATGGAAAGCAGAGAGGAAAGGGTCTGCAGGTCGCCCCAGTGTTTGTTCTTTACTCTGTGACACAGGAGGCCAGGCTGCCCAACCCACGGGCTCAGGGGAGGGCCCAAGGGGCTGATGGGAAGGCGAGTCCAGACCGGAGTCCTCGACGTTCTCCGGAGACGAGGAATCAGACGAGAAGGCAGCATCTGCACACACACAGTGAACATGTAAATCAGAGGTTATCAGCAGCAGGAAACAAACAGCTCATAACACAATAATTTGACTTCAACTGTTACAAGAATAACTTTCAACACTAAAAAGACTTATTTAATCTATTAAAATATTCTGTATCGGTAAGAATTTGAAGCTTTATGTTACAAAGGAGGATATATTTTATGGAAGGACTAGATATTTACAATTTTTACCAACACAGATTTTTCTTTGACCAGAGAAAGAACCCAAAAGTCAGTGTTAGAAGACAGGGAATATTTACGACGACACACACTAAGGCTTGTTACCGTCAGGTTTTCCTGACATGTACTGTAAATTAGTAAAATGTATTAAACAAAGAGTGAATCTGTTTCTTTTTCATTTTAATTTAAAGTCCTTTATTCTCATTTCAAGTGATTTCCAATGGGTTAAAGAGTAAAATGATGAGCAAAAGTGGTTGCTTATGTATAGCTGCTCATACCAGAAAAATTTACGCACAAACCCAACTAGGTCTGTTTCAGACATAAAATACATCTTCCTTGTCGGGCTCAAGTCAGGTTCAGGCAGACATATGTGGCCTATTCCATGGTGTTGCTTGAAATATAGTTTATTAATTACCTTTTAAATTGTGCTCACACATATGAATCAGTCATTGCCTCTTGTTAAATTGTTGAATAAATTGCCAGAAAAAAAAAAACATCACAGTTGTAAGGAGATCGTGAGGGACATGTGACAACATAAGTATCATATCAAATTACAGAAACTTTGGACATTCTAATTTCGTTTTTAATCATTTCACATTTTTCAATTTTATGACATAAGCATTCAACAATAACTATCCTTAAAAACCTACTGTAAGAAAAAAAGGAACATGATCATATAATAAGGGCCCTTTTATATTTGTGCCAGCACAGTATTGATATAAACAACAGAAAGTATTTCATATACATATATCAAAGTTAAAATTAGTTTACACAGACTTTAAAATAAGAGCTTCACTTACATTCAGAAGCACCAAATGCACTTTGCTCTCTGAGGTGCTCTCGACCATCAAAGCTTTTGGACTTAAATGCGGACTCCAGCGGGGGTCCAAACAGGCTGTCTGAACCCGACGCAGTCGAGCTCAACCTGACGAAGAGCAAATGAAATGAAATGAAAAAAATAAATAAAAGAGCCAGGGAGTGATAGAAGAGGGGACAGAATAATATGAGAAGTGAGAACAAAAGTGTGGGTGTAAATGAGAGAAGATGAAGCATAGAGGAAAAAATAAATCTGCTGTGTAGCTCTAAATGTAAGAATTATTGTTATTATTTGTAATAACGAGTGCTGTAATGTTTATGCAGGGACATTCATCTTTCTATAAGTGAGGGGGTGGTAATGGACATGGAGGGGAGTAAAATATTTCAAGTATAAAAACATCTACCACTAAAATAAAAATAGAAATAAAATAGAAAAGTGAACTACAGCTAAACTAACTTTTGGTGTCTGGCAAAAAAAAAAACCCAACAACTTTGAAGAGCCTCAAACTGCAGTAAAGGGTTTGGGTTTAACCTCCAAATATGTCTCTGGCTGCATCGCTGAGATACAGAAGGAAGAGGGATAATGTGAAGGGCAGAGCCATCTCACCTGCTGTGGTCGGGACTGGAGGTGGATCTGCGAAGACCCTCCTGCTCTCCATCTGTAAGCAGACAGCACACAATCAAATGCAGTTGTCCACTGCAGAGCGTGCTCCCCAATCAGCACTGATCACAGTCCCGGTGTTCTCTGTCAACGCGCCGAGGCGAGGCCGAGAGAGCGCGAGATAATATGACATGAGGGAAAACCCATCAGCCATTACATTTTGCGTGATATATGCCAGCAATTAGCCAGTGTCACCCAGCTCCAGCTGCTGCTGTCACTGCAGAGTAAGCGCGTTAATCAGGTGCTCATCGTTAATCCTGTCACCTTTGAATTTAGGAGAGAGAGCGACTCCTCGCTGCTGGAGAGCAGCAGATTGTAGCCCCCCCACTATGGGCAGCTAACAAACCTGTCTGCGATAAAAAATGTTTTCGAGCAGGAGCAGAGGGTCGGGTGTGACTAATGGAGGGCACCTGTGCATGCAAGGTCATTCAAAGAGGACATTTGCTGTCTGGAAGGAAACATGGCCGGAGGAGGGGCCGCATGAGGGAATCACTGCTTGTTTTATACGGTTTATACAAATGTGGAGTAAGAGCATCGCTGTAATCCATGTGAGATAACAAGCCCAAAACCATTTAGGACAGTAATTCAACTGCCCCTTTCAGGAAGAAATGTACAACGTGGCAGACAATGACATTTCTGATGCAGTAGAGACTGGTACAAACAGAAAATTAATATTGCAGCAACCAGTTAATTTCACTAGTGTTCAATCTGCTGATTATGTATTGAGTTATGATTCAGTTCAGGATATAGTCTGTTAGTTTCCTTGACAACAACAACCTGCTTGCTTCAAAACCAAAATATACTGAATTTATAATTATAAAGAATCAAATTTACATGTTTGACAAGTTGGGAGAAAATATTTATCCCTTTTAAATGTATTAACTGACTACTGAAATAGTTGCTCGTTTATTTACTGCTGAATGATGTAATCTACCCATCATTTAGGCAATCCACAAAAACATACATACATACAGTATAAAAAAACGACAGCTTGACAAACTGTAGTGAGACTCACCCCTGTGCGAAGCAGCCTCACCTTCTTCTGAGCGGCCTCCTGCAGCACTTGAGTTTCCTGCACAAACACACCAGAAAACTTCGGTATACTGCTGATGAGAATGTGAAGTTGTGTCAAGTCATCCTAACTGTTGGGGGACGGTGTCACCATCTTGTGAGGTATGTGCTTAGTTTTTTTGTTCACATTTTATAGCGATCGGGCAAAGGTAAGGGAGCACTCCTCTACAGACCTCCTACGGCAGTAGATCTTACCTACTGTGGTGACGTTATTTATGACAGAAAGTCCAAAAAGACCAACAGAAAGACACAGGGATCCTCACAGCGGTGTGACATCAGCTTCAAAGTTTCTATTCATCATAGCTTTTAGAAATAAACTGCAAAATAAAAGCACTGACTAACCAAAAATCAAATGTGACTAATTAGAGTGAACTTACTGGAGAGATGACGCTTTGCTGTCCCCTGAAAGACAGAGAGAGGTACAAGTTTGTTCAAATACAAAAGGTCTTCGCTGCCTCTTGATACTTCCCCTATTCCATTTTTAGCACTCCACTTCAAACCAGCTGGTTCATACTGATAAAGTAATTTTCTAAAAGAGCTGGACACTGTAGTTTTTATTTTGTCCACAGCATTAAATTGTGCATACACTGGAGGCCTTTAAGAGTTACCAATAAATATTTCAAATGAGTCTTTGAAATTCTTCAAGACTGTGTTCATCTGTGAGGTGTAAAGCAATGCAATAATGAAGTTTACATGCAGGCCTCAGATACTGTACATCTACACTGGCTTCATTCATGATAACAGTCCATCTTTTGTCTTTTTTCTCAATTTGTACATTTTTTCTACTTTGCACTAACTCTTCAATACAATTAATTTTTTGTAAATGTGAAAATCTTATAGACAAATAATTCTGACTCTGGCTCTCTTCTGACAGTGAAAATCTAAGAGCCTACATGTTGTCCTACTGTACTAATCTTAAACTTTGAATATAACCTGACAACGCTACAAATTGTGTAATCTTAAATGTCACCTTAACAACAACAACCTGTTGCCGTGTCCCCCGGTTGGGTGGCAGGGTGAGTGTCCCCACAGTGGCTTTTAGCTCCTTCTCAGTGGCAGCAGAATTGCTGCGATTACTGCTGGCAACTGGTCGGATCTGGATGTGGAACTTCTTGGGCTCCTCGTCGTCAAAATCTGAATCACTTGAATAGAAGTTGTTCTCCTTTTCCTCAGAGCAGCGTAAACAGAGAGGACAGTCAAGGAGAACAAGCAAGTATGGAACTGCACAGCACACATGTTAAATTAGACATCACCTAATTTTACTTTAGTCCACCAATGAAAATACCAAGACAAAAATATGAAGCTAAAATCATTCAAACCAGCAGAGTTTTTGAACTCCTACCACAGGTGAATTTTACTGTTTCTAAAAATGCTGTAACCTCCATGAAACTTGTTTGATTAATTAAACTTGGCAGATCTTGAATGAATGCAGTGTCGGTGCAAAACAGACACATCTGCAAAATGGGATGACAAAGGTGAAGTAGACTTGTTATCTGACATCTGTCAGAATTGAGAGACTCCTCTGATTAATGGATCAGGGCTGAAGATTAAGGACTTGGAATATCAGGTCATACCATGCTGTGGGATGACAGGCAGCTCAGTTCAGCCGGTCAAAGAAGATGGATTCAATCATCTACATCAACTAATGGGACTGTGTTCCAAATAACAGTAAATGAGACCATGAATGCAGCCATTCACGCTAATATATTACTTTAACCTCTCAGGAGAATCTTAACTTATACTAGTGTAATCATTATTTAAAAATACCAATATTTCTTGATTACAGCTTCAGAAATTGCTTTACATTTCTTTATTGAATAGATAAGGTGAAGTTATAACAGCAAATAGGGTGAAAAATAAATATGACTAGCCAGTTTTTAAAGCTATTTTATGTACATTCATACATGACATTTGGTCAAAATGCCTTGGGCAAGGCACTGAACCCCAAGTTGCTCCCGGTGGGCCGGTGAGCACCTTGCATGGCAGCCATCACCATCCTGTGTGCACCAAATGACTCTGTAAGTCGCTTTGGATAAAAGCGTCTGCCAGATGACTAAATGTAAAATGTAAATGACTAAATGTAAAATGTAAATGTAGATGCTGTGGAGCGTCCTGTGACTCACAGTCACTGAACCGAGTGAAAGACTTGAAGGGTCGATTAAAAGTAGAACTGGATCTTTGGAAGAGGTTAGGGTTAGAGCTGGTCCCTGCCTATTATCTGAATCTTAAATCTGAATTATACTATTGCAACTGATGTGCTCATTAGGTTTCACTTTATCATGAATTATGTGTACATGAATGTGATTGAGACCGTTTTAAATATTCTGTTTTTCTATAAAAATTAAAACACAGTAAACATTGTTTTGAAGGAAAAAAAGAAGAAAAAAAAGAATTATAAATATAAAAGTCAGAATATGGCATGATGCATGCAGACATTGAACTGTCAAGACTGACATTTAAGCAGATAAAGGATATCGTTCTGGGTGCTGTCGGCTCGGATGACAAATCCCTCATCATCTACTTCTAGTGGAGAATTCTACATGAAAAGGAACAAATGCAAAGTTTGACTACTTGTCTACCATGCAAATTTAAATTAAATTACTTAAATCCATCTACAGCTTTAGCTTGCACAATGGCTTCCTGCGTGCCTTCTCCCAAATAACCCAGAGAGATGTGGACGTTCATTCCAGTTGCCTCTAAGGATTTTGTCTGTCCATCTCTCCGGCAAGTTTTTTTCGCACCTCCTTCTGTTTTTTTTTGTCTTCCACGACTTGGAGGTTTTACTTCCACTACTTTTAATGTTTCCATGTTTCTTCCATTTCTGGATGGTAATCTCACAGGTTGCACTGGTATCACTAATTGTTTTGAAATATTTTTATATATTTGTTGCTTTTGTAAGCTTTCTAACGTTGCTACCAATTTGTAAATTTAGTTCGCGCAATTTAACACATCTGGTGCCACACATCAAGTGGACTGGATTATGTTTTAAAAATCAGGCACAAGATTTTACATATTAAAGATAAATTACCAAGAGAGGGTTTATCAAGGGGGATGCAATTGTTTTTGCACTACTATAATTTTGCATTATTTTCCTATACCTTTGTTTTTTGTACCATCCTTGAACATTTTTGTTACTTCTGATGACGACATGAGTACATTTTACCAACTGGATGTGCACTAAAACATTATGCCAACATAAAAGACAATTTGTTGGTTAACACCTTTTGTCATTTTAACACAAAGTGATGCAAACATTTTGGCTTTATGGTGTATGTGAGTGAATAAATAAATAAATAAACCATATACATGTTAAAAGCGTGTTAAAGTGTGAATGAGTAACACTTATGAAAGCCAGGAGTGTGGTTTGAATTGGATTTAAATCATTTAAATCATTTAAATCATTTAATCAAGCCTGAAAGTGTTGACAGTAATCAAAAAGAAACTTGAGGAAATTCAGACGTAGAAGCAGTTATTTTAAGAGCAAGTGTGGGGACATAAAGATAATATTTCATTAGATCTTATTTCAGCAATCAGATTTCAAAAGGTCAAGTTGACAAGTGTGACTTCTGCCATGTGCATATATATTTCTGTTTACTACTCTTCCCACTGTAATGATTCACATGTGCTGTGGCCACTTTAAAGAATCATACCAGTGAATTTCTATATTTTGTTGTCAACAAATCCCATGAAAAGACCAAAACAACAATAAGTGCATCCAACAAATAAACCTGATTTAGCTTTTTTGACCGTGCCACAATTTTACGGTTGTCCAAAAACTAATAAAACGACGTCAGTAAGCCGATCTGTTGCACTGGGTGACGTTTCTCATCGTTACAAAAATACAGGCAGTGTAGTTTATCTATAAACAGCTGCACAGACTAATAATAGTTATGACTTTAACTCAGGAGGGCAGTAGTCCAGTCATCACAAAAGAATAAGAATAGGAATTAATGGAGGATCAAATACGATATTTTCACTGGAAATAGCAGAGATTAAAGCAGAGCTAAAAGAAGATTAAATACTAGACTTTTTAAATGTCAGACGACCGATAACAACTGTACAAAGATCATTTTGTCAACTGGATGTTTGAGTTGGACACTGTCACATTTCTAGTGTGCTAACATCTGATAATTGTGCCAAAATTTATTTTACTAGTAAAAAATGTATAAACCTACATTTATATAGCAGAGATGTTCATACAACAACTGATTCACATTATGTATTATGATTGTTGCAGCCTAAAATGGATTTCAAAACAAACAGCTTTTCTAAAACATTTGACGCATGTTGCATGTCTTACGATGCTATATATTGAAAGATTGCACAGAATTCGAGGGGGATTTCTGGAATTTATTGTTGAGATAGCAACGCTGAATTCCTGGAGGGACTTAATGTTCATAGGTTTCCTAAAAACATCTAGATACAATTTGAGAAAAGATCATTTTCACTTACTCACTTTTCATATCTAGCACAATAGCACATTTATCACACATTAAACAAAACAAGCAGCGATACTCATTTAACTTTCTCAGGCTTCATTTAAATTGTTGAATTTAAAATTGCTTTAGAACATTTGTGTCTACAAGGTGAACGGACAATTTCACTGCAGGTTTTGAAATGACCTCTACTAACATTACTGTTTGTTAGAAACCACCCTGTCATTGAAAGTGCAAAACAGCGGCAGGAGTTCTGACATGTTAGATGGTTTTGTGGCAGCATCTACAGCCCCCAAACACACACACACGTTTGTCTTTCTATACTTGTGAGGACACTCGTTGACATAATGCAATCCCCAGCACCTAACCATCACAAATGAATGCCTAACCCTTACCCCAAACCAAAACCGAATATTACCCTAACCCTAAAACCCAGTCTTGACCCTCAAAAAGCCTTTTGAAGTTGTGTGGACCAGCTAAAATGTCCTCACAGAGAGCTATAAAGACATGCCCGCCTCTACACTCTCAATACTACTAACAGGCAGACACACACCATCACACAGTCACGCACTTCCTCTTTGGCTGCCCGATTATTTCAGAAATATTTAAAACTGAGAAACCCCCACGCTGTCATTATCACAAACTGCCTTTGGACTGGACTGATAGGAGCTGCAGTGTTAGTAAAAAAAGTCATACACTCACTGGTGCCTCTGTCACGGCCGAATCCCTGGAAAAAAAAAAAAAAACACAAGTGTAGTTTGTAACTCTGATGTTGCTATCAAAGAGCAAAGTTCAAGATTCAGTTTCAGTGCTTTTAAATTTAACAAAGATATAATAATCCCAACAGGACTGCTTACAGCGTCAATGTTTAGTACTTGTATTTGATCACTGCAGCTCAAAGAAACATAAGAATGTGTTACGATGCTAATTTGAGTACATGGCTCTTAATTCCAATCTGCTTTTATGAGAAGAATAATCCACACATTCTTAAAATACTGGTATGATCATAAATGCAACATTTAAGCTGCCTGGACCTCATGATAAAATAAGTTTTCTTCTCCTCTCTTTTTTCTGTCTGCTTTGGCTTTTCATGACTTTAAGTCCATCACCTTTTCATAATAATATTTTCGATACCAAACAAATGTCAAAAAAAGCTAAAAATTTTCACTCCACACAAAAAATATACATAATTCCTGCCCTTATTCATAACCTTAATGTTACGTAATGCTTGAAAATTATACTCCATTCTTTTTCCTGCTTTTGCATTTAAATCTATTCTAGTTATGTGATGCTGTTGCTATAAGCACTTGTTATCATATCTTTATATTAATCATTACATAATAATTACTTTAAATATTTTCATCGATCTGAGCAACATTAGAACATTTCTATTAACAACTCTAAAATGCTACCATGGCTGGATAGGTAAGCCAACCCATATACTGTACAGGATGAACCATGCTAGTTTTATTATGTGTGTGTGTGTGTGTGCATCTGTACATGTGTGCACACACTCACGTAGAGTCTGGCTCCTTGTCTCTCTTGCCCAGGCCAGGGATCCTGAAGGGTTTTCCCCGACTCTTCTTCCCAGCTTCAGGTGCCAAAGCTGCCATGTATTCCTCAAAACCAGCCAGAGCTGCAGACAAAAGGCAGAAAACACACACCCACACACAGACATACTTGAGAAGTTAGAGCATTCAATCACTGTTGTATTTTGTCACTATGAATTATTCTGCATCCACAATACAATTTTTACTGTGGGTATCTCATGTTGTTTATTATTATGCAAGTGCTGCAGTCTCATTCACTTCATTTCATTCTGACTGGAAACAGCACGGTACCTGGCCTGTCTTTGCCGGTGCTCTTCTGCTCTGCAAATTTTTGGAGGAGGTTATCAATGCCGATGTTTTCCACATTCTGTTTAAATTCCTCGTGAACCTAAAGCCAAAAAAAAAAAAACAATAAAAAACCAAACTGTTATTTAAGATCAATACAATGACATTTGATAAGTGTAAAATGTGCAGTAGGGCAACTAGTTTAAAAGTCACAGTGCATGTAGAAAATGTCAGTGTTTAATTCCCTGGTAAAAACAAAATCAATAATAGATCATAAGATATTTAGTGGCATTGTGAAATTTTGGTGCCACTAAACTAAACTGAACTAAACTGCATTTTAGGTTATGCCTTCCCTGTGAAGCTCTTACAGCCCTCAGAAACCCTAATGCTAACTTGTATATGTTGGACAGCAAAATTTCAGTCCATAGTGAGTCCTCTGTTAGCAAGTATTTTCATCACAAACCTTTAAAGAAATGTGTGACTTCACTTACAGAAATCTGGCCAGTCGACAAGGGAGTTAACACTGTGCCACCAATCAAAAAGTGTTAATTAAAAATGGTTTTCTAATGCAATAAATGCAGTTGTGTGTGTGTGGGACCTCATTGTCAACATACCTGGCCCACCTGGACATGGGTGTCTTCTATAGAGTGTGAGTAACCTTTGATAAGCTGTTTCATCTGCCTCAGATGAGCCTCCTCGATTCCCTGAAACTTCTACTCACATACGTACACCACAAATGCACATACACAAACGATACACACACACAGAGCAGAGCAAATTAAATAATATGTAGTTATCATGAGACAACCCAACAATAATATTTGATTAATGTTTTTTTTTATTCACTAAATATATTATGTTTAATGATATATGGACACTCATATGACGCCAATAAATGAATGCAACTTTCACTATTAACTTCATCTAAATGGTGGTATGGGTTTCAGGAGGAATTTAGAGAAGCAACCAGAATTTGGATCTTTAAAGTCCACATACTGTAAATCCAATAAAGTGAAAACACACTCTGAACAGGATCAGAGGGTTCAGATACAGCTCCAGAGAGGCAATAAGCCAGCAGAAGATGCTACGAGCTGCCAGGCTGTTAAACTAATGATAATTCGAGAGGATTTAGAACTTAAGTTTGATCCCACGCTCTATTCAGCCAGCTAATTTGTCGCTGTCTGGTTCAGGGGAGTTGTCTGAATATAGTGGATTTGGCTTCTGTTAGAGAAGTGTGTGCCAGATTATTCCTCCAATTAAACAGGCAAACAGTCATCAAACAGTCCCACCTGTCTTTTCAACTTGGGTCAATCTTTAGAAGCGTGCTTCGTTTTCACCTGCCCGGAGCTGCTGCTTCACTTTCTATCCTAAAAGGAAACGTGTTCCTATAAAACACCGTCTTCTGGTGCTGGTCAAACTGTTTTGTTTGAGCACCATGTGCATGTGTCTATTTAATGGAAGGATGGTATGAAACCTGTCGACTAAACAATGGAGTGGACTGAGGCAGACTCCGTCTCCTTCCAGGAAACAGAAAACCTATTACTTTTTTTTTACTAATAATTAATCCTTCACGTCACTATCAAACAAAAAAGATAAAAATGTATGTCATTTCCTGATCACAAACTGTAATATAAAGTGATCTCTCAGTCTGTAGACATGAGTATTGTTCATTTCGCCTGTGGTTCTAAATGGCTCTCGAATAAGGAGTGAAACATAACAACCACATCTATAATATCTATAATACATCTATAATACTGGTTCTCAAAATGGCTCAATCGGATCCATTTGTTTCTCTTTGTTGGGCTCTATGTGAAGATAAATTTGAGAGCTGGGGATTAGTCAATTAGTTTGAGATTAGTCGGAATTAAACAGAGAATTAAACAGAGAATTTATCTGCAACTATTATCAAGTGCCAAAAATGTGATGGTGAGGTTGTTAGACCTGCTTTTGCTAATCTTTATTTACATATTTTGTACTTTCATATGCTGATTGCAAAAAACAATACAATGAGGTTTACATGGCATCTATAAAACTGCAAACTGTAATTTTTCACACAGTTCAATACTGGACATTTCCTTCGAGAAAATTATTGGTAAATTAATTGATAATAAATAGCTGTTACTTGCAAATTACGTAAATATGCTCATAAGGTATATTGATGTCACTATAATATAGACATTTCAACATAAGGGGATGCAAACTTTTTCTCCCAACTGTATTTCCAAGTGTACATGGAGATAAGTTACATGAGATCTGAATCAAAACCAAATCCATCTGGATCACTGAAAACCTGATGTGGTTCAGTATGATATGGGGCTGGGATGAATAAAGGCTTTTCTTATCTTATCTTAAAGAGCAGAGATCTTTCATCCACACCATGTTTGAGTTTGGGGGACCTCTGCCACACATCTCACCCAGTCTAGTTTCCTGTCTCCCATCTTTACTGTATTTATTTTATAAAAGGCAAAAACTCTAGAATTTGGAAAATGGACATTAGAAGTGCAGCTAACTTGTTGTGAGAGACTAGGGTTTTATTTTTTATGTCTGGGCCCATGTATCATTTGCGCTACTCCTAATGATGCTGGATGGCAATTTGGTAATTTAGCATCAATTTAAAAGACAAATCTCTTCATTTACCTTGTTAAGGACCATATAGAAATCAAGTGGGAGAGTCCTTTGGATCTTCTATCTGTGTAGTTTTACTGTACTGTATCAAACACCACTTGGTCTTTGATTTGCTAATTTGGTTTTCAGACATTTCTTCTTTGCTCTTTTGACTGATTTTTTTTCCCTTTTTTAAAGGCACACTATACTATCTCATGATTATGACCAGACCTTCCCCTTAAAGTAATTATAATAGATAATTGGTCACAAAGATTTCCGTCATCATTTTCAATGTAAAACACAGAGGCACTCATTGGGGTTTGTTAAAGATTTCCATGGTAACAGCAGCAACGGTAACCATGGAAGTGTGGAGGCAGTGATTAAAGGTAATGAGCAGGGTGCAGGATGTGCGAGCAGGTGGGTGTTTAGGAGTCGGGGGTTGAGGTTTTTATTTTTGGGGAAGGATGGTGTAAATGAAAGGATAAGATGGGAGTTGTGTGGTGTGAGGTTAGACAAAGGGTGAGTCAGATAAAGAGGAAAATAAAGGCCAGAAGAAATACATTTAAAAAAAAAAAAAAGGGTGGGAGAGATGGATAAAGAAGTGGCTCCCAGCCCAGCTGGAGTAAGAGCTAACCTGGGCTGACTCGCTCATCTTCTGCTCAAACTCTCTTCCCACATGATTGTATTTCTCTATGCATGCCGCAAATGACTCAGCCGCTTTCTTAGACTTCAGCTCCGCCTGGTGAGAAAGAAAAGGAAAATAGTCTTTAGCTACTGATTGTAATTTATGAACCAAAAATAAAAATGATTAGCTCAGTTTCTAACCCATAATTACAAGTACTCCACTCAGTGCATACCTTTAAAAAAAGAACAGCAATTTGTTCAGAGTGAATGTCCAAAAGGAGAATGGTTGTATCCTACAATTGTTGAATGTGGTTTACAAATCTAAACCATTTAAATTATTGCAGACATCCATGGTTAATAAAACAGACTCGTATGATTCTTAAATTATTCTATGATAATGTCACTTTAAGGTTACCTATTATATTTAATTTAAAATGTTTTTTTATTTTATCACATTTTCTGTACTCTAGAAAAAGCAGAAATCTCAGACAGATAAGTCAAAATCTAGATACGAAACAATATTTGGCTTCTAGAGACAAAAAAAAAGGAGAAAATTTTACTTTTTGCAAACAAAAACATTTAATTTATTTGTTAACTGTTTACCTTTGTTTTTTGAATCTGACATGCCTGCAAAACGACACTGGGAATAGAGAAAGCAGAGACAAACCTTTTCCAACTCTTTCTGTGGAGCGCCCTCCTTTTTCAGCCGCTCGAGGTCCAAACACTTGGCATGGTAACCCTCCTTTGACTTCTGAAGGTGACCATTCTGCACCTGCAGTGCCTGCACTGCCTCCACTGTTCCCACCATCTCCTCTTTTGTCTGGATCACATGCACACACACAAATACTTTGAAAATACTATACAGATTATCATTGTAGTTGAAACTTTCAGGGCAAATGCAGCAATGGAAGGCAGAAGACAGTAAGTGAGATGAATTAGATCCGGATGACCGAGGCTCAGTGTAGGGCATCCAAAGAGAAAATATACACATCTCACTACCTCCTATGTACTTACCTTGCGGTGTATTTTGACCTGCTCTTCTCCGTATTTGTTGATGTCCCGAATTAGATCATTCATCTTTCTCATCAACTCGAGGTGGCAGAGGGCCAGTTTGTCCGAGGACACCCTGAACACGTCCCACATGGGAGCAAACGTCCTGGTAAAAAAAAAAAAAAAAATTACTGTCAAGATGACGTAAAATAAAGTCTTTGTAAAACAAAGCTTGTGGACAAGGTCTCATTTACTACATGTGAAAGTACAGGAATTGCAAAACTTCTAAGAGGATGAATACTTTTTATGGGCACTGCCCTGGGCACCAGAAAACAGAAGAAACCGTAATAAAAACTTCTTCTTCTTTCTCACTACATATGTTAATTTACCACCTGTTTAGGAAAATATAGGATCGTCTAAACAAAGACAAGATAAAAAAGTTTGATCAAATAACTTACAAAACTAAGAACTAAAATAAGTCTATTAATGCCAACATCTCCATGTGTCTCGTGCAAGTGCACCAGATTTAAAACTTTTTTTAACAATTTGCGGCAGCAATATTTTACTTATGCTCTTACAACATACCAGAAACTATCAAGCTACTGCTAAGAGAACCCAATGTAGCTTCAGATTAAATCAATACTTAGCAGAGTAAAACTGTAATACTGTGGAGACAGGGTGAGAGAAGGCGTGTACTGTATGGCCGTGAAAATGAGAACTGTTGCAACTGTAAACACAACCAACAGTGAAGTTGGTTTGCAGTGACCGAACTGGAATACATATTTACTGTATATCAATTTAGTAAGTTGAAAAGTTCAACAAAAATTTGATTGTTTTTGCAGCTGATAATACTGTAGCTTAATTGTTGGCATCCGCTAGAGATAAAGTAACAGTAAAGTCTAAAGAGTCTTTTTAAAGTTTAAAGTAGAAAAACTAAACTGTGTTTTCCACCTGAGCTCTGTGCATATGAAATTAATGATGAGAAAAAACAAAAAACTAAAATAAACTGACTCTGACATGCCCCCAGAGCAATGGCCTAAACTTTTTAACTTAGGCAAAACATGTCCTATTTTTTAATCGCTAGATTGGTTAGAAAGGTTAGAAAGATTAATATAAGCAAATTCTATGGCATGATTCTGCTAACCCAGTTATTAGCTTTAGTAAAGGAGCCATCAAATAAAATGAATTAGTAAATGGTAGATGTAAGTGGGACAATTTCTGCTTCCAAGTTGATAATGTGTGGGGTCACTAAAGACAAGAAAAGGCTTCCATAGAAGAATATTAGGTGCTAAGGTGGAGAAGATTGCTGTACGGTTAGGTGACAAACTTTCACTTCATTGAAACCCCTGTGGGGTTTTGTTTCTTACTAAAAATTGTTGTTAAAAATTCACTCATACCCATCTTTGATTTTCTGGATTATATTGTGTGGTGTGTTTTTATTGCATTTGTCTTGCCTGACTCAACATCTGCTATTTTTTAGGAAAGGACTAGCAAATATTAGGCCTTTGATTAATGGACTGATTGATTAATTAACAAACAAGATTAATTACCAAACAAGTTGTTTGATAAAAATACAGTAAAGCCAGTAATCCATCTATCCATTCATCCATATAAAGAAAACCTGCCATTACTAAAGATGTATTAGAACATTTATGCCGCATGAATCAGAGGGCATTATTTTAATCATACATATGGTAAACAGATGGTCCTCATCCATATCTTATATGGAGCCATATGACATCACATCCATGATACAGTAAAGAACATGTTCTGGTATCAATGGTTTTGTAATGTACTGAAGGACAGGAAAAAAGGGTAAACTCTTACTCACCCTTGTGGACTTCCATTGCTGGCCATCTTGGCCAGTTTGCTCATTGATTTGGAATAGGTCTCCTCAATGGCAGCCCTACAAAAGACAAAAATACACAAACATACAATATGAAAAGCAGCACCAAAAAATAAATAAATAAATGCACGCAGGCAAACCTACAGAAACCTACTGAAACTCTTGTGTATACAAATAAAACCTATATTTTAAATATATAGTACACTTTAGTACTAGTACACTAGTATATTTTAATTGAGGTAGTTATGACTTTTTTGTAATTCTGTGTGAGATTAAATTACTTGATTTATCTGACCAACAGTTTAATATAAAGACCTAAATATTTGGCGTTATTGCTCGAAAAATGACTGAAACATTAGCAAAATAGATGCAGATGACCCTTTTGATTTTATATTGAATATATCATTGTCGCTCTAGCTATATTAAGTACTTTTGCATTGCTCAAATAACATTTAGTGAAAGAAAAACCCCAAATAAATGAACACTAAGCAGAGTTGTCTTAGTGTGTCTACAGCTTCATGATAAATGCCTTTTTATTGTGTAAACGAGGGGACATGAGGTCAGAAGATGCATCTCGTCATTATGTTGTGTGAATTTTTCAAATTTGTAATTCTTCTAAATAGCCTTTAGACTGCTGAATGTAATTTACTCCAGTAGCACTTTGTCACGACACTATTGCCTCTGCTAATGGCCTCATATGTTATCTTCTCCATCCAGAGAAAACTTTGGCCTGAACACTGGGCATACGCCACACAGTCAGCAAGATAAAGATAAATTTTCATCTGTGTTGGGTAAATGTTGCAATAAGCCACATTTAAAAGATTAATGGACTTGTTTTGTGAGGCTGGGCATAAAACTTTAATAACCATCTGTAGATGCTAAAGAGAAAGAAAGAAGGAGCATCGATCCAAATATCCCGAGGGTAAATAGAACAACTTGCCACTGAAGACAAAGTCGTACAAAACTTATTGTTTATCCTGAGCAGTGGTCCTGAACCTGTGTTGGAGATCGAACTGTGTTACAAGTTTTTAAAAAAATTATTGCATCTATTATTGATGTCGCTCATTAAAGCTAATAAAACCTACGTATACAAACTAGTGCTGTCGACATTAAAGTAATAAGAAAGCACAAATTTCTTTCAAAGCCACTTTTTTGTAAACACCATTAATGCAGGTTCTTTTCTTACCCGCTGCCTCAGCAGGTATGACACTGTGGGTGACTGAGAAGGAACACGGACCAAGAAAACAAACAAGAACAGCAGCAGATACGGTATTAGGGAAATTGTGGTGAACATGGGCCGTTGTCACATGTGCAGGCTTTATCCGTAATTGTTTCCTACTAATTGGGCATTCTATGATTTCCACAAGTTGCAAATTCTCACATTTGAGATGGTGTAACTAGAAAACAGTTAGGATTTCACGTCAATTTATTCATTTATCAATAAGCTATTTGCCAATTACTCATCTTTGATTAAGAGATTACAGTAGTACAGTAGTGAATCACAAATTACTGTACAACTGAATTACGTCAGAAAAGGAGCAAATGCACATATACTTGCTTAAAAAGCCAATTTCTAAAAAAGAAAAACGTAACTGAATACTACTGATTATCAAAACAGCTGACGTAAACTCATGACCACTATGTCCTCACCATCACTTGTCCTCTTACTGAAAAGAAGCAATATTAGCAATATCATCTTCATTAGAGGAACTATTAAGAAAAAAAACAGTAATTGCAACATGCAATAACTGAGAAAACTTGAGACTGTGGTTGGCACAGTTGGTATAGAACTTTGACTTTTACATTAAATTGACCTTTCAAACAAGTGAAGCAAGAGAAGGAGAATGAGACCGAGACAGATGAAATTTATCAAACCAATTGCCTTTTCCTCTGTCCTGCGGGATCGCACACTATTTTAACCACGGTGCCCCTATTTCATTTCCTGACTGCTGATTTGTTGTCTGCTGCTGTCCAAGCAGATAAGTGAATTTCCCCCTGCAAGGAATGTGCACAGGCACAGTGTATCACTGTCAGGATTATATCACTGGTCTGACAGTGAGAGCTCTGTGTGTTAACTTTACCTTTGTGAGCAGGAATGTCTGTGGGAACCTTATTGGTCCCCCCAATTTACCCACTAATAATCTCTAATTAGAGACTATTTATTGGAACAAACTACTCACTTTGAGTAGAGCAGTTTTAATTAGGTAACTGATCAACTGCCTTACTTCTGTTGTGAATCCTTCCTTCTCACACAGCACTTCTGCAGTTTACAATGTTTAAAGATCTTTTCTCTGGCCGATTTTGGGACCAGCTATTTTCAAAAGGAAAATTTTTGTCATATGAGCTTTAATATATCTGCTCAATGGTACACAAAAAGGTTTGCAAGTACTGTTATAACGATAATAATATTAATTATTTTGTATGACAATTTCTTAGATTTAGGTTTTATTTTATATTAAAATATTGAAGTCATCAAAAAAAAATCATTCCTTCTTGGACAATGGTATATAGTTATTGGACTGCATTAGCTTTTCAATCAGTTACTCTTTCTCTCTCTAACTCACACTTTCACACACAAAGTTGCCATGCAAGGCTTTTAGGATGATGATTGATTAGAAATAATGCTTTTAATGAACATAACAACATGGTGGCAGAATAAAGAGAGCCCATAATTTGACTAATCGCTGTTTGCATGCAGGACTAACCTACACAGTAGAAAAAACAACCATGTTGTAAGGTTACATAAAAACAAAAACAAAAAAAAAACGGAAATATAATTAATTAGTGATGTAGGCAGGGAGATTGTCCCTGCCATGTATTAAAAAAAGAATTAAGTCATAGAATATTTTAGGTACTGCAGGATACCAAGCAAAAAGAATTGCTTGGTGGCCATCATCTACCACCTTGCCTTGTTTTGTCCGACCACCACTTGAAGAAAGGCAAAGAAAGGCAAACCTGCAAATGTACTGTACCAGTGTTTGACAAGTTCTAATTTTCATCTGCAGTCGCTTGATGATTAGGCCTCCCAGGGTACTATGACTGAACCCTAGTTTAATGGGATGAGTTCTGCTAACTGATTAAGTTTCTGAGAGCATTTCTTTTTTTAATTCAGCAGTTGGCAAGAAGCTCAGAGATAATCCATCTTGCAGTGTTCAGGCGTGTGTGTTTGAGAAATGATGCACTTCAAAAGTAGCACAGTAATGAAAACATGGGTCAGAGGTCAGAGGAGAAAAATGACTGAAGACATTTTAACAAAGAAAATCTTGTTTAGACATCCTCTGCACAATCAGCATTCTGCTGACAGCACTTTGAAACAGTCTAAATCATGAAACCTTTGTTAGATACAGTGAGAGATAAAATCCAAAACAGCTCACTTATAATTTCTGTACATTTCGCCCAACGCTGGCAAAGTCTTTCATATTACTGTAGGCAGAGACAAAAATGTAGGATTTCTCCACCCAGGTCCCATCACTACCACCACCTCCCACACAGACATTCACAAATACACGCAAACCTTACCTTTCACGTATAAACTCGGCTAGTTCCTTGGTTGCCAGCTGGCCATGCTTCATGTTGTGGTAGAGCACGTCGAAGCCAGCATTTTTCTCACCCTGAAGAGTTAAAAATAAAACACAGAGAGAGAGACAGAGAGAGAGAGACACAGACAGAGAGAGAGAGACAGAGAGAGAGACAGAGAGAGAGACAGACAGAGAGCGAGAGACAGACAGAGAGCGAGAGACGAGAGCGAGAGACAGACAGAGAGCGAGAGACAGACAGAGAGCGAGAGACAGACAGAGAGAGAGAGACAGACAGAGAGCGAGAGACAGACAGAGAGAGAGAGACAGACAGAGAGAGAGAGACAGACAGAGAGAGAGAGACAGACAGAGAGCGAGAGACAGACAGAGAGCAAGAGAAAGACAGAGAGCAAGAGACAGACAGAGAGCAAGAGACAGACAGAGAGCAAGAGACAGACAGAGAGCAAGAGACAGACAGAGACAGATAACATCAAATGAATATCCAGAAACAAACTTGATAAAGTTAAAGATGATATTGCCTGGTGCTTTGGTTTATCAGTACTACACCAGTTTGCCACTGAAGTTGCCTTTAAGGTATCCTGGTAAAGATTTCACTATAATACATACATAAAGTTTCAACTAACTCTAGAAGAATTTTTAATGAGAAACCAACATGAAATAAAACAAAAGAAAAGGAAATCAATACAATTTTAGGCTTTTCTTTCCCTCCCTCTCTTTTTCTTAGTATCAAGATACATTTGTGTGCCGGGAGGAAAAAATACATTTGTATTCCATTTTAATTCAGTACACAAATCAACACATGCCACTTGTTATAACGTGACAGCTCTTTGCAGCATTAAAACTAAATATTGGCAGCCCTGTAAACAATAAGGGAATAATGACAAATAAAAAGCCTTTCACACGTTGCACAAAGTTGCTTAAGGGAGAAAACCTAAACATATGTGTCACCGGTTCCAATCTTCACAATGATTAAACAAAGTTTATCCCAGCACCTAAAATGCAGACTGCTTGCATCACATTGTTAAATGTGGCAAACTGGTATGGTCAAATGTACAGTAGCACTCAGTAGCTACTGTAGTCAATAAACTATTGCTGCTCCACAGTTGCCCCGTGCTCAAACCATAGCACTGGGTTGTATGGAGGAATTAGCTGCCTAGGTAGTAGCTAAACAGACAACACAATCTACAGGCCCACCTCACCCCATCGCTGTCGTAATCACACTAACCTACACCTGTCTACATGCTCTAATCCACAAGTCTGCCTGGCTGAGGCAGCATTTTTACAAATAGGTTGTGTAGTTTCTGGAGCCTCACCACATTTTTCAGTCAACAGAAAGCCAGGCTGTCTACGCGAGCAGGGACACAGACAGCTGCTTCTCAGCACCTAAAAATACACCAGCAGAGGAGAACAGACCAGTTCCTAGGTACCAGGGAATAGCTGGAATGCCAAGGAAGGGTCACCAAAAACCTGCATATACAAGCATGTCCGTAGCAGTGACAACAGTCATTGACATACTTCACTACCTAGTCCATAACACCAATCTAAATTTGGGGGTGACTGATCAGGAGGTAGAGCAGTCATCCACCGATCCCAGGATTGCTGGTTCAATTCCCAGCTCTTCCTGTCAAATGTTCTTGAGCAAGACACAGAATCCTAACTAAGTTAGTCCCAGTGACTCCAGGCCAGCGTGCATAGCAGCTCCCATCATGAAGGTGAGTGTGTTTGTTAGTGTGAACAGGTGAATGAAAAGCAGTGTAAAGTGTTTTGGGTATCAATAAGACAGAAAAGCCCTAAATAAGTCCAGCACATTTGACACTTAAATTGAGGTAAAACAAGGTCTAAACCATCCAATTGCTGTTTTAACTAGTGAGAGCTGACTAAAATTTATTCCAAAAGATCAGGAACTTTAAGTAAGTGCAACAAAATGCTAATCAAGAATACAAATACCACCACAGTCACCATGACTACTATATGTAAGTGGTGTGGTGATGCACAGCTCACCAGCACTGAAGACTTTAAACTAAAGTGCAGATAGTAGCATGCTGCTGTTGATAAGTGAGGCAGCATGTGAGATTTGGGTGAACTGGATCCTTTATGCTTGTGATCATTTTTAAAAAATAAATATAAAGAGAATAAGACAGTGGAACAGCTGTATTCAGCACAGATGAACCTAAGATAAAACACCCCTAATCAGCTTGCTCAGCTGCTCTTATCAATTTTTATCCATCTTCAGTCCTATGCTCTCCTCTTTTCTTGCTAAAAAGTTTTCGTTAGGGGGGACGGTTTATTTCAAAAACGTTACTCTAGTCTAAGCCTCCTTCTTGCAGCTGGCAGAAACCTTACCTTTACTACCGAAAGGTGAGCTGCAACCCTTTAAAAAAAAAAAAAAAAAAAAAAAAAAAAAAAAACACTCACCCACCCATCGACACAGCACCTGTGCACCACTGCTAGTAGGCTTGACTTTCAGCTATATGCAAAATACACTGCTCAACCCCTTTTTAAGAACTGTATCTGATAAAGCAGCCAGAAGAATATTTGAGCATATGAAAAAGCAAATATAAGCCCCCTCACTTTACTGCAAATAAAGTTTACCTGCTTAATAAACAGTATTTTCTTTTGCAAACATTTGAATATTTGCTCATCACCTTGTTAGGAAAGATGCTCACAATGCTGCTCATAAAAAATATATATATGTCTAATTGCTGCCATGCCACACTAAACATGCTAGTTTATGTTTCTAAATTTGACACAACTAAGAAAAAAAAACATATTTTCAGAGCCTGATCCATTTACATCTTATCAGTTGGTCTTTTGTGGTCCCAAAGCTTCCATATAAAATATGAGAAACTCGCAGTGAAAGTGAGAGTCAGAGCCCACACACTGCTCTGCTCCAACTTTTTTTTTTTATTCACTTCAGCTTTCAACATTTCTATCAATCAGATCTTCTCAGGAAAAGGCAGAATTCACAAATGTTGGACAATGTATGTCTGTAAAGTAAGTACTGTCTTTGTCTTTACCACTCGTATATAGACTTAATTGTGCGTGTTATTGAGCGATTGAGCCGATATCATCTGGCACCTGTAGATGTTGCCAAGCCAAGAAATCATTATGTGTGAGCACTGACAGTCTTCAAGTTCCTCCAAGTGCTATAATATATTCATCAAGGCCTCAAAGAATGAAAATCCTCCAAGTCGTATATATATATATATTTATGCAAACCCCCTCTCCCTCAACTTTTTTATCAATTAAGTTGACCGTTTTGGTCACGCACGATTGAGTCTATTACCATGACAATGAGGGGGCAGCGGGAGAGCTGACGAGAGGGATGGAAGGGGGTGTATAGGGAGGTATAAAATCTGTATTTGTATTCTGCAGACTCCAGCGTCTCGGAAACACTATGAGCAGTAGGGGATCTGCACAAATGTGTTAACTGGGACTGTATAGAGCGAGAAAGTTATTTTGGTAAATCAAACAAAGACATTATCAAAGATCCATTATAAGATGCATATACAACCATCTGTTGTTGAAGCATTACAGTGGTCAGGGCCATTAAACTTAATAGACTTTAAGAACAGGTGTAATGCTCTTCACACTCTGTTCACCAACTGTCAAAGCACGAAAAAAAAATTAATACATAAAATGTTATATATTTTATTACCACCTCATGAAGAGACATGAAAACCCATCAAACTTCTTTAGAAAAAAAACATAGGCAGAATTCAACATTTAGGTTCACACAAAGATCAGGGTTTTTCACTTTATGGTAAAGGTTTATGAATCAGTGAAGTCTCAGATCAGAATGTTTTAAATTTTTGTCTTTTGTTTGTTAAAGTACCATTTATTGAGTATATTCTTAAATGTTTAAATAATAACACAGATATTTACTGTTGATGCAGAATCAACTGAATGTTGATAAGGGCTGGACTTAATAAACCACTAATAAATCAACTTTTAGTAAAATGATTTAATATCCACTATTGGTTTCCATATGTAAGAGCCTGAAAGCAAAATGGACAGAGAAGTTTACAGTAGGTTTTTGTGGAAATACAGATCCTAACCCAACAAAAAATTATTTTTTGTCTTACAAGTTTTTATATTTAAAAACACTGAGGAAAAAAAACTGTGATGAAATAAAGGATGCATCACGTGGACTTCAATTAAGTTGTTATCGATACTTACATTTTACAGAACATTGTTTTCAAATCATAAACCTGAAATTTGAGCTCCATTCAAGAGTTGCTTGTATAAATGTTACTCATTATAATCAACTAGAGTATGTACCTGTTCCCACAGACTTTAAATAAAATCTCCAGAAAAGCTAGAGGGAAAGTGAGTGGTGGCTTAAAAAAAATTAAAAATAATAATAATACATGTGCATTTAAATGTACAAATTTAAATAAAAATTCCACTAGACATTTTTTCAGACAGCCGAGAGGGAAAGGCAGGAGGCCTTTAAACACAGAGACTAAGGGCAGACTTTGATAAAAGGAATACTAAGAGAATGTAATAAATAATACAGGGGCAATTTTTTTTTAAATTACATACCAAATTTTAATAATGCTGTAAAAACAAATGCTGAAATTCAAATTTCATATTTTTCTCATTTCACTTGGTCTTGCTCAGATGTAGACAAGATTTGGCCAGCCTTAGTAAATTTCTCTGACATTAACACAGTTTTATTAGATCTCCAATAAAATCTCAGTGGTTTAGAACTGCTCTTATAAAACATAAGAATAATGCACTTGACTTTAGTCTGGTGCTCTACTGAGTTATAACATTTCCTGTAATAAAGGTTTTTCAAGGTTTTCTCTAGATTTATGCCATTTCCTGCTGATAGAACAAAAAAGCAGACTGCGAGATTTCCTCAATTATGTCTCATCCAACTGAGCTGAAAGTTTTCCCACCTTAATCACTGTATTACTCCTATATGTGCTTCAGTGAAGCTGTGTCTGTTGCATTTGCAGAGTTTGGTTTATCTTCTTCTTCTCACTTGATTCTAATTAGCAGCAGCTTCAGACTTCCCCTCAGGCTCGTATGAAACTAATTACAGATAGTAATGAAACCTGAGGCTGAGACATGCTCTGTACTGCAGAGTTTGCTGCACAGCTGACTCACTACAGCAAATAAAAGGTCTTCCTCTGTGTGTTGCAGTTCATTGTCTGCGTTGTGTTGTTGATCAGGGAACAAGCTGGCTTGTAATGAATAGAACATTTACTAATGATTTACCCACAGAACAACACACTGCAGGCAAACTTTTCCCCACTGTGATGCAGCAAGAAACAATGGGCATCTGCTTTAGTGTGTGACGCGTGTCAGTCAATCATTAGCATAAACACCCTCCAACGCCTGACTGGATGAGGGCACTACTCACTGGTTGGTGGAAAGTCTTTCCAACTGATTTTCAAACACACTTGTGATGAATGATAGTAACAACACATATCTCCAAACATTTACAGCAAAATTTCATTTTCAGTTAATAAAAGTTCCATTAAGAGCTGCAGAGAGATGGATACTATGGATACCAGCTTCTTTGAAAATGAGAAAACAAACAAATGCAAAGTTTAGTTCAGTGAGACACAAGCACAAACATTGTCATTAGACAAATGGTGAATTACAACCTTGACAGGGCCCCAATTTAAATCAGGGCCAACACAGACAGACATAGACAAACCCTTCACGCTCAATTTATGTGACTTAGCTTGGTTTTTAAATATACTTTACTTTCTGGCAATGTCTAGAGTTATGTCTTTGGTCCTGGCCATTCATCAAATGTGCCTTTATAGAATCTATGGAAGTACGAGATTTCTGAGGATATTCCTGCTAAAGCCCAGCAGTCAAATGAAATTAAGGATACTGAACAGTTTAAGTTAGAAACATTCTTCTCCTGACATTATTATGGTTGATCAGGACTAACTCAACAATGTAGGAATTATAGAGATGAACCAAAAGAAACTTTTGACACGTAAAGGTACCAACAGCCTGTACAGAATGATACAGTCTATAAATAGGAATATATTGGCTCCCCATACTTTATAGTAAGTTATATCTAATTTGTTTGGACAACTGTTGCACAAGTTCAAATCTAAGTGAACATCAGTCATTTGAATTTCTGCATGTGATAAGGCTATTTTGTACCAAGTTTCACATATGGTTCTCCTGCAGAAATAAACTCTAAATATAATTCTGCAGTCAAGCAGCACCTGAAAGAAGACACTCTTTAGTTGCACTAGAATTACATACATTTGTACATTATTGTTTTAGTGACTTTTCTTACAGGGTTATGAGGTTACAGTATTTGAGCTTAAGCAAATATAGGCTAAGGGTATGCACCAATATGGAAATGATGTAACTGTTTTTAAAATGTGTGCCATCGCTATTGAACCCACTTAATTCACAGTTGTATAGTATATGTGATTTGATTTTACTACTCTTTTAAAGTAACTCAGCTTATGCCAAAAAGTCATATTTGTCAATCTAGAGTTATTAAATTTTACTCTCTGCCGTTGCAATTTTGACAAGTTGCAAAAGAACGATTACAACACATCCTCTTGCAATATACTCTGTTCTGTAGGCCACATCATACATTTCTTTTCAGACACCTGTCAAAAGCACAGCTGCAAACATTCCACCCTTGTGTTAGGCTCTATAACACCGAGCCATCCATACAGTGACCAGTATGTCAGTGCTGCAGTGTGTTTAGCTGACTTGCAGAAACTGTTCCTGCTGACTAGACAGGTTGAGCAGAAAGAACATTCCCAAAGCAGAGAAGTGTCAATAACATCAGGGGCAGGTAGCAGCAGCAGCAGCAGCAGCCCATCATCAGTGATGGCTCCAAATGTCCAAATGTGCCATGTAGGCTGCTCTGAGAAAACTATGTAAACACAAGAGGCTTTATTTTGCCTGCTGTGTTCTATGCAATCTCAATTCACATCCTTATACAATCTCGGTCTTACACAACAATTGTATTGTAGTGTGAACATCACTATCATTGCCTTCCTGGAGAGATTGCCAGAAAATATATTTGAATAACATCCAGGCTTCACTTCTCAGTTATTGAAGGGAAATACATATTTTTTATTTTATTAGAATTTTAAGAGACACTCAAGACCCCAAATAGAAAATCATATTTTACCCAAAACTTTGCAGCCCTGATGACTATCAAATTATGATAATTTGAGTGTTACTAATATTAAGAAAATAAAAGATAATTCAAGTGAACGAAGATAAGATTATTCACCACATGTTGCCAAACCACTAATGAATGATCTTTAGACAACTATAGCAGGCCACAATCATTTATGCTGCAAATATCCCTACTCCAAACACTGGACAACAAACAAATATAGTTCTTCTTACATCCATCTATCCTGGCTTGTAATCGAACTTTGCACAGAGCAGATACAAAGGAATTGAGAAAGAGTCAGAGCAAGGAAAACAGAAGAAGTAGGGGACTGGAAGGAAAGACAGAGGAAAAGGGAGAGAGCAATATGTGAAGGAGAAAGACTTTGACATGTTGTGTTTACTGCCTTTTATCCCAAGAGAAAATCCCAAGACGCAAAGTGATGGGAGGGTAGCAACGCTGGCATCATTAAACTGAGAAGCAGGCAATAACAAAAACCTGCTGGGCATTGTTTGTGTGTATTTCTGTACACAGACTTGTGCATCTTCAGCCAGAGAAGGGGTGGTTTCATAAAGAGAAAATACAAGGCATTACTGAATACTTCACAGCCACAAATCCGATCATTGTGCGGATAGTTCTGCAAAATAATTCACTGAAATCTGCCTGGATAATGTGCAGACTCATTGTCATGGTCTATTCACCACTGCTAGCATAGTGTGTTGTGGGAAGACAGATGGGAATATTATTACTGATCTTTCCACAGGCCTTCCTACTGATGAATTCAAACATTTATCCTTTATTTGGCGTAATTTCTGCCACCAGAATGAGGCTACTATTGTAAAACAGTCTAGACAAATCTGCAAAACAGCTCAAATGACAAGAATTGGTTGTGCCCTTCTTATGTGGAAAAAAGCAATCTGTAAAAAAAGTCATATAGATGTACTTGTAGTGCTTGTAGAAAATTGAGCCTTATGATCAATGTAAGCATTGTGGTGTCCTCATTCTAAACAGTATACAAATTATAAGCAGATTTTAATCATGCATTGTGCTTATGCTGGAAAGGGGGTAACATGAAATTAATCCCAAGCCTACATACTAAAAACTACTGCTGTACTATGACCCAAGGAAACTGAGGTGCCTCACAGCAACAAAAAGTGTATAAAGTATTTTAAACTGGCAAGACAGCTGAAGGACAGGCAATGATCAAGTATAAAAAATTTGAAAAATTGAGAAGGATGTGTATTTGAATGCCAGTGGCAGTTAAGTTTGACTGACATCTGGGAGAGGAAGTCTTACACCATGCCATATTATGCAATTTGTTTGTGTGTACTAGCTGGAAATATGTGGTTTCAAAGATGACTAAAGTTCCGTGATTTTACACTGAGATACAGCATATGTGATTTTAAATTGTAATTTCTTAACACTTATGTTTGCTTGTCCGACAGAAGGCTGTGAGCAAACAGTAAAGGGTTTAGTTAAAAGCTACCCTGGGTCTCATGCAGGCTCTAGCCCAAGTTGCATATTCTGGTGTTAAATAAACTTTTTCCATGACTTCAAACTAATTTCCCAGATGATTGACAAAGGTGTTCTTCAAGGGTGAACATTAAATGAATTTTTAAATTCAGTTTCACGCACATTTTTATGCTGATAATACACTTTGTATGCCATTAATGCAGCAGTAAACCGAGCCTTTTCCAGACTATAGAGCACCTTCAATGTCCTGCAGACCTCTTCGTTAAAAGTTTTCTAAACTCACAAAACTGACAATGAGCTGCAAGAGTACAAACAGCTGATGTTACCAACTTGCTCTAAACAGAGATTTATAGCTGAAACAATACAGAAGCATTACAAAGATTAAGAATTTGGATAAACTGTAGATTGCCCTTCAAAAGTAATTTTGAACATCCTGTCCCATGAACACAAATTTTAAATTCTAATCTACTGGATTCTTACTGAGTTCTTATATATTTGGGGGTTTTAAAATGTTTACCAGCTTCACTAACCAATTTTATTGGGGAACTAGCCTAGACTTGAACCACCACCACACCTGTGGATCAGGAATAACTTCTAAGACGAAGCCTGCTGGAACACTCATTTTCTTTTATCAATAATGAAAAACAATGTGAGGAATATAATCCCTCTGAAAATGAAAAAGGCAAAATTCCAATACTTATGAAGCTGCAAAACACCAGTCCTCAAAAAGACAGAAATTATATTCCAAAAACTTAACACTGTCTAAATATATGTGCAGTTTAGGATGAAGGATGTACTTAATTACAGCGAATGCGCTTGCCCCTGTGGCTATGAGCACAGTTCTTCTAAGGTTAATGAGAAAGGACAGTGTGCAGTGGGAAGGCTTTGTGAGCGGCTGTGAATGTTCTTGAGCCAAACGAGACCATCTTCTGCGCCTGCGACTTGTTTGTTCTCGAGTGGCTGTGTTGGCTAATTAACAAAGGGTTGATTTGTATTACATAGCTATTTGTGTCTGAAATAGTGGGTTTGAAACACACTTGTGTACATGCAAAAACAAAGAACACAAAATTTAAACTCAAATCATATCAAACATGCACCTTTTAGGCCTGCATTTAAGAACCAGGCACTCTGACCAACCCCAAAGTCATCTTAGTAGAGTAGCAGAGCAGCTCTACGACCTCTCTGCCCTATGTCTTTGTGCTTCTTGTCTGTTTGCTTCCCTTCCTACCAGTGTGCTCTCAATTTCTTGTTTTTTTCCACTTGCCTCCCAGCCTGTAGACCTGTTTGTCTACTAGGCTGGCCAAAGCAAAAAGATTGCATTATAATAAAATTTGAAAAACATATGGATATTTAGCAGGCAAAACAGTGCATGACTGTACAAAATATTAAAACTAATGATTTTAATTGTTATGCCTTCTCTTTTAATATCAGTTTAAATTGTTAATCATGAATCTTAATTTAGACACAGCTGGAATTCTCTGTGGTCTGACTGAAAATCAATGAGTATTAGACCCCCATTTTTCATTAATACTACATTCAGGTCAAAGCTGCTTTACAGGATCAATAAACACTTCGACATGTTATTGTATCTAAGCATCTTGTTTTAGTTCAATAGCTAAAACTGTAATGGGGGGTTTTGCTGTCAGATTGCAGAAGGCAGAAGAAGTAGGGCACACCGGAAATAGACACACCAGGTGTGGAGGGACAAAGAGTAGAAAGCGAAGATAGAGGAGAGAATGAGAGGGTTGGAGCCCTTGTAAAATCACAAGAAACAAATTCATATGGGGATGACCGGGATATTGGGGAGAGATTTTGCTCCTCCACTTTACTCATCTGTGAAAAATTAATGAGGCAATTAACTACTGCGCAATTAAGCTAATGAATGCCATAACTAACCAACACCATGACATTGAGTTAACAGTATATTATATACACTTGTTATCCAGTGTAATAAATGATTCCTGTATATTTGTAATGGTGTACAGGACCCTAACATCAAATATTTAAGATTTTAGATAAATATTCTAATATTCTATTATTAAATTAGTCTTTTATACAGAAAATATAAGTAAACAGAAACTGCATTTTCGAGTTTAAAGCCTATAAAACAAAAGCAAACTCTGAAAGAAAGAGTCGGTGTACCCTTGCTAGTTAGTTTACAACTATAGTCTTAAGGAGCTGGGATAAGTTATTAAAGGAAAACGAAACCTTTTTCTTTAAGTTGTGCTCAAAATTCCTCTTTATCTTTAGAAGGGCCTGTGATCTAGAACACCCAAGCAGCAGTGCAAACAGAGCTTCCTGTCTAATATTTTTTTTAGCAAGGCTTAACACTAACTAATCAGAGACAGGCTACAAGTTGAGCTCCCTGTTAGAGACCCATAGGTTGTTTAAGATTTTTCAAGTTAAGCATTTTTTTAATTAATATTTATATATATTTCCTTCCTTTTTTTAGATTATCTGGCAGTGCTAGCTGGGCCACTTTGTTAAAAAATGTGACAATATTTGCTGATGGCCAACTAATGAGAGAAGCTCAAGCTTCAGGTGGAATGAGTGGTAAAAGAGGCTAGCTGTAACAACAGCCCAGAGGGGAAACGGATATTGTTTCATTTTTGGAGCCTATGGCAGTATGCATAATACATCCATCACTCTGTTGCTTTTGACCATGTTAATGTGTTCAACAATATCACTAAAAGCCAAAATTAAAAAAAACCAACGTTCAAATATTGTTTTTGACCAGGCAAATCTGACTTGACTGCATATTCCTAGCTCCTTCACTAGCTAGAAAGGGAATGCAAGGATGCAGGTGAAGGGATGGATGGAAAATAACAGAGTAAAGAAAGGGAGCGGTGGGAGGAGCAGTGTGGTGTACTTCCAAGTCTCATGTTGGTGTTAGTCTGGTTTCCAGAACTTGTATATTGTAGCTCAAAAAGTTCAACATCTAAAAAATTTGAAAATCTTGACACAGGGTTAACTGGCTCCTAGCAAATGCATCTCTCATCTTTTATATCTACATAATCTTTCAGTTGCAAAAAAAATTCATATCCTCCTAACTATGTTGTAAAAAAAAAAATACTGTTTTGACATTTAAAAGTAAAAAATGAAGCTACAGTAAAGTCAATAAATAACATTTTAAATTTAGTATTACTGTCGAAGGTGAATGCCTACAAGATGAATTAGAATGGGATTGTTTTCCATGTGTGCGAGGGCTGGATAAAAGATAGTAATATTGTTTGCTAGTGAGCGAAGGAGGAAGATAGAAAGCACTTCCTGCGTTTAGCTGACCATTCAGCAGGGAGCAAGAAGCTCGACTGTCCACCGAGAATATGAATGAAAAAGCTCAGTGACTCATAGCTGTGATTCAGTTATAGGTGTGAACAGGCAATGTGTGTCAGTTAAAGCCCAGAGCATAAAAAGCCTGATCAATGTGACTATCATAACCATCTGCTCTTGTGCTTAATTTCAGCCATTGCACTGACTAATTTACGAGTACTTTAAAAAGACACTTACCCAGAAGTTGTTCTGAAAGGCCATCTTCACTCAGAGATTCACAGCAATCTGTGAAAGAAGTAGAGCTGTGTTAGAGAAAAAAATGACCTCGAGTTCTTTTTCCATTCTCTCCACATCACAGTAAGCGCTGGCAAGAAGGACTGGAGGGTATCTTTGGGGTTTCTTGTATCAATCTGTAATAAGGTTTTACTTTCAGTCTTTTCTCTGCCCTCTGACAATAAACTGCAGTATTAAAGACTGGCAAATGGAACATAAACACGATTTCAGAAAGTCCTGGCTTTATAAAAAAAACTGCTGAGACACCTTCAGTGTAGGAAGGGAGCTCCTGAGGGAGAGCAGAGGAGGTTTAAAAAAGAAAAGGTAAACTCTGAGGATTCAGAGAACAGAACTAGAGGTGTGCCTTGAGAGAGACGGGGGAGGAGAGTGAGGGAATACTTGGAAGGAGAGAGAAATCAATGGACAGAACAAGGCAGAAGAGTCAACACTAGCCAACGACAGAAAGGATCACACCTGGTGAAACTGGTTGCTGCAGTCTTCATTGACAGGGATAAACATGTTCCTGCTGCTCAGATCCGTGGCTGCATTTTTCTTTTCTGCAGATTGAATATCATGCCCGTGCTGCTGAGTGGGTGCTGTTTAACAACTACTTTTGTTTATTTACTATTTCCCAAAATAAAAGAAAATGCAGCATATGGTGGCTTGTATTTACTGTTAGTCATGTTTTGCTCTGCACTGAAGAAACAAAAATACTTACTACATATTATTAAAATCCATCTACGACATTTGTGAAATATTACTTATGGAATAGTACATAGCAGGAAAAGCAAAGGTGTCTCCAGGTGAATCCATTTATTAGTGTTACCTCAGCAAACGGCCGTATTTTTGGCGTACCTAAAATACTTTCACACACTGCTATAATTATGGAGCATTATTATCCAGTTAGTGTGGCATTACTTGGTTTTTGAATCCTGACATTTAACCATTAGAAATGTTACAGATTAGCCCTCAGATGGGAAGTCAGTGCAAACAAAAAAGCTTTTTATTCTTAGCGCATGCAACCCAAGACGCACAACAGCAAAATACGGTAATATTTTTACACCTCACCCCCTCATAATGGAAAACACGCGAAGAAATTCCTATGATTTTTAATTTGAAGCCATCGATCTGGCTAAAATACAGTGGTTTCAATGCTCAGGAGGAAGGTGAATAGCACACACTGCTATAATTATGGTGTATGAATAAAGACATTACAAAATTATCCAGTTAGTGTGGCATTTATAACAAGGACGTTTTTGCCCTGCATTTTTTATACCAGATTATTTAGTCAAACAGATTTCTCAACATTTAATGATTTTTTGTGACAAAATATAAAAATTTTAGCTTATTTATTTATTTTTTTATTTATTTATTTATTATTTATTTATGTTGGAGTTTTCAAATTAACAGCCCCAGTGTGTTGGTTTAGTGCTGAGATAGTGGCATAAAGAAGATGAACTGTTGTTTTTTGCTATTATTTTGGTAGTGTCAATATTCAGAACAAGACGTGGATACATAAGTGATCGGTGAACACTCTGGAATGTAGCTGTGTTTTCCAACAGAATCCACTGAGTTAGTGTTTCCCCAGGGCTACCCAAACACAGACATCCTGTTGTGTGTTATTCTGTTGACTGCGTTTGTGTGTGCAATTTAAACTATTGGTCCAAATAAGCCTAAAGCACTGTTGCAGACTTGGTTTTAGATTAAGCCTAAAACCAGGTTATGGTAGAGTTAGATTACGCTTAGAACTGGGCATGTAATTGTGATTTATGAGGTTAAGGTGAGATGCCAAGTAAAGCATATGTCAGCAAATGTCCTCACAAAAATAGAATGTCCTCCATGTGTGTATGCTGACAACAGTCATTCCCGTTTTGGCACAGACTCAGCTAAGGCCTGGTGACCTGGCATCACGCAGGAGCAACACACACTACTTCAGCAAGACGTAATATACACACAGTAACACACACACAGGCACACACAAACACGCACACACCTTTCGCACCTTGTTAATTAGCTCAGCAGTGGGACAGGAGGCCCCTGCAGTCACTGTTGTGTTTGGCAGAGCTCGACAGTCCTGCATCAATGGAATAAAGGTCCAAAAAGATATACAGAAATACTACCTTATATTTATTTTTAGGAGAATCATTGTGACACTGGGCTAATAATGAATAATATCCTAGAAATTATATGACTATACAACTAACTGGCTACACTGTTATGTAACGGCAAATGGACCATGGTATTGATTAACAATTTACCACAACGCAATTTTCAAGGGGATTTTCTGTATTTTAACACTATAATAGAAAAAGTGTTCCCAAAGGCTTCACATGCAGTGATCTACCCTTCTTCACCTTTCATGTGAAAATGTGATTTGGTTTGAAATAAATTCATTTCAACGTCAGTCTTGATATTGATCAAAAAAGTTTGCAATTCAATTATTTTCATATACAGTTCAGCCCTAGACCAAACCATAATCTTTCTCATTTGATTCTTGTACTCCTCAGTCCTAAAACTGAAATAGAATCTTAAAGGTCTCAAAGGTTTCTCAAAATAATATACAGGGCAAAGGATTACAATTAATAATGTAAATAAATATGTAGAACTAATCACTTCTCATTTGGAAGAGTCCAATTCATTTCCAGTTTAATTCAATCAAATCCATAACCTGAACAGCTCTACAGACTTTTAGGCTAAAACTAAGCATTAATGATGATTAGAATGTGACTTCCACCAGTAGAGAAACATACTGCCAATAAACTGGGCAGACTCCCCATGGAAAAATAGCCATGCAGGGAGACAGTGATCCTTACCAATCCACCAGATGGTTCTCAGAGAAGCAGAAAAGGGGGACCGAGGGAGGACAAGGGACGAAAAGAGAAAAAAGCCACTTGTTTTCTTTTTGTGACAACCTGGTCGCAAATATTGTGAACATACTTTAGATCTAAGGTAATTATCCATTTTACTTTAACTCCCTCAGTTTAAAACATGGTGCAGAAACACAAAGACAGAGTGGTGCGCACTGGCAAACCCACCAGACACAATGGCTTGTATAGAAGTAGCAGACATCCAGCATTTTCCATCTTTTTGCTAATAGACATAAACCGAAATCAGCCTGAGGCAAACAAAGCCCAGAAAGGAAGTGGGACACACTGTGACCTTGATTTCTCGCACTTACAATCTTTTTTTTTCCTTAAATTGCCCATGCAGGGGTAGGGGACACTTTCCATGTGTGCACATACTGTATGCTTCAACCACAGTAGCAAATTTTAATAGACTGTGGACACAAACACTCAACTTAAACCACTTTGGACGTAGGAAGGAGATTGTAAATCTTGGGAAAATTTAAACACACTACTATCCAAATGTCCTAGGCCACCAGCAGCTTTTTTGTTTTAGCAATGACAATCTATGTTTATTTCTAGGTCTCTTAAGAAGAAAATACAGGAAATCTTTTCACAGTATTAAAAAAATTAAAACAATTCCAGAACAAAATGGCTTAGACTGCAATGAAATATCATGTACTTCTCTGTAGAGGTGATCCCGTGCTGCCTATTATCTTTCTACAAATGAGAAAATTATTGATCCACTAAAGGAATTTTACCTGCTATAATTGGAATAAACCAATTGACAGGGTTTTAAACGCTTACATAATGCAATCTCAAAATGCACAATAAAATACAAAATTGAACTGCAAACTGCAATTGCACTATTGGACTGTTTTAAAACAATATATTAACAATAGAGTTAAAAAAAAAAGCATGAAGGGACTAGAAAATAAGGGTGGGTAAGATGATCGTAATAAAAATGACAACTAACTTCTTTCTTTATTCTTAACGATCCCAGATCTGATTAATTTCAAATTAAAAAATAAAACTAATGAGCTGTAGATATCATGCAGACATATGACTAAATATAATGAGAAACAGATTGAGAAAATGAGCCCAGCCAGTGTCTCACGCAGTAAATTCAGGAAACTTAAGCTGCTATTACAGAAAAAGGTCACAGAAAAGAACCTTGAGGCAGAGCAAAGAGCAGGGAGAAGGTAAATAAAAGGCCTCAGGCAAACGGCCTAAAACATCAGTCAACGGGGCTGCAAAAAATAATAAACAAGAAAAATACTTCTATGCTAGCAACTCAATGCCGGTTAGTTGGCAATGTCGGCACACTAACCTGCTGCCTTCTAGGTAGGTATACTGCAGTAATGATGATATAAACAGAGTGTAGCACTAGTTGATATATTTTAAATGCATATGGAGGGAAATTTTATTTTTAAAATGATAAACAGCTATTTTGACACTTGTTTTCCAACACAAATGCTTTTTATCCAGGTTATTAATCCATTCAATTGGTCCTTAACTACTTGTTTTTCACACTGGCAGAGTGACAGCAGCAGATACAGAGCAGATTGAGATGAAGAAGCAGGACATTGACCCCGTCAAAAAAAAAAAAAAAAAAAAAAAGACTTCATAAAGTTTGAGGTGAGGATCATATGATTGAAGTGCAGGCACAAAGACGAGGTAACCAGCCTTATCAATGAAAACACCCTTCTTCAGCTTATGGCTGCAGTGAAAAAAAAAGGACTTATAAAAGCACATGGGAAAGAGTGAAACAAAATCCCATATACAGACAAATCCCATTAACAATACTTTTCATTCCTCCAAAAATGAATCTGCCTATACTTACAGCACTACTGTTTTTAATTTTCTTTCCTTTTTTTTTCCTCAGGAGAGGGTTTTACTAACAGATGTCTCTCTGAAGGAAGGAAGGTCGGTCAACGCTAACTCCCGACCCCTCGCCATCTCCACCTGCTTCTCTCACTCCTCTAGGTAAAAGAAGATACAATGTCTATCCTCACACTGTCAGTGCATAGAGTGGAGAACAGTCTCTACCACTGGCTAAAACTGCAAAATAGAACTGGAACTGGGTTGAATGGAATGACAGCCGAGTGTGGAATAATGATGCTTCAGTAAACTCTAAACAGGCACATTCTCAGAAACTCCCGGAGCAAAACAGGAGATAAGAAGACAGTGACACAAAAGAATAAAGAAATGAAAGAGGAAGGACAGGCAGAGGTGATGAACAGAGAGAGGTGAGGCGAAGTGGGTGGTCTGTGAATAAACACATCCATATTCCAAAATCAGGCAGGTAATGAAAAACAACTCTCCAAGCAGGTGAAGGACAAGATGAAAAGATGAGACAAAGAGCCATGGCATTAGTAACACATCGAACAAAAAAAAACAAACAAAAAAAACGTGTCTTTCAAAGCCAAGTCAGAGTGAACCACACTAAGAACAAAAACAGATTATTCATTTTGTGTATTTAATTTTGATACAGCTGTAGTTCAGTTGGTAAGGGATCATCTGTGGAGCACAGGTTCAGTAGTTTGATTCCCAGTCCCTCCTCGCGACATGTCGAAGTGTCCTTGGACAAGACACTGAACCCTATGTTGCTCTCGGTTGCTCAGGTGAGCACCTTGCATGGCAGCAACTGCCTTCGATGTGTGAATGGGTGAATGACTAGCAACATTGTAAGTGGCCATTTGCCAGTACACATGTTGGTGCTCTTTATTGTTAAAACTGCTTTTCTACTCCATTAGGAATGTGTAAATCTATGAAGTAACTTATAAACAAACAGTGCTTTACGGTAAATGCTAATGTCAGCATACTAACATGTTCACATCAAAAATGTTGTCTACTGTACAGGTTAATGTTTTAGCAGGCACTAATTTTTAGCCGGTCTATCTACATTTATGTTGAGATGTTTTAGTGGAAGAGTACAAACTCCGGCCTGTATCACAGTATCTGGCTTGCAAACAATCATTCATGGCTATTACTGAAAAAAATGGTAAACAGTTTACTCAATAATGAAAAATTACAGTTTGCCAACCTTGAGCCTAAGCATACTTTTCGAAACTTTAATGTCACTACTATATTTATAACGCAAAGCAGTCAGGTTTCTGTTTCTCAACCACAGGTGTGTGGCGCAGACAGGAAGGACAAGGGCAAACAGACTGAATTTATGAAGCAGCCGAAGCTTTACAAAGAAGTCTAGTGGACTGCAGATCGACTTGTCTGTCCCTCGCTATTAGTCTTAAACCTGATTTGCCGAAGCGTGGAGGAGAGATCATTTTGTGTCAGGCCTAATTTCCCTTTCACCACCACTGACAGTCTCCACTATTCATGTCCATGTCGACCAGCATAGGATGACTCACTGCTGCGGCTGGTAATTCGGAGCCAGACTATACTATGGATCTTTATTGGTTTCTTTCATTAATACAAAATATATGGTAAATCAAGTTCCAATATCAGCTTTTTCTTATGTGTACAAATGTCATTAAATTGAGTTTAAGTGAAGTTGTTATGCTCTAAAAGAAAGGGCTTGTCTTTGCATACATTTAGTATTTTGATGATAGATTCATATTTAAAACAAAAGTAATGAGTATTTAAGTAAATTAGTTCTATACTCACCAAAAGAGCTAAACCTTGGAGGGAAGATACTTAAAACTGGGTCTCACAATTTATGAACAAAACGTTATTGTTTCTGTAACCAACTATCTTTTACTATCAATAAATATGCATAACTCTCAAGGTGGAGACTTCATATTGTGAGTTGATTGTGTTATTTTTCAACAACAGCAACCACTCACACTTTAATAGAAGCTGAAGGTTTTGCTTTAAAAAGAGCTAATCAGTTATTCAACTAATGAAATCATTGTTTCAAAACTTTCTATAAGTCCAGAACTGTTGTTACGGCTTCCCAAATCGGAGGATTTGTCGGTAGATGCACTGTGTCCTGGTGGTGATTCACTGTCTATTATAAGCGAGAGATGATTGCTACAATCATGGACTACAAATTTAGCACCCCCAAATTGTAGGCTCAGCCCACAAAGCCATATGCGTCAATAAAAGCACACTAAAACCAGAGCCTGCACTTTCAACAATGACACACTGCAACCAACAATCACATCACCTCCAACTTGATGACAGAATCGCACACCCTGTACTTAATGACTAAAGAAGCTGAGCTGTAAACAGGCTGCTTTGGTAAAAGTGCACTCAAGGCTTCAGTGACCAAAACAGAAAGACAGAAACAGTGAGACAGCAAACACAACACACAGGAGGCTGTAAGAGAGAGTGAGCAGAGAGACGAACACAACCCAGGCCGTCAGATCCCCCATTGTCTTGGCTTGAATGTGCTTTTGTCACTGCAGCATACAGGCTCAGTCAAGTCCAGTCTATGACAGCAAGCTAGGCGGGCATCACTTCCAATCCCTGGCATGACCAGCTGGGAGAGAGCAGAGAACGCTCAGCACGACAGCAAACACTCACAAGACACGTCAAGGTCCAAACACACTCGAGATGAGCATGTTAGTAACAGTACAGCTGTGAATTATCAGTGTTGAGTCCAACACTTCAGCTGATGCCATGTAAGGAAAGAGAGTAGATCTATTATTGCTCGTTAATCTGTTTTACAGTAAGCGATTATTTGTTTGGTTCGTAAAATAACTGATTGTCTTAATTCTCCTGTGCGAGTAATGAAATAACCTTAAACATAAATTTAAATACTCTTTTAAACATTAATTACAGAGTCCAACTATAAAATTTGTATACTAATTAAGTGTGTTATTATATTAGCGGTTTCCTTCCTCAAGGCTGATTTTTTTGTTAATTCTTAGGTAATTAAAATAATCTAAAAATCTAATCAGCCTCCAAGCTGTTACTGAGTAACATCAGCAAAATCTTTTCCTTAATTTGCTTCTCCTTATAACTCCTAACACAACAAAGTATAAAATAAACCAGTAACCCAGAAACAGACCCAGGAACAGATCCAGAGGGAAAAGCCTGCTCCTGCCCCAGGATCTGCCCATCTGCCACGAGGGAACCTTGGCTGGGCTCATTCACAAGCTCAGGCACACGCCATTGTTTTCCCAGCAGCATGTCACCTGTTGTACCTTAATTCCTGACACACATTTGCAACTGTACTCAATCTATAATGAAAGAAATCAACTGCACTGTAAATCTGAGCTCCGAGTTGAAAGAGCTGTGTTTGTGTTTTTATTACTTAGCTTTCCTGTCTCATATTTCCTGCCTCTGGGTCCTGTCCTGTTTGGCAAAGACAAGAGAAGGCCTAGCAGCACTGTAGCCTACATATGAGAGGCTAAACATGTATAATTAATATCTGTCATGTGCTCCACATAATGTGTTGTAGGAAAGCCAGCGGGAACAGAAGCAGGGTCAAAGAGAGAGAAAGAGGAGTCATCGGGTGAGTCCAGCTGATTAACATGGCTTCAAGAGTGCGCACATGAGAAGTGTTGCCCATTTCAATATTTAAGCCAAAGGAGTGTTCATCAGGTTAACGTCAGATAGAGATTCGGCTCACCAAGTTATCTAGTCCATTCAAATCTAAATGCAAAACAGAGAGCTCTTTACTTTATTTTCTCCTTGCCCTCACCTCTTTCCGTTAACGTTCATCTCTAAGGTCCTGAGAGGTAGAAAATCAGGCCTCACAGACATGTTTGTGGTTTTGTAATTGGCTGTGTGCTATGAGGTTGTGGGGAAACAGTTAGCCAAAGCTTGAAGGTGTCACTAGAGATTTGGGCACTTTTCACCATCTGCATTATATCCTCCAGTGGCCAGACCTCCTCACTTTCTGTGGCCGCAACAATGACAACCTGTAACTACATAACTGAACTTAACTACGTGACTCCTAAGTGTGACTGCTTATGGTTTCAGGTTCACACACAATCTAAAATTTCACCATTTCACCACCGGCAGAAAAAAAACTCCCTGTCTAACTGCACACTGAAAACTCACTATTATTATTCACCAATGTAGTATATGCAGGATGTCAGTCAGTTCTGAGATATTAGAGCTGTATAGTATCTTACAATTTAATTTTTAATCATACTATGGGAGCTCATCCAACATACTGCCCAAGCTTTCTTTATTTTTTTGAACAGCTACAAGGCAATAAATGCACATTCTAAATAATTACTTTAAATAAAAAGGATTTTAAAACATTTTGCCAGTAACTGCAACAAAATATGTATAATAATGTATCATTAGCATTACAAGCGGCAAAAGTGAGAGTAAATAAAAATAACTGGCTGGTGTCTCTAAATTAAAAGTAAGCTAATAACCAGTTGAGACGATTCATCTTCTGGGGACCATGAATGTGTGTACACCATTTCATGACAAAAAAGTTAATATAGCAAATTTATCCAATGTACTTAACAATTTTGCTTCACACACGCTCACAAACAGACAGCAATGCTATTAAAGATGTTCTACTAACCCATCAGGAGAACAAGTTCAGTTCTAGTCTTGCCCAAGACATGTAGCCAGGAAGAGTCAGGAGGAATCAAATACATTTGTATGAAACAATGTGGTGGACTGCAAAACCAACAAGCAGGGCAGCTTTGACATTCTGAGCACTGAGTATCTCCAATAAAGCAGACTGCCTAAGGAACATCCACAGATTTAGAACAAAGTACCTCTTATTTGAGGCAGTAAAAAAGCCCTTCTAGGTAGAAATCAAACTTATAATGATAATCAAAACCTCATATACAACAAACTGTTACCATCAGTTAATGAACACTGATTGTCAACAACTCCACAGCCAGCAGCAATTAAGATTTGCTAAAATCATAAGCCTTAAAACTGATGTTCTTTCCCACATTGGTGCATTTGTCCTCCCCTGACTTTACTCTGCCTCTTTTCTCTCCATCTTACTCACTCCAACTCGCTTTTTCATCATTCATCATGGAAAAGGTCTGTTTCCTGATAACGTCGAGGCACCAGGGAAAGTCATGTTTACTTCTTTGGTACCAAAAGACCCAACAGCATTGAACTCTCGACTCCTGCCATTTGCTTTCACAGACCGAGAGATAAAACCAGCACTGGTAGACAAACCACTGGAGCACAGGACTTCAGCTGTGCTGTGGTCAGGAAATTTAAATATTGTGGCTTATGCTATAGTGGTTTAAAAACTAAGCCAAGTGTCACAGTAAAAAAACTAAGCATCTATCAGTCAGTCAAAGGGGAATTCCGGTCTGACTGAAAAAATGCGACCAGAGAGTGGCAGCTTGCACCTTTTTGAGACATATATAAAACCCTGAACTCAACATAAAGATCATCTTGCTTTCACTTTTAAAATGTATACTCTACAGTTATGTGAAACTTTTCATTTACATTTGTAAGACAGCGGCTGCAAGGTTCAAACCCCAAATGTATAATTACCATAGGACTTTAACGAGGGTTTCTATGCATGTTTGGCTGTGGTGTTAGTCATATCCAATAAAAAGAACCAGGACAAGCTGCAATTATTTATAAAATATATCACATAACACATAGAATATTTTTATTTTTTCATTTTAGATTGTATATACTGTATTATTTTTTGCCATACAATGCTCATTCTCTGCAGCTGTAACATGGAAATGTGGGATGAATACAGGTTTATCTTATCTTATTATTTGAATTTAAGAATTAGAGCTCCCCCTTTTGAAACGTATATACTCTTTTAAGTTATGAAATCAATCCCTTTCTACAATAATACTGCAGAAGGCAACAGACAACAGCAAAGAGAAACAGAAACTTGGAAGCTCTCTTCACACAGATCCGTTATATCAGTGTGTTTACATGACCTACTGACGGTCACATTGTGTTCAAGTTAGCTACAGCTGCCTCTACCTGCATCACCCTGCATCCGGGTTCACCTTCTGTAGGATGCCTCGGACAGTCCGGTAATATTTTCATGAACATTTCCTATTATTATTCTCTGATCTGTGATGTCAAGCAGTAGACCCCAAACTGGTTCATATTGACTTTGTCAACTTGATGCATGATAATGTTTCCCAATTTTTGCAATTAATGCCCAAGGCAGCAGAGTAAAAAGTGAAGTCATTTAGAAACAGCCAACTAGACAGCACTGCCAAGTTTTTGTCAACAGTAAAATAGCCAGTACAGTCATATCCCACAGATAATGGTCACAAAACAGGCCTAATGTTAAGGCTTAACATAACTGTTTTCAAAGTGTTTACTATATGAATCAATGCAAAAGCTTCACCATAACAGGTTTTGAAATGTTGGATATATCAGCCTGTATTGACATTGATTAACAACAAAAAAAAATCTACAAAGCCCAGTGTGTGTGTGAGCACGCAGGAAGGCCGTTTGGTCAATGAAATTCAGTGTGTGTCAGATCAATGTCAACTCACAATCCTCCTGGCTGCCCCGCACATCGCATCCAGCTCTACAGATGTCTCCAAGTTAGCATCAAAGAGCAGATAAAACTGAGTGGGAGTCACGCTGCCAATTACATTTATGTCAGCGGGACCAGCATCAAACATCACTGACGCGTCTCCGGGTTCGTTACACCCAAACACAACCAACTACTTCAGTGTTCCCGGTGTTTTTCGGGTTTCTTCTTTTGACGTTAGCGACATTTCCCTCTCACCGTCTACTCGTGCCACCAGTTTCCATGCAACAATGTCACAGTCATGCAACTCGATATCGTTAACAGCTAGCGTTAGCCCGGCGCTTAGAGCCAACTCCGGACTTATATTCACGTCACAGAAGGTTTGCTTTTATTAAAGGAAAAAAAGCGAGAAAAACTCATTACCTGTACAGAGTTCTCCCACGGCGTTTATAGCACATTTTCCGTTCGTCGTTGAGCAGCCGCGACCCGACGCTCGCGTGCACCTTGAGCGCTCTGATCTTAGTAGTAGAAATTCACCAGGCAGTTTTCACACTCCCGCCCAGCTCGACGCCCATTGGCCGCGCAATCTATCAATAAGGGAGAAACGCGGAGTAGGCATAGCAACCATAAAAAGGCGGGTCTAAGAGTGTATCTAAGCAGCTCATTGGGTAAGACTTTTCACCCACAAGCTGTGGACCGTAAATTGACGAGGGAAGAAACGACAGAATGTAAACACGGTTCTGTCATTTATCCTCCACTTAAGTCAAAGGGTCATTCCCACTGAGTAGAATCAGTGTATTAAAAGACAAAGTCCTTTAATTAGTCATTGAGCAGAGTATCCAAAGATGGGACACACTGGGGGGGCAACTGTGGGTTCAGGGTCTAACCCAAGGACACCTTCACACATGGTCAGCAGAAACCAGATCCTGTGGTTTGTCCTATAAACTGATCCAAAGCCTCCCAAACCTGAATTAAAACTCTTCATTTGTACTGTTCTATTGTAGTAAATTTACAGTATGACCCTTTAAACTCGAGGGAGCATTTTATTAAGTGGAAACGTTTAAGACAAAAGGAGCTTGGATTAAATACTGTACATAAGTAGGAATGCTTAATTTCCATCACTGCATTAAATATCATTGGCTATATAATGTACATTATTGTAGAATTTTAACATAAGTAAAGAAAGGATGGGACCATGACAATATAGTTTTGAGGCCTGTACACTCATAAAACTGGGATGCTTGAGCATTTAAACATCTGATCTTCTTTGTTGATAAAGAACATAGTGTTTTAAGTAGGTTATAAATACAGACAGAACTAAACATCAATGTTCAGATAACTGGAAGCCGCAATATTTATGTTCATGTAAACATATGCAACATAAGATATAAAACTGTTTTATCTTTATTACTGTTCATCATTGGCAATACATGAGGAAGAACAGTGTAAACTGTAAATGTATTTGGTACTACAGGATATATATATTTTTAAGTGAAATTAAATGAAAAGCCACAAAGCCTACAAATAGATAATAGAAAAAACTTTGTTCAAAAGTTATGCAACTTCACCTCTGATTCTATTAACTTAAAAAACAGGAAAGAGTAAAAAGACAGTGGCAGAATGTGACTTTATTTGCGCACACATGCACAAATAGTAGGACACCCTCTTTGGTAGATATCACAGCTTTCAAATACCAGCTCCAAATCTTTGTGTTACTCAATTTTTACCCACTGTTGCAGATCACTGTTGAGGGTTGTTCATTTTTTGTGAATTATAGGATTAGATTATTATCCTGTTGTAGAAGCTAGCCTCTCCATTCTATCCTTAACACACATGGTACTTGCTGCGCTGCTGACTGCTGCACAACGCCAAAGCAGAATATTTCTACCCCCACGCTTTAAGAGCTGCAGGACATAAACGTCTGAAGAATTATTTTAATGCCTGTTTCTTGCCGAGATTCTTTTTACTTCTTTTTACTTCAATAACAACAAAATTAGCCATTTGCCCAAACTAAGCTGGAATTATGCACGCAAACGTTTACATGCATACTGTTTTATATGTTTAGTTAACCTAACTAAGATGAAGCACATTTCATGGGATTGCTGTTACTTATTTTGCGGACTGTATTCCCCCAAATATATACAATTTATACTGTATTTGGTGTGTTTTTAATCTCCTCTGTTATTTAAAATCAAAATCTCTGGGTATTCTGAGGAGCTTTAGAGGTCCCAATAAAAGCCAATGCCAGGAGAGTCAGTTAAATTTGATAAACCCCTATTAATTACTGAGCTTCAACATAAATCACCATCAACAATACAAAAGGCTGTACATCTAGTAGATACTTTTATCCAAAGCAACTTACAGAGTAATTTTGTACTGGGACACACACACACACACACACACACACACACACACACACACAGGATGGCTGCCATGCGGGCTGCTCATCTGGGCCACTGAGGGCAACTTGGGGTTCGGTGTCTTGCCAAGGGACGCTTCAGCTGGGTGGGACCGGGGATCAAGCCACTGACCCTGTGGTCCGTGGATGACCTTGCAAACTGAGCTACGGTTGCCCCTGTAAGCCTACATGTGTATTGGTCTTTTGCATACACCCCCATGGAGTGTCCTTTTTAACCAAAACACATTTGCTTCGTTAAATTGTTTTGTGTCTTTGGGATAGAGTTCTCCTTCAGTCATCAATCTCACAGCCCCTGGTTACCTAATGGTCCAGTGTGATAAAGGCTCACTCCCCATCCCCTCCAAGAAATATAGCAGCACTCTTTCCACTTTTATTGTGATGATTTTCGTTGGTCCAAAGCCAAAAGCATACTTGTTTTGTAGCTTATTAATACATGTTTAAATAATTAGTTGCACACAAATTATCAGGCATTGATTTCATTGGTTGAGCTTGAAAATATGATAAGACCTTAAGGATTCATTTTAGCATAGTTTTACCCTAGATATTCTGCCATTCACCAAATGTATGCATGCGATACCGGCCCAGCCTGTAGGTTAATGAGCACATCCATCATGCTGGCACAGGACATATTTCAGAGAGGAAGTGACAGAAATATATTTACCTCCATGGCAGCCTCCTTATCAAAGTCAGGTAAAATGGTACAGATACAGACAGCAGTCCTGGGGGAAGTGGAGCAAACAGGACCGCCAGGGTGCAGTTTGATTGACACCGAGGAGGTTAAACCATCCTTTCCATCGGTTCTTTAATTAGAGGAATTATATGAGTACACAAATGGGCAAGCATTCAATAAGTGAATCATATTGCTGTGGATGATTGCTGGCAGTTAATAGAAACACACAACTGCGTTTTAGAGTAAGCACACACACGGCCTCTGATTCAACCTGCTCCTTAAACAGAAGGCTACAGCCTGATTGTGCACTTGTGAATTGCTGTGTAAACTTAGTGACAACATTTGTAATAAAGAAACAGCAATTTAGTTATTGCTTAGCTTAGTTTATATTACAGTATGGGGCTACAGCTCAACACCTTAATTTCAGTAACTCTCATTAAAAGTGGAACTTGTTTTAAATTTTGTGCTTCAACAAATACATTTAATCACAACTGGACTGAGCATATTGATAAAGGTGTGGGATCAAACAGTCCTTCTAAAACTAGACAGCAAGCAGCTGGGTTATATAAAGTAGATGGTACAAAATGTCTGCACAAACCCCCCAAATTAAGTAGTTCTAGGTTGAGATTGCAGATGCTGTTTTTGATGAGATCCAAAAAGAATAAATGGTTTTGCTTTCTATCAAAAAATGCGAACAGCTGGTGTTTTGAGTGATACTGAGAGCCTGGCACATGCACAGCAGTATGGATGACTCACTGCTGTGCACCTTCGCATTTCCTTTCAGGTGCTCTTGCGCATCAAAGACGTGAGCCTCGAGAGTCCCCTGCTGGAGGTGTTGATGCTTCAGTGGTGCAATATTAAAATCAGCACAGGGTGCAGCAGAACTTAATGTCAAAGCACAGTAATGCTGCACAGAGGAAGAGTTCATGTGCAGCGCTGCAGCTGAGATGTTAGATTAGAGAGCCGTAACTTTTAAATTCAGACCCACACTGAGCTACAGGAAGAATATATTTTACCACAAAGTCACAAGACAAGATATCTTGTGTATGACATTTGGAAGAAGAGTTAGAATTAACACGGAGCACAAACTGAACAACGTACAGATTATGTAGAGTATCACGATTCCACATGCTTTGTGTCAAAGCTGTGTTGCTCCACACAACCCAAACCCAAAACAGTCTGAACAGTCTGATTGGCAGTGTCCTCGATGCTTCCATCTGCATACACAAATGAAACGGAGGATAATCTTTTGAGCCTTTAATCCAACAGTGAAATCTCCCGAATAAAATGAAAAGATCTGTTGAATTTAATTATGTATCATTAGTCCCTGCCACCTGTTGGTGCGACTATTCTTATCCAGCATGAGTGTTGTTACAGCCGATACGCTCTCGTTTGTCTCCCTCTAAAGGTCCTTTCTGATCATGTTCTCATTCATCACATCTATACACTCTAAACAAATATATTGTTATACATCCTGTTTTGTCATTTGGGCTGTAGATTACACAGATGCCTAACGAGGGGCTTTTGTGCACACCAGTCTTATCAGTATCGGCTTTCTTCTGAACGCCTAATTAAGCTTGTTAGCCACATATTTACATGAGTAAAAACAGGAGTCAAGCTTGAAAGACACAGAGAGCTTTTCTTAGAAAAGTGCTGCGTCTTTTCTGATGCTGGAAGACTGACGCTGCTGTGTTATTTCCTGTTTTGAAATTCACTATAGCGTGTTCATTTTTGCAGAAACATTTGCACATAGACAGGAAGTGACTGAGTTTCTATTATCAGTTTTTCTTTCAACTTGGAGGATGAACAACACGAAAGAGGCCCAGTGTGTACACCCACAGGCTCTGCATCACTTCTTCTCCCGTCCATGTTTCATACAGCTTAACTCCTGCATTAACAGGCTGGCTGAGCAAAGCTGCCAAGACAGAAGATGGGCTCCGCTGCTCACAAAGCCCAGACACAGTTTTGTGTCCAGGAAAACAAGCTGAATTTCCCCTCAGCAGCCCTCTCATCTCCCCAGGAGATCCAGTGTGTGTGACATCCATCTGTGACAATAAGTGCTTTGTGCCTCACCTCAGCGATATTGCCGCCTTCTGCTGGCTGTCTCTGTGCCACGTGTCTGCCTCTGTGGACTCATTGGCCTGCAGGGGGGAACGATCAGGGCGCCACGATGGAGAGGGAGTCACAGCTAGGTTTTTGTAAAGATAAGGTCAAACATCAAACAAAAACATATTGGTGATCGGAATTTGTATGTTATAGAATATGGATTTTTGACACATACAGTATTCACTACAGAATACAATTCACACTCAAACACACTCTCTCACACATCATTTATCATCATGTTGTTTGTTTGGTGCAAGAACTGTCAACACATTCAGTTTACAGCATCAAAATCCTGTAAACATGTTAATTTTTTTACATTTTTAAAATGATCAGAATAGTTACAGATAAATTTTCTGCCAAACAACAAATCCGTGAGCACATGTTTCGGAGTCAGGATTTAACATGTAACATTAACACAAGTTATTATATTATAGTGTTATTATAGGGGGCTAATCAGTTTGGTAAAAAAATGTATGTTAATATCCTCATCCCTCCTTTTTTTTTAAACTGTGGCTGCTTTATATGGTCAGGAAAAACACAACAGTGTCACTTACCGATAGATCAACACTGGAGTTGTGTAGCACAGAGACAGGAGCTTAAAGCAGGTTCTTTACATCAAGGAGACATTGTTGGTTTAGTGTTTTTTGACAGTGTCTAATATTAAGAGAATGAATTGGAAAGCCTTTTACATATTGTCATTAAGGAGCAGGCAGTGTAATTTCCTCCTTCATTTCAAATTCCGAGGAGCCACAAGCTGGTTGCTCTTCTGTTAAAGCGTCTGTGAAATCCTCCACTTCACAGCAAATTTACCCTCTAAGCTGTCTGCACCAGAGAGCAGTGTCTGCACACGCTGAGGGGCTTACTCGCAAAATAATAAGAGAGCGGTACAAGACATCTTCTACTCTGAAAAACAGAAAGTGACAAACTTTAATTAGGACCAAAAACCTCCAGCACTGAAAGAAACTCACAGAAGGTTTGTAGAAGCTTTTGAATCACAAGGGGGCGCAGTGACTTAAATTTCCAAACCAAACTTCCACACTCCATGCAAGAGCAGGATCTTTGTATAAAGAGCAGATTCATCCCTTATCTTTTCATAGTGTTTCAGGGAATTCTTTTTAATTGGCCAGGTTATTTTAACCAGACGTTTTCATTATCGCTCTGACATAAGTGCACAGAGTGCTCACGTCTCTAACTGGAACTTGACATTTTGGAAAAATGCCACCAACATGATGCCTTCTATCAGCACACGCAACCACAAAACACCCACAGTGCAGACAGATCTGCATTATAGAACTATATCATCACACTACTCAGTCTGCTAAAGTAAGGGGAATTCTGTCTGCTGTTGCCTTGTCATAAAAGCAAGATACATTAAGGAATCATTGAAAATCTGTAGATATTCAGATGCATAAACAAGGTCAGATAAGTGACTTTAAAATAAATGCAGTTCACAGTGCTGTAAGTGCTGAAGTGCATCCACACACTGAAATATCATCATTATTATACAAAATATTTGTTTCTGGCTGAGACATCTTTAACTCTGGGTCCCCACAAGGTGAATCTTACAAGACATAAGATGAGTGGGACAAACTTTTTTCTTCTTTGTTAAATTATGTTTACTTTTTGTTCAAGAATTCATAGAAGACAAGAGAAGAAAAAAAAAACATCTGTTTGCACTGAGCACATAAACATACACAACATATGGAACACATACATGTCCAGTAGGTTTTATTAAGGAGACGCCTATAAGACTCAGATTCAGCTGTTAGACAATGTAGTTGTTTTTGGTCACAGACATCCGATATATAATATAACAACAACTATATTAAATAAATACTCATTGTTCAGTAGGTTTCTCAGTGCAGACATTAAACTGAATAAAATCACACAGCAATAACTGTAAGCCCTGTTGTTATAGTTATGGCTATCACAGGCTGCTATTGGGTCACTGTACTGGTAGTAACCAGGTAACCTGAGTGTATATAAACTCACTGACTACACTATGTTTCATAATGGAAAATATTTGCTCTAAATACAGTCAAAGGCCCACATCTACAATGAAAATGTCATATACAATGCAGCATGATATTTGTACTCTACTTAAGATCAAGTTCTCACGTTTTCTTCTACTTAAACGCATTTTACCTATATATAACCTAAATATCCACCATTTAAACCTCTATCATTATTATTGAAACAAATATTTTCCACACAAAGCCCACAGTTTATTGTTACTAATGCAATGTTTATAGGGTAACTTCACTTCAACCAGATGCAGTACAGCATACAAATACTGTTTTCATGTCTATGGATCAGTAATATTCATAATAGTAACTAGAGGTCTCATCATGCCTAAGAAATATTGGAATGTTTCTAGTTTTGGTACTTAAAGTACATTTAGATTTTACTAGGATAAACTATATATTAAAATCGACATCAGTGGGATAAACTGAAGTTACTGAGGTTTTAAAGCCAATTAGTGCTCGAATATTTAAGCTCTGGACTTAAAATTATCTTCTTTAGCACTATATTTCTTTATGAGAGTGAACAATAAAACGTGCTACCAACCACTGAAATCAAATAAACTCCTTAACGTCATCTTTTTTTTTGTGACTGTCTATATGATGTTGACTTAACAAACCAAGTCTGGTGATGTGAAGGTGCCCGCTTCACTCATTCATGGCCAAGTAGCAGGTCGTAGCCACTTTTTGTGTTTTTTGCTCAAAAGTGTGTGAGGTCAGCCGTCTGTCTGGCACAGACATGTGTTGATGTGCTTCCAGCCGTATGTGGGGAATCATGATGTCTGGACATACAGCATGTTCTGGAGGAGGTTCCTCCCTGCAGCCTGTGAGATCATCACACTCTTAATTAGATGGGATCTGCTAATTGGTGGAAAGTCAGCCGGTCGGTCTGCACCTTTTAAAAGCACCCGCATCGAAAACTCCAGCAGGAGTCAGAGAGAGGCTCAGAAAAGGTAAGTTACGACTTATTTCAGCTCCTATGACTCTCAAGATTTTTAACCTTGAACATTAAAACCCTCCTGATGTGAGTAAAAGTCTCTTTTATGCATTTATTCTTTTGTTTCTCAGTATCACATTTGCACAAGGATGTCTCCCACAGTATGTTGTTCTGTTATTTTTTTGGCTGCCTTGACATTCAGTGCTGCACAGAGTGAGTATAATTCATTATTAAAAATAATTTATTATTTTTTTGCAATGTGAGTGCCAGGTAAATCGGACAAAGAGCTTTCCTAGAATCTTTGCTGTTCATTTATGGTAATAATTATTCATGTCACAGACAGATCACGTCATTAAAGACAAAAAAATAAATTTAAAAGAAAATGATGCCGCCTGTATTTCTCCACTGCATGTCTTTCATTGACATTTATGTGGGTTTCTTATTAACAGCAAGCTGCAAAGGACGATGTGGTGCCGAGTACTACAGGGGTTACACGTGCCAGTGTGATTACAGCTGCCTGGGTTTTGAAGAGTGCTGCAAAGACTACGAATCTCAGTGCACCACAAGTGAGGCTTCTCTCTCCTCACACACTCACAACTAGGGCTTGCAGACAATGCCGCTGATACGATTATGTACCACATTTCTACACTCATCAAATGTGTGAATTTATTACAAATTATTTCACACTTAAAGGAAGCAACATTTCCTACACTCCTTAAATATAATCGCCATAATAAGAACTGCGCAGTCCTTTTGTACAGGTTGTTTGTGTTGAGAGCTGTCGCTTGTGTACAACAGAAAACTCGTGTAAAGGTCGATGTGGAGAAACTTTCCGAAGAGGTCGACTGTGTAGCTGTGATTCTGAATGCGTGAAGTACAAACAGTGTTGTCAAGATTACCAAAGCAACTGCGATGCAGGGGGTGAGCCACGTCCAACACATTCTGCATGTCAACCTCTACACATCCCTTTCCCACCTTCATAATCAGTCGTATCAGCATGACGTTTGTTCATCAAGTTAAAAGTGCTCGCACATCTTTGGCGCCTGGATCATTTGATAGATCAGCAAACGCAGTCATGGTCGGGTGGGTGCATGTTAAAATCAACCTTGATCTTTAATGGATGCACCTTCACGCAACGAATTGTGGAAATTTGACACTGGCAACTGTGCATGAACGGCGAAGTGCAAAGAAGCGAGGAATGACCTCACGACAAACTTGCATGCCCACCAGCATGTGCGGTAGCATGCAGCAGTCTGCAACGGGCTACATCTGACAGTATTTTCTGTCTTAGTTGCTTCCACAGAGGAAATCAGTGAAGCAAGTGCAACAGCACCGATGAAGACTAGTTCATGCAATAGTGTAAATGATAACAAACCCAAAGGTATATGTAACTTGGCACGAAGGTCGAATTGATTGTCAACGTTAAACGTTTTAGGCAGCACTTTTATTCATAAGAGTTTTATTTATAATTATCCCCACAGAAGCAGCACTGCAGCCTTTGACATTCAGCGGAGGAAACAATGCAGGTGACTTTTTTTTAACCATACAAAACTTACAGCTTTCATCATAACTGCTGGACTGCTACACAGAGACTCTGTCGCTGTGTTCGCTTTGGCAAAGACTCAGAGGAGAGCCGACTGGCCAAAAGAAACACAAGGAGGCAGTTTCATCATGAGTGTGTAGGAGGGTTATGGGCACAGGCTCAGTCACCAGGGAGCACAGCACAAATTGAAGCCAAGAAAGCAGGGGGAGGTTTTTTAAAGTCGGGAGCCAGCTTTGGAACAGCTCTGTGGGTGGAGATCCTCCAGTGTCCTCGCAACTTCTCACTCAGGAGGAAGACATGTCGAGACATTTCCGTCTGGAATGTCACAGTCTGACTGATTTGCATGCTCAAGGAAACAAACAGGACCCTGTAAATAGCAGTGATTAAAATAATTGCGTTAACGCTGCCAGTAAAAAACATTTGTTGGTGTAATGCGTGTGATTTCCCTCAAATGACCATTTGATTCCACTCGTCTCTTCCACATCATATTCACCATACGTCAGCAATGTTGAGCAACGATGGTAGAAAAAAAACTACACGTAACTGGGTGTTTTCCCCAGTAACTTTTATTGAATTTAACATCCACCTCTTTTCAGATAACGGCGAGATCTTTCCCAGCGATGGTGTTTCCAAGAATGGAGAGGAGGATCCGAAGACAGGTCCAACCCCAGAGAGCACCAGTGGCTACAGATCTACAGTTGGCCAGATGGACCAAGTGTCCACTGAACGCGCCCTGGAGTTCAGCACAGAGACAGTCACAGTCTCTTCTCAGGCAGAGACGACTCCCTCGAAAAACGAGCCAGAGTCGGCGGACGACAGCTCCTCCACCCTGCACACAGCCAGTAGCGAAGGCACGGCTGAGAGCACGGGTATGTGAGGTCCAGTAACAAATTAAAAGTCTTACAAAAGACTCCTGTCCAAAAACTTTTATTATTTTGCTGCTACTTCTTTAAAACTCTATTTTCCCCGATACTACATTAATACTAAACCCAAAATCCTAAACAATAAATAATAATAAATGTACATTACAAGACACACACGTAATAGAAACAAAAAAGAGCAAAACTCTACCAAAGCTCAGTTTATAAGGTGAGTGATTTCAGTTGATTTCATTAGTTTGTAAATGTATATTTAATTCAAAGTGACTTACTGTATGTGAGTAATAATTTCTATAAGTTTCACTGGTTTGTGCAGTTAATATTTGCCCTTTACAGTAGTGTTTTAAGTAATTCTCCAGGTTTGTGTGGAAACATTTTCTTTACAAACTCATGAAGCCACGTCATGTATTTCTGTATTTCTTCGGGAGTCATTTTCCTGTGTCCCCCGGTCTGTACATGCTCCCACTATGCAAACTTGGCTCATCTCTGAGTCTATTATCACGCTTGTCTGCCTCCAGATGTCAGTGATGTGGTCACATCATCTGCACCAGAAACAACTGTTCCTCAGGACACAACAGAACTTCTCCATGTCTCCAGCCAAGCTGCTCCAACCTCAGCATTCCAAACAGGGTCCACAGCTTTAGCTGGCACCATGCTGGAGAGCTCGGGGCAAACACCTGATGATGACCTTTTTCCTGAGGTACAGACGACAAACCCAACGGGATCCTCTTCTCACAAGCCAGAGGTCACGACCCAACCTGTCAGCACAGCCTCCTACTCACCAGCGTCCACAGAACTCACAGAGAACTACCCCATCCTGGAAAGCACTCAGGCTAACACAACCCCGGCCTCCGCAACATCAGACCTGATTCCCAGCTCAGAGGAGACCACTTCAAATCCTCATCTCACGACAGGCCTCCCTTCTGATCCTTCCACTCCAGCAGGAAGCGTGTCAGAGCACGACGTCATGACGACTCACGGTCCCTCGTCCACAGCTGCAGTGATGGATGACGGTGTCACAGAGGATGTTACGCCACAAATAACCACTACTGATCAGCAAAGGCCACTTCAGAAACGGCCACACATCAACCACCTGAAGTCACCTCAAAACCCCAGGACCAACCTGACCTGGACAAGCCATCGCCAACTAAACCAACTCTGGCTAAACCCACATCCAAACCTGAGACCAAGCCCCAGGACACTGAACAAACACTGAACGCTGACGATTTAAGAGATTACCAAGCAGGTTAGACACATTCTCATTGTTTTATTCTGGACTAATTTGACTGAAATGGAAAATGTCAACATGTCTTGAGTTTCTGGCACATTTTTATTGCTGGTTGCATCCTGGTTTAAGAGCTCAGCTGTTTTTTCTGGGTGAACACACTGTCCTTTAAAGTGTGGCCACACTGGATTAAGTGACAGAGGTGGGTGTTTTATCACACTGTGAATGAATCCAACAGACTTTTGAAAGTCAAATCAAGGCTCAGACACTAAATAGTCTGTGCAGCTTCTGGATAAACATAGAAAAAAAAGACACGTACCACCCAGAGACCCAGTGTGTGACTGCTTGTTTTTTGTGCCCGTTTATGCCAACAGATGGTCTCTTTACAAGTGTGTGGTCTTTTCCAGATGACAGTAATGACACAAACCTGTGCAGTGGGCAGCCGGTCAGTGCGGTTACCACCCTGAGGAACGGCACAATTGTGGTGTTCAGAGGTCAGTGCCAAAAATCCCATCCTGAGTGTGTTCATAACAGTGTCATGACATTTAGTAAATGTGCAGCTGACTTACATGAGAGCAGTGATGGAATGAAACTATTCCATCAAGTATAAATTTAGGTTTTAGTTTTATAGTTTTAGTTAATTCTTTTTACTCCATCATATTTCTTTACTAAATACTTTTGGAATTAGCTTTTAAACTGGGGATTTTCTGCATTCCTATTTTATAGTTTTAGTTATTTTAATAAGGATTGATCTTAATAAAACATATAATCAATAAAACATTTTTCTCGTCATGGATTACCACTTCTGTACAAAATGCTAGTATAGCTCTTTTTTTACCATCTGCTCATTCAACTGCATCAAATTCAATAGTGGATTACTTGAGTACATTTTAGAGCACATATACTCGACTAGTACGTTTACGTGGAGTGTAGTAGTTTTTAGGCAAGTACTTGCACTTCCGGTTAACTAAGAGTTAAGTTCTACCACCTCTGGGTAGTAATGCGGTTTTGATTTTAGGTGAAGTTAAACACCGCTCATGTCGTAATGTTACTTTTACAGGGCACTACTTCTGGTTTCTGGACAGTAACCGGGTGCCAGGTCCTGCCAGAGGCATCACACAAGTGTGGGGTGTCCCGTCCCCTGTTGACACTGTGTTCACCCGCTGCAACTGCCAGGGCAAAACATACATTTTCAAGGTAACCGTCCTCATCTCATCACAACTATAGCAGGGACACTTTGAGTCATTAAAAACCGAATGAATCCTGATTATTTACAGCACACGTACATTCAGTTGTCTGGTGGTTTTGTGTTGACCTGATGTTTGCAGGGACCACAGTACTGGAGGTTTGAAAATGACGTTTTGGACCCCGGCTATCCCAAAGTCATCCAAACAGGCTTTGATGGACTACGGGGCCACATCATAGCTGCTCTGTCGGTCCCTCAGTACCAGAGGAGGACAGAGTCTGTTTACTTTTTCAAGAGAGGTGATCATTGTTAAGTCATGTAGTCTATTTAAAATATGAAGACTTTATATTTCATTCTAGTACATTGCTGTATAGATGATTTAGAGTTCTGTGTTTTGGTCTGACTTGTGGTTCATTCTTCCAGGGGGATTCGTCCAGAGATATTCATACCAGTTTGGAACCAGCCCAACATGTGGCACAACTGGAAACTATGTCATTTCCACTGGCCACAAAAGGATGGTTCGACATGCAGGTAAGAAATCTGTACGAAACACACAATAATGCATCTTACAAAAGATAGAAATAGTGTTTTGCTCGTACAGCCCTGTATTACTGTAACTGTGGTGACTGCTCTCTGTTTCCTGAGCAACCGTTTATTGGGTGACAGCCATGGAGAGGCCAGTAGATTTTGTCAAAAAACTTTAATGACAAATCTCCTACCTGCATTAAAACATTTCAAACAAGGCCAATTAAATACTGCCTGTTTTTAATTACAATTTTGTATAACTCATCAACTTTTATGCAAATGTTTTGTTTCCAGTGTCTGTTTTAGAGCCAGCTATCAAAATCCGGAATACCTGGACAGGTTTCCCCTCCATCATCACAGCTGCCGTGTCAGTCCCCAACAACAGGGAACCAGAGGGATACAAATATTACATCTTTTCTAGAGGTAACTCATCAATATGTACGTGTCAGTGTGGGTCAGTGTATAGGCCTTATATTTGATGTGAATGTTATTCACTTGAATGTCTATAAAAAGAAGGTAATTAGTCATTCACATCATGTCTGAAATGCAACCATATGCGTTTGGGCAAGATGGCAAATTAGACACACGTAGAATGAATTAAGGGTGGTGTCCTTTTGTCTAGAGCTCAAACTCACTGTGGAAAGACCACAGCAAACAGACCCATTCGTACAACATTTATAGTTCAAAGATGCTGTGGATTCAGAAAAGGTTTCGTAGAGTTGAAAACCAACAAGCAGATGTTAGGAGGGAGTTACGTCATTCATAAAACACTACAGCTCTTTACATTCAAGCCTTGTTGTGGCCAAAGGCAGCAGCCCAATGTTACTTAGACAGGACTGTTTGTTAATTTGGAAGAGATGGAAACTGGGAATATTAATTCTGCTTTTTTGTTTTGCAGATAAATCCTATAATGTGAGGATGGATGGTGAAAATCCTGTCGTTGCTGCTAACGCCAACACGTCACCTCAAAGCAACAACTTCATCAAATGCTCGAAGAAAGTCTGACTGAAGATGCCGCCGACATGATTATTCTTATACATTAAGTTTATTCCATTCTTCATAAAACACATTAAATTCAGCATAGACTCTCGATTACAAAAAGTTCTTTCCAAAGTATACTGAAAAAAAAAGAAAGAAAAAATGACAAAAACTAAAAAAATGGTCTCAGAGCATTTAAACATCAACTGAACTGAAGACAGAAACTAAAAACTCTGGGAAATATGTGATGTGTTTCAGACATGAATGAAAAGTTGCAGTTATAGTTAAGTCTTCTGATGAATGTGTCATCTGGCGAATCGTCTCCCATCTCGGGATGGAAATGCTTGACCTGTCGACATGTAAATCATTGTTTTTAACGTAGCACGTTATACAGATGTATAAACTGTATTAAATGTGCAGTGTAATCAGTGTCATAAGTGTGGAAGTATATAAGCTGTTATTCTTTTCAACATTTAACACTAATCATAAAGAGATTTCTTCAATTTTCTTTAATAAAACTTTTGTGCACATTGAAATGAACTTGTGTTAACAGCACGAGGGTGTATAGTTGCATAAAAGCCAATGGATTCAAGGAATAAAATTTTTGAGCATTCATCAACTATCAAAGAAATATATTATTATTAAATAATATCGATACTGCAACATACACTCATTGGCCACTTTATCAGGTACACCTGTACAATCTAATGCAATCCAATACAGCAGCTCTGCCATGAATTCTAATTTTACAATGTTATAATTTCTTACTTTTTAAGTTTCACAAAGTCATTCTGTTTATTACTGAGGTCATAATGGGTGTTGGACTATTGAAATATTCAGGATGGAATATTTAATTATATCTGAATAAGAAAGATTACAGTGTGGTAATCGTTTGGTGAAGCTTGCATTTCATTTGAATCCCTGTAGTGTTTAAATGAAGAGATTCCCAACCCTGGACCTCAGGGCCGCCTGCCGTGCTTCTTTTCCAAGTATCCCAGCATTACCCAATGTGAATTAACTGAACCGAGCATGTTCACTTAATCAGAAGCTGGACGATGCCATCTTAGATTAGGCTGCTGTGGGAGAAGATATAGCAAACTAGTATCTTCCAACTTCTGACTGACTGGACACACTGGATACAGGTAATGAGCAGTGGGCAGTGCACTGGTTGGGGGGAATAGCTGCAAAACAGGCAGGACAGGAAGCCTGGAGGACCAGGGTTTGGAATCACTGGTTTCTATGAAAACAGCATGAGCCCAGGTTCTAAGGCTGAGTTTAAAAGGTGTGATGATGTGGATTAGTAGTGACAAGTGTGAAATAAAGATTGTATAATCTTCCTCCAGAGATACATTTTATTTTGAATTCCATAATTCTGTTAACTTAAACTGAATGAATGTGCTGAGCTGGCCAGGAGCTATTGGAGGAAATGCTTTCAAACACGTTACCTCCTCTCTCCGTGCGTCCACCGTGGTTCTCTGGCCGGCGCTGCCACTGCCTGCTGGGTCCAGGCCTAGAAGTTTTAGGTGGAGCACTGCTTGTATCTAGAAAAACATACAATGGCAATGAGAGCTTCACAGTAATCGCAACAACAACAGGAAGGTGCCACAGTTGTGAGGTTACACTGTACCTGCAGAGCTGGAGGATGGCTCCTGGCTGGTGGAGGGCTGGGTGGCCTTGTCAGATGACTGGCTTGACTCTTCCACCTCTCCCTGTGACATGACTGGGTCCACTGACACTTCAGCACTGGCTCTACTACTTCAAGCACGCAATCAAAGATAACAAACAAAAATACAGTCCTGATTTTAAGTGAATAAAGACATTTTCAAATTAACATAGCAACAAACACTGAATTTTGCAGTCACAGGCCTGAGTCTAAATCCAAGCGAAGAAAGAACACACCTAAAAAGACTGACAAACATCAGAGTGAAGTAATTCTCACCTATCAGTATCTGGCTCCAGGAAGACATCATCTCTATCCTCTCCCGTACTAACTGTGCCTGGCACAACCAGACTTGGTGTGGATGTGCTCACCATGGGAACAGACTGAGAAGCATGTTCTGTTGTGTCAGACGAAGCCACTTCTGGGAAAACTGTTACTGGGCATGAAAAGACACGAAAACAAGCACACTCAGTTTGTTTTTAGGACCCAATAGCACTAAACTTCACTGATTATGTTGAGGAGTAAACTGGAACCTTATCCACAAGCCCTCCCTAATAAAACTGACAAAGACAGATACCCGGCGCTGCGACTTGCAGTGGTGTTGTGGGAACACTGCGTCCACCGGACTCCTCTTCATGAGTTGGTAGAAACATGGGGATTTCGTACATTCCAAGACCTAAAGACAAACATTTATTCATATTAAAAATACATCATTCATACATGGGGGGAAGGCTGCTATTGTTCGACTGCAATTAAGAGAATTAGTATTTAACCATTTCACAACATGTGGGGCTGAAGTACCTCCTTGTGATGCGAGTTGTCCCAGATCGGAGTGTGAAGAGGAGCTGGTCTGTGGCGTGTCCTCTGAAGGACCAAACCGGAAGCGAGACACACCGGCCACCTGAGGAGAGCTTCCAAACAAAAGACAGAGTCAAACCTAAAGTATGCTAAATGTACCATGAATCCCTTAAAACACTACATTTCAAAATGGTATACATCTAAGATTAAGTGATCTAAAAGAGGCGTGTGAGCGTTTTTTTTCCTCTGGTCATATCTCAAAACATTTGGCTGATAATAACGATAAACAAATATAAATGACATCAATCAATCAAGAAATCAGTCAATCAAGTGCAGGGTATTTATACTCTGTACATACTGGATGGCCTGGTCAAAACCATCTGAGCGGTGTGGCAGAGTGGGAGTGCTGGGAACCATCCTGTCATCGTCATTATCAAAGAAGGGCTGCTGCAGAGAGGCAAAGATGTGAGCAAGTGTGGGACACAAACTTGAGGGAGACATTTGGAATGAAAACATTAACTGTAAATTTTATGATTGCAGATATACATACAGTGCTGCCCGGCACACCAGTGCTAAGCTGAGGGACTCTGCCCACTAAGTGGCGACGAACGGGGATACGCTGTAAAATTAGGAAAAAAAGACTATTTAATGAAAAGGCTGTTAATAAAAAAAGACTGCAGCAAATTATTATTTTAATATAATGAATTTATTTTTATTTAAACTATTATCTATTAAATGTATAAACTGGCCCAAAAATACATAAATCTTAAGATTTCTAAATTGCTTGTTTTATCCAAGAGGTGAAGATTTGGGTCACTTTCAGGTGTGACAAAGAAACACTGCAGACACACTGAATGTCTGGCAGTTCACTCAGCTGATGATTTGCTGCAGTGAAGAGCAAAGGAAAAGCACACTAACAAAAGCAAAATCTAGTGATCATATTGTCCCATAGAAACAGAAATTATTATCTACTCTTACTTCTTACCTGAACCTGAGCAGGTGGCGCCAGCTCTGATGTTGGGGCAGGGTGGATGTTCAGACGGGAGGGCAGCTGATGTGTTGGTCTCCGTGGTGACTGTGGCAAACGTGTTCCAGAGCTTGAGATAGGCTGTTCTGTAGAGAAGGCCTCCATCGAGCTGCCATCAACTAAACCAAAAATGTAAAAGTTTTAATAAACAGGGATCCATTTAGTTTAAAATCAACAAAGCAACTAAAGTCTTTATTCAATTATTTATAAGCTTTAAAATTACTAAACATTTTATTTTGTGAAAGAGGTAAATTTATGGAACAATTTATAGAGGGAGGGAATAAGGATTAAATCATATCTTGGTGTAATCTCTGTGTGATGTACATTTTATGTTATTATTTTGTGTGGCGTTTTGTGAGAAAATGTATTTTAAGCTTTATCTTTAGTATGTATCTTTTGGTAATGAGGTGTTGTTTTGGGTTTTTTTTTTACTAGATGTTTTTAGTTTTAGGCTCTTTTTTGTATTATTTAAAGAAACATTTTAATTGTCAAATTTTAAATAGGAATCTGGGAGCCGTGTTGTATGTTTGCTTATCGCCTTTCAGAAGTAAAAGTTGTATATTCTGACACTATAGCCTCCGTATAGCCACAAAAGTAACTACTTTGTTTCATCTCAAAGTAGAGCGGTTTTTACATGCTCTAGTTGGACATGATTCATAGCCGAGAGTTGTGCCACTCTTCATTTCAGACAGACAACAACACATTACATCTTCCTCCGTCATCGTGAAGTGTCAGATAAATAACTGAATGGCGGGACAGTTTGTGAGCACATGTGGAGAGTCTGAGGTGGATGTACGTATGAGCGTTGTGAGAGGTTTTCCTGGATCTTACAGCTGGGTGTCTGGGAATCTGCTGGTCTCTGGGTGGAGTCAGACGCCCCCAAACTCTCTTCTGTCTCTGTGCCCGGGTCTGTTACATCAGCTCCCTGGGAAAGAAAAGATCAAAAGAAAATATTCAAGAAAATGGTAGTTAAACGAACAGAAAACCACAAGTGTAAGTTCCAAAACCATATTGTGTCAAAAAAGGAGGTAGTGAAGAGAAGGAAGCAGGTTAGGAGTGGATTCCCACACATTATAGATTCCTGGATATATTGCTAAACCTCCAATGGGGATTATTATTTATTTTCTCCCTGTATTGAACAAATAAGGCCAGATTTCTATATCACAGAGCATAACTGCATTTCTTTGGTTGCATTCTATTCTCTTCACCTTCTGTGGCCGCCATTACTCCAGTTTGTTGACTAACAAAGGACAAGTGCAAGTATCTCCAAGGAAATCATGAATATTTAAAGTTACTCTTTAAAGTTTAATTAAACTTTTTGTACTTATTCCATTCTCTTCTCTACCTATCGCAGTCAATGATTTCTATTGTCATTTCTAGCATTCACTTCTGTTTACATCATTATAAAAATCACACATACAGAAACATTGAAAAGTAAATCCTTCAAATGTTAAAAAGGAGTTTCCTGCTGGCAGAGGAGCCACCAACTATTGCTTGGTATTAAACTAGAGTCATTGTTGCAGCTGGTGTGTGACCTTTTCCTCTAACAACTGCCTTCAAAAGCATTAAATGTGAGTAGACACACACACACACACACACACAGAGTTGGATATTGCTGACTTCAAACACCTTTCAAATATGCCGGTTACAAATAAAAAAACATGACTAACTCCTCCGCAGACACTTTCTCATCTGACTACAGATGTGCAACCAAGACTAGAGTAAAAGGTCAAACAGCTACAGTCAACATACACAATTTACATGAGACAGAACGTTAAAACACGGCTTGTGAAAGTGTAAAACAAGCCACAGAGAAATGACACTGTGGAAAAACTGAGTGTGCGTGAACTGGAAAGGGCACATACATCAGACTGAAAGTTTGGAAGCGGTTAACGCAAAGTACAGGATGTGAAAGCTCGTGTGGGTGAGGAAATACAAGTTAAAACAGAGGACATGATGCATCATTGGGAATCAAACCTCTGGGTCGTCTCCTTCGTAAGCCTCATTGCCGTCTCCGCTCCCCTCATTACTGTCCTCTCCTTCTTCCCCCATCCCTCCTTCGTCTTCCTCCTCATCCTCTTCATCTTCCTCCTCCTCTTCTTCGTCTTCCTCTTCCTCCTCCTCCTCATAGCCCTACGTTGAACCAGAGTCAAATCGTACGTGTCAACAAGATTTAAGAAAGAGGCCACGGTGCCACTTTACATTTAGCGTTTTATTACCTGCTCTTCTTCCTCCTCCTCATTATCCTCTTCCTGGTCATCATCACTCTCTGTGTCAGTTATTATGACAATAACTTCCTGTGACAGCTGGTCAGGGGTGTCACTCTGGGTCAATGTCACTTCTTGGTCCATTGTCAAGGACTGGGAGGCTGCACTTCCCTCTCCCTCCTCCAGTGGTGGAAAATCATCTGTCTGCAGAGCAAATAACAAATACTATATGAAAAAAATGCATAATATTTATGTGTCAGCTGAAAACAATGATTAAAAACCAATTTTTCCATCTGTAAACAATGAACTTGGGAGGAAACGTTAAGATAAGAAAAATGCAAACACTGTTATTAATATGATGGCTAACTGACAATCTTTGGATATATTTTGGGATGATGGCATTCAAAAATAAACACATTAAAGATCTTATTAATGAAGTCACTGGAATTTCTTATTTCCATGGCCAACCTGGCTTGCTTCTGCTTGTTCGTCTTGACTGTCTGTTGGCACCACACCCTCTGCCTCAGCACTTTCCTCAGCCAGCATCTCCTCCTGCCAAGAAAGAAAACAAAAAAAGGAAGTTAAGCAGAGCCGCACAACAACAACAATGACGACAACAACTGTTTACCCCCAGAAGCCAGTATAAACCTCTCGCTCACCTCTGGACCCACTCTCTGGATGATGCGCAGCTTCTTGGAAATAGGAGCTCTGGAGGCATCTTCCTGGGTAGCCTCTGTGTCTGTGACAATTGTAGTGCTGTCCTCCTCATCCCGAGGCCTCTTGGACATTGACGAGGTTCCTGGTGTTGCTGAAACTAGAGATAAAGCGTGGCTAATATTTCACACTTCAATCTGTTCCTACCGACTCTTTTACTGTTAAACGATAACATGCCAAATAGCAGCTTAATCAAAACTGTTTTTTAATGGGAATAGAAACTGGTACACCAAGTGTATGCTCATACTAGTTGGATGAAACAGCCATGTGGGGCTGCTTTCGTATCCTTTACACAAATTCAAATGGGCATCTCTGTTAACTGCTGAATATTGAATGGCTTTCTTATTCTTTCAAACAACCTTAATTCATGATAACATAACATATTTTGGCCACTGAGGGTTTCTTTTCAGCACAAATGCTTTAGCTTTTTAAAAACACTAATAAAGCTTTTAAGATGACTTGGTCAAGTGGATTCCTAAAATACAACAGTATTAAAAATTGTTTGCTACATCAACATGATGACTCAAACATAAAGAGACACTGCACTATAACTGGCTGCTATGTATGAAATGTAAAAAAGAAATGGAATGTGAGGAGCTGAGCAAGGAAGAGTTAGGCGTGATCCGCAGAAAGTGTTGCAGGAGGAAAAATATCAGGTAGCGGTAGAAAGCTATTGTTGGTAATTGAACACTAACGGCCACTTTAAAATAACCTTTCCACCAAAAATGTTCTGTTAGCTTCCATTACAACAGTCATTATGGTCGGCCCCTCAAATATCTTAGTCCCCAAAATAAGGGGAATTTGTATGAACAAAATGTTTAAATCCATAGCAACAAACACAGATAACTTTGACCAGGGTGCAGTGCTACTTTAACTGCATGGTTTCTCACCAGTGCCAAACACAGAGGTAGTGGAGGACGTTGAAGGCCATTCCACCTGTGAGCTAGGTGTTTGCTCAATAAGCAGGGGTGGGGGTGGCTCCTGATTGGCTGGCTCTGTGTGTGTCACACTCTGTTGCTGTGTTGGCTGAACAAATGCTGTGGCTTGTGTCTGGGTCTGCTGGACGGTCAGCATGGGGCCAGCTAAAGTGGTTTGGACGTTGGGGCTGGCAGAACGCACAGATCCGCTGGCACTTCCGTACACAGTCACATGTTCCACTGGTGGGCCTTCAGGAGACTGCATGACTTTAGGAGAGAGAGAGAACGGATTTAGCCAATGTAAACTAGAAAAAAAACAAACAAAAAAAACAATGTACAGATGTACTTGTACCAGACTTTCATCCGAGCATTTTATGACATAAGATGTGATTCCGGGAATAGTTCTGGATAAACAGTGGCAGAGAATACGTAATAAAAAGACTATGTACTTATTACCTACACTGTACCTACAATGGCAGCTTATCTATTGGACTTACCTTCTTGGGTGTCAACCTGTGTGGTGGGCATGACTGTAGCAGTGGGTGTGGGTGTGGGCACAGTGGCTGGAGTTATCATGGGTCTGATGCTTGCTCTTGGTGTGGGTTTGTTTCCGGGGTTGACTGGCTGCTTGCTCGCTGTGGGGACTACAGGTGTTGGCTTGATGTTGGCAGTTGGAGGCTCAGAGGTGCTGGCACTGATTAAAATAAATAAAAATTAGTACACCAATCAAGAGGATCTCAGAATTAGGATGTAGCTTTAATGGTTGCAGGTCTTACCTGCCCCTGTCTGTAGCTGGAGTTGTCTTCAGAGTGATCTGTCTCTGTTCTGTGGTCCTCTGCTGCTCCTGCGTCTAAAATGTAGATGAAAGGACAAAGTCATGATACCGTAGTTACACAACAAATGATGAGCAGTGCGGTCTGCTGTACAATGACAAATTAAGTAAACTCTAATAATTGTTCATAATTGACACTTGGAACAAAACCTAAAAAGACAGGACTGAAGGAAATCAAATTCATTTAATTCAAAACCTACTTATAACAAAATCTTCAGCTAAAAGGATGTAAATAGTTAAATCACCAGCATTTGAGTATTTCAACCCATTTTAAATAGCTTTAACAAATGGCCTACAGCAATGTGTTAATCTCCAGATACCAGAAACAGCATTTTCTATAAAATAAAACAAAAATCTAAACATCAGGAAACTTCAAACTCACTTTGCTAGGACCAGCCTCAGGTGGCTCATCTCTCTGCTCTTGTCTTTCTTGGTGTCCTCGCAGATCTCTCAGTTCTCTCTCCTGACGACTCAGGCGGCCCTCGTACTGAGACTTGAGAGCGCTAACACGCACCTCGAGTTCCTCACGCTGCTGCTTCAACTCCTCATTTTCCTTCTGCAGCTGGTCTTTAATTGCTGGACAGATAATTTGTTCAGGTTTTACAGGCAAACAAAAAAAACGAACACTGCTATAGTGCCAAAAAGAACAACCTCAGGGGCTATACTAAGAGGACGGCCTCTTACCCACGAGCTGGTTGATCTTTTGTTTGGCCAAAAAAATGGCCTTCCTGGTTTTGTCCTCCTTGTCAGTCATCTGCTGCCTCAGTGTTTCCTCCTGAGAAGCTTTATCCTGAATTTCCTGTCTCAGTCTTGTCAGCTCTGCCTGAAGCCTGGACGACTGTTCTTGGGCATTATTAACTTCAGTCTCGCGCTCTGAAACCACCTGTGGCAGGTGGGAGACAGATAGGATGCAATGTAAAAAAGGCAACTGTATAAAGTGGAATAAATGAATGAATACTGTCAATATATTTCTGTTTTAGGAATATTTTAGCAAATCTTTTAAATTATGGATTCTGAAATATGCATCTGTGATAACTAACCTTGTTTATGTTCTCCAGCTGTCCCTCCAGCTCTTTGCTCCTGGCTTCAGCTTTGCTCAGAGAATCCGTTAGGGTCTGGAGTTCCTGAACTGAAGCCTGGCGAGCCTCCTGTTCTTGGGAGGGACCTGCAGCAGCCTCATTTACCAACTGGAGAAATCGCAGTAATGTTGCAAAAATTATTTGCCAACACAATAAAGGTGGCATCAAATTTGCAGAATGGAGTCAAATTTATAGCACAATGTTCTGCATACTTCATAAAATACTATTGATCCAGCTCTTACCCTGTCATGCTCGACCTTGAGTTCTTCATACTGAGTCTTGTACCGGCGTCCAATCTTCTTTACCTGAGTGATGGTTCGCACCTTCTCCTGTAGTTCCTGGTTCTTGGCATCCAGATCCTTCTTTAGTGAACTTCTGTCATCAGCTATTTTACTCAGATTTTCACGCAAACTCTGTATCTGCATTTGCAGGGTTTTTTCGGCCCTATAGGAGGCCAGAAAAATTTATGGTAAGGTGGGAGAACAATAACATTGAATGAGGTAGGGAAAGTACATTTTTAAGATAACAAATCCAAAGTAACATTATTCACAATCCCTTACTTTGCAATCTCTGTTTTAAATCTGGCATTCTCCTCAGTGAGCTGTTGAATGCGTTTCAGATTGGCCTCCTTCTCGGAATGCAGACGTTTGTACTCTTCTGGATCTGAATCTTTCTGCTGACTCACCAAATGCTAGAAAAGCATGTATGAGTGGGTAAATAAGCAAGTTAACTGCTAAGTGAGTTAAACTGCTTTAAAATAAATAATGTTTTAACTTCTTTTAACAAAGTTAGGTACAGTAGAACAATCACACTTTTAGTATAATGGTTTCTTATAGGTAACATCATGAGTTTTTACTAACCTGAGTCCGAGCCTTCCAGCGTTTGATTTCCTCTTCCAGTAGCTTCTTTTCTGCCTGCAGCATGCCACTTTTCTCACTCAGCTCAGAGTTTGCCTGCTGCAGTGGCAGGATGTCCGACTCCAACATTTGAACCTGAAACAAACTCACCAGTTAAAACCAATTACATTTGGAAAGAAATGTAGTATATAGAAACGAATGTAGTATAAACACACTTATCTTAACATGCCATTTCAATGCAGATGCAACGGCACAGCCGCTACATCTTAAATATATCATAAAATACCTTAGCTTGTGTTTGTTGCAGCTCTTGTTCTGTCTTGTCCTTCTCTTCTCTCAGCATTTTGTTGGTCTCTATCAGGATACTCATTGTTTCGGTCTTCTTCATTAGCTCATCGTGCTGAGCCAGGGTCTTTGCTGTAACCTACGATAATTTGGGTTTTTAGTTCCATGGTATCTGATGACTAAATTACAAAGAAATTAAATCCTATGATTCATCATAGGATTTAATTTCTTTGTATTGTGGTGTCTTCTTCAGTCTAAACATAAAACGCACTTTAAAAGTTAAAAAAATAAATAGTTAATTTTGACAAAAAAAAAAAAAAAAAGGAAACCGAACAAACTAACAAGTAATCTGAGGTTGTGTTGGGATGGAGTGTGTGTGTGTCTGGTATGTCAATAAATATGCAATCAGACAGTTAAAATGCTGAAAAACACACCTGCATCCTCTCTCTTGCAGCACTTAAGCTGTCCTGCACCTCCTTCAGCTCTCGTTCTAAGTGCTCCACTCTTAGACGGTAGCGCAAACTCTCTCCTTGGGCAACCTCAAACCGAGATTCTGCAAGCTCCTTCTCCCTACGCACAAACCTGTGATAAAGAACGAAAAAAAAAAAGAGTATAAAAGAACAGGAATTAGACCAAGTTTACAACTGTTTTATTCATTATTGAACTTACTATGTTAAATATTTTCTGCAATTTATATCAGAGTGTGACTTGAGATACATTACCTGAGAATTTCAAGAATTTGGTCTTGAGATTTGCCTTCCTCAGTCAGAGAGATGTTCAAAGTACTCTCACTGGTAGCACGCTGCAGGTTGTCAGCCATCTTGCTGCTCATTGTCTGGATCTGTTCATGCAGGAGGATGTTCTGCCTCTGCAAGTCATCATAGCGACTCTCCATTTTGGACATCTCCTCCTATAAGATGAAAATAGAAAATAAGACTGAACCTTTATGGATGTCTCTTATAAATAAATATTCAACAGTTAACACTTAAATTTTGATGGATTCAAATGTGTAATTAAACGTATCTAATAACATGTGGTCATCATACTAACCTTGAGAATCTTTTCCTGCTCCTCCCAGGAAACCCTAGCCTCCAGTAGCTCAGCACTGGTTCTCTGTGCTTTTTCTTCCAGCTGGTGTCTGAGCTCGATGGCCTGCTGGGCCTGAGCCTTAGCAACCTGCAGCGTGGCCACATCTGCAGCGTGCAGCCTCATCTCTTGCTCATATTTATCTTGTGCTTCTGCAGCCAGCTTAGCCTGGGACAAGAAACATTTTTAATTTTTATTCTGTATCTTAGACAATTAGCACATGATCATTTGACTAGGTTACTCATCATAATGTGTAATTCATCTGATGGGTACACAAGCAGCTGTTTAGTAACCTAACTTGTGTTAATATCGTTGTGTTTGAGTAAAAAAGAAAAAAAAGCACACGATGAAAAATGAAAACATCTATCGAAATATTTTCACGAAGTTATGTTTGAAAATTGCCTACCTGTTCCTGGCTGTCTTGTACAGCCTGCTGCACCTGGGCTTCAGCCACTGCCACTCGCTCTAGCACCGCCTGGTGGTCTGCCTGGGCACTGCTTAAACTTCTCCTGAGACTGTTTATCTAACACAGATGCACATGAAGACAATGATCAACAATTTTTTACTTCTCTAATGGAAACAACAGCTGAACTTCTGCATTTTTGTCGGGCAGTTTCCAGCTGTATCTGCACTCCCTCAGTAATGCAGGATGTCGATGTACCTGCTCCTCTAGAGAGTCCTGGGTTCTCTTGTTCTGCTCCTCCAAGGCTTGCTTCTCTTTTTCTGCTTGCAGAAGCTTCTCCTCTAGTTTGCGGTGCTTCTCCTCAGTCTCCTTAATATGGGCTTCAATGGATGAGCGTGCCTGCTCTGTTACCTAATATTATGCAAATATACATTTTTTACAGTAATTTCACAAAGCCAGAAATGCATTCGATACGTTTTCAAAGTGAAATCATTCAAGCCATTTTACCTATTGCTTAACATCCGCATTTACACTTCAGTGTAATTTTCAAAAAGCTATACAGATGACAAAGATCTTAGGATACTTAAACACTAAATATTCCAGGAAACTGGGATTTAGAGTGTAATCTGCTTTCCAGTGAGATGTTTTGTAATTTGCTTTATTCACAGTATACTGGTAACAATCTTTCTAGCAAATTAAAAATTATATAAAAATATTATTAATAAACAATGGCAATACATTTTTGAATGTCTTTACTTATATTACTAAAAATGCACTGTTTTCATGACGGATTTTAAGGCCAACAGTGTTCATGTAATAACAATTTATCAACATCTTTAATAAACTTGGCAGATCAATATCTGAGGTTCCTCCTTCATAGCCACCACCAAAAGGATTAATAAGAGGTAAGACAGTGACAGGCAGATTATTTTGCACCTGCTTTTCTTTATCCAGAGATTCTTCTAGGCTCTGTGCCATGGCTCTGTACTGCTCCATGCTGGAGGTGGCCGCCCTCAGACTCTCTGCCAACTCCTCTACCCGGCTTTCAGCCAACCGCAGACGGCTCTGTAGGTCCTCCGTGTCTTGATCTGAACCCTGTAAAACTAATAGTAGGAAGATTTAGAAGCAGATGTGAGCAATGCAATTTGACAAAGTTCAATTAGCGTGTGTTTTTAAAGAAGGAGTGAACAAATGCAAATACATTTACACTACAAGAGACTGTGTTAAAGAACAACAAGAGTTGTTTCACAGTAAATAAAAATTACAGATGTCAATTGCAGTGATTATAGCCCAGGACCCGCTTTGTTTTAATGTCCAGAAGAAAATTCCTTGTACTTTTTATAAGTGTTGGCATACTTGGACAATAGAGTTGATTCTTATTAAGCTTGTGGGACGTAATGACCAGTGGCAATACTGTGCATTTTGTTGTGCACATGTATAGTGTTTGTGTTTTGTACTTCTGCCTAAGTGCATATGTTTGTGCCAACCTCTAATGCTAGGTGTGGAAGGAGAGCTCAAGGTATGACGTGCTTCACTGCTGCCTTGCTGTAGCCTGAGGGTGGTTAGCTCCAACTCAGCAGCGTTCATTAACTCCTTGGTTTTCTGATGTAAAGCCACCTGGGTCTCCAGCTGCCTCTTTGCCTCCATCAGCTGAATCTGCGTATAAAAATGGACAGAGAAACACTGTCTTTTCCGATCTTTTAGAATTCAAGTTTTATGACATTTTTGTCTAAGACAGTGAGGACATGTCTATATACCATAATAAATGAGAAAACAAATAAATCTACACTCACTTCTTGGTTTCTGCTGAGCAGGTGACGCTGTTCTACCTCATTCTCCAGCCTTTCTGCAGCTGGGAGATTTCCCGTTCCTGTTTCTCCAACTGGCTGTTGAGACGTTGTCGTGTATCAGTCTCTGAACGCTCAAGGGTGGCCTAAATAAAAAACATCAGTTAGCATTTTGACAATGCCTGTGTCTGATATGGATTGAGAAATTATACCCTTGGGCTACCTGAATAGCCTGAAGGTTGGTCAGCAGCAGCTTTTGACTCTGCTGTTGGCTCTGTAGTGTCTCTTTCTCTTGATTCAGCCTGGACTCCACCAACTTCAACATGTCTCTCTCCTTACGCAAGCTGTCAGCTTGGCCCTAAGAGACAGACAGAGTTAATGAACTTAGTCACAAAGTTGCTACTGCCATTTATTCACGGTGATAATAAAATACTAAGGCTTTTACGTAAGAAACAAAAAAATAAGACAAAGGCTGGTGGAACAAAGACAAACCTCAGCCATGGCGAGTTTCTCTTTGGCAGCTCTTAGATCCTCATTCAAAGTGTGGATGGTCTGCTCGTGCTTCTGCGTGGCAGCGGCCATCTTCTGTTCTTTTTCCCGTAGAGAGGCAATCTCCTTTCTGTAGCCCTCAACATTGTCCTGAAGCATCTCATACCTGACATTGCGGTAAAGGAAATCTTGAGATAAACGCAGTAGAAGTCCTACATGCATAGAAGTTACTAAGAATATTCATGAAGCTTTTTACTGTTCTTGATTTTTAAACATACCTCTTGGAGGCAAACTCTAGCTGGGTAGATATTTTAGCATTCTGGGAGCGGAGGTCAGATAGCTGTTCCTGGAGCTTCTCGTTCTGCTCCATCAGCAGCTTGTCACTCTCCACACGCTCCTTCTTATAGGTGGAAAACACCTCCTGCAACTGCACATGCAACCACATATTTTAATTTTCTATCAGCACAAGAAAGATATTGTGAGTACCAATTCATAAGTGTCTAAACAGACAAACTCATCTTTTAATGCTGTTAAGGGCTCATTTCTAGCCATCAATTTTGACTAATACATGGACTTGTAATTGTAGTTCCCCACACATCACTGCTGAACCTTTTCCCCTAGTTACAATAAAGTAATTAATGTTTTCATTTTTTCTGTTTAGTTTATTTCCATTTTGCCTACTTGGTACTAGTGCACTTGCAATGTCCTTTAAAAACCTTCCCACCTCACCTTCTTTAGGGCACATAACATAGGTACATTTTGATGTCATATAGGTATATTGCTGTCCAGTGGCAGACGGCATTGAGCCAAACTCAGTGTAGTCGGGTGTCAGCAGTGGCTGACGATACAAAGTGAACTGTTGCATTGATGAGATAAAACATTTTAAAAGTGGCAAAGGTTACACACCTGTCGCAAAGCTGCCTTAGCCTCTACTGCTTCAGCTGTGTCTGTTGCCATGGAGACCAGTCCAGTTGGCGTTCCTGTGGTGGAGATGGCTGCAGGTGAGCGTCGCGGGGTGGAGGTCAAGGAGAACTCTTCAGGTGATGTTCCTTTAAGAAAAACACCCAGATGGCCAAGCCATGAACAAAACTGTTCCCAACATTTGTTTAATCAGCAGAGCTTTCAACAATAGCAACCATTGTTATCTTAAGGAACTAAACTTGAATTTTAAAATTGTTTCTTGTTTTATAATTAAAGCCATTTAATGAGGATTTGCAGGGTGTCTGTCAACCAAACTGTTGTTACCTTGCTGGGGGAAGGTAACTCCAGTTGCCTGAGCTAGAAGAACACGATACATATCCCTCTGCTTCACAACAGACTCGGTCATCTTAATCTGTTGGCTTCTTTGCTCCTTTAGAGACTCCAACTCAGCTTGGGCTTTCTGCAGACTCTGCTCCAGCTCACCATGCCTGTAACAGTTCAACTTTGTTAACTAACCGACAGATCTTTCATACCACACACATACACTTAACGCACCAGTGTTTTTGCGTTAAGTCCACTTAAGTAAAGCTTAATTTATTTGGCTAAAAGGATTAAGCATACCTATTCCCAGTGCCCTCAAACTCCTCCGCCTCTTGGGCATCACCAAGCTCTCTGAGGGCCACCAGAAGACGCTGGTTCTGCTTCTGAAGCTCTTCCACACTGCGGAATGTCACTAAATGTTGGCTGATCACCTCTGATGTGCTGCTGACGTTGGCCGAGCTCAGCTCCTCCTCGTGAATGACATGGTTACCACGAGCCTCTTCCAGCTCAATCAGCAGCACACGTACCTGGCACAAAGAAGAAAGCAGTGGTTATAAAGAACAAGAATTCAGAGATATCAAATCTTTAATATACTCAATTTCCAAATATAATCAGGAAGACAGAAAGAGACAGCCAAGTCACCTGTTGGGCCATGTCTGCCAGCTGCAGTTCAAACCTCTGGTTGTCCCTTTGTAAGACAGTAGAGCACTTGTTGGCTTCATCAGCCTCCTTCTGAAGACGATGCACCTCCTGAAGATACACACATGAAAAAGTTTTGTTGACTTTCAAACAGAAGGGTTACTGTAATAAATAAAGTATTTGCGATTCATTACGCACTCTGACAGCCTGCTCCAGTTTGGCAGAAAGACTGGCCACTGACTTCTGCATGCGCTCATGCTCATCCCTTTGCCGTTTGAGAATGGGGGCTTTTGCTTCCACCTCCTGCACTATTTCATCCAGGTACTTGTTGACACGTTTGTTCTCCAAGCGCTCCAATTGCAGTTGCTCCTGGCTCTCAACATAGGCTGTGTACAGCTGAAAACACACATGGCATCTCAGTGGTAAAGTGTTTCCCGACTTATAAAAGCAGGACACTGACCCACCATACTAAGGACACACACTGCCATACCTGCACGGCAGATGTTTGCAAAAAATCCTATACCTTCCAGTATACACTACTTTGAAAAAAAAGAAAAAAAAATTCCATTTGGAAGTATCTTTCAGGTGGTTCTGTGTCTGTCTCCCTCCTTGCTGTCTAAAATATCTACTTTCTTTCCTAATCAATACATCACGCGTTATGCTGGGTCTGTAATAAATACTGTTATAAAGGTTAAAAATAATTTACCACTAAGTAATCATCACAGAGCCAATTTCTGTCGTGAATTTTCTTATTTTGCAATTAACGTTAGTAAAACTTAAATGCACTAAACTCTGTTTACCGATTACCTGAGAAAGCTGATTTCTCAGAGTAACCCGGTTGCCAGATTGAAATCAATAATATATTTAAGGTTCTTTAAGACAATGAGTGTTCATGTTGACACTAAAAAGGACGCAGAGGAAATCTCTTGCTGCATCTTTTTTTGTAAAATGCAATTTCATTTAATCTATTTACACCAAGGTTTATAATAAAATATGCCATTTGGGCATTGGATTTCAGCCTCACATACCTCTGTCAGCTTTGTATTAGGTTTGATCTTGGAAACAGCTGCTGCTGTTGGAGACATTGTTGTCAATTGCTCCTCTGTCAGCTGCAATCCTCTACCAACAGGGCCTGGATATAGAAAAAGTAGACATCACTGATCAGTAATTTAAATAAAAGCAATACAAGTTTGCTGCTGATGTGAGTTCAGAAAATTGTTTAACATATAGCGCTACATTCAACTGACCTCTGAATTTAGAACTTGACAGTAAGTCATTGGCATTTTCCAGCTCTTTCTCCAGACACTGGATCCTCTCCTTTAGTTCGGCAACACTTTTGTCGTTGGAATTATTAATCTCCTGCAAGTTGTCTTCAAGGGCCTTGTTGGCTGTTGAAAAAGAGCAAAAGAACATTAACATTAAAAAGTGGAAACTCACCTGGCATTCGGTTCCACAGCTAAACAACCAAGATTCTGTATAACCACACACTCGCTCCTTCTAAATAATGGCAATAGTAGCTGCAGCCAATCTAAAATAGTGTCACACCTTCTCCAGCATCTTTTAGCAGCTTCTGTAACTCCTCGACTGCTCGACTCAGCTCTTCGCTTTTTGCCTCAGAGTCTGCTGCGGCTCCCTGCAACCACAATAGCCATTGTAAATACAGAGATTGATTATAAAACCAAAAATCTAAACAGGTATGTGGTGTTTATTTAATATTAAGAACAATGTGCTTGAGAAAGGAGAGCATGTCCTGCTGTACTGCATCACAGCATGTTCATGCATCATGTAATCATGTAATGAAATTACATATTCACACATTATAGGAATATTTAAGTTTGGTTTTAAACACAAACATACCTTGTATAAATTGGAGAGCTTAATATTAGCATTCAGCTCATTTCTGATCTTTTCCTCGATGGTTGCTTGTTGCTCCTTGGCCTAAAATGAGTAGAGATTGAGCCTTACATTTAAGGAATAAAACCTTAAACTGAACAAAAAAGAAAAAAGGCTTTGTCTACTACATACACTTCTCACAAAAGGTTCGACTCTCAAGTGAAATTTCAGAAGTCATCTAACACGCACTATAACCTTAATAGGTGAACTTGACTGGACCTTCTCTAACCTTTTAAATGCACATCTCCAACTGATCAGTGTTTCAGTACTTGCATAACATGCTGTTCTCTAACAAGGTGATTAACAGCAAAAATCACAATGTGCTAAAACCAAAACCACTAAACGCTGTTCACGTTTTTACATCATGAGACCAAGACGACACCTGACAATTGAAAAGTTGTTGAGACATTGACATTTTTTGTTCCATTGTTAGTTTGTTTAAATAAACAGTTTGATGAAATTACCATAGCATGGCTCTACTTAAATTCCCCAATTTCGTGATGTAACATCACTGTAGCATGAACGTTTTACATTTCCATGAATTTCACCTGAAAGTCGAACGTCTCTTACTTTTTGTGAGAAGTGTAATTACAGTACACATACTTCTTTGAGCTTGCTGATCATTTCTTCATTCTGTTTTTGAAGATTCTCATTTGAAGTCTTCAAACCAACAACTTGTTCTTGCAATCGATTCAACTGAAAGTCAGAAACAAAAACAATTAAAAACTTAAGAGACAACAATGACATACTGTAGGTTGACAATTATTTAAATAACTCTTTACAATAACTCAACACAGGTACTTTCGATACCCAAGACACAACAAAACTGTTTACGTATTAATGTACTGGCGTGTGTACCACGAATCTTCAGTGGAATTATGAATCATTAGTTAGTCATCAATTAGTTAATTATAGCGTAATGTCATAAATGCTAGTATTATTATTGCAAACATTATTGGATTATTGTATAAGACATGCCTCATCTTCTTTATTCTCCAAGGTGCATTTCAGCTCCAGAATATCGTTTCCCTTTTGTCGAGAGAGGGACAACAGTTCCTCACTCTTGGCCTTCAGCTCCTCACTTAGCCAAGATGTCTGGCTAAGAAGCAGCTCCTTCTCCTGCTCCATTCGCTTCTCCTTGTACTGGAATGGCAAACCCCAGCAAATGTGTTTATGCAGTAAGTTAGGGTGTGCAGTTTAAAAGAAGGCATTGTGTGTTTATAGAGTCACTCAATCAAATCAAATTAAAATATTCACTCTATAATAATTTAACTTACTTTAATGTTGACTTCAGCTGTTTCAAGTTCATCCAACTTCATCTGAAGGGTCATCTTAGAGGTATTGACTTCCACCAATTTATCATTAAGTTGCCTCAAGTCATCTGGTAGAGCAATAGATATAACTTAAGTGCTATGCCAAAGTGACGGTGTATGCAAAAAGACAAAAAAACTACCAATACCATTTAAATGCTCCACTTCCAAGGACCTCCTTTCCAGCGTTCGCACAAGTTCTCGCTTTTCTTCCTCCAGTTCATCTTTGGCTTTGGTAAGAAGAATCTACGAAAAAATGCATTAATTTGGGGGGGCTGTATTTCAGATGATTGGACTGTCATCCATGCACCACATAGACAGCGGTTCGACTCCTGCTCTCCAGTGGGCCAGGTGAGCACACAAATGAGATGCTACCTACTGATTATATCTGATATTTTGGTGATCTCAATATTCTCATGAATATTTTCATTTAAACAGTCAATTTACACAAACTTTTTTTCTATTTTTTTAATATATATTAAGGTAAAATATTATTATCTGTGTGTATGGTAATGAGTTACTGCTTACCTGGTCTGATGACAGCTTCTCTTGGGTGGATTCATAATCCCTATTCTTCTCACGCACGCTTTTAAGTTCTGCCTCTGAAAGTAAGATTTGAAGAAAGTCCATATAATCAGGTTTACACAACCCAGAAAGTTTGGGTCCAGAAATAGTTCCATATAATTACCAAGCTTGGTGAACTCCTCTTTGAGTTTAAGATGCTCTTGAGTCTTGGACAAAAATTCCTCCTGACACTGATTGAGTTGTTTGACTTTTTCAAAGAAATGTTGCTCTGTAAAGATAAGGTTACAAAAAAAAAAAAAATCACGCATGTACATGTAACTTCTATTATTATTACTACCTACTTTTAACAGCAAAAGGCATGGGCACACAAAACAATATAAACTATTATTAATTAATAATAAAGTGAAGATTAGCTTTGAGGGTTCTACAGACCAACATAAGTACAACACTAATCAATACAATGCTTTCAAAATGAATAGTTTAGCATCTGGTTGCAAACATTTGTAACGACTTATCAGATGACACGGGATCCCAGGAATCTACTGCAGTTTTAAAGGTCAACTTCAATGAAAAACATAAATGAGAGACAGAACTGAACGTAGTGAATATTTCTCCACTTGCACGTTATAACCTAAGGGCCGCAGTGTAGTAGAGTCATTGTTATTATGATGGCTTCAGTTTTTTGGGCCATCTATCGTTCTCCTTTTGCGTACGTTCTTGTCGTCCTGAATTATAACGTGCTTTGCAGGGGTTAGTGAAATATAAGTAAATCATAACACGGTTTGTGTTGAGGCCAAATTAGCTCAATAGGTTAGCTAGCGTTAGCATAGCGTCACATTGAGGTGAATGGTTTTTTAATCTCACGTTAGCGTCACTTTCATTTTCCGAAGCTGCTGACAGACACAAATTAACACTGAGAGATTATTGTGTGAAAGTGTTTAACTAACTTTACTTTTAACTTTAGCTACGTGACTGTGTTCGGCAACATGCTTGTATGTTGTGCTAACGCATACACTGCAGGACATCTAGCTTAGCAAAAGAGCCGAAAACAACTTACCGCTGTCGACACGAAATTGCTCCTGTTCTGCTTTCAAAGAATCTATTTCGTACTGTTGATCCGACAGAATCTTCTCGAGCTTGTCATAAACGGGTTTAGGTAGGTTGGATAGCTCAGAACCTTCAAACTCCTGCAGGAGCAGCAGTGCCGCCATTTTTCCGACAAAACAACGAGCAGACGCAGTTTGACACGCTGTTAACGCTGCTAGAGCATCATGGGAAATGTATTTCTTTCCTGAGGGCGTCGGGCTTTGCTAATTAGCTCACTCATAACCACGGAGGCAGAATTTAATGCTCCCAAATACTTACTGACATGGAATGAAACAATTTTAGGTGTTTCAGGTGTTTCTAAAGTACACTACACTAAATAAAACTGTGTGTATTTTTCCACAGGGCCACAGGTTTCACTTTCTGTAATGGTCATGCTACAAGAATCTGACCAATGTAAAAAACTATAAAAGAAAAAACAAAACAGAAAGTCCATGACCAAGTTATGGAGGATTTGTGGTCAATGGATTTAGTTTAGTCACATGTCATTCAGACAGCTGTTAGCAATCAGGGGAGGAAAGTAACTAAGAATGTTTTTCATTATACTACTACTACTCTTTCGGCTTTTTATAGTACTTAAATAATATATTAATGTGACTTGTACTTTATGTAAGTATTAACATTCCTGACTGCTATACAGTGCATTCATTATACTATAATTTAGAAGGTAATGTACATTTAGAAGGCTGTACAAATTAAAAAACGAACGAACATAACGAACATAAAATTTCATTTGATTTAACTTTGACAAGATTCCAAGCCTTACATCAAGAATGAACTTTAATAGTTAAATGTTAATCCAATAATTTTTAAATTGTCGACTTAACATATTAGAGTCATCATAGCCTGGAAATTCTTGTTTCCTATAAAAACAATCAAAGCTACATTATTTTCTGGAAAAATAATTAACCAATTTAATTTGTGTGAAGCTTTATGCTTCTGCTGATGGTCAGCAGATGGCGCCAACACATTTGTAGACTCAGCGACAATATGTGCCTGTTTGCATGTGCGTGTGTACCTATCACTATATTTAAAAGGAGGATGTAATCCTACAAAGGGTGTTTTCTTGGACTAATTTGCGTTATGCAGTGCTGGGAAGTCCAGGGATGACCAACCAAAGACAGATTCCTGTTATATTACAATTACGTGCAAAACAAAATGATAACAGCAGGAATCAAACCACAACAGAAATGGTTTCACCAGCCACAGCGCTGATGTCACTCATGATTAAAACCATTTCAGGACAAAATAACAAATAAATGGTATAAATGTTTTTTTCCCATGCTAATCTGCATAAATGTCACATTCTACAAAGTAATATAATACAGAGAATACTTTGCAACATTCACAGCGTAATGGCAATGTATCCAGTGGAGGAAAACATATTTAATATTTAAAGTAATAAATTAAAGATACAAGATTCCTGAAAGAGGCAAATTGTTTGCCTTGTTACAGTTGCTGTATTAAAAACACACTCTCCCTCCTTTCATTTTTGCAGAAGTGGAAAAAAGGAAAGTAAAATTAAGAGGTGGGCCACTTTTGGCAGATACTTCAATGCTTTATTAGTTCATAACCAAGGTGATACCTCTGGGAGACAAAGGGCCGACAGCACAAACACACGAAGTGTTAAGGCAGAGGTTTGCTTTAGGCACAAGAACTATTTTCTTACACGAGGCTGTCACGCCTGGATACATTACAGCAACATTACAGTGTTACACTGCAAACCTCTCAGTCTGAGTCAGCCATGTTGGTTGCTGTCAGCACTTGTCACGGGAGTTCAACCCAGAAGCACGAACACTGACACCTGAGATATCCATGGTGTCTCAGGTAGTTGAGGTATGATTCACACTGAAGTGGAAGTGGTTTCCTACTTTTTCCTGTAACACTGAGAAAATATCAACAATTTCCCTTTTACAGCGTGGCAGGAATTCCAATCTTTGCTGTATAATGATTCAGACGGTTTCACCTATTGACCTGCACCTATTCATTCATTCAAAAATTACTAAGAGCAACGTTTGCGTGCAAAATGCCTGTAAGACCAACCCAAGGGTGGATTATAACAGTATGTGGGGGTGTATGTGCACTGTAATTTGTTTTTCTGCAGTAGTTACAGCTTTGTTAATCATTCTTGTATCATTCCTTCACGTGTTTTTTATGATGAAAAGTTGCTCACTACAAATGCGTTTGTCTATGTTTCAAATAAATGTACACAATTTTGAGTATGACTCAAGCCAAACCATTTACATCATCACTTTATCATTGACACATCAATGAGTCAGGAGGGATTTACAAGTACATAAACAACAGTAACTTAACATAGGTTTTTATTTATGATAACATCAAGTAAGCACAGGCAGCTATGTGTTTGTCCCCCACATCCGCTGCCTATATTTGGTCAGGAGTCACGTCATCACGTCGCTGAAATACTTTTTTATGTGAGTGAACTGGAGCGTGGCACCTTGGCTTTCCAAGAGTCCAAACAAAAAAAGCACAACAACTTTCCAATTATCAAAGCAGCGCAAACAAAGAGGGGGATCGACCCACAGAAATGGGGGTGGGATGTGGTGGTCATCAGAGCGGTAAACAGCGTGGTGAACATTTGTTTGAGGGTAGTGATGAATCATATGAAGATCTGGGGCCAGTTCCAAGAAACACGCTGACTGATTTATCTGGGTTACTTTGCAGAGTAAACCTCTCCCCCAAACCTGGACCTGCAAAGCTGTTCACAGTTCTACTCAGCAAGGTTGTTCAGATAACTAATGCTTCTTCAAAAGGTCCTGCCTTTCGCTATGTGTATATTATACAGAATATAGAGGCAAACTAAATGTTTATTGTTTATTCTAAGTTTACAGATGAGTCATCTTATTTTGAATCTTCTCTCAAAGCCTTTTTGGACTCTTAAAGGTTTCTTTTGCACTTGTTGAACCCTGGTTACTATTGGAAGTTTGCCATATGCACTGTATGGGATGGATGGGATGTATGGCTGCAGTGCAAAAGGAGACTCCTGCGAAAAGAATTGAAATTAAATTTTAATTAGGCTGCAGGTTCTTAACCAACTTAATTTGTTTTTCATTAAAGAATCTCTGGATACAATAAAAATCAATACCGACCTAAAGGAAAGTGAGCAAATGAATGAATTTAACAATCTAGCTGTTAGCCTCGTCTCTCAGGATCAGTCATGAAGTCTGTATTGTCAGTAAACAAAGTATAAATTTTCATTCATAAAACATAGTTCAAAAGTGTAAATGGACTTGCCCCCGAAGTAGGCTGTCAGGTGATAGAAAAATATAAAAGTGAGGGTATGAAGATTAGAGGGACAGTAAGTGAGAAATGTTGAGTTCAACATTGGGCTCAGATTTACTTTTGAGTAAAATGTTTTCATGACAAAGGTGAAACAATGGCTGAAATGATAACAGGGATGTGAAAACTGAACAGCTTCGGTTGGTTTGCTGGGTTCACATTGGTGTAGTCTATACTTTTTTTGTAAATGTGTCTAAGTGGAGTTGTGTTGCTATGGTGATACGTAAATTTCTTAGTCAGAGTAGCCTAACAATAGACAGAATAGCTTTTTGCTATATACCCTATACCCTGTGTACCCCAAATACACGATATTGGTAATTAGTTGCATTGTCCCTAAAAAAGTAAATGCATAAATCAAATTAAATACGCCTTTACATTGTGTGGAATGCAGGTTGGCAAATATTTTGGCCAGTTGGCTGTCACTGACACATGCAACGCTATGGTCTAGGTTTGTGGTTACCTGAGTGGCTGACATGTTTGGGCACGACAGGAAAACCACCCACTGCTCAAAGCATCTGTTGTGGGTGGTATCAAAACGGTTCTGATAAATCTTAGACACGCTACTTTGTCGAAGCGAGGTGTTGCCTGCCAGAGGCACAAGCGCATGTATATCCTCGTTGAAATATGTGTTAGTGTGTCACACTTCACTCGCTCGCAAATTAAGTATTTAGAAGTCAATTAAAAATCAAGAGGCCCTTTGCAGGCAATATGTCAGAGATTATTGGAACTTATTTACGTGGAACCACATAAAAGTCGACACCTTGGAATGTGTTTGGAGCTACTTTTGCAAAGGTATACTGTAAAGCTGGCATACAGTTCTTATTATTATTCAATTTAGCTGTCAGATCAACATGACTACAACTTCTATGTGTATGGACCTAATGAGCTGCAAAAGCACTTTGTCTACCTGCAATAACCTTAATCCTGTAAGAGGATTGACCTAAATACTTTAGCATAGATTGAGGTATTCATTATCAAATGACACTCTTTGATGAAGCATTTGATGGCGTTATCTCACATTATAACTGTGTTAAACATGGTAAAGTGAAGGATACAATATGGTATTTTCTGATTTAACTACAGACAAAAGAAAGGAAAAAGCTAACAGTTTAGCAGCCATGCATGACGTTGTTGTTTTGTCTATATTTATAGAAATAAATGCACAAATACCTTTTGTATATATCTTTTAACAACCAAAGATGTCAATGGCAGTGGATGTGTTTGTGTGGTAATGTGTTTGAACGTTTCTATATGAAGGAATGTGATTTAAATTACAACATATCAAATTGTGGGTTAGTAGCGTTAGTCTTTACTTAAAAATCTTAGCCGGCTTTTATGTTGTGGTTTTGGCATGCCTGCAGCGCTTTAAGGTCAAAGGGGAGTCACGTCTACCTAACATGTGACAGCCTGCTTAAGAAGGAGAAAAGAGGGAAGTCCTCTGCAGTGGTATCTGTGTTCCTGCATGTATGAATTTTGTAGTATTCTTCTTTTATTACTTGTATTTTGAGCACACTGAGGTACAATTATTTGTCAAAGAAGATTATTGAAAAGTACTTTTACAAAAAACAATTTATGTTTTCAGTTGATCCTTTTGATAAAAAACCTAATTTCCTAGAGAACGTTATGGGTAAATTTTAATTTATGGTTTAATTTATGGTATTTGCATAAACGTGTATCATCTGTACAAATGGTGGACCAATAAAGACAAACATGTTAGGTAATACGGCCATTACTGGAGTCTAGACAGTGGCGAAATGAGAGCATTTAGACAGTGGAGCATCACGGGCTCCTCAGACAATCTAAAGATAATGATGGTGGCAGAGTGATGATGATTGAGGAGGAGGAGAGATTTGCAATACTCAGACTGTACGGAATTTCAGATTGAGCAAAGACACTTAAAGCAACAGTTGAAAATGCTTTTTTTGGACAGGGTTAGATGAGAAGTTTCAAACCACTTTCATGTCTGTATGATCTATGAAGCTAGAAACTGTTAGTTTAGGGGGGGCTTCTGTTAGTTTTACTGTTTCCAAGGGCAAAGGAAAAACCTCCTGTGAGAACCTCTAAAACTGGAAACCTTTCAACTTATTTGTGTTAACCAAGTCGTTGCTTTAATGCAGCAACCATATTGTGAAACAATGAAATATCATGCAAATGTTTCATATTTTATATAGTTTTATTTTTTATGCTGTATAACATGTATTTTAGGATTCGCTTTTTCATATTTCAGCACATAGTTTACACAAATAAGCCAAATCCTGAGCAAAATCTGTTGATACTGACCATTTAGTCATATCATACTAAAATATCTCCAGACCCATATTTTCCATTTTGTCTACAACCGTGACCCTCTCCCATTTCACAATATCATACACACAGACTGAATTGACTGCCCTCCGATGACATTTTACTGATTACTTAAAAATACCAGAAGCTTGTTAGTTTTTTCCAGACTCAAAATGCTCCTCCAGCATTGGCTTAGAAACAGTAATGTTGGACCAGACAGCTGGAAAAAGTGTTTACACAAAAATATTTCCACATCCAACGTGCCGTGGCCTCCTAAATCGTAAGAGTCCCTGTTTAATTTACCTCTTTTTAATACATAGTTTGGCAAAATACCACAGAGGTCTTACAATATACATGTGTTTAAATAATCTGTCGCTTTTGGGAAACATAACATCTATAATAAATAATCTCTATACAGATCAATCCAATCAAATGATACAAAAATACACACGTGTATAAGCAATGTTGCAAACTTCAAAACAAAACATTGCCGTTATAGTTAGAGTTACCGGTTTGGCTTTTGTTTGGTGGTGAGAGCATCAGCGATATATTTCTTGTAAATACAGTAAATGCTGTGAATCCTCACCCACCGTAACTTACACCCATAGCAGCACCTGGGACACAGATTTCTTCTCCCACTGGATGCAAAATCTCTCCTTTTTGAGAACATTCTTCCAGCACTAGTGAGCTACTGGAGCTAGTGGTGATGTTATGGTTTTTCTATGAGGCCCCCCAAAATACTTTGACGTATGTTGCGAACTTCCTTGCTCCTGCACAAGCCCAAAGCTTTGTTTACTCTACATCATTTTCTTCTTCATTTTCATCTCCGGGCAGCTCTTTCTCTGGCAGCAGGCCATAGCTGTTGAGGAAAGCCTCCACATCCGTGGCAAAGAACTCCTCGTTTAGGTGCTGCATGCAAGCCAGGAAGTTTCCTATTAGTTCTCCAGCTTTGTACACCAGCAACGTTGGCAAAACGTCATCTGAGAAACGCTCGGAGGCACCCGAAGCCACAGCATCAATCCTGCAGAACTTTACAGTTGGGTACTCGGTGGCCAGGCAGTCAAGACAGTTGTTGAGCTGCTCACAACCTTTGACCCCAACCTTGTAGATGTGAACAATAACCACTGTGGTGTGATGCTCCTTCTTGATAACTTCTAGGAAGGCCTCCCCACTCTCCAGGTCATGTACACCTTCAAACCTGGGCCCAAAGCTGAGCTTTTCGTGCATCTCCTGCATGCACTGCCGTCTATATTTCTTTAGACATCCCTCATCCTCCTCCTTCAGAAGTTCATACTCTTGGACACTCATCTTTAAAAAAGAAAGAAAGTAGAGGACCGATTACCATCTTATATGGGAACATCAATTAATAGGCTATAAGGCTTAAAGGCTGTAACTTGTTCATGTACGATGTAAGTCTTTAACCGAACAATCCATCCATCCATCCATCCATCCATCCATCCATCCATCCATCCATCCATCCATCCATCCATCCATCCATCCATCCATCCATCCATCCATCCATCCATCCATCCATCAATCCATCCATCCATCCATCCATCCATTCATTCATTCATTCATTCAAAGACTGAATGTCGCTGCCCCTTAAAGTAATAATTTGCCGCCGTTACTGTGGCCTGTTAGCTGGGGGTTGTACCTTGCGGTTAAGGTTTGCTCTGGAGTCATCTCTCGCCCTATTGGGGGATGACATCTGCCTCAGTAGTTCCCTTTTTGCGGGGGGCAGGTTTTCCAGGTCCATACTTTCCAACTTGAACCTCCTCCAGTCATTGATGACTCCTTTTGGACCTATGACGAAGGCAAATCACATTTTTTATTCAGTTACCCACTAGAGCCAGTATCCCTCCCCTTCTTCCTTCCACAAATAATCAGGGAAATCTAGGATTTCCAGCACAGTGACTAGTAGACTCCTTTGCTGATACAATTCCTTGGAAAACTGTGTGCTGTTTTCCCTGGAGATTAAAGCTTTATGTCATCGATGAAAGAAGTGAACTAATTGAACCCGCGTTACTGAGAAAAAAGGATTAGTTCATCAATTAAACTGGAAAAGCTCTGCAAATCTGTTTGCTACTCAGCTTCAGTCCGGCTGTCATCTGTTTAGAGCTAATTGTTTTACGCACAATTCTTTTTCCTTTGAATAATACGCAAGAAATACCTACTTAGTCACAAATTATTGTGTAGAAAAGTAAGAACTTTAATTCTGGTTTGCACAAACCAGTCAATCTGACCCACAAGCACAGACAGGATGTAAAATGTCCAGTGCTGCTCTTACACACCTGTGTGGGTCGCAGTCTCTTCCAAGTCCATCAGTCTTTCAGACATTTTTCTGGTTGGCTGCCTGTGAGAGAAAAATGTGAATAAGCTGAAAGAGGCTTGACTTGATGAGCATGAGAAAAACAGATGATGTTTAAAAGAACGATTAATTCACTTTTTTAAAGCACTGATGACTTTCATAAGATTGATTGTATCCCTAGCAATTTAAAATCTTTGCACTGTGACACCTAGTGAGTCCCACAATATTATTTAATTAAATTAATGCAGTTTAAGAGGATTAATGCGGTGCAACAGCTCTGTCTTAGTTGCTGCCCTCATGGCAACCAACAGTATTTTTGACTTTCATGACAATGATACATTTATTTTGTGAAGTAAATGCATTGTAGCTCATGCATTGAAAATTACACCAAAAACTGATTAATGACCATAAAAATAGGTATGAAGTTATTTTGTTTGCAAAAAACAACAATATTTAGCATTTATATAAAGAAAATATATAAATGCTAAGCGAGTTCAGCTTTAAATGCAGAATATTTTGGGTCTCGCACTTCCTCTAATGTCACTGTTTGAACTGGCAGAGTGACGCGTGCAGAGCCAGTTTCTCATTGGATTAGATGGCCTATCCCCGGTGTTTCAATTAGCGTAGTCTTCCTTCCTGTGTGCTGTCACAATGCTGATCTGATCCACTGATCTTTTTGGCAACTTCTCAAACCCCCAATCCACCAGTGAAGATTTACTGCGATTAGTTCTAGCATGAGCAAATGGAGTGTTGTATAAATGTTTCAATTCGATCTCTGTCTGTGTGTAACTGAGGGACAATAAAGCAGTGTTAACAGCTGACTCATCATTAGACACACCCTCAGGACTAAACGCAGAATCTGAAGTAAAAACTCCTCGGCCTTGCCCTGTTCAGGAGCTCATACGATAAGATAAAACAACTATGAAAGAAAATAGTAGTTAAAATATTGATAATAGTTAAAAAAATTTTAATAAAAGGCAAATACTAAATTTAAAAAGTCACGAAAGCAGTCTCAAATGTCTGCAAAATACACAAATTACAGAACCCCTCTGCTACTACATTAATTCAATAGTGAACTTCCAATTTCTACAACCTTGTACAGAATCTGATTTAACTTCATTATCTTCACATAAACAAAGAAGCCAAGAGGGTTTGTCTTACCTCCCACAGTCGCAGTAAAGTCCAGCGTTCGTGTCAGTACCTAACCTTGCACTGGTCAACACTTGAGCTATCTGTTGCTGGATGGTGTCGATTTGTGTGTGCATGCGTGTGCCTTTTCCAGCCAATGAGCTTGGTCTAATGGAGATTTCAAAAAAGACCCTATACACCAAACAGAAATAGAGCACAGATCCTAAGAGGATTTCTCTTCAGGAATTAGTAGCCTCTACTTGATAAAGGCCTGACTACACACATTGAAGAGGGAGAGATGAAGGCAGAGAAAGAGAGGGAGAGAAAGAACAGAGGCATTCTTTATTTAAAACTTTTACCAGAAATCGAGCACATCTTTTGATTGCACAGTCGATAAAAGAGGACACAAGAGCTTCTGTTTTTCCTTCCTGTTTTTAGAAGTGCACATTAAGGGTTAACTCAAGGAAGGGCACTATATCCTGGAGATGAACCCTCAAATAAAATTATCTTGTCTGGAATTCAAAGTTCTCCCAGGCATAGAGCTTCGCACGAAAATGAACATATGAGGATCTTTCAAAACACAAAACACCCCCAGCTACTCGTGGGAGAGGTTTGCTTTATCATGTGTCTTATGATTATTATGAACAGAAAACTCACATGGTGGCCTCCTCTCACTTTTTCTAAACTACGATTTTCCCTTTTTGCACATAGGTTTGAAATTAGGGAAAAACATACCCCAAAATTTGTTCACCACAATTTTGCTGAGCCCTTATTCACATTCTAATGACTTTTATTTACTCATGACAAAGTGAAAACAGTCTAAAAAGTTTTTTTCTAAGTGGCAGCGAACTTTGGCATCGTTCCTGTGAGCGTTTCATCATGCACACCGAGCACTAATGATGCGTGGCGTTCTGAGCTGCAGAACACTTTTAAATTCTGCTGCGACAGTGATTATTAATATACCTTTGGTTTCACCTCACAACAATATACTGTCCATTCATGCAATAAATATCAGTCTCTATCTTTGCTAAAGCTGCAGTGTGAAAAGAAACATGTCACTCACTCGTCATTTTTTTCTCTGGCCCTGCATTACTCACTGTCGTGTCATTGTCTCATTGTAAGCTGTCCTTTGTCCGCGTGCTGAATCACTACAGTGCAAATAGAAAGTGTAAAGCTCCCCACACCCACATGAAATTTGACTTCTGGTCTCCATCCGTGTGTCTGCATCCTGTATTCATTGGCTTAAAGGATTAGTACACTTTTTTTATCCAGGCACACAGAGTATGTATGTCAGATGGGGTTTCATTCTTCTCAGTATCTCAGTCAGCATAGGTTACTTAAAATGGAAATCAGCAGATTATTTGGCACCTACTATTCTAAAAACATCTGTCAGCAAGAGTCCACTTGTAGCCCTGCTATCGAGCCACGTTTCTATCAACAACACTCATCAAATTGTACATGCACATCACAAAACAACAGCTACATATTTCTACATAAAAAGGTAGAAATTAAAACTAATATTAAAAGTGAATAACAGAAGAGAAATCATCTTGTACGACTCTGTTTGGTTGATTTTTGGAAAGAAAATCTACTAATCTGTCTTATGGAAAGCATATATTGCAGCAGAAGCACTTTTTAACACCAGAAAGCGAAAATAGATCCATGTGCCAGAAAAGCTAGAAATATAATTATTCTTATTAACCGCGCAGGGCTGCATAGCTGACTCACAACAATGTGTGCACACAGACAGAGACAGACACACACGGAGTAACTAATGTCTCAATTACCCACTTCTTTAAAGACCTTTTTCACACTGTGGTTAAAAATATGTGATTTAATTATGAGATGAATGATGAATGTGGGGTACATTTACTTGATTTACATGACAACCTGTTCAAACTGCGAAGGACTTATTCATTTGTTAAGCCAAAAATCACATAGTACAGTGGGAGCTGGCCCATATCAATAATGGCTTATGGCCAGAACAAGCTTTCTAAGAAACACTCGTGAAAAAGCCTCAAAGCAAACGGGAAATGGGTGAACACATGGGTGGAAGAGGCATTCCACCGTGTCTCTCTTCCGGGCAGTCGTGTTACATGAACCTGAATCACTGGCAGGATAACATGGTGACACCACGTCAGCACACCACTCAGACCCTTTTAAATGACTAGAGGTCAGCCTTTTATTTCATCGTCCTATTTACACACGCACTGTATATTAGAGTGCATTAGTGTTTTGAAGAAACATTTTTTTTAGGCTTTACAGGCTAAATACTGCACTTATTACATTTTGGGAAATACATTATCACAGCAACATCCAACAGGACTCAGAGATAAACTGAATTGATTTTGGGGATGACTGGTTAATGATTGTGGTTACTGTGACCTCACGTCTGTCCATTATTGTGAACACTATATGTAACAGTCATGCTTTAAAATAATTTATTTAAATGAAGATGAACTCATTATTTTTTTTACATTCCTGCGACCTTGAAAAAAAAACTTTATTGATTAAGGTCAAAGGTCAAGGTCAACATTACAACTAGCATAGGAACCTCGTTGTTGGAATTTATTCACATTTTGCACAATCACTCATAATGACTTAGGTCATAAGGAACAAAGGTCAAAGTCACTATGAGCTCACATTCATCTCATCGTTGTCAACACTTTATCTCACTGATGCCTAAAGGGAATTTCATTAGGTCTCATTTAAAAACATCTACTTGGAATCAGTGGATGAACTGATTAGTATATGAGTCAACAGACATGCCTGTAAACTGCAACTTGACTTGTTCTCAGTGGCATACAAAAGCGATGTGGTAATTCTAGTTTTCCCAACTATTCTAGAATAAGGGTTTGCGTATTTACCCCCTTATATGCACAATCACTGAGATAAACCCACATAGCGACAAAAGCGTTTCTTTATTTTCTTGAATCTCAACATGTAAATCTATATTTAAAACTATCATGTGATCTCATAAACCAACTGTATATTTTTTCGTATAACGTGTCTAACAGATATAATGCTCGGAAATACAGGTATCCATTTTTTTTATTATTATGACGAAAAGGCATCTACTCAGAGAATCACTCTCGTCTTTCTTCTCAAAGTATGCAGAGGCGCAGCTTAGTTTTCCAATACGAACAATACGCTTTGTGACGTACTTGTACGGTATGTGGAATATACAGTAAAGTATGCAGTTACCTCATTTACAGAAATTACACTGATGCAAAACTGGAACTGCAAATGTGGAACATAAATCTCAAGGACTTCTGTGTTGCTTAAGTGTCAGAAAGGTTTTTACATAGATTATGTTTTCCATCACTTTGCTTCTGCCACACACACACGTGCATAAAAGGAGAGTTACTCAGTTGTGTAGTCTACATTCTTTAGATGCACTATGGTGTTGGACGTTGCTACGTTAGGAAATGTCTTTCTCCTAGACTATTAATCACTGACTTAATAAAGGTGAGAGCAGAAGTCCCAGACTGCAACGTTCATGTCATCAGAAACCTGCTGTGTGTGTCACAATGTCACTTGGTTTCTGATGATGTAGTTTCCTCCCAGTGTCACATGACTCATGCTTTGACGTGCGGATTCCATAGTACGTATTTTTTGTCCTTTTTACAGTGGTTTAAAACAGACATACAAGACTCTGTTAAGTTTCCAGCTGCCTTATACGTTTGTTTTCGTTTTTTTCGGTCCCAAGAAAGGGAAAGCATTTACAGGATTGTGATTTTCCTCATGTCGGGCTCTATCCTACTTGTGGTTTCTTCTGACAGTTTAATCACCCCTGTTAACAGGAATTGAGTCTTCCGTTGTATTGACAGCTGGGAGCTATTACTCTTGTAACAACAAGAGGCTGCGTGAAAGTCCAGCCTTGCTTTAATTTAGACTTACTGAAAACTTTGTCTTGTTCTCACTCATACGTTTTCTCTTTAGTTTCTTTAGAGTTCAGTGAGGTAGATATTGTAAACTAGCAGCGAGGAACATTTCCCATCACATCTTATTACCTGAGTGAGTCACGATTCACTGAATAATAATGAGCAAACGAACAAAAAAGAAGTGTGAATTTATTGTTGTTATTCTGCTGAAATTCCAGTCCAGAATTCCTGTTTGTTCTGCCCCAGCTCAAACTACAAAATAGCATGACAACAACACAAAGAACGCAAAAATGCTTTTACTTCGGTAACTGGTCTCCACTTATATGGGGATTTACTACATTACCAGATAAAGACCTTTGCAATGTTGCTTCTCATGCAATACGCTAACCAGACCCACCACAAGCAACCTGGGGCATGTTGAAAAGGGGGAGCTGGGGAATTGAACCTCTGACTCTGCCACTTATGAAAACATAGATACTGACTTATGTTTCTTTCACACACTTTATCATTTTATCATTATTTTTCCACATTTTCTCTCATGCCTTCTTGGGTACACACTTTTCTCTAATAAAACACATTAACAATATTCCATCCTGTTCTAATACTTTTCCCTTTCTTTCAGTCACAGCAGGCTCAGGCATGTGGGTGCAGAAAAAAAGTCTTTTTTTCTAGGTAATTTTTGAAGTAGAAAATCCTTCCATCCATCCATGATCTTAACCACTTATTGTGTTCAGGGTGGTGGGTCGTGATTTGAGCCTGTCCCAGCTGTCAATAGGCAAGATGTCTTTAGTCTATTTTAGATTAAGAGACAACCATTCACACTCACGTTCAAACCCACCTTATGAGTGACCAATGAACCTGACATGCATGTCTTTGGACTGTAGGAGGAAAATGAAGCACCCGGAGGAATCCTATGTAAACACAGCACAAACCCTCCAAGGCAGGTGGATTTGTTTGAACCTGGAACCCTCAAGCAGCAAAGCAACACCATTATCCACTTCACCAATGTGCTCTCAGAAACTTTCCACTGCTGTGTTTATTAGTGTCAAATCAATATTTCTGTGTCAACAAGCCCATACAGGCTGTTATCATGAGCTTGAGGGAATTATATAAACAGAATAACTGCAGATAAATAAAACATTTCCTTCCATTTCAATTTTCCATTTAGGCATCTCAAGCCTAAATTATTTGCGTGCCGCCGGCAAGAATTAAAGACTTGGAGAACAAAACGATTAGAGTTTATCTCAAGAACATGTTGTCATTTGTTTTCGTAGGACTATATATTTGTGTCTTAAATCTCAATACTTGGAGCAAATAATAAGCACAACTGTCTGTATAGCTAATGTGAGAGGAAAGTGGGAAATGTTTGCTTTCTCCGATGAGCTGGTTGAACCCAGTGACTCTATACCTTTTCAAGTCCACTGCCTTTGCTTACGGTAAAACTACCCCGTAGGCCTTAAACACTGAGTGCATGTTAACAATTTGAAGCAAACAGATGGAAATTGTAATGGAGTGTGGTCTTAAACGGATAAACTGATACAGGAAACGGAGATGAGTGTGAATCACCTGCGCAGACCCATATGGTTTGTTTTGCTCTATATGCGTGCATGTCTGCCTGAGTGTCTGCATGTGAGCACTGGAAATATACAGCATTCACAGGCCTTTTGAAGAAAATTAGAAAACAATCCTTTGTTGCTTCAGTGATTCACTGTGGGCAAATGTTTTTCCTAAATGTCCACTCATGGTGTGTGAAGTGGCACGAATGTCCTGCGTCTTAAGTTTAAGGAAAAAGGACAAAAGCGAAAAAACAACAGGAAGACTTTTTTATAAAAAGTAAACGGATTTCTTTTGGGAAGCTGATTCGTGCCTTAGTTACATGAACTTGCGATCCATTTCTTCCAGTCATGCATTTGAACTCATGTTGGGAATCTTTGATCGTTTCATTGCATGCTATATGCACAAATTTTCCACAGTGACAAGATATTTATTGTCAGATATAAGCAGTTTTTTATTGCACAGTGTGATACACGTTAGGGCTTGAGTCTTACAAGTCTGTTTTTTGTGAACATTGAAGAAAATTTCCACTTGAACCTGAGATATACTGTAGATAAAAGAACACCACATATTGTTTACTAGTACAGTTCAGAAGTTATAAATCTCCAGTATGAGGACATTTTGCCAGATTTTCACAACGTCAGAGAACTGATGTTGTCAGGTTAGAATTGCGTTTGGGAGAGCTCAAGGTAGGAGTCTGGAATATAGTCCTGGTGGTTTAAGGGCTAAGGAATGCATTATATCATTGGCATGTCCTTAAAACTATAGTAAGAGTGCGTGTGTCTGTGTGTGTGTGTCTGTGTGTGTGTGTGCACGTGTGTGTGTGTGTTCGGTGCTAGCAGTGGGGCAACACATCACACACATGTCATCGCACTGCTATCTTTATGTTCCTGTTTTGCAACTGAGACCCCTCCTTCCCCCTTGCAGACGCACACTGGTTCAACTTTGTTGGAAAATGTGACGCACCCCGTGAAAACAGTGAATTTGTTCTGCAGCCTGCCACAGTGAGGCACTGCAGGAGCACAGAGCAAACCAGAGGCAGGGCTGTAGTCTCAGTGAGTCAGTGAGGAAACGCAGCAGCTGTCTTGTAATTTTTTCATCTTATGTGGTCACTAATGCAATAAAGGAAATCATAGCTGTTGTCATCGCATGTGTCACTGAGCAAGACAGATCAGCTTATATTCATGCGTATGCAATAACTTACAAATATGAATAATGTAATATGCATAATATAGCCTAAGAAATATAATCTCATCAGACAAACATTAAATATTAAAACAAAACAAAACCAATAAAAATCTGTTTTCAAGAATCAATTTATAATAGATTATTTAAATGATATTTAACCAAAAGTTAAATTTAAGGTGTATAATATTTATACACAATATTTATATGTAATTCTGTAGTGACTGTGTTTGAATTTTTGTTAAAAATATCTGTATTGCAACATTTTGCCATATAGCATTTTACTATCGCTGAAATTTACCTTATTTTTATGTTTGTCTGACCTTCTTCTTCTAAAAACAAAAAAACAAACAAACATAAAAACACTGAATTTACACTTGTATGTAATAAAATTACATAATTTAGTTGAAATGCAACTCACTGGTCAAACATTTTGCTAATCAATATTTTGCATACCAATGTTTAAGTTATGGATTTATGTTACATACACCTTTGGCATCTTAAATAGGAGATAATTTGTGCGATTCCAATATGGCTAAAAATATAATTACCCCATTGTGGAATGAATAAAGATTTATCTTATCTTATCTACCCAATCAAAAGTGTTTTCTTTGTAGGATATTAAAGGATAGAATGTTAACCGACTAAAGTTACACAAATATTCAAAATAAAGGAAATAACTTAGGAAGTATACAAAGAGAAAGTCGTAGTAAACATTTCTACTGAACCATTTCTACTGACTTTCAGTAAACATTTCTTTCTTTCAAATAGTCGCACAGTAATAACTTTAATGGGGAATTACAAGAAATTATATGATTTCATGACACAATCATTGTTAGTTAGTACTTAGTAGTACTTAGTTCTTATAAAACGTAGTATTTACTACTGAAAGAGGATGTTCCTTGAAAATAAAGTCTGACTCAGTGAGAATTACTACAACAGGGATCACAGCTTCAACCAGCTCCAACCAGCTCAGGCTTCTTCCATAAAATTAATCTGACAGTTCATAAACCACAGCAGGTTGTGACGGCAGACAACACGTCACTGGATTGGTGTCACGTGTTCTATAAAGGTTCGGGGGTGTTTGAATGGACTTGCTGTTTGGGTTTCATTACTGTAATAAAAAATGAGAAACACATAAAACTGCATCTGGAGACATGAATCTCATCTCCAAAGAAATAAAACAAAGTAATGAAATGATCTCAAAGCTTAGTGCCGGGAAGTGAAACTGAAACTCAACGGCTTAAGTATTTCTATGTAAACATGTGAAAAACAGCAATTCATTGTTCTTGGTAGGGCTTGTTTTATCTTGTCATTCATCACTCCCTCGTGTTCTCTAGGAATTCACTATTTATCTCTCTTCTTAACATATGTTACTATTATTGTGGTGACCATAAACCACAATTTTAGAAACTACTACAACAGTTCCCTATATAGACACAAGTTATTAAAAAAACACTATTCAGAAACTACGCCCACACTTTAGTAACTTCAAAGAATTTATAAGTGCTCGGTCACGTAGAACAGACAGCGTGGAGTTTGTGTTATATGCAGATATGTTCACAGCAGTAAAAGATTCAAGCTTGACAGCTATTGTTCTTGATTTTTTTGTCATCGCAAAAAAAAATAACCAAACAATAAACACCGTTGACGATTGTTGTCTGTGTAGCTACAATTGGATGTAGCCTCAGCTTCTGAGCCAAGCAGCTGCATTGTTGTTTAAAAAACACTGGTTTATTTTTTTTTTTTACAATACAATTTGTAATGCATTATTTTAAAAAAAGTAGTTGAAACTTTGAATCGAGGGACCCATCTGTTAGAGAGCAAACTTCCTTCTGACAGTTGGAAAAGTCTTGAAAAAGTTATTTTGAGGCTAGTTTTGGACATTGTAAGTCTTTTTTTGTTTTTGTTGGTTTGTTTTTTTTGTTGGTTTGTGCGTTTGTAGTCATTTGGTGTATGTAACTAGCACCTGTTTTGATAGTTTCAGTTAATAATTTTGGATTCTTAATCTTAATTTTTTGTGGTAGCAGTGCCTCTCCTTGCGGTTATTTAACTGAACTCTTTCCAACAGTCACCCAGTGTATCCAAAGGTGTGGAGCAGTGGAGCTGCACTCTGATAAAAAAAAAAACGTTCTTACTAAAAGCATAAAAATAGTGCAACGGCCACAGAAACAAAGATAATCTTGTAAATGAGTCACACACAAAAAGCAGCCAAAGTCTTATGAGCAGTGCTTGAATAAGCCACTTTGAAGTGAACTGAACATGCCAACTTTGACTAGCAACAGACTGAATGTTCTGCGAAAAACAATCTGAATCAGCGCTGAATGTTGTGGTTGTAAAAATGGGAATTCATTCACAGTGCATTGAAACACGGAGGTGACTGCTTTGCTCAGGAGAATATATGAAGGACTTGCAGAGTCTGGGACTAACAAACACACTTTTCCCGATAACTGATTCCAGGTATTACCTCTAATAGGTAATTAAGTGATGTCATATACAGCGAAAGCCGGTTTTTGAAGTATAAATATGTCCCTCTTTGCTGTTTTTTTGCCATGGTTCTCCATCATCTATAGATGTACTTGTGCTAGTTACAATCATGTGCTTGTGTGACAACATGGACACATCCGTCTGTTACAAACCAAAGCAACACGAGGAAGTATATTTTAGCCCTGGCAGTTTTTACCTGTCACTTAATGTTATGACAACACATACAAGTATTACAAATGTCATGGAAATTTCATGGAACTGCTTTATTGTGTGGAATTTTAAAGACAGAGACATGCATTGTTACAGTTTTAATTTGTTATTTGTCTTTACAGTGAATGACAGGCTGAAAGGACAAGTGAAGAATTAAATCATTCAGGAAATAAGAACAACCCAGAGGCTGATTTATGATTAACCAGCCTGTACTCCGTCAGGCTATATCGATTAAACAGCAGAATGAAAACTATATGATATGTGCGATTCTACATTAAGAGAAATTATGAAAATGTTACTGCTCGGTACTATCAGTTTATTGTTCGTTTGTAATTGAGGTAGCTGAGATTAGGGAACTTGGGAACTTAGGAACTTATTTTATTTCGTCAAACTTGGAACTGCTGTAGTAGAAGCGCTGTACACAAAATCTTTTAACGTAAAAGAAAACAACAGTGGAAATAAGTATATAAAAAAAGATAAATGGCGATAAAGACTGCTGATTTCCCATCAGCAACGTCTGTTATCAAAACATAACCGTTGCCATGATCCATGGACAACTAACGGAACTTCTGGGATAAGAAACGGAAGGTAAGCACATTAAATCTATAGAGCCCGTGACTTTAAACCTCCCAGATTAAAGTTCAGAAACTATTTTAAGCGATAAATGTGAAGTCAGAAATAATTCAATCAGAAATAAATGTCTAACACTCAACCCTGGGCAAATGTATACTTGAGTAATTCCATTTTCTGTTTCTTTATACTTTTACTTTATTACATGTGGAAGGGATCTATTTTTACAGTCTTATTGCCACTTTTAGATACTGTAAGTGAAGAGTGTGAGCGTTCCTTCCACCACTGTATCAAACTTCTATAATAAAAGGAAATTTTGAGGAACTTGGACATTAGTCCTTACTTTACTCGCTTTCTAGCTCAGAGAAAACATGGAGAAAAACAAATCTAATCTACACAAAGATCACTCGACAGTGTCGACACATAGGCTACGTCATATCAGCCCTGTATCTTAGAGAGAATAAAGTTTGACAAAAAATAAAAGATAAAACATGTTGTGTCTTGTTGCTGCTGGGGTGTTTCTTTCTTTCCTCTTCTGTCTTTGTTCTTTGGAGGACAGTGTTGTCACACTGAGAACGCGCTCATTTTCCTGCTAATTTACAGTCATTTTGTAAGTTTTTGCATTTTGCTCCTGGTACGAGTTTGTCTTCTTAGAATTGCAAACATGCCTACACAAAGGACTGCGTTTTCCTCATGTTGTCATTTGAATAGTCGAACAGTTTTCTCTGTAATACATTCCTTTTGATGTCTCATGTCAGTTAACTGATGAGAAACCCTGGCAGGTTTCACACATTTCTAATTATCTAATTGTGCAATTCAATAATTGGCACAAACTACTCTAGTATGACATTTGAAACCTGCTGCATGAGGGCGGTTACACTCCAGAGACTCATTTACTGAATCTCTTTCCTCCAGCATTGACGCTCAGCCTTTGTTTCATTTGTCATTTTAATGTGAATATGAATGAAAGGTAATACAAAGCAGCTCTTTCAGTCACTGCTCATGAATGGAATGTAATACATTCATTAGCTGACCTCAGAAAAGATTTGCTGATTTTGGACACTAAGCACCGCAGTGCTCTATGTGCTTCCAGCCAGTCATGCAGCACTCTTGCCAAATACCGGATCCCTGTGGAGTTATTATTTATACCTTCCTTATGCAACAGGGAGAGATGAAATGAGAACCATGTGTTTTACAATTTCTTCCTGGTTTGCTATTGATGTGAATTAAATCACCAATAAGCTGTTAAAGTTGTTAATTTTATCGTCTGTGCTTGTATTTAATTGCTTTTAGACTTGCACGTGTATCTTCTGCTCCCACCTGTACAAACGGACAAAGACACAAGTGCTTGGCATTGCACAAGATTAGTAAGCGTCCATTTCATCACTTTAGTGATTGTTTGTTGGTTATTAGAGAAATGTTTCCCAAGTAACACTATGACATGCAGAATGTGAAGAGGAATTAGTGAAAGGGTTGAGAAAACGAATATGACAAATCTGCGAAGAATGTCAGGGTATCAGAGCTTGAGACACCCAGTTACAACATGGGAATTATTTCAGGATGCTACATCAAATAGCAGACATTGAACAAGTCATTTTTAAGATGCCGTTAGTCAGAGTTATGTGTGTGTGAAAGAGGTGAGGGCACAAAGCAACCGATACCAAAGTCAGGGTGACACATGTACAGTAATATTTTGTCAGTGACATCTGGGAGAGTGAGTGACTGACAGATTTTGTAGTTCAGTTTCGAGTTCAAACCAGGTCTAAAAATGCTCATAACATATACGAGTGAACGGCTCTTAAACAGACCTAAAGGAGTAGTGTCACATTTTTGAAAGTATGCCTTTTTTTTTTTCTGAAGGTCCCATCACATCACTGACATAAACACAAGCCTTGTTTTAACACATAGTTACACATTACACCAACATACCAGCATCTTTGAATCCCACCTAAAAGAAAGTTATTCCATACACAAAGAGACGCAATGATGTCAGTGTTTCTATTCCTGTTCAACTCAACTGTAAGTTGTGCCTGAGGACCTGAGAGGTCAATCTGCTCAAAAAGTGGAAGCATGTCAAACATGTGGGCTGGTGCAAAACCACAATGTGCCCTAAAATCAAATGAAAAGGTTTTAAAAAGTCATCAGGAAAGTGACAGGCGAAAGAAAATATCAAAATAATCACAAGCATCACTTTTTCATATTTGATGCTTGTGGTCTGTGAACCAGTAAGAGCATGCCGACATATTCAGGCTCTTCCTCTCAGGTGTAAATGAAGAAATTAGTTAAAGCTTAAGATAATGTAAATATAGAAACATGATGCTAGTGCACCAAAACTGAGATCAAAGAAAAAATCTATAATCCAATGCAAAGATTCTCCTAACATGAAAGTTAGGTATATATACCACACAAATACAATTTTCACCCGCTTAAAAATGCTTGTACTGCTATATTTTGGGCCAGATGAATAAGACATAAATGTGATATCCCAAATGTCTCTTCTTTTGCGAATACTTAAAGTGAAATCCTGTCATAGAGAAGGGAGAGTTATGGTTTAAACATGGGGGAAAGCAGTGCACATTTAGCAACAGGGTCTCAAGCAAGACATGTACTGCATTGCTCACATAACAAAAAGACAATAAAATATGCTGTAGTTTTGTAAGGAACGATTACAGGCAGCATCCCCGTTCACATACTGGAAAAGAGTGTGGGAACAGCTTTGAGAGCATGTTTTGAAATTCTAGTGCTTCCGATTTCAGGGTCTGATTGTTTCATCAGGTTAATTACTGATAGGAACGTCAGGGTCAAAGAAACAATCATTTACAGTTCGGATATGTGGTCCTGCGTCTGTCTGCTCTTTTAGGTCCTATCGCGATTTTGTATACCACAAAACAGTGATGTGTGTATGTGTGACACATGAATGAGTGAGTGACATGAGTGGGTATAATTGGAAGTGACTGGATGTTTTAGGTGATCCCTGACGGCTTAACAGCTGCTTTGTGTTTTACCTTTGTTGTTTTCTCATACTGTGCCATAATGATGTGGATGTGTGCCCTACTTCCGGTCTGACCATAAAAGGTTGTTTCTGTCATGTAATGTACACGTCAGACCCAACATGTGGGTGTATTGGAAATAGTCAGGTGCCAACAAGCATTCCTCCTCATAGAAGATATAGACTTACAGAGCATGAGGGTTAGACCTTGGCAAGAGCTGCACCAACAAAGCCAGATTAGTTCCTTGTTTACTTTCTGTCTGCCCTTCCTTCTTGGTTTGCACTATGTATGCTTTTTTTTTTAATTCAATATTTGTCTCTTTGCCAGCTTCATCATTAGTTTACAGGTATTTGTTTAGGTTAGGGATTACTTCCATATGAAATGCTGATAAATGAAAAGCTTTTAAGAAAATGTCAATGCTGCCTTGTTCTTCTTTTGTAATGATTAACCTGGACAGCCCCATGTCTGACAAAATTTCCTGCCCTTTATAGGAATCTTAATAACTAGGTACATATTTAAAGAAATAATTGTTTAATGGAAAGGGGAAAAAAACAACAAACCTATAGTCACAAGCCAGAAAGCAAACTTGTTCTAGGAGGAATCCTACCTGACCGACATCTAACATGCCCTGGGCTTTTTCAGCTGGAATGTCTTAAACCACTGTGTCAAAAGTATGAAAAACATTTTATTAGTGTGTGTGTGTGAAGGTTCAAGTGAAACCACAATCATTTTGAAAAAAAACCAAACAAAACACATCACTGATAATGACAATACAGATACTTTCATGTTTCCTTCACACCATCATGGTAGAGACTCAACAGGTAGTCAGCAGGTAGTTACAGGTTAGGCGGAGTTGCATCCACGTCGTAGCCTGTAATTACCATTTTTTTCCTCAATTGCTTAAGCACATTTTTTCAATGTGGTATAGTTCTAAGCAATGACAATTATTTCACTGTACAGTGCAGCCCAAAAAACTAATTTATTATTCACAAGAATTATTATACATAGAGCTGAAACAATTAGTGGATTATGGTGTAGCTTGGTTGGCTCAGTCATCCACGGACCAAAGGGTGAGCGACTCAATCTCCGGTCCCTTCCTGCTGCATGTCGAAGCGTCCTTGGGCAATTGACTGCTCCCGGTTGGCCAGATGAGCCCTCTGCATGGCAGCCATCCAAATGACTCTGTAAGTCGCTTCGGATAAAAGCGTCTGCCAAATGACCAAATGTAAAATGTAATGGAAATATAACCGGAGCTCTGTCTTACCAATGTCGTCCAAAGGGTGGTCCCAAAGACCCTCAATGGAGAGCTGGGAGAGGACAGCTCCTATTCAAGTGTTAGTCATCAACTCAACGATAAACTGACGCTTCGGACAGGAAAAGGGACAGTAAGAATTTGGGCCGAAGGCTTTATCAGTATCCAGGGACCAGGCAAACGTTTTCTTAAAGAGAGCGCAAGGCGGCTGTGATGAGCTGCATAGTGATGAGATAAATCCAAGGAAGTGACGTTGGTGGTTGTAACTCACATCTCTCAGATTTCACAAATGGATTTCACAAGAGACGCTCTCGGTTGTATTGGAAGTGTTCGGCCTCAGAATGGGAGAAAGTGAGAATATCATCTGCGTAGAAGAAAACAAACTTGTGTATTATGTCTCTTTGAACATCAAGACTGCTGGGGTGGTGGTGAGTCAGAAGGGCATCACCAGGTACAGAAATCTGCCAAATGACCAAATGAAAATGGAAATTTTAAGGCAGTCTTCCACCATGGTACCACAGACAAAAATGTTGAGATGAGTGGGAGCGGGTAGCGATCGGCGAACAGTTATCTGATTAAGTCTAGAGTCAATAGAGTACAAGGGCGAAGTTTACCAAGAAAGAAAAAGCCTAGAGCTGCTGGAGAAGAGGAGGGTCCGATGATCCCTGCTTCATTGTACTTCTACATCACCTCGAGTTCAGGTCCAGATTCTTTTTATCTCCAATCTATCTGAACATGAAACGAGCCAAAGAAAATAAAGACGAGTTCTCGTTCTGGGAGCGAAAAAAAAGAACAGGAGGAAAAAACAAGAAAGTGGTAAGTAGAACGGTGGAGATAATGAGTAGCCGTAATTGGGTGAAGATGAATAACAGAACTTCCACATATATCACACTGTTTAAGCCAACTCCGTACTGTGCTGTGACTCCGTACCCCGAAAGGTAGGGTTTGATGTTTCTGATGTTGTGGAGGGCAAATCTAGGGATGTGTTGGTCAGTTGGTCATCGACGATGACCCCCGGTTTTCTGGCCAACTTTGCGGGGACAATAACTGCAGATCCAATGTTGATGCTGGTGGTGTGTTGTGTCGAAGGTCTGGCTGGTAAGACTAGATCACACTGACGTGGGCCGTAATCGGTACCGTAATGCTAATGGCATGATATTCCAACATCGGCGGATTGTTGAAGGGTGCCGTCGTGGAAACTTCCAGGAGACGGCTAGGAGAAGTCCAGAAGGGTTGGTTATGAGTCATGATCACGATGTCGGAATGAACTACAGAACAGATAAGGTGGCAGAGAGACCACAAAATAAAAGGGAATAACTGGACGTTAAGCAGGAGACCGTGACAGGTTCCTGCCATTCTTAGTTATTAACTGTGTATTAATAGACTGATAGGGTGTTTGTTATCTATTTGTAGTGATACCGTCGTACTTAAGCTTTGGTCAGTTATACTTACGTATATATGAGGTACCTACCACCGTGTCACTTTGTCAGGGAATGTCATCTAGGGTGGCCAATCAGATTTTGTGTTATCTTGTGTTATCTTTTGTTTTTCTTTTTAGAAAAGTTTCTTTTTAGATGAGTTTAGGTCAGAATAAACAAGGGAAGAATTTAGTAGTTTTGAGATTTCACTTTTGATGTGTTTTGTCATAAATGTTTTACTCGTCAGCAGAGTTATTTATAATAACCAGTCCAAATGTACCAACGTTTGACAGGAAGTTGTTTCTGTTCTCCTTCTGTCTTTTACTCTGTGTTAACCTCTCTACTGAATAGTCATCATATGCAGGGTACTTTCTCACTTTGCTTGCAAGAGAAGGCTGTTGGGACCATATTAAAACCATTATATAACCATAATTTTTTTGTTTGTTTTTTTGTTTAAAGGTAATGTACTTGACTTTAGCTGACTTTAGTCTATAGCTGTTAAATTTTACACTATTTTCAACAGCTAGTTGATCTGTCTGAGCCTTTTCAATGAAAACAGATGCCCATCACTTGAAGGCAGGGATTATAAACCAGACAAACACAATGTAAGTGACAGCTGGCTTCCAGTGCAATGGCAGCTGACGCCAGCACTCAGCTGAACCCTAGTTCCGGCCACCTGAAAGGCGTCACGTAACTCTGGTCTTGGAGCGCGACCTCCATGCCAGGTCTGGTTCCAGAGCGGTCCAGAAGCAGTCAGAGGGAAAACTCACACTGAAGTCTCCTGATCTTCTCCCACAGTAGTGCCCACAGCCTGCTCATGCTCATTACACCCATACAAAGCAAGATGTGTTCCCCTGCTTGATCTCATAGATCAAGACCTGAGCCTGCCACACATTTGTGCGCAATGGAATAACAACACCCACTCTTGAGTGGATCATAATGAGGAAAACAAATAATGTTACACACAATTAGGTCATTTTCATGTCGCGATTGGCCAAGTCCCTTTGATGGAAGCAGTTTCACAAAAAACATTATGAGAAGGAAGTGAAACTGTCCGCTACCCTCACTTGTCATGTCAACAGATGCCAGTGACTTAGAAAGTGTAATTTCCTAGCTTGCGTATGTGGATTTGTGTTTACAAATCCAACAATGCACTGGCAGGGATAAGAGAATAAATGTGCACGCTGCATCACTTAGGAGAAATTTTTTGAATGAATGGGAAAGTTTTGCTTGTCATTGTGCTCAGAAAGTATGATGCGGGTGGCCTGACTTACTATTCTGTGCTGCCAGTCACGTCAGCATTCTTTCCACCATGTTTGTTTTGGCGTGGGTCCCCCGCCCCCCAGAAAAAGTGATTTCTGTCTTGTGGCACTGTTTCCTTTACGCTTTTGGACCAGGTCGCTAGTTTTCACACATCATATACAGTAAGTCATTTTATGCCTCAGCATCTTTTCCCAGCAAAGCATACATCAACTAATGGAAAGTTTTAGGGATCTGCACAATATTACAGCCCTTTTGTGGTTATTGCACTGTTTTCTTCCATTTTCATTCTCCACAAATTTGGTAGCAGTTCCCAAATATTCAATGTACATCCCCCCTTCCCCTCTGATTCTACGCATAATCTGCCAGAACCTTTTTCCGCCCCATATAAAATGTTGCCTATCCCCCACTGTCTCTTACTGCAAGTATCTTAAAATTACCACAAATTACAGTAATAGTATTACTCGGGGACTGATGCGTGCAGACCTCCTCAAGCCTTGCAAGTTTCTACATGTTTGAATTAAAAACTGAAATCTCTTCAAAGTGGACTTGTGTGTGTGTGTGTGTGTTGATGGTAGGAAATTGCCAAGGAAACAAAAGATAACATAAAATCAGCAACTCTTTTGACTCTGTACTCTTTTTAGTGCACTTTGTAGCCCTCTTACACGCGTAGAAAGAAATATGTCTTTATATACGACAAGTTCACATAAGTATCCATAAAGTTAGGAATGAGAAGTATTCGTGACTCACAGCTCACTTTCTTTTTCAAGACTTTAGAAAAGAAAGATTCTGTTTCTAATACATTTTCCTCTAGAATCTTGAGCATATGGACATATGAAAGCGTTGAGATGCATTTAACATCAACTGTAAACGGCAATTTAAACAAGGACTACAATGAGACATGAAATCAATGCCTTTGACCAGCCCTCCTACTTCCTTCGCCCCCCGACTCTTGTATTGTCTGTTATGCTTTGCCAGGCTCTGCACAGCCATCCTGGTATTACTTTTTTATTTAAACTGTTGAGATTCATAGCTCTTTTTCAAGGGAGTTTTGGCCAAAACAGCAGCAGCAAACATGACTCACATATGAGACACTACATAGAGATTGTGATAAAATCACTCACAATTAAATAAAATCTTAAAAACGAGGTTGAAATACTATGAAAGCCAGTCATTGTGAAATTATAATATACCGAATGATGCCAAATTGACTCATGGAGCAGAATTCATTGAAACTGACTGGTTAAAAAAGTGAATCTGGCTCCAAAACATTTAGAGGCAAATATCTGTGCAGTTCTGCTCTGTGAGTAAGGGAAAATAAAAATATTATGTGCAGTTCATGCATTTGACTTTAAGAAATAGGTTATTCAATCTTCTGCAGCAAATACAGGAAACACCCTTTTAGCGTTTTTATAAGTGAAACTGATTTGCAGACAGTAGCTGCATGTCATATTAACTACAGAGGGATGAGGCAGATTTATCAATGAGTGTGAGTTCTTAAAAAAACACAGCACCACCACACTGTGCACAGATACTTTGAAATCAAGCAGAAATCTTTAAAACCTCTCTAATTTGTCAGAATGGCGTGCCTCACTCAAAATGTCTACAAGCCCATGGTTCCTCAAGTCTCCCAGTGTTTTTGACTCTGACTTTAGAGGGGGTTCCATCAACACCGCTTCACAATAAAATAAGTCTCAGTAAGAATTTATGCTGTTTTTATAGCTTTAATCAGAATTTGTCCTCAGTCATATCTGCTATCTAATCTAATTATTAAAAAAAACTTTTAAAAACTGAATTCAGCTGACCAGTCTAAAGTACTTTTTATTTAAAAGGAAAAGCTTATCTGACGACATCAGATTGGCTAGTTAACAAGTCAATGATTGCTGAGAAAAGTGCTCCATTTCTTTGTAAAATTTATTAGTGTCAACTTTGTCAGTGGCCATTGAGGACATAAAATTAGTAAGAAACTGCAAAAAACCCCAATACAATCAATGTTAACATTTTTTAAAATAACAATATAATAACAATTCTAAACATAATGCTGTAATGCCTTTTCATTACCCAAACCAGTTACAGGTGTAAGTTAAAACAAACAAACAAACAAACAAACAAACAAACAAACAAACAAACAAACAAACAAACAAACAAACAAACAAAACACCGTAACAATACTGAAGTAGGAATGTACTTTACTGATTTAGATCATTATCAAGAGTTGAGATCAGTCATATACACTTTCCTGTCACATGCAGAGACAGGCACACAAGTGCAGAGACATATTTTAAAAAGCAGCTGTTAAAAATAGGAATTTTTAAGAGTCTAAACTTAATTATGTAGTTTAAAATGTAAACTAGGGTTCAAGTATTCAGTTAATTTATCTGAGTTCATAATAATTTACAATACAACAACTCTTTTCAATAAATAAAAACAACCACAGCTTCTGAAAACCAGCAAACCATTTGTTCTGTATAAAATTTAGGTTTTAAGGATTCCTCTTAATATAAATACATAATAAATAACAATAAATAAATAAATACATACATATATAAAACATGACATGATATCACAGCTCAGTAGTCCTTTCTTTCAAAATGACAGTGGGGTTAATGTCGCTGGCACGTGAGTGGGACGTGCTCGAGTTGATGATCATGGACCCCGTGTCTTTGACATTAGGCACGTTAAAGGACGCCATGGGACAGGGGCCCCGCACGTTGTTGCAGATGAGCTTCTGCAGGGAGGCCGTGTTGATGATGTCGAAGCCCACGCTGCCTCCGAAGGTGCTGGGCTTCCAGTACTCTGGGGAGCAGATGGGGTTTCCCATTAAGCCCTTGAGGGAGAAAGGGGCACCCATCTCCACCATGGTCTCCCCAAAGATGCCGTTGGGTCTGGGTTTCTCCACCAGCAGGCCTGGGTAGAGCTCCACAGCATCGATATGTCCGTACATCTCTTCCAGTATCGCAGCCATTTCTTTCTCTCCTGAGTAACACAAATAAGGAAACGGCTCAAGATAGAGTCTTTAGTGGCCCAGCAGCCGCAACGCCCAAAGCTAAACATGAGCTCTGCCTTTTGACTTTAGTCCAGGACGTCATAAAAATGTTAAATCTTTTTTTCCTCTTACAGGCATACACACTCTATTAGATTTTTCTTCACTTATACATCACCGTCAGATTTAAAACAACATTAACTCCTCTTTTCTCGTGGAATATAAATATTCGCCTCTGGAGAAGGAGGCCTCACTGGTCTGTTTATGTCTTGCTCTCTGTGATGACAGTCTGCGTACACTATCCTAAGATGAAACGAGCATCTGTGTTTTAGTCACGGAAATAAATTCCTAACCTCCAAAGCTGCTGTGGACTAATACTGAGCTCATTTCCCTTAATAATACATGACACAAGTTTTTATCTTAAGATTTGTATTGCTTGGGTGCATTCTTTAAGCAGACTGCAATCCATTCATTCACGTTATGTTGACGCCTTTCTTTCCACTTACAGTTCTAGTATTATATTTTGTAAGCAGTCTTCACTTTGTCTCACCTGTCAGGTCTTCGAAAGAGCTGTAAGGCATCATGGAGAATCGTTTCCTGTAGGCATTCAGAGACTGGTATCGCATTTCTCTGCTGTGCTCTATCGACTTCATGGCCACGTACAAGATAGATCCCGGGACATTTCTGCCACCAGCAACCTAAACAGAACAACAGCAGAAAGAATTAAAATCTGATACATAGTTTTGAAGATGCTGTCATAATGTCAGTCTAAATGCTGCTATGAGAGCATCAAAGAGCTCTTACCCGTCCGGCAATCTGGTTCGTGAATGACTCCACCAGGTTGTTGATGCCGTGATCAGTCAGGATAGAGGTGTTGAAGACAAACTGTTTGTAGCTGTACTCTTTCTCCTCAACGTGGAACGTGTCAGGCATCAGCGGGTGCCAGTGGTAAAGGGTGTTGAACTCAGATGCGATGCGGTTCTGGTACTGGAAACGCTGGTTGAAGAGGAGCTCGGGATCAAACTTGAGTTTGAAGTGATAACCGCTCAGGTGCTGCACATAGTCTTCAATCACAATCTTGATGGTCTCACCTATGGGACAAATGATTTAAAAGTTTAGACGTTGCAGATGTCATTCAAAATCTCCCTCCAAAATGTGGACGTTTGCACTTCACTGTGTTTGAAGAAGTGAAGACAGGGTGCAACAGGTTTTTGTTAAGAGATTACCAGAACCAAAACTACAACTTCCTCTATTGCTGTGGTAACTACACAATATTATCATGATAACATTTCCTTCTTCAGTACAGCAAATGTTTTTAAATCCAAGTTATTTCTTAAACTCACCAATCAGCACGAGCCGCGTGGTCTGGAAAAGCCTTTCGTCATCCCAGTCGGGATGCACTTCCTTCAAGACATCACACACCCGGTTGTGTTCCCGCAGCCAAATGGTGGCATACATCAAGAGTCCAGGGACCAGGCCGAATGCCTCATGCCCGACGGCGAAGCGCTGAGACTCTGGGACATGAGGAGGGTAGTGCATTTCAACACCCACTTCCTTTACGGTTGGGGGGTAAACCTCTTCATCCACAATCTGCAGTTACACAAGAGAGGAAGCAACTGTTAAAACGCATGTGGGATCTGAAGAATGTAACTGTTCAAAGCTACATCCGCCTTTTCTCTTACCTGATACTTGAGTTTGCCATCCTTGAAGAGTCTGAGCTTGTGCTGCCTCTCAAGGGTGTCTCCGTAAATGTGGCTGAGGTCCACCTGAAATCAATGGAACACTATTAATACGTGTCAAATTTCCAGTCAAATAATTAACCACAAGTGTGGTCTCTTTTCTAATTTGCCTAGAAATCTGCTGCACTCACCCCGTGACCTTTAGCTTTTGTGAAAGCAGGTCCTTTCTTCATATCAGACTTGAAGAACTGGTGGGTGAAGTGCTGTGCGAAGAATGCAAACATCAGACTTGTTCCCTGTGGGTCTGGGATGAACTGTTTCCTCACCAGGAGCTTCTCAGCCAAAACTTTAATATCAGGCAGCTCCTTTTTACCTAGAGTCACAATGATGAACATTAAAATTAGTACACAGCACTACAACACATAATCAAATCACAAAGGGACTGAAATGTGAGGATATACTGGCAGGAAAAGATGCAATGTACATTCCAGAGACACATTAAATAAATATTGAATTAAAAAGTGGCTGCATTTCATTAGTGTAGGCCTGCTGGTGCATGTTTCTTTGTTTGCCCTCAGCACATTTCCACTCTGTTAATCCAGACAGAGGAATAATTCTTGTGATGTAATAGGACCGAGCTGTTCCTGCTCCGTATTAAAGAATCTGAGAAAACAGGTTTTCCAAACCTAACAGAAATCTCACCTGATACTCCCATGGGGGTTGGGCAATCCTGTGGCACAGGGGGGAGGGTGCGCGTATAGTAAGAAAGGTTGGAATAGGCTTCCCAGCTTTTGTAACCATAATCTGCATTGTAGGTTGGAGGACTATCAATCAAGTGGGATCGAGCTGGAAAGGGGGAAAAGATCATTAGTATAAACACCACAGCTGCTCCTTGTTTCAAGTGTTACAAAGATGTAGTAACTCCAGCTTCTCATTTCGTCCTCAGCCAGAAACACTTACATGTCAGCACGTATCTCATGATGAAGTCTCTGAGAAATGAGATGTTATTGATGATGTTCCAGAAGCCCTTGAAATGAGTGAGAAGGTAGTGAACGGTGTTGGGAGATGGTTTCAGGGACACTTTGATCCAGGTAAGGAACTCCGCTGTAAAAGACCAAGAAAATTTTAATTTAGTGAAGAAAAAGCCACAAGGAATAGTTCAATGGCAACATTATAGTGAGATCAATTTTGGCTGCTATTAAACTTCTGTAAGTTGGAGCTGCATCCGCATTTCCGATTCAGCCCATTTGTTCTTCTGTACACACTTACGTGTTGTGCAGTTCTGTCCATAAAATCCCGTGCGTGTGCAGTCACACTCATACTTGTCTGGTCCCATTGCAGTGCAGACGCCCCTGTTCTGGCATGGCTCCGAGCAACATGGATTACCTGTGACAGACAATGTTAGGCGGTTACAACAAATTCCCTTCTTTTCCTGCAAAAATGTGTTACAAAAGGGTCAAAAATATAATTAAAATCTGATCTTACAAGCCAACAGTAAGCTTTAAATCATATAACACACATGTGAGCTGTGCCACCTGGTTCTTATGAATAAATCTTTGGTTTAAAACTACTGTAAAGTATAACAACTTATACCAGTGTATGATAAATAATAAATACAACGTTTCTTAAAAAAAAAACAATTCTGATGATTTAAAACTAAAGTTTAAACTATGATCCCCAGCTTCTAGTGAAACTATTACAGATATAATTTTCTCTTTCCCATACTCACTTCCTTCGCAGACCAAAAGAAAGCCCAGAGCCAGCAGGAAAACTGAGAATGTGAATCTGTTCATGCTCCAAGCGACGCGTATTCCTCTTTTCTCTCCTCTCGCTCCTTTTCGCTGTCTCCTCTTTTACGCGCCGGAGTCGCTATGAAGTTGTGAGTGTCCGAAGCTCTTCTTTTATACTCGCTGCCTTCATTTCCATTTCCGGTGTTGTTTTTTTTTGGAGGGGGTTTTGTGAATGAGACGAAACTAATTTACCTGAATATGAGAGATATTTTTTCAGTTACGCAACGAACAGGCACGTTTTGAGATGATATTCTTCATTTTTGCTTCTTTTGGATTTTTCAGCCAACCAAATCTTACTGGCAGGCTTGGACGTTTTGGTCATTTCCTATTCTTCTTATTCCTTCCTCCACGGAATTTTTCCAATAAAAAAACGTTTAGTGAAATTCATGACAAACATCTGACTGTCTCCGACTTTCATATGTAAAGATTTTATCCCGAAATAAACATCTAATTATAAATTATGATGTTTTATAGTAAATAAAAGTACGTTTTTATTCACGGGTGACTATCAATCACTTTTACAACGTTAAAGTTAATTACAAACATGTAGAAAAAAACAAAATACCTTAATTATACAGACTATATTTCCAAAGGATTATGACTGAATTTCTCTCTCTTTCTCTCTCTCTCTCTCTATATATATATATATACATATATATATAAATGTAACTTGTTAATTAACAAATGAATGGATAATAATGAAAATACAAATGAAATATTGCAACTATTTGATTAACTGGAATTTTCTTGTTCTTCTTGTTAATTAGTGTTTTATGAATGAGATCAAACTAAAGCTCTTCACTCTTGCCCATTTCACTTGCATCTAAAGTTATGTTTTAAATATGAATGTGCTTCTGCAAAACATTTGATCACACTGTTACAGGGGTAAAGAGGAACTTCATACAATTATTATGTATTAACTCCGGCATTAAAGCCCAGGTGTCTTCGATCCATATATGGCTCCCAACATCCGCCCCGGACAGTGAGTCTCCGAACGGCGACGATGTTTTTCGATTAATTCGTCCTCGCCGACTCGCCCCCCTGCGGACGCGCCGAGCGCCCCCCGTGCGGACGCGCCGACGCTGCGCACTGGGAAGTGGCGCGACTGGCGAGCGACGGTCGGTCCCGACGCTGAGTCAAAGTCTGACTCCTGCGCTGACTTAACCCACCGACTCCAACTGTTGTTTTAACATGAGAGCTCCTTTCATCTCCGCCGTGACGTTGGCATTCGTTTGATTTTCCACTCGACCTGCATTGTACAGAGAAAGTGGATCTGCGTCGTTGGCCGCCCGGGCTGCCACGAAGCACCTCCTCCGTCTGCTTTCCTGCTGTGCTGGGACGCGTTTCTCTCCAAGCATGACACATTTCACGGGATTTGTGAGTTGATATCGTTCTCCGCGGAAGGTAAGTTCGATCTTTCCTAACTTAACAAGATACGCGCAGGAATTCGGAGGGGCGGGTCAGTGCCAGTAGCCGCCGCTAGTGCTGTTTGAACCAGCGTCTCCGCGTTCGGCCACTTTACGCAACCCGGAGGATAAGGAACTGAAACCGGCGCTGTTAACGGCGTCCGTGTCAGGGCCGCTGCTGGATGTCAACAGGTGTCGTCAGTGTATGAGAAATCTTTGCGAATTTGACCATTTTCAACATTTTCATCTCTGTTGTCTTTGCCTAAAGCAATATGATAATTGCACGCTGCACACTCACACCCTGGCACCGGGCCAGCTTACATCTGCACTTACAATTTCTAGATAATATGAATCAGGCAAATCCGGATTGTATGTGGTGTAATACCAGGTTTTCTGTGAAACCAAGCCACAACCATTGTGTGTGTGTGTGTGTGTGGTGGGGATTCATAGAAGTAATCATGTAGTAAGTAATAAGGGGGATTACACCTCTGCAGTGGGAGACATGGCGTTTGCATTGGGAATCTAAAATTACTGCAGCTGGTTTGCATCCTGGCTGGGTGTCGTGTGGCTCCATCATGCTATTTTGTGTGTCCCCATATGAAAATGTGCTGTTAATTCCCCGGGTTGCGTTGCCTGGCACACACACAGACCTCAGCATTGTGCGCTGCAGAACCAGGGCAAAGCCAACTGGCTCTCGTCAGAGAAGTTGGACCACTGCTGCAAACTACGTGACCACTGCTGAGAACACACAGACGCTCTACGTGCTCTCAGACCTCTCAGTAATAATACGCTTTGGTGAACAGCTGAGAAAAGGCTCACTGACCTTGATGTGCGCACCCACACACACACACATACGCACACACACTCTATGCAAATGTCTATTCATGGGTATGTTGGAACATCATAAAGATAAAACATTAATGGTGCTAAAAATATATACCTCACCACCCTTTTTCTGCATGTGCACATCAAACTGCAAGTTACAGTGTCTCCATTACACAATATTTGTTCATCAAGATCAACTTCACTTACAGTGTATTCTTCTCAAAATTTCACACATGCATGGGGTTTACTTGCGCTCACACAATCGCATAACCCTTCCTATTGGCTCAGCGCCGCTTATCAAGAGTTTGTGGCTCAGCATTTCCCCCTGCCCTTGCCAAAATGTGAAAGGCTTCACTGATAAGTCAACACCAGCTTTAGCTTCTCTAGGAAGGGAACCGGCCTTCGAGAAAATACAATAATTTCTACTGTTGTCCACAGTGTGGCTTCTATTGTAAACAGTAGATTATAGTGCTTTCCCTGCGAAATGTCTGGAAACTCTTAAAAAAAAGATAAATCAATATATTTTCATTTTATTGTTTGCTGCTTCATTTCATGGTCTGTCAATCAAAGCTTTACTCCTGATGTTCAAACATGTTTTTCCTATTTCAAGGCTCTAAATGCTTCATTTCATGACTGAGATGTTCTCCTAAATTCACATCTTGACGAAAACTTTCCTGGGAATTACTCACCTGACGGCACAATGGCGTCCAATATAATTGTGAGTATTAAAGCAGCTTTTTTATTGTGTACGCACAGCATGTTAAAGTCAACACAGCAGCAGGGAGCCTCCACTGGTTTCACCTATGCCTTATGCTGACGAATAGCAAAGATTCTGTGCAGATTTACTCAGCAAACGTCTAAACAGCACTTAATTTTGTAATAAGGTTACATGAGAGTTGCATGTTTTTGCGATTCCTAACCCTTGTTCTCAGACAGTGGTGATCCTAGAGTCTGTTGTGGCCTAGGCAAAACGTCACGCTTCAAGATGACTTTGCTGAAGATATGTAAAATACAATAAAATACACACCCTACATAGCACAATACAGCGATCAGGTATAAGATTATTCCCACCTGCACAATCCAAAACGGTGACTCTGTCATGAATTCAACTTTTACAAAGGTATACTTTTATAAGATAATACTGTCAGATAATTCTACTTTGTGTTGTCATACTGGAGTGCATTAAAAGAAGAGGTGGTTCTAATGTTTTGGTCACCTCATTCATTTTAAATAAGGCGGCCACAACATTAGAACAACATCTTCTTGTCTATTACCTATCATAAAGTGTTATGACAGAACAATACAAAGACTATAAATGTCATGGAAATGTCATGGAGCAGCTCTATTGTGTGAAATTTGTTACAGTTTCGTTTTTAATTTGTCTTCTGTGGAATAATCACAATGAAACCATGTAAAGATGAAATCGTTCAGGAAATACTTTTTCTAATCATCATTCTAATTCTTGCAGCCAAATGAACACTACATGATATAAGTGGCATTACACTTTAGGAGAAATTATAACATGATATTACTGCTCAGTACTGTGCACTGGATAATTTATTGTTCATTTTCTAATTGAGGTAGCCAAGATAAGGGAAAGCAGATGTTTTTATTTCTAGAAACTTGGAACTAGCCACTGGTCTAATGTACAATGCTCACGCCTCACTGGTAATTAAAATATTTTTAAAACAAGTACATAAATAAGATTGTGTCAGGAAGTGCTTTACTTCCATCTAATTCTTAATTTAGCACGTCTAAATGTTTGGATTTCAGTTTGTCAGATTATGACATAATGTTGTAATGTTTAATTACCATCAAAACACCAGCACAGTATATTATGTATATACACACACTGGCCACTTTATTAGGTGTGGACACCTGTACAATCTAATGCAATCCAGCATAGCAGCTGTGCAATTAATTTTACTTTTACAATGTTATAATTTCTCAGCTTTTAATTAGAAACTGTCAGAAATGAGACTCATCTAATCTGTTTATAATTGAGGTCATAGTGGGTGATGGAGTTGTACGACAGGGCATCATAAGAAGAGGTTATTTTAAATACAGTGATCAAAACATTAGAACCAGAGAAGAATTCATGACAGAGCCACTGTATTGGATTGCATTAAACTGTATCATGTTGTATGTAATATCATAAAATTATGACATAGTGTAGTATTGTTAATTTTGACCGTGGTTAACAAAAGCATAACTAAAGACAATGTGATCATTGTGCAAAGTTATGTATGACAGCAGATTAGTGTACTAGTTACTCAAGTAACCATCAGTTGAATGTTTTAAGGCGATGGCTTGGCGTGGTTTAACAATAAATCAGACTGATGTTCGAATGACTACAACTCAGACGTTGGAAGTTGTAGGAAATGTCAGGTTAGTTGGCCCAACTTTAATTAAGTGTGTTGTTTGAAAGACAGCACACAGTATGCTTAACGTGTTTGAAATAATAGTTCTGAGTTCTACTTACTGAGTTATGAGTATACTTTAAGTAAATCTTTAAGTACTGTACACTGTTTCTTAGTTGTGTAAGCTTCAACAGACTTAATAATCTTACTTACATTTCTAAGTAGAAATACGATTCCTATTCCAATTCACTTTATAACAGTTTTTTTACTGTTTGCATGCTTTTATTTAAGTAAGGTCAACTAATCTGAATTTAGTGAAATTACAAAATGTAACTGTCTCTTCACCACAATTACAGCTACCCTAGAAGCATTTAGTTAAAGCTGTTTAGTATTATATTTAATTATTTCCTTCTCATCGTCCCCTTTTTATTCTCTCCCAGAAGGATAACTCATCTTCATTTTCGTCAGCTGGTTTTCATTGTTTCATTAGAACTGCTCGTTTAAGGGCCCTCTTGGGGAGGTTTAATTTTTTTTTATGAGGCCTCCGACTGGCCTGGGGAAAGGACTATTTCCATGCATGCTTCTTCGCACTTACAGCTGCTGAAACAGGTGTGAACCAGAAGTCATGAAATGTAAGATAGCATCTTGTGGGGTGGGAGATAACAAAGCCAACGGTAGCTTCCAACCTCCCACTGACTAAACAAACCTGATCCAGGTAATCAATGGGATAGTTGAAATAAAATTTAATCTAAACTCCACTACTTCACCCCAACAATGAACTCAATAAGAAACACATTTTCAACTTAAGAATAAGATTATAAAGGTATTGTAGAGGTAAAAATTATGGTAGAACTATTGAATTGGATTCTATTAGATTATACAGGTGTACCAAATGAAGTGGCCAGGGAGTTTACGGCATGTGCATTCAAAGTTCTGTAGAATATTTATATGTTTATTCACATTAGTTCTGTAGAAAACTTATTTACATCTGATAAAACACTGTTTAAATGTCCTGTTGAATGTGAGCTGAAACCAAATCTCTCTTACACAGTTTAGGGCGTGCTGCATGCCAGCAGTATTTGTGAATGGTCACACCTTAAAATTACAATGATCATTAGCAGATGATAAGACTTCTTAAGAATGGCGAGGCTGACAGCTACAACAAAGCAAAACTGCTAAATAACTTCTTTGTCCAACATTAGGTCTTGGTGACGCATATCTGTACAGGACAGGGTGCTTTATAGATTCTCAACCCGCACATTTGAAGCTTACTGTATGGAGTGTATTGCATATGTGTGCTCATATTTGTTGTTCTCCATAGCTGTGCTTGTTTCCACCGTACCTTCATTTGTTTTTAAATTAGAATATTTCATTGTGGATGCCACAGACAGCTTCAAAAGCCCTCACTGTTCCTGACATCAATCTGCCCCATCAGTGAACCTGCTTACGTTATGTGCATCATGAAAATGTGTTTCTCATGCAGTGGAGGCCTGTTTGTTTGGGGGTTGTGGAGCAGCAGAGTTTGACTTGTGGAGCTAAACGGATCTGATTGAAATTTGCATTTCAGGTGGAACAGCAGTTTTCTCACAGATTTACAGTGACAGTGGTTCGAGCTGAGAGTGTCACCAAAGGAGCTCTGGGTGACTTATGTAAGTGTTATTAACATTTTTCCCTCTATTATGTCATTTTAACATTCAGGCATATTGTGGTTATTTTAACTGCAATCATTTAAATGTGGAGAAAACAAAGACCAAAAATTATCGTGGATCTAAACACATATACTTTTGCTGAGTGCAAGAACACTTTGATTTTACGCTTCCGCTGTGTGTGTGTGTGTGTGTGTGTGTGTGTGTGTGTGTGTGTGTGTGTGTGCGCAGTGGACACTCCAGATCCGTATGTCGAGCTGTTTATTCCGGCTGCCCCAGAAAGCAGGAAGAGGACCAAGCACATAGATAACGACATCAACCCAAAATGGAACGAGACTTTTCACTTCATACTAGACCCCAACCAGCAAAGCATCCTGGAGGTCAGACCAGCATTTGATTGTCTTGCTCTGTTTTTACTAAAACAGAATGACAAGCAGGGATGTAGTAGAGCATAAACCCACATAAACACAGCTTATAAATTTCAGACTGATATGAGACAATATGAGATGAGGAGTGTCATGATAGAAACTACAATCAGAACAACTCACAGAACAACAGTTAAGGGTCACTGAAGGATCTGTGAGAGTATTTTGTGTCTTTAGCTTTTTCAAAAAACGTATTGGCCTAGAAGAAGTGTTAAGGTCAACGTATGTCTAGCTCTCAACATGCGTTTAACTGCTGTTGTCTGCTCCAATCAGATAACATTAATGGATGCCAATTATGTGATGGATGAGACACTTGGGACAGCATCGTTTGACATCACCAACCTCAGTGTGGGAAAGAAAAAGATGGAGACTTTCCTCATTGGCAAAGTAAGACCTTGAAATCCGCAGGCTCTTTGGCAGATTCATCACTATTAAATTATATCGTGCAGGCAGCTATTGTTGAAAGACAAAGAAGTATACTTTAAAAAAGTCTTACACCGTGTACACCACGCCTTACACTTTCCAGTGGATATAATATTGCACATTACAATAGGAGCTATTAGTGAACTACGGCAAAGATAAGAGCGCACAGTGTATCCTGTGTGTATGGAAGCCATAGTGTGCCACAATGATAACTAAGGCTTTATGCTGGTTTATTGTAACAGGTTGATTAAATGATACAATTCTAATATAATATAATGATAAATTTTTTTTTTTTACCTCATGGATTTTGTTAACATTTTAAGTTTACTGCTGATAGACCAACCGTTATAAACAAATGTATGATAACCGCATGTTTTCATTTCACAGGCAACCAAAGTGTATTTAGAGATGTTACTGGAGATCTGGTATGTATTCCTTTAAAGTTATGCCAGTAATTTCCTTGCAGTCTACCGGTTATAGAGTAACGTATAGTCTGTAAACAAAGATTCAACTATTCAGAGGAAGTAATAAAATAAACAGGAATTCACCTGAAATCTAAAAATAGAACATGTGCAGTGTGACTCAGTTACAACAGGAGTAAATCAATATAGGGTTTTAAGTGTCTGTAACGCCTCAGAACTTCCAAGAAATCATCACATATGATTTTGTGGGAGGGTTCAGAAATGCCATACGTGTTTTAATGGTAAGTCACTGAAGGTGTGGGAATTGTGAGGTGAGAAATCATGACCGTTTGTGATTGTGTTTCTTATCTCTTACACGGATCAGTTTCAACATTATCAGCACTGTTGTATGCATACAGTAGAGAGATCATTTCCTTGAGCTGCTGCAGTTATTGTAAAACATGGGGTTTTTGTTTGTCTGCAGCACCAACCTGGACCTGCGGTTTAGCCTGGCCCTGTGTGACAAAGAGATCCAGTTCAGACAGACCCGCAGAGAAAGAGTGATGCTGGGCATCAAGAAGCTTCTTGACATGGAGAAGCCTCGTTTCCTCCCTAGCGCCCCAGAGGAGGTGGGAACAAGTTTTTACATCTCACATGGCAACTTTTAGTTTTTGCAAATGAATGATTCTTTGTTTCATCGAATAAAACACAAGAAAATATGGTAAAATAATCAATTCAACCTGAAACTGATTTTAGCATTTTGGCAATTTGTTCATTAAGTTTCTTATCCAGTGGTGGATAAGTAGACTGATGCCACTCTCATGCATTTCCAATAAATATAAATTCACCAACAGCAGTTCATCATCAAAACCCGAATGTGATGAAACAGCTAAATGTAGATGACTGCGTCTAAGCTACAGAGTTTTCAAAATCATTTGTCATTATGTGGGAAAATTGCCACGGAGGTTGTCGAATGTGCTGATCTCAGGGACTGGTACAGCTCGTCAGAAAAAGGAAGGGGGATAAACGAAGCTCTGCCAAGTGTGAAAACAATAGGCTCAGAAATCTGCTGACACATATCCGCATAAATCCTGCTTTATGCGGCATGTATGACATCATATCCTTGAAAAACTCACAACAAGACATTATTATCTTGTCAAGTTTCACAAGTTTTAAACTATAATTTTTACTAATATTTCAACAATAAAGCTCCCGCGATGAAGGAAACCACAACTTTTTCCTCCACTCAGCCCCACTCTACTGCTACGTTCACGTGGCACTTTCTCATACACGTTCTCCCATTTCAACATCTTGTATCCACAACTTCTTTTGGTATGGCAGTAAAATCAAGATTGCTGTGTCACACACCGTGCTTCTACTTGCCTGCCTTTGCATCCCATTCCGCTCACATACTGACTGACTGACTTGCTTTAGCTTCTGATCATTAAACACGTACAGTATATCAACAGGAATGCTGACTGTGCTGCCCTCGCTGTAGGATTTCTTAATTTCTTATTCTAGGGCAGATTCACTCTTGTGATCTGTAGCTTTTACTAGTGAAACTGAAGAAAATAAAATTGCACATAGAAAAACAGGCTTCGAGGGTGTCATGTAAAGCCCGACTGCTGTAGATGTATTTTCGGCTCATAACTCTTCCATTCTTTGTCACACTAAACTGTTCTGCAGCCCCAGCAATTGTCTCTGCTGCACTAATGTGCCAATTTTCGTTTTCTTCCTGGTTTGGTTTGGTGTCGAGGGCCTGGGGGCTGGACGTAATCTCCAGCCAGGCCTGTTCATATCTTCAGCCTATCCCGGAAGCTTCACAAGAACTTGATAACCAGCTATCTGTTTCTGTTTTGCTGCCACATTCTTTAACTCCCTGCACGGAATGACTGGACAAGAATCTTGGTTATACAGTATTACTTGCGAACATTATAAGCTGACCCTGACAAAAAAGACTGCAAAGAGGAAGTTACCGTATGTTGCAAAATGAGTAAATATGAATAGCTGAAAATCGGACAGCACAACTGAAACAACTAGCATAGCACTCTCCCCACATAGAGGCACAGGGGGAAATTTGAAAAAAAGAGCTACATTAAATGACACATATACTCAGTGTGTGTAATTTTATGAAAGGGTCAAACTTATTTCCATTATGACTGTGTGTGTTGCAGGTGCCAGTGATAGCTATAGCAGGCTCAGGAGGCGGCTTCCGTGCCATGGTCGGCTTCTCAGGTGTGATGAAGGCCCTGTTTGAGTCAGGGGTCCTCGATTGTGCCACATATGTCGCCGGCCTCTCCGGATCCACATGGTCAGCTTTTATTTCTCCTCTTCTTCTTCTGTCCCTTTACTACTTTCATCTCTCTGACCTCTTTTGATTCTTCCTGATTTGATCTTCCTCTTTGTTGGCACTGTTTCTTTTGTCCTCCCTGTCTTTGACACTCCCTCAGTAATGCCTTCCTCCCTAAATCTGGCAAACTTTCCTGTCTCCTTGGCTGGTATGAAGCTGTCATCGAGCAAGAACTTCTGGCTTATTTCAGTCTTCATCTTCATGTTTGTGGAGTGACTTAGTGGCTATAACTTCCTCACAAGTACAGTACCTCCTGCATAAACTTTCTCATAATAGAGCAGAGTGATGTGTGTATGTGTTCACCCATTGCTAACTCTGTATCATGCATTTGTGCTGTGCCTCTTGCTTTCTCCTCTCTTCTTAAACCTGTAGGTACATGTCCACTCTCTACTCCCACCCTGACTTTCCAAATAAGGGCCCAAAGGACATTAACAATGAGCTGATGAAGAGAGTTAGCAGTAACCCCCTGAGGCTGCTGCTGCCCCAGCACATCACTAACTACATCCAGGCCCTGTGGACTAAAAAGGCTTCCGGGCAACCTGTTACCTTTACTGATATCTTTGGTATGCTGATAGGAGAAACTCTTATACCTGCGGTAAGAGCTGCACCACAGCTGTTGTTTATTTTCAGTTTCAAAGAAATTCCTCTTATTGCTTAGCAGTGAAGTCCATATTTTCCTTAAATGGGTCTGTCATATGCCCTTTTTTCTTTTGAACTGATGTCTCATCTTGACTTCAATTTATTTGAATTTTGAAGTTCTCCTAAACTTTTACAATTTCCCATAACCACGACAGTCATGCGGACATGACAATGTACTACCAGCAGACTAAAATGAGTCTACATTCACTTGGAACATTAGCAAGCGCACTTGAGAATCAGTGAATGGATTGCAATACTGAAAGTGATACAAAAACTGTGCTCTCTCCTATCAGCGGATGGACATTAGGCTAAGTGACATCCAGGAGAAGGTGAACCAGGCTCAGAGTCCTCTTCCTCTCTTCACATGTCTGCATGTCAAAGCCAGATGTCTCTGAGCTCATGTTTGCAGGTATTTGTTTTTTATATCTGCATTTACTTTTACATAAAAGTTTGTTGCATTCACCCCAAGTCCATCACAGACCGTTTTTTGCATACGTAATGAATAACTACAGGTGATCAGATGAATTTGACCGCATGCAAAACAAAAAAGGTGTACATATTTCCTTATAATGTGACTCTGCCACTACAGAGAGTAAGCATCATATTGTGTCACTTAGTGACAGAAGTATGGTGTCAGATAGCAACCGAGCTACATCAAGGAAATGAGTAGTGTACACAATAATAGACTGTGGGTAGTCAGTGAGCACTTCCTCACTTTTCAGCTTGTATAGTTACTTTACACTGTTTCACTGAAAAGGCTTTTGAATAGAAAATGCAATAAAGGAGCACTCCCACAGCTGGAAGGTTCGAGTCCAACCCGTGACCTTTGCTGTGTGTGATACCTCGTGTTTCCTCTCCATTGTCACACATCTGATAAAGGCAGAAAGGCCAAACAAAAAAAAACAACTCAGTGACAGTGGGCACATTTAGATGAAAAAAGACTTGAAATTTGAGCTGGTAATTGAACAAAATTTCAGTTATGATTAAATGCTGTCCATAGTTAATCGTGATTAATCAGAGAGTAATTGCTCATCTTTTATCTGTTCAGAATTGATTAATTTCTACAAGAGCAAAGTTACACAGCCTCAATATCTCTCTTGAATTAAATGGAAACTCTACTCAAAATAAATTACAGTTCCAAGGACACATATCGATCCTCTGTCCTCTTCTCTGTCAGCAGAGGCTGGTGGGAGCTTGCTCGGTTATTAATTTAGGAGGCAAATCAATTTTTGTGGATATATCCTATAATTTTAGGACATAACATTATATTAGGCCAGTCCTTGGCATGTAGTCTGGCTTATCTGCTATCAGACAAAAAAATTGTCAGATTACAGAGTCAAATGGATGATCTCCTGGGGCTAATCTGTAGACAGTGAAAAAGGGAGAGACCTTGTTTTAGTTGAATTTAGTTCAAAGCCTGTTTCTAATCTTTCCAAAAGAGAAAAAACTAATGGCCAGTAATGTTCTCATTTGCAGGATAACATTTGACCTAGGGAACAACAGTGATAGAAAATAATCTATGATAACAAAAATGTAGTTTTGTGTAGGTTTAGGTGAGTTTAGTCTCTGAGTTTGGAGATACATACTAAGAATATCTCATTTAGTGTGTAGGAGACATGCTTCATACCATTTATTGTAAACAACTGGTTGTTATGGTAGAAACCTGACCATGCCTTTTATTGCTTGGGGCTGATGAAGTGCCAAGATTGTGCGTCAACGTCAATTTGATATGCATTCATTCATCCATCCATCCATCCATCCAAGTGAAACTGAAACATTGTACAAACTTGTTCCTAATTTAAAATTGCACAGCTAATATAGAAAATGATCTTTGAAAAGTAGGTACTCGAGTGCTACGTCACTGAACATGTGACGGAAATAGACAAGACTTGTTCTTCTGCTTTTGCCTTGAATCTCCTCTTACCTAAAATCCCCGGTTTCTTTATGAACCGGCTCAACAGAAAATACCTCCTTGTCAAAACACAACCTAAGTAAAGCCTAAGAGTGAAACGATCTACACATTTATGAGGCCGTATTTACAGTAAATACAGAAATGTGAGCACTTGCACGGATCCGAATGTTGGTATGCAATTACTAGACTGATTGGTAATTTTTTATCTTTAATTTTTTAAGTCAGGATGACTCCTTTAGATTTTGACTTTATATCTGCATGACTTAAAGCATAACTATTTATGTCCCCATCAACTTCAGCTGCTCTTGGTTTGCAGTCTAGTAGTAGTTGTTACACCTGTGTAGCATTGACATGTTAACACTTTCACTGTTGACGCCGAGTTTTAAAGACCACTGTGACCAAGTACAACCTCAGAGAGCAGCCAGCACAGCTGCAGATACTGAATATTATACTGTATGTGTTTTTTGTCTGTTCCTGACATTTTAACCTGTAGACTGGGTGGAGTTCAGTCCGTATGAAATTGGGATGGCAAAGTATGGCACCTTCATGACACCAGACTTGTTTGGAAGCAAGTTTTTCATGGGAACAGTTGTGAAGAAATACAAAGAAAACCCTCTTCATTTTCTCATGGGTAAGAAAGCAGTTTTCATCAAGAGCACAGAACACAGCAGTCGTTCATCCATCATGCTTAAAGTGTGTTTCTGTGACAGGTGTGTGGGGAAGTGCCTTCTCCATACTGTTCAACAGGGTGCTGGGAGTCAAAGACACAGGTGGTGGCTCCACCATGGAGGAGGAGTTAGGTAATCCTTCATGTTCTGTCTGTCCAGAGAGATGTGAGCTGCACTGATTGATGCTGTTTTGCAGATTAAATGCACGTCTCCTAAAAGCATTTGTTTGACAAACTGAAACACTCCATTCATGCAGCCACTGAAAAAACAATTCAGTGACTGTTCATATCACATGATCCATGTTTAGCAGATAAAGTTTGTTCAGTTGTCATTAAACTTGGACTTTTCATCCATGTCGGCTTAAATTTCAGAATTCATGTAGATGATAGAAATTTTACCAAAGAAACCCCCTAAAATCGACTTTAATCAAGGGACCCCCCAAAAAAAAGTATAATCAGAATTATATTGCCTAATACTTGATAATATTTGAATAGCACTTTATAGATAAATTAATTCATACATTAAATTAATTGGATAAAATAAAGTGACGTGCAGTTCATATATGTCAACACATTTTGAAATTGTGTATCTTTGAGCTTGTTTAAAGTTCTTGAAGTTGTTTCACTTCTCATCTGAATGACTTCATCAGTGCTGAGGGATTTTTCTTCAATGGGTTGTTGTCATGCGTATCTTTAGACCAAAGTCACAGTGTGAACCACATGAACCCTGTGAACAAGCACCTTGAGTGATGAGCAGTCTGCATTAAGTATGTGTGGGTGATAAATTGTCTCTCAGGCTATTTCCTCTGTTGAAAGATATGTTCCCACTAAAAGGAAGAGAAGCTAAACACAAACAGGGATTCACACTTTGAGGTCGTCCCCGTGTCACATGAAAAAAAATGACAACAACTGACATGTGACTATCAAAGCATCAACACTTTTAGATCCTTTAAGGTGACAAGTGTAGTTACCACTAAACAGCAGCTGTAGCATCACCTTCACCTGGATGATTGAGAATCTTTGCCGACGATACTGTGGTGTTTATTCTCATACAATATGAGAGTTTGGCATGTAGTGTTCTGCTGCTAAAATAACTTTGGAACAGCCTCTCACAGAAACTGACATTTAGTTGAGCGTGCACTCCTATTGTTATCTGTCTTTTCTTACACTCGCTTCATTGTCTCGCGCTGGCACGATTTTCCACAAATTTTGACACTAGCACGTATCCGTGCACTACCCTGCTTACGACTAGCTCACCACGTTTGAAACATGTAGCCAGAGTCTGAGTACGTTTGTGACGTAACACTAGGAAGGTACTGGCTTCCTGTGAACGCTGGCAACTCATCGGATGTTTGTTGTGGTTGAACGGATCTGTTTGGAGTGACCTCTTAAACATTCAGACGTGTTCGCAGACAATACGCCGATTGTAGAGAAGTGTTCAAAATGTCCACACCCTGAATGCATTGGTTTATCAGGGGTGTCTCCAGGTATTTTTTTCAGGACTTCTTTTGATAGAGATAAACATCAGAGTGAATTTGATAATGTCACAAAAGGTATTATGAAAAAGCTCAAGCTTAACAGCCTTTTTTTTTGTAATTGTAACCTGATGAGTGACTCTTTCTTGTGCCTTACAGAACAGATCAAACCCCAGCACATTGTTGGAGAAGACAGTCTGGACAATGACGATGAGCCACGTAAAGGTGAAGTACAGTCAAATATGCTAAACATGTATGACCTTCTTAAAACAGGCTGCTTGTTTTGAAATGTATTCAATTCATGCCAGATGGTGTTAGGAAACAGTTTGAAATATTTCTCAGTTTGAGAGAAAGTGAACGCCTCAACACGTTCGGTGTGTTTGGTTGACACAGCAACTTCAGGTCAGCAGCAGCAGTTTCTGTCATGTCTTGAGAAAGTTTTTAACCGGGTCGGTTTGCAGCTGCTTTGACCCACGCAGTGCAAACAAACAGCATTTCCTGCAGTCTACCTTTTGTGCCATGTTGTGACCAGGCACCCCCCCCCCAAAAAAATCACTTGTACAGTGCATGTGAAAATGGCTGTAAGTTACAAATGTTATACAGTAGAGTGAAAGGGTGTTTTGTTCTTTAATAATGCTGTACGAGTTGAAATACAGGAAGGAAGTAAATGCTTTTTTCTTTGTAAGTGTGATTCTTGTCAGAGAAATTAGTAATAATGATAAAATGAGGAAGAGAAAAGAAGTGGTGAGACAGGGTGGGGGGAAAAGAGTAAATGTTGCCTTTGCCATTATTCCTCAGCTCATGAAAATGTGATACAATAAAGGCCTGTTTACCCACTCACTTTTTGTTTTTTTTGTGAACTTTGCTTTGAAATATTAGGTTTTGGGAAAATCCACCACAAACAGCTGTTCTAAATCATCAGGATTTCTGTGATTTCTAAATCACCTATTTGCTTTACAACTCAACCTGCTGATTGAGAAAGCAGATTTGTCATTTAAACCTACATTAGGATTCATTTATTAGCTTTGGGATTTATTGCTGCATTTTAACTAATAATTGTAAATACCTGCAGAACCTTGAAGAAGAAGTTACTTTATTTTCAGTTTGGAAGGAAGCTCATCAGATAGCGAGAGAAAGGAGCAATCATTTGCCTTACCACTACTTCTTGCAAACCACTGATACTGAACAACATGCAAGACGGTTGCTGCACTTCGACTGTGGCCAGATTTAAATCAATTGTGACTGTTTTCACGCCACAATAAGAGAAGGAAATGAAACAGAGGCATTTTGTATGTGTATGAAAGGAAAATACATACTGATGTTTTTTACAGTTACATGATACCAGTGTGTGTATTTTGGGCATTTAGTTAGACATTTAAATTCTTTGTCATTTAATTAATTTCCAGCTGGGACGGAGAACCAGGAGGCCGAGGAGGAGTTTCATCGCACTGCTCAGGCCAGCTGGGTTCAACGAATGTTCACGTCGCTCTTCAGCGACTCCGTCTTGTTCAACACAAGAGAGGGTCGGGCCGGAAAGGTACCCGAACGTGACATTATGTAACGCTTCATTCAAAGCACTGCATGTGCTCTCGCCGTGTTCTTGTTTCACTTTTCCTATATTCAAATTTACTACAACTTGCGTCTTTCTCTCTCTATAAATCTCACCCTGTTACCAGGTGCATAATTTCATGCTGGGCCTGAACCTAAACACCAACATCCCGTTCTCTCCGGTCACTGAGGTCCCCTGTCCTGTCTCAACACCTGAGGAGGAGGTGGATGCTGTCACAGGTAAGAGGGGTTGGAAGAAGAGAGGAAAAAAGTGATGCACAAGACTTTCTGTGCCAGCTGCACAGCTGATGTATGGGAACTGTAAAACTGAAACAATGAGCTGAGAGGCTTGGAGGATAATTCTGCATTTCATTACATGTAGTCAGTCATTTTTGGCTATTTGCTAATTGGCTCTCCTAACACAGGTGTGGTATTGGCATCACTACGAAAACATTTACAAAACCCAGCCCTTCCTTCACTGAATATTATGTAGATGAATCACTATGCTGGTAAATCAACATGGTCAGTTTTGTGAAATATAATAAAAGGATGACAAAGGAGGCCTCTTGTAACTCCTGTTGCATCATTTTGTCTTTTCCCTTAGACCCCGACGAGTTTGATCGCATCTACGAGCCTCTGGACGTCAAGAGCAAGAAGATCCATGTAGTGGACAGTGGCCTGACCTACAATCTCCCCTACCCTCTTATCCTGAGGCCGCAGCGCACCGTTGACCTCATCATCTCCTTTGACTTCTCTGCCCGGCCGAGCGACTCCAGCCCTCCCTTCAAGGTCAGCATTTCACTTTTTTTTTTTAACAAAAATGATCCAAGCGAACAAGAGACAAAGACCACGGTTTTCTCATTTGTTGATGCGTGTCACAGGAGCTCCTGCTGGCAGAGAAGTGGGCTCGAATGAACAAGCTCCCATTTCCCAAGATTGACCCCAAAGTGTTCGACCGCGAGGGCCTGAAGGAATGCTACGTCTTTAAACCAAAGAAGGGCGAAAAGAACTGTCCGACTGTCATCCACTTTGTCCTGGTCAACATAAACTTCAGGCAGTTCAAAGCGCCTGGTAAGCATGGGCACAGTACGTGGAGGTTTCCATGTCTAAAGGGGAAAATATGCTCAAGCCCCGTTTGTTATTATAATACGCCTGTTTTAACGTCATAACACATGAGGCATCTCTTCCTCGAACACGCTCTGTGGAATTCACCCAGATTCAGTCGTCAGCAGACTGTTTTTTTACGTTTTGCAAAAGCTGGGCCCCTCATCTGATTGCGCCCACTTCAAAAGAAAACATTTCTACTCAGGGTCTCAGCGTGCTTGGTGGTGGAAACAATTCGTTGTCAAGCACGTCTTCGTTTAGCTGTGCGCTTGCACACGTGGCCATGTCCCACAGCGAGCGACGTCTTATCTGGGAATCCTCTCGATTTAGTGGGAGAGGCCCTGTGTGTAAACACACCGTGCATCATGAGACGTACAAGACACTGACGCCACTTATCCAGCTCTTCACCTCATCTCCACTTCTGTCTCTTTACATTCACTGGGTCATAAGCCCACGTGCTTCCGCAGACTGTTTATGGACATTACGCAAACTTTCCCCACTTGAGCCCAACAGGCACGTGAAGGAATGTTACATAAATGGACTTCCCCTTTAGTCGAAAAGGGATATGGGCCACTATGGAATCACCCCACTGATTAGTGGATGGATTGCGTGTCATGGCCCTTTGCTGCTTTTCATCACACTTGTAAAACACAATCAAAACTAGTAGAAACAGGTTTTTCATTCCCTCAAAAATTAGGAGGTTTGAACAGCACAGTTCATTTCTGGCACTGGAAATAGTTAATGGGTTCACAAAACGAGCAATAAACTATAGTGGTAAATGGATCTTTTAGTCAAAATATTTTTCCTTGTTATGAGGGAGCCAACCAGTTCTTTGTAAAACGTAATCATTTAAAATAATAAAAAGACTGATATAATAACAGGTAGAAAAGCAGTTTTGTTGATGGATGTGGTGAAACCTAAATAAACCTTCATAAAAAATATGCTTGGCAAAAATCGCAGTTGTCACCTTTTATTGTACCTGTTGTCTCTTTGGAAATAATTTCAAGTTTAGCGTTGCGTATTTTACAGATCATATCAGATGATCTTTATCAGCAGATGGAGTTTGCACGGTTGCCTTGAAACAGGAGATGTTTGCATTTCTCTTAAACTTCTTCATGTCGACTTCACAGTTCAGTTTGGATCTTCTCAACAAATCAGTTTCATTAATTTAATTAAACAGAGAATGTGATGATGAAGTTTGACATACAGCCTTTAAACTTCAATGTAAAAAAAATATGTATTGGATTATTCAATTCTATGTTTATATTCTGTTTCCCAGGTCAATAATAAACCAGTCAACGTATGTCATATGCTGTGTCTTTTTTCTTCACTCGTACTAATTTACTTTTTGATGCTTCGATGCATCAACAGGTGTTCCGAGAGAGACTGAGAAGGAGAAGGACTTGGCAGATTTTGACATCTTTGACGACCCTGAGACACCGTTTTCCACGTTTAACTTCCAGTACACCAACGAGGCCTTCACCCGTCTCCACGACCTCATGGAGTTCAACACGCTCAATAACCTGGAGGTCAGTTCTGTCCTCATCATTTTATTTTTGTGGCACCAAGCAACATCAGTTAATAACATTATCTGCAGTGTAAATACGGGCCCTTAACGAATTAAACCCCATTTATTCTGATTTGACCATCCTGGCAGCAGCTGCACAGCCAGAAGTAAGATATGAATTAAATCCGGGCCATTTGCATGTGCTCTGCACATTTAGAAGTATTTAACTGGTTTTTAAAAACATGATGTCTTATTTAAGCGTTTAAGTGGATTTGGGCCACATGTAATATGAACATAACCACACTCACAGTAAAGGCTGCCAAGAGACTGAAAAGTGATTAATGACCAGACATACATGTGGTCAAATGCCTTCTTTTCATTTATGACTTCAGGGTTGTAACCAAACTATTTCTTATGGTATTGTGCAACATAAAAATTTCAAATCCTAAGACTGGAGAGTACATGTCAAGACCAGCTTACAGAAGGAGTGGCACCACGCAAGGTCAAACTTTCACTTACTGAGTCACTTCCCTGATGAGTAAGGATTCAAATGTGATGCAGGGTTATTTGATGTCACTCTAAGGGCAGACTTGCATGATGTCCATACAGAATTTTCCATTCAGTTGTGCATCTCCCAGATGTTTGGTATGAACACTGAAGCGTAATTTTCCATCAAGCATTAATTAGACACTTAAACCACATTCTTCATGTTAAAACTGTTGTTGATTCACCGCTTTGGTCCTGACTAAAATATCTCAGCAACACCATGATTTGAGAGTTATACCATCATTATGAGCTGTTTAAGAATGGAGAAACTCTTGAGTATAGTTCTCTAGAATTGTTGGATGGGATACTTGCCTCTTTTGTTTATACCGTAGCATTTCAGAGCAAACATAGTTCCTTAGAATTCTGATTTAAGGGGGGTTTTAGCTCCTACTTTAGGCCAGGGACTTTTCCTGCAAAACAGGAACCATGAGTAAAATGGTCGAACAGTAGGCCAGCGCAGCGGCCTTGACAGGCAGTTTGAGCCACTTTAGTTTTAGTTCTGCAATACCGTAGGGCCTCTATCATGCCACAGTGTTTTTTTTTTAAACCAAGAAAGTACCCGTTTACGTTCAGAAAGTATTCCGTTTGTCCAAATTACGTCTGGTGCAAAGGCAAACAGAATTAAGCCCTTAAAAGGCTTCTTCTTGCAACAACTGCAGTGCTGAAATATATCGTAATGGATTTGAGGAGCAGTGCAGTGTGGCATTTTGGATTTAATCCCCACATTTTGTCCCCTGTAGGTGATTAAAGAAGCCATCAAGGACTGTATCGTGTCCAGAAAGGAGAACCCCTCATGCATGTCGCGCCCCTTCTCCCTCAGCGAGATCCCGAGAAAGAAGTCTCTCAAAAGAGAGCCTCTCACAAAGCCTTGGAATCTCCTGGGAAATGACAGCCAGTAGCCTGGTCTCTTTAAGCTGGACATTAGGGATTTTTTTAATGCTTCTGTCTTAAGGTAAAGCATTTTCTTTTTGGAAAGTGCAATTATGTCAATTGCTTTTCTATATAATATTAATTAGGAGGATCGTTAGACTGTATTTTAGTGTCTATACAGAAACTTCATGTTTACTAGTAAAAGCCTCATGATAGCATATACAGAACAGTGTGAATTTTCATCAGGCAGTATTTGCACCAATGTGACTGCTGAGAAAATTCTTGGTGTTTATTGAGCACAATCAGCTGATGGTTGCTTTACCTGCTGACAATGACAAAGATTCGTTAATGAAAATCAGCATCACTCAACTACTATGACTATGACTGGATTAATACTTCTAATTTCTGACTCCATCACAAACAACAGAAGGTTGTTTGAGACTCTTATGTTTCATCGTTACTGAAAACTTTTTTTCCTTCCTTCCTTCCTCCACACAATTCTCCACTTCCATTCATGTGTGCATTAATGCACTGTGAATTTTCGATTCCAGTTACAGCATTCCCAATTCATGTGAACTCATCTGCCAAAAGCAAAACTATTTGCATCTTTCCTAGGATTTTCTGTGCAGCTGTGCTGTTTCTAACCTTTGTTCTGAGCAGTGTGCAGGGACTGTAAGAATCCTCATCTGTGCTGCAGTGGGACGAACTCTCAATATTGAAAGTGCCAGTATGCAAATCGCCATGTTTTTGTTTTTTTCCACCGGATGGCTTGTCCCGACATGTAATCCTCTTTCAAAACACGGACGAGGAGCTTGTAGCTATTGATTTTGTGTAATGGCAACTCCTACACACACCAAGTGCACCCCTCTGGATACCTCAAACATCTCAAAGATGTTTACCCACCTACAGGGAAGGAGCAGGGAGTGCCTCATATTAAAGCCACCATTTTGGAAAAACAAAACCTGGCACCATGGAAACGGCCCTGCTCCCTCTCTCTCTCTCTCTCTCTCTCTCTCTGCAAAAGGCTAAATGTGGGTTTGTTTTCCTGACCATATTGTTTCAAGCTGCCGTTTCGATACAGGCGCTGTTTGCTTTTCTCAGGCCATTTCCTCCACCAGCCAAACCAACTATCTGCAGGACTCCTCACATGCCTGCCCCCAAACAATAAAGGGGAGCTTACTGTAGCTCAGAGCAAAGGGCGGGAGGGTGGAGTCATGGGTGCGATCGCGAAAGCTCTCAGCAGCACCCAGTGGAATTTCACATACTACACCTACACCTGCAGCACTGGAGGCTTGGAATCGGACACACTATACCTGCAGGGGCTCGAAGACTGCACACGGAAGACTGCACACTGAAATTCACGACCAGCAGACATTTGTAATATGAATTATATTGATGATGTAGAAGATAATTTATGTGCTCGTGTTTATTGCTTTCTGGGCGGTGTTTTCACACGCAGTCCTCAGTTGCTGAGGGTCTGTCTCTGCTCTGATGGGACCTCAGACCACTTTCTGATCACTCCCTATTTACTGCAGTCATCTCAGACCTTCACTGCTTTGGATTATAAGTAGCTTTCATTTGCATCCACATGGGCCGACGTGTGGTTTGCTCAGTTTGCTTCAGAGGGGTCTGACTTTGCTTCTCACACATGCTGATTAATCACTATGGGCCCAAGTGTGAAAACACCCTTAGATGAGAAGGTTGATTCCATTTTCCTGTCAGCATGTTATAAATAAAGCCACAGAGAGCAGTCAGTTCACTTAGCTTAGCATAATGTCCACTAACTAATGTACAAAACTAAAATGTACTGTATGAATTAAAGAGCGAGTTTGGCCAGAGCCAGGACGACTGCTCAGCCTTGTTTCTAGTATTTAGACCTGCTGGTTTTGAACATTAACATCCTGCTATTACAGTCCACACTGTCATTTGATTTATTATTATAATAACTGTAGCTGCTTTACACCAAGTTAAGGTCACCAGCTGCTGGCTGTAGCCTTACATGTCACCATCTAACTCCTTAAAGACTGTTTTCCTACTCTATGCAGCTCTGTAGCGTTAGGTTAATTCATTCAGAAAGTATGCATGGACTGTACCTTGTATGTTTTTTTCTAAGATTTTGCAATTGTTATGTTTTATTATCTTGGGCAATGTTTACAAATGTTCAAAGATGCTAAACTGCCGGTTCTAGGGAATCAAGACATGTACATAAAGACTCATAAAGACCATGATCTTCAACATTTTGTACTGTATTATACTGCAACTGGTGAAGCACGACCTACATAAACTTTTTATGTAAGAACAATAAAACGGTGTTTAAAGTTTTCTCTTTTAAGGCTCCAGACAGTAAGACACCAGCTTGTTCTGGTCTGAGTAGAACCACTTGAGACACTTTTTTTAATCACCCGAAATGTAGGTTTTGCTATGTGTTGTACTGTGACTACAAACAGAACTTAGCAAAGAGGAGAGATTCCGGGCTCCTGAACGTCTGACTGACACGACATCATATAAGTTCACATTACTTATTACAGCTTCAGTTATGAAATAACATCCTTAAAAGCATTTTATCACTTGCTTCTCTGTAACATTATCTGTTCAGAGCATTTTGTGATTATTTTACCTCTTGACATTTAATGCTTTTGGCAGGTGGCATAGGCAGACCTGTACAGTAATATAACAGACAAGCCTAAATATTGTCCTGAATCTACTACGTCATGAAGACAATTCTAGAAAGCACTTAAGAAATAACTAAAAAACATCTGCAGACTAAGAATCAAGACATGGAAGAGGAGAAAGGAAAAACAACCAGATATAATAACACAACATACAATCAACCAGACAATTTCAAAGAAGCAAAACATGTATGTGGAAATTTTAAAAGTTATTTTCATTAACTCATGATGATGAACAATTATGAGACTTCAGTGCAGAATCACTGACCACAAAATATTTGGTAATAATCACAGGGGGAATGTCTGTGGGAGAGACACTGCATCACCCAGCTGGAGTTGAATAATGAGATTACTTTGAGATAATTCAAAAAGTCAGACTCATTCAGCAGTGACCAGTTACTCAGTGTTGGTCAGCCATGTGTTTTTTTAGTTTCACACTGGTTTAGTTTTGTTTAAGCACCACTTTTCCTTGCTATGGATATTTGCTTTGGCGTGTTTTTTATCTATAGATCAGCTGTATATATACCTGCAATATTGTATATTTCACCACAAAATCGTAACTTTTCCGACCCCCTACTCCTCAAAGCAAACACAGAATTTGCACAGTGCAAAAACGTTTTTAAGCATCTGTCAGAGGTCACCTCCACCTTCACTGCTACTTTAAACTTTCAGCTGCCCACAGTGCATTTGTGTCATCTCCAAAAATGAAAGTCACACATTTCACATATGAAAGAAAATAAAAAAAAAAGAAAACCACCAACAGGCTCTCCCAGCCTGAAGACCTGCTCCAACACAGCACCCGCTAAATCATTACATTCCCCAATTAAATCGTCATCCACCAGCAATATTCCTCTCATGTGAGACTACTAATTATGTGCTTAGGATACTTTGCTCTGGTTTTGGTCTTTTTTTCTCTGGCACGGAAGCACCTGGCCCAACGCCCTGCACATTAGCTCTGACACTGAAACCTCCAGGAGATGGCTTCATCGCTTCTCCGTGTGCATAGTAGAGCGGGATGAGATGTGGTGTCCACATTGAAATTTTCCAGGGCTTGTTAAATTCCACATGCACGTGATGGTCAGGTATGTGCTTGTTTCCTGTGCTTGCGTTTCGATGAGCTGAGTCACTCACAAAACACAGACGGGTTGGTGCACTTCACAAAGCCTGCGATGGAGACACTCATGGCCAGTGCACGCAACGTTGTGTGTGAGGTGGGGGTGTTACTAATGTTTTGGTGACATGAATCTGTTTAGTGACATTATGGGAACAAAACAAACAAACAAAAAAAAAACCCATAAAGGAAATTATTACTTTTAACGCTGAAAACTTCCTCAGGTTTAAGATTAAGATAAGGATAGGTTGGGGTTACAGTAAGTCTTCAGGAAACAAGTTAAAATAAAGTCCTGAAGTGATGGAGGCATAAGTGTGTATTGTTTAATGAGCCAGTGACTGGAAGGAAGAGATTTTTTTCACGTCCACATTGAAGTGGGGTGTTTGACAGTGTGTGTGTGATTCAATGTGTGTGTGTGTGTTGATGATACCCCCCCAGTGTCACAATCATACAATCCTAATGTTGTTGCATTAATCACCCTCACACTCATTCGGATCCCTGAGCAACTCTTTCTTGAGCTTCTGAAAAAGATTCTCCTAGGTGAGTCGTGTCGGATACTGTGGAGTGATTGGAGGCAGTGTGGCAACACAGGAGGTCCGCAAAAGGAAATGCATCAAACGCTTTTATCATTTGCCTTCCTGAGGTGAGAAAGGTCAGAGAAGGAAATTCAAAATTCCACTTCTAACAACAATAATAGGTGTTTCCTCCACTCTTGGCTTCCCGAGAAGACCCGCATTGTTTGTTGTCAGGGCCGACATAATAATAAATTGTGTGGCTGTTGCTCACAATGCAGTTCAGCCCGCCAGAATGAAACAGTAGCTAACGTGGGTGTGAGAATGCCAGGACTTTCTCTTACTACGTCTTGCAGTGAGATACATACGTTGTTTCTGTTTGTGTTGTTTCTAAACTGCGTGATTCAGCCTCAGATGAGTGTGTGTATTGGCGACATGGAAAGTGTGTCTGTATAAAAATGTGCTCTCCTGTGACGCAGAAAAAGAGCTGATGCGGTGGTCTGTGGAATCACCCCAGCCTCACATTTCAGACAACTACTTTCACCGCAGCATGTCATCTTCTCTCAAGATGACATGACTCAGCACACTCACACACACACACACACTGACTGGCCGTGTACATTGTAATTTGGATTTCAGTGGATAAAACCCAGATTGCATCACATCTGTTTGCATCTGGATCCCATCAGGACACTCAGTGCATTGCAGCTTGATGTGTGAGTGAGTGCTGATTTGGGTTTGTGGGGATTGGCTGGGTAGAAAAAAATAAGTTAATAATAATAAAAGTGTTCGCCTAAAAAGTACAAGTACCGCTTCATGTTGTTTTCTTTAAGTCACAGAAACACAAAATGTAGAAAAGGTGTGTGTGTATTTGGTCTATTTGGGATTTGTTCAACTTTCATAGGTATAAATATTGGGAAAATAATAAAAACTGGTGGGTCTGACATCTACCTGTTTTTTCACTCACCTCTGTGCACCACACTAGTGTTGTTCTCACCCTTCCTGTTCCCCTTATCAGTTTCGTAAGGCTTTCAGCTTGTCCCTTCAGCGGTTGCCACAGCAGAATGTGTTCTGCACATTGATTTGGCATGAGTTTTTAATGCCACACCTGGTAGGGTGGGGCATGAGCCTGCGGCCTTCTGCATCCCAACCCAAGGCTCTACCACTGAAGCACCAGGAAATCTGACTGCCTGATATTAGACATGAACCTGTTGTTGAATATTGGATTTAGTTTCTCAGATTCTGTTTGCTCAGCTCTGATTTGGATTCTACTTCCGTGTGAATCCCTGTGTTCTAATCCAAACTCTCCTGGTCCACCTCTGCTGTTGAGACACTGTGGCATTCACATTCACCTGTGAACATCACTCTTGAAAACACTGTATTCACACGCTCTGTCTCTCCAGGGGGACTCTACTGTACTGTCTCTCACCACTGTGACACATGATCCCTTGCAGTTAAACTCACCTGCAGAAGATGTTGCCCTCTTTACCTGCCAGACTAACTTCTCATTCCATCTTTTACATTAAAATCCCTGCAGACATTATCTGGTGTCTGAGCCTTTGGATTCCAGACTGCTGAACTGTTACAGTAAAATGTGGCCAGACGAGGACACGGGCAGATTTGCAGCCTCAGCTGCCAAAATACACTGACATGAACAGCAGATACAACAGCTTAAACAATCCCTGGACGCCTGAACCACACCTCATTCTTCCTGAATATTGTGAGCCTGGGTCTTGTCGGGGTTATTTTTTTAAATCAGTGTCCAACTCAATGTTCTTGTATTTTTGAATTATAACCCTCGACTTGTCCCACAGAAAATCCCAGAATATATTCCGTTATCTTGCCTCTCATTGGCTGAGAGTCATTGTGGGTGACACCCGAGCGGGAACAGGTTTTATCAGAAACCTCTCTGCAAGTTTTTGACCTGCTGGTATCCTTTAGTATTATTCCACATTACCTGCGGTAGCCGATGCATCATGACACATTTTATTATAGTTTATCAGACTCCAACATTAACTAGCAAGTGGGAGCATAAAGGAGGAGAACATTCACTGTCTTTCTGGACACTTGAGACCTGCTGCTCTTCCCAGGTCAGACAAGTCAAATTCTGAGGAGTTTTCCGACCTGTCTGCTGCACTTTTAGAGCATTTAGATGTGATAAAGATGAACAACAAGACCCGCACCAGATTGTTCTTATGCCTTCAGAACAGTTGCCCACAAACCACCTGTTTGTGAAGGCTGAGAAATGTGAGTTTCATGCCACCAAACTCAAAAGGGAAACATCACTGTGGTGACCCCTTCTCCATGAAGGCCCACTTCCTCACCCTACCTGAGTTGCCTTCAGCTAAGGAGACCACTGAAGTGATGGTTTGCCATGAACTTGTCTCTGATGGGATCCTCAATTGACATCACATTTCTGTGCCAAGTTCTGCAAGCTTTTGGACAGTGAAGTTAACATTTCCTCAGGATTTCGCCTTCAGGAAAATGGGTAAACACAGACGCTTAATCAGGAACTGGAGACTGGACTGTGGTGCCTAGATTATCAGGATCAATCAACCTCAGCCAAGAATCTTGGATTGAGTACATTCATAACACTCCACCTTCTTCTGTCCTATTCAAAGTAAAATATTTAAAGCAAATTAAATCTGTAATAGTGATAATTTTGTGCATTTTAAACATTTATTTTATCTTAAATATTTGCAATATGCAGTTCAACTTTTTACCCATTATTTCAAGTGTAGATATGAATAAATTGTTACCTGAGCTGAAATGCAATGTACAATATTTGCTTCTGAATTGTATTTGAGTAAAGGTAACAGAAAATGGTAATATGAGCCCAAGTTCATACACTGACAGTTGTTACTATAGATTTTATTGACTAATATTTACTAGCACTAAATTGTAACAAGTATATTAAGGTTGTTAACCAATAAGTAAAACATAAGCTGTTTATAAACAGCATACACAGAGCTCTGCAACAACTATTTGACCATTATAGAAGATAATTTCCCCAAAAAAACAACTAAATTACTAAACATTTAAATAGTTAATTGTGTGCATATTTATTAGTGTTATTGGATTTTTCTTTATTGGAAAGAGTCCATTTCTGAATGAATTAAACATTCTGTCAGTTTGCAGACTTCACATTTCTTAGGTTTGATCGCCCCCTGGCGGCCGAGTGTGACAACGCACCCAACGACCTGTAGTTCCCATATTTGACCATTGGGCGGCGGTAGCGCGCCCATCGAAGCCCAAACGACACGGAGGAAGCGAAGAAGCCGCCTGCCTGTGCTGTCACAGTCGTGTCAAAAAATCAGTGTAAGGCACAAACAGGCCGGATCCGTGTTTTTCGGCTCAGAAACAGACCCCCAAACCGCTACCGACATGTCCAAGACCACCGTGTCCGCCCGGTTCAGGCGAGTGGACGTGGACGAATACGACGAGAACAAATTCGTGGATGAAGAGGACGGAGGAGAAAACCAGCTGGGTCCCGACGAGGCAGAGGTGGACTCCCTCATCAGACAATATCCTTTGCAGGCTTAGCCTAGCTCGCCGGTTAGCATTAGCGATGGAAAGAGCAGCCACGGTTTTCCAGGTCGTTTTCATGGCTGCGAGCTGTGGGTATTTTCCCCGTGGCTGGGTTTGCTGGTGCTGCATGTCGGACTGCAGGCCAGTCCCTGTTCAGGCTTGCCTGGCAGTCACATTCCAGGGATTAGTGCTCCACGTCTGTCTAATGTACATTTGGGAAACTGCAAGTTCGCATCTCAAATAACAAAGATTTAAGGAGCCACAGTGTCTTAAAATACTTGTGAGATGTGTTTCTGCACGATAGCTTAGCAAAGTGAGCATCCGTCCGCTAATAATGCGTTTATTCTCTTTTTAAAGTTTTACTTTAAAGTCAGGAGCCAGCAGAGACTCTTATGGGCCTTATAAGGCAGGAAAGTGCTGCACTTCCTCGTTGACTAAGGTCGTGACCTCCCACCTTCGTGCAGGAGAATCAGTGGGTCGGTTCACATTTGTTTCTCAGCATCAGCACTGAAAACATGTCCTGTGTGGAGTATGTGCAACCAGATGTTGCACTACTCCTTACTGTATTCAGTAACTGATGCTAAACGTTTGGAAGTGATCAGGATTATATTGTTTTAAGGATCATCTTCCTGTCTGCATTCAAAAAGTGGATGGTTTACTCAGGTTTTCTTTGTTCGTACTGCGCAGAAACAAGTGCTTTTTTAATGTAAGAGGCAACGTGCTGTGCAAAACTGCATTTAGGCAATGTAAAATTGATATAATTTTAGGTAAATTGGAACAAAAGCGTTTAGTGCAAAACTCAAAAGAACCATTCAGCAGCAACATTTGATTTGTCCCACTCCAGCACCACATTTTTATTAGCTCCTTCTGAGCCCTTGTTTTTTCCAGAATAAGGGAGATGCATAAAATAATGGCCATCTATATTTAATATTGCACAGACATAAACCACATCATACACACTGTACAATAACCAAAGCACCAAGTGATGGCAGAGATGAGGGTGGTCCCCTGTTGTCCGGCTCTGCATCCTTAACCCCGACTCCTGCACAGGAAATCTCATGGAGGCTTTACATGCAGTTCTGAAGAACCCACCAATCAATACCAAGAACCAGAATGTCAAGGTGGGTTTTCTTTTCTTTCAGATTAATCATCGCTTTACAGACAACATTTGTTTATTCTGCTAATTTAACTAACTAATTTAACTAACTCGTCTGGTGGACTGATTTGCAACAGTTCTGACGTTTCTCTATCGGATTTGTAATTGATAGATGTGTAGTAACATTCCTCTTCTTGTCGTCTTCCCTCTTCCTGCCAGGACCGTGCAGAAGGTTTGGTGCTGAAGGTTCTCAGCGCCTTCAAGAGCAGTGACATTGAGAAGGGGGTGCAGTCCCTTGACAAGAACGGTGTGGACCTGCTGATGAAATACATCTACAAAGGCTTCGAGAGGCCGTCAGAAAACAGCAGCGCAGTCCTACTGCAGTGGCATGAAAAGGTGAATATTTAGACTTCATCTGATGTGATATTCTAAGTAAAGTTTTGTCGCATGTTGAGATTGGAATTCTATGGATTTTTGATTTGAAGTCCATATGAGTGTCTTTTCCAACAGTAACGTTCTTTTTCCGAAATGTAAAACCTGTGTGGAATTCTTTATTTGGTCAGATTATGGAGTATTGTACCACATTTAATTTGATCAAACCCAATAATTACTGATGGAGTAATCTGGAGATCTTATTAGCTCTAGTAGCTCTGGGCGGTATACTGTAAATAAAGTGGCTTAGCTTCTGGGAACGTGTTGGTACCCAAGTTGATGGTGGTTAAGCATAATCTGCAACATGGTCCAAGCCGAATGGATGAAGACGTTGTGCATTGTGGTCAACAATAGATTAGAAATTGATGCAGATTAAGCAAAAGGTTCACTGTAACGTGTCGGTGCTCTGTATTTGCAGTAATCGTGAGGCCTGTTTCAAGACACAACTAAATGTGGCCCCACAGCAATGAAAACCCGATGAGCTGCCACAGTTTATTTGAAACTCTGTAGTTTTTTTTTTCTCCAAAAAAACAGGCTGAAGAAATTTTTCTTCCTGTTTGTCTCAGGCTCTGGCAGCTGGAGGAGTGGGCAGCATCGTCAGGGTACTGACAGCGAGGAAGACGGTCTAAAAACGGAGTTGAGGAGCAGATCACTAATGGAGGGGAGGCGGCGGGGAGTTGGTGAACTGTAATGTACTGTTCTTGTAATCTAACAGATGGCACGTGTGCTAAAAGGAAAACAATTTTAACTTGACGTGATCCTGTTTGAGGCTCTAGAAAAAATTAAATCTGGGTCACATTAGGTAAAAATAGCTTTCCTTCCTGTGCACAGCCTAATTGTATTTCTCACAGGGTGCTACAGCAAACTTCACACCCCATTTGTTTGCACTGCTTTGCTCATGTGTTTACCCCACGGTGCGTCGGTTTTTACTACATCATTCTTCACACGGCTGGTTCCCAACCTAAGGGTCACAAAATGAATAGAAAGGATTCACTATTTTTAAAACGTTCCTCTTCTCACTTCTTTTTCCCTTGTAAATAATAAATCATTTTTGCCTCGTAAAGCCTGTAAAATTATCTAAGAGGGAGAACACAGGAAGAAGCTCTTGGGTTGCCCTTGTCGAGCTCTGCAGACACACACAAAGTGCTGCAAGTGGAATTTTTGTTATTTTTAGTCAAAAGCCAAAAAGGTTGGGAACTGCTGCTTGAGTGTCTACGCATCCACATGAATTATCACGTGTATTCAATCACACGTGATGTTCACCTTTGACTTCCAGACAAACACTCAGAGGTTTTCAGGTTTGTTTCTCTCAGGAAAACTCTAAACATTAGTGTCTCCTTTCCGTCATTTCCTCGTGTTCTCCCCTGCAGTAGAGACTTCCTGATGGGATAAAAAGCCTGATTCTCAGTCCGTGAAAGCCTCTCACTGTAACACTTGAGCAGTGGGAGTCTCGTAAAAAGCACAGCAACAGATGGAGGGTGGTGGATTTGCTCATGGGGGTATCAGTAAGGGTAGACCAGAGACAGAGGGGTGGAGGGGAGGCTTGGTGTCATCCATCCATCTTTACCACCCTCGTTATTAATCCCACTTTACTTACAGTTCTCACATCCTGCTGAAGTCTGACTCTACATGCAGCCTGTGCATGTTTCAGAATTCCACATTTTTCTTATTGTGTTAGGTTTGTGTTTTTTGCCTCAAGGCCAAACTCTAACTGTAATCAAAATGAAATACAAAGCTTAGATGTTTGAAATAGAAATTTACAGGAGAGACTATCAAACAAATAGTGTCGTGTCTTTGTAAATGGAGATGGATTCTCAATTGGTTCAAACAATCTTTAGCTGGCATTATTCCATATTTGAGACTTTGAGTCTCTCGTGTTCTCTCGAGCATTTCATACCTGTCTTTTGTACACGTAATATCTCTCTTCCGGGGAGAAACGCATCAGTGTTTTTTATATTGAATCTGTTAAAGTTCATGCTGTAGGATTTTATTTTAACAAATCCTCTATAGTTAGTGGTGTTGCGGTAGAAAATCACATTGGTACTATCTCATGTCTTTTAACTCCCATACATTTTATATAACATGGAGGAAAACTGGAACGTGTATCTGCCTTATAAGGTAGACGATGTCTGTTGCCAAATGTGTTTTGTTTTCAATGGAATAATGTAGTTATTGAACATTTAGTTTTACTTTGTGTATTAATTAATTAGATTAATTTAAAGTCAAAGTAGTGGACTTATAACTATACACAGTCGAATTGAACATAAAAGCAAAGTGTGTTACAGTGCAGCTCCTCATGTCAACCTAAGGATAAGAGGAATTCAGCTCTAATGTGTTTTATTTCCTGCTCATGGATTTTCACTAATGGATGTTTTCTTAAAAACAGAATCGTTGTGTTTCTAGACAGGGGTTGTGGTCATGTTTGAATACGGTCATCAGTGATGATACATCCAAACGTTAGATCCTTTTCTAATGCAGTAACAGCTGGTTTTATATGACGACTCAAAGGAGAAAGGTCTGATTTCTTCTACTTCATGCGTTGCCAGTCAGAGATGCTCCTCTATCCGAGGACGAGGACGATCACACCAAACTGATGTACAAACTGCCTTACTCGAATATTCTTTTTTTTTATGTTTGTGCTTTTTTTTGACAGAAAATTAAAAAGTATGAATGCTGATCTTACCTTTGTTTTGTTTTCTTAACATGGTGAATACACGTCAGGGCCTGGGCTTGTTTAAAGTTGCTGAAAGTGAGGTAGTGGTTGTACATCAAAGATTAATAATCTTAACCTTTAATCTTAAGTATTTATTAGACTCCAGACATACAAGTGAGGACACACACTAGTGTCCACGTTATCATGAGCCAGTTAGTCCTAATATTGTTAGTTAAAGCAAAACGTATTGTTCCAATGTGTTTGCATTTGAACCTGTCATAGAAATTTATCCTACCGTCATTTTCTTCACATTTATCTGAGTTGTAAACAAGAATAAGGTAAATACAGATTGTTTTTAATTGCAATTTTAATTTTCATTGATTTATTGAGACGCTAATCTTTTTCATTTACCTGAAGTCACGTCATTTCTTGTGTGGTCCAGAATTTGTATTCTTGCTTTGAATTGAAGCCCTTTGCTATAAGTTCATCCCTGATGATACAATATAAAATATTCCATCAAAAACGTAAATGCTTATCATGCATGATAGACTACTATCTCTGTTAGGGATAGTGACAGCAGGCTGTCTACAGGTTTTTAATGACAGGTGCCCTCCCTCCTAAAAGATGGACCACTCTAACTCTTCATGAAACTAACTTGAAAAAAAAAATCTGATATTTTGTACAAAAACAGCAGCACGGAGTAAAATGTAAAAAAAAGTACACGTGTTTATGTTACAACTGTTAATAAATTTCAAAAAAATTCTATTTAAATGACTTGCTTAACAAAAATCAAGATAATGTTACTGCAGAAATGTAACTTTCTTAATTTCAGTGTATGTTTATTTATTGCATTTTTATTACAAAATGGAAACAGTACAGTATTGCAATACATTGAGGAAAAAACACTTATATACAATTAATAAAAAAAATACACCTTGATACCAACTGCTGATTGGCACATTAAGGCACGCTGATGATTTAATCAGTGTAACAACCGACAGTTTCTACCTGACGTTGGAACTGATGGTGTATGATGGGCCTTTACCTGAGGATGTAAATTACGTGAGAGTAAAGCTTTGCACCACATCTGAACAGTCACGCCTCCATTTTGATGACTGATTATACAAAGATTAAACAACAGTGGAAAGTGCTTTTTTTCCCGGTTCAAGCGCTTCCCCAATAAGTTAATAATAGGTAGCTGTAAATAAGAGACTAGCTAGGATTTCTTGAATAGGGTTTAAATCTACTTTGTGAGCCAGCAGTGCTGGATGCTCGGGAAACACACCAAACATGAGTCCTGACAGACTGAGGTGCCCGGCTGAGGTTTCCTGGGAAAGAGACATTGAAAAAACAGTTTCATCCAATGAGCCCCGTGTAAACATCAAATGGCTTGTTTTAAATTCACTTTGGTTCAGGGCTGTAAACACAGGCCGCTCTCACACACTCAGGTTCAGTCTTTTTTCAGTCTCTGTACTAATGTGTCTACTCTCCCACAGCCAAAAAGGAGGCAACTTGACCCCTGCACCTTTTCCCAGCGTCATTTAAAGTGCTCTCAGTAGGGGTAGGCAGAGACAGCGATATACACGATGAAGGTCGTCTGGTACTCGATGCCTCCGTCTTCGCTGTAGGAGAGCGCTCGGACCTTCATGCGGTATGTGCGGGGCTCTCGTAGCGCCCGCGTGGTGAACAGCACTCCCTTCAGGTTCTCGCCTCTCAGGGCAAAAGGCAACGAGACGTCCTCATCCACCACTAAGAAGGTGGTTCTGGGGTGCATCACTCCGTCCTGTGTGTAGGCCACCAGCCGGATGAGGTCCTGATTGGCCGCAATGCCAATGGGAAGAGACAGCAGTTTGTACTCCAGGGCGTATGGGCTCAGAGCACACTCCAGATCGTTTGGTGGACAGTTCTTTAAGCAGAACCTACAACAAAGTGGGTTTTAGCAGAATATGGAGATGCACATGCTCGTAGCTAAATGAAATATTAAACACCAACACTTCAAATTGATCTAATAGTTTTGTGTTGTGGCCTTGTCTGTGGAGGTTTACCCTGTGGCCGGATCCCTCTGGTAGTTTGTTGGACACGGAGTATCAATACACCGGTAACTTCCTCTCATGTTAAAGCACATTTGGTTTGCTCCACACTGGACATTCTGCTCCAGACACTCGTCGATATCTGAGCATACAGCAAACCGCAGATAATATCATATTTTCAAAAAGCCACCACATCAAATGTTGTTGTAGAAAGTAGACGTTGGTTCTTACCATGACACGTCTTGCCATTGGTCATGAGGCGGTAACCAGCAGGACAGAGACACCTGTGGCTCCCCGGTGTGTTCATGCACTCATGCTGACAGACATCCCTCACTTCACACTCGTTTATGTCTGTTGTTGTCACACACACACACACACATTAATACTGATAGTACTGAAATATTTGAAGCAAACTCTCAACTGACACTGTTTGTCACCTCTCCCTCATCTCTACCTTCCCTTACTTTCATATTTACCTAAACAGCGCCTACCCCTGGACTCAAAGCCCTGCGGACAAGCGAGGAAGTCCCGCTGTAAAGAAAGTATGGTGCCCTCTCTGCGGCTACGGCTCCTGTAGTGCCCCCTTGTGGCGGCTGTGTATGAGTGGTAACTCTGAGAGGCCAAGTTGTGGTACAGTCGTTGGTGCGAGCTGTGCTCAGGAGACGACTGAGATGTGCGGTAGCCGTATGAGTAACTCTCATAGCTGGGCAGACGCTCCAGGCCAGCACAGGATTTGCCATCCCCCAGCAGGTGGCGCCCCGGTGGACAGCTGCACTTGAAGCTGCCAGGAGTGTTGACGCACTGGTGGGCACAGGGCTGCGGAAGCCGCTCACACTCATTTATGTCTGCCCTCAACACAAAGAAAGACCAGCACCAGAGAAAGTGGGGGTAAAGCAGAAGGTTGGAGGGAACAATATTATATACAGAGGGAAATGAGGGGAATAAATAGGATGGTATCGACAATGAAGATAGAGGAGAAAGATGAGGATGAGGGGGACAAAGGGGATATGTTAATTACCCCACTGCATAACAATACATTTCATGTCGCTAACACAGAAATGTATTGATATTAGAAAACCCATACACCTAATTTACAAGAGAGACTTACGATTACATCTCGGATCAAATAAATGTGTTTTCAGATCACATGTTAACTCCAGCTCAATTTATCTTAAATAACCAGAAAGGAGGTATATTTATCAAAAAATATCCAGAAATATGCTATTTCATTTTGTTTATGCTTTTTGGGTGTTTTTGGCAACTTTTTGCTCACAACAAATTGTAACTTTGGATTCAAAACCAAATTTTTTCCCATTACGTTTTGAAAATATATAACATTTCAGGGCGTTTTTTTTTCACATAAAGCTTTCTACAGGCTTTATTATTTCACTTTGCGGTAGACATCAAAACAGTTTCTGTTCTTGTTCAAGCCAAAGTGAACCTTACACTTCTCTCAGTAGACATGTGAGAAGTGATTGACCACGTTGGTACATGATCCAGCTCTCACACAGGAAAGCTGTACTAACTCCAGGTACAAAACCCAATTCATGTCAGAGACATTCATACGGACTGGAGACCAACATCTGTGTCATGACGTCATAAAGGGAACGGGGAATATGTGCCATTAAAAAGCCAAGTGAGGAAATAGCCAGAAGGAAACATAAATGGAACAGAGTGACAGACAGAGCTGTGATCAGGTGATGGTGCTGGTCTTTTTATGTGGAGGAACCATCTATTTACTCCTTCTGTACGAGCCAATGTTAACTTTCTCATATATTAGTTCTGCAATTGTAGAGTGTCAGTGGATAGACAATAAGTAGCTAGTCAGTCAACATCAGATAGTGCCTTTTATGTCAGTAAGTAATCGTCAAGGAAACCAATGCCTTTGATGACATTGTATTACCCTTTAAGTTGCATTACCTTTAATGACTTTTGGAAGCAGACAGGAGCAGCAAGTCATTACTAGACCAGTTTTGGCTGTGGAATGCACACAGTTTTCTTACCGTGCTCAGTCGAGTTTAGGTATTATATTAGCGTGATTCTAGAACTGTTGTTATTAACTGTATTGAGGAACACAGAAGTTCAATAAATCTACAACGTTTTTATAATACATCGATCTCTGAAGTGGATCTTTTTTAAACCATTGGACACGCGTAAGGCGGCCTCTACACCTTCTGTTGTCCTTTCTTACCCTTTCTCTTAGTATTATCTGACAGTGTGGACATAAAGACACGGAATCAACCTAAACATTTGCAAATCCAGACATCATGCATGGGATCTCTCGAAACAAAGACTCTCTGCATTTAATATTAGCAGTTAGTGAACAGTTTCCATTGAAGCATTTTAGAAAAGCTAAGCAAGCAAGTGGCAGGAAGTAATGTCTGAAGAGCAAAGTCACAGAATTAGCAGAAGTGACTCAACGACACGAAGATGCTGGCAGAGGCAAGAAAAGTCAGGGGAAGAGCAGGCCTGTCATGTTTCACATTGCTTAGCTAAACACAAGCAACTCAAACAGAAAAGGAGGTGACACGATGTTAGAATGTACGTACCGAGGCAAGGGCGTCCAACACCCTGAGATCTGTAGCCACGCGGACAAGCGCAGTGGTAGCTTCCTCTGGTATTCTCACAGATCTGGTTGTATCTGCACTGGTGAGTGCCATCTCTGCACTCATCGATGTCTAGTGAACACGGGGGACAACACAAACCGTTTACTGCGTGGAATATGAATCCAGCTCAGTGTGCAGAGGTTTATACCGTTTTGTCGTTGGTCTTCAGCTCTCTTGCTTCAGTTTAACCTGGACTGATACTCACCTACACATGTTCTGTTGGCACCTTTGGTCATGCCACTTGGACACAGGTCAACACAGGTGTAACCACCTCGCGTGTTTTTACATTGCTGATCTGAACGACAAACCCTCTGTCTGCACTCATTTATATCTGGGGTGGAAATAGGGATAATAAATCATTCGTTTTGGTTCTTGTATGGGATGTTAAATAACAAAAATATAGAAAAAATATAGTTTATGCGTGTCTCACCTATACAGCGTCGGTTCTTGAGTTGAAATCCTGGATCACAGGCACAACGATAACTACCAATAGTGTTAAGACACTGTTGGTTGCATGGATTGGACTCCTGACACTCGTTGATGTCTGAGCACCAGAGAAAATTTTGTACATTAGGTTTAAGGAACTTGAAGAATTATCTTTAAAAAGTCAACAAAAAACCACAAGTTGATCAATAAAGCTTTTTGTTCGACCTGTGCAGCTGAAACCATCAGGTGTTCTCCTGAAGCCACGGCCACAGCGCATGACACATCGGTAGGAGCCTATGGTGTTCTCGCAGTCCTGTCCATCATGGCACACGTTCGCCCCAAGTGAACACTCATCGATGTCTGAGAGAGTGGGGGGACACTGGTTAAATATTGTTTTTGATAATCTGGGTATCATGTCTTACATCCGTGTTTGTTTGTTTTATACCTTGGCAGGTCCTGCCGTCAGCTGAGATGGTGAGGCCTCGGGGACAGGAACAATAGTAGGTGCCGATGGCATTGTGACAGGCGTGAGAGCATGCGTTGCCAAACTCACACTCGTTCTCATCTGCAGCACACGAATGATAAAATATTAAAACAACTGGAACTGCACCATGAATAAAACAGACAGACAGTGTGCTGCTAGTATGAACTAGCTACACAGTGTTGGGGAAAGTTATTTACTAAAAGTAATAACTCACGGCAGATTTCTGTTATTCTGAAAAAAGTACAGAAATTGGTAGTTTAAAGTATTTGAAAATGTAACTGAATACCTGAGTACTTATATTTTAGACATGTTCATAAATGTTATCAGTTACTTTGTGAGTTAATTATGTGATCTTCACCCAGGGGGAGTAAATCATGTTGTATGAAGCTTTACCTGCACAGTAGGGCCCAGCAGACACCAAAGTGAATCCTTGAGGACACTGGTTACTGCGATCACCTGGAATCGAGTTGTCATTTCAGCATCAAAATAATTTTTTTTAACATAAAGATTGATGGGATTACAACCAATCGGGAAAGTATAGTTCATTCCATCTCCTAATTACAGCTTGACTATTGTTTCTCCATGACTGCCTCCTCACCCTTGGTGATACTAGCTTGAATGCTATACTCCAACACCTCTTCCAGGGGGCGGTAGTGAGCACTGATTGCCGAGGCATGCAGCATCTGCACCAGGTAGGGCATCTTGCCCTTGGACGGGTCGTAGGAGATAGTGTGGTTCCAGGAATAAGGCACGCTCTCTCTGTCGATGCTGAACATGCGGGTGGACAGGGCGTACAGCTGGCCCGGGCCCGTCTGGATGTAGTCCTCTGTGTAATCCTGACAAAGTACACATGTCTTGAGTGACTTGTGCAGATCTAAGCCAAAGTACTATACACAATATATAATACATTTTTTATTGTGTTTCCCCTTTTAACTTTCCACAGTCCACAATGTCTAATTTCTATACCTTGATGCTGATGTCAGCATGTGAGGGCAACTGTAGGATGTGTCCATTCACTACGATGTCCACTAACAATGCTCCATCTGAGTCCAGGCCCCTGGCAATGTGGGTCATCCTCAGTATCTCACCTGGTAACATCCAGTCACATCACATTTGTCAAGTTTCAGTTTTTCTGCAACATGTTTCACATGAGAACTACAAGCAACAGATCTGGTTCACTCTCAGTCTTTCAAGGCCTTTCTTACCTGTGGCGAACTCCACCTGAGTCTCTCGCCTGAAGACACCTCCCGTTAATGTGTAGCCGTTGACAGCCTCTGCTACTTCCTGTGCAGTGGTCCAGTAGACAGGGTTCAGGATGGAGATGAGTTTCCTCATTGCAGGACCTTGGACAAAGAGACAGGTGAAGAAGGAGTTATTTATTATGAGACTTAAGAGCTTTTAAAATAAGACTTGTATGGAGGCACATTTAACATCAAAATCATGTGTAACAGTAGTTATAAAATTATAAAATATTTGGAAACTAACCCAGTGTCCTTGGTACGTTAGAAATGGTGGCCTTGATAATTCTGCCACCAAACTTGTTATCTGTAATGGTGGCGTTGAGGACGGCGATGCCAAATTCAATGTCATTGATGTTCCCTATAATGCTACCTCGTGCTTTCTGGGGCCCACCTGACAAAAAACAGATAGCCTTCTTCAGTACAAAGGCTGCAATAGTGTACAGAACCACACATTCACGCAGAATCCTGCTAACCTGGGCAGGCCTGAGAGCTACACCTGGACAGCTGAGACGAGTCCCCTGGACATGGTCGACCACCGCTACTAGGAGACGGACTGTTACAGAGTCGGACACGCGTCCTCTCTCCGCCTCCACAGGAAACGGAGCACTCTCCCCATGGCTGCCATGAACCCCAGTTACCATCGACTGCAATGATAGAGACATGCAATTATTTACTGTAAAGCAAAGACACAAAAGTCCTTCTGACTCTTAAACTCTTGATGAGTTTAATTTGAAATGCAAATGCAAACACATTTGTTCTAACTATCAATTGCATAAACAGACTTTTACAGATTTTTTTCATTATTTCATGTACATGATGGAACCTTGTTAGCCTTATTGAACCCTGATGCTGAATCTTAAACATGTTGACTCACCAGGGCAGGTGGCTGTGCTGCATCTCTGGATCTGTGTATCTGGACCTGCACATGCTCTCCCACCATAGGCAGGTCTGGGGTTGTCACATGTCCTGTAGCGCCTCATCTGACCTCCATTACACGTCTTGCTGCAGCTGCCCCAGCTACTCCACGGACCCCAGTTACCACTGACTAAAAAAAAGCAGAAAAGAATGGAACCAAGGGAATAAAACATGTGAAGATATACAGATAAAAATATGCAAGAAATGTAAGATGGAACAACTCTCTTTATTTGTCTTCATCTATTGTCTCTTCCCATTCTATCTTTATCTTTATCTTTTGAATGTATAAAATCCAACCGTTAATGACTCACTGGGGCAGGGTTCGCTGTTACAGAAGTCAATGTGCACTTCGTTGCCCTCACACTGCCTACCACCATTCTGAGGGGCAGGGCTGGCACAGAGACGTGTCCTCTGTCTGGTCCCACCACCACACGACACACTGCAAGCTCCCCAGCTCACCCATGACGACCATTTCCCATCCACTGGGGAGCATAAGAAATGACAGTCAGGAGGATCCATAAATTATTCAGTTATATATGATATGACACGTTAGACGTATTATACATTTAGAGTAGATTAGTAATCCTTGAGCTCTTACCAGGACAAGACCTCTCGTTGCACACTTGTGTTTGTGTGTCTGTGCCCTCACACTGTGGACCGTCAAATGCTGGAGGAGGGTTGTTGCAAAGGCGGATTCGGGACTGTATTCCCTTACCACAGGTCTCACTGCATGGGCTCCATGGTAGCCAAGACCCCCATTTACCTGCCACTGTAAGAGTGTAAACAGAGTAGATTTGCCCCCAGCTCTCTACATCCAGCAACCGATGGAAATTACACATGCTGTAAGTGTCAGGCTCAATCAGAAGTAGGTTTTCTCAAATGGTTCACCTGGACAAGGTCGGACGCTGCACATGATGGCCTCCACTGCCTTCCCTTCACACAGTCTGCCTCCATGCTGAGCTGAAGGGTTAGTGCAAGTCCGAATCCTGGTTCTGTTGCCCTGACCACAGGTACGAGAACACTCCTCCCAAAGCGACCACTCTGACCAGTTACCATCCACTGCAGAAGGACACAGAAACAGCACATACTAGGGCCTCACAGTTTGGAACAACAGGTTGAATCTTTTCGCTCTTTTTCTTAAATTCATTCTCACCTGGACAAGGTTTTCCCTGACAACTGCGTGTCTCCGTGTCTGATCCTGCACAGTGTCGCCCCCCGTTGGCAGGTAGAGGATTGTTACAGCGCCTCAGCCTTTTCTGGGACCCAACACCACAGGACATGCTGCAAGGACTCCACTCTGCCCACTCTGAGAATCCTCCATGAACTGAAAAAACCCCATCTCTTTACTTATCTGGTCAATTTTCATAATTTGTTTCCATTTTTTTTTTCGCTTCTTTTTCAAGAATAAACAAGAGGATGTCAAGGTTTTTCAACCATTAGTTTTTCTCAAAATCTGCTGTCTGTGATTGTGAGGAACTTCCATTTGTAGCTGCAGGACAGCACATTCACACAGTTGTTACTCCAACAGACACAGTTATGATTCTTATTATAATACATAAAATACATTGAAAAAGCTCCAGAGTTGAGCTTACCTCGTACTGTGAGCATGACTCTGACCAGCGCTGATCCAAGAAGGTTTCTGGCCACACATTCATATTCAGCCGTGTCCTCCTTCTGAGCACTGCTGATCCTGAGTGAACCATTGGACAGGGTGGAAAAACGTTCAGTCCTCAACAGCGGGCGCCCCTGACGAGACCACTCTATCACGGGGGTGGGCTCACCCTTCGCCTGACAGTTGAGCACAACTGTGCTGCCAGCATTCACTACTGTGTCCACGGGCTCCATGATGATGGTGGGTGCACCTGAAAGAAGAGGGCGGTGCTCTGTGGTTCTGTCATTTAATGGGGAGATTTTATGCTGACACAGCAGACAGACACTTACTCTGCAGGGTAAGTGTGACACTCCTTTCCACCACCCCAGCATCATTTGTTGCCACACACAAGTAACTGCCCGCATCTTCACTCTGTAAAATTTAATCAAAAATAAATGTAATTCATTCATTCATACTATATATACATATAAATGCTGTACTGTATTTATAAGGTATTTTCCTTGATAGAGAAGGACACTGAAACAGGAAGCTATGTTTACATTATATTCATAATAACCACCAGACCAGAAGTGGTTGCACACAAGAGTGTTTCATGAATATTCCTACCACTGTGCCATGGATGGCTAGAGACCCGTTGTCCAGGACACGGATTCGATTGTTCATGTTAATGTTTAATCCATTTTTGCTCCACTGGATGGTCGGCAGAGGATCTCCTCGAACCTCACAGTTGAGAATGGCATTGCCACCCAAAGGTTCGGTGAGCTTGGAGTGAAGGTCCCCATCAACGATAGGAGGCTCTGGAGACAGGCAGGTAAATGTGATCAGAAAAACTGGCATTTTATAAAAACACATCACTTGATCAGCTGCCAAAAGGTCAACTACTGTACAAAATGAAGATGGAATTGAATGTGTCTGGTTTTACCTTTGACGTAGACAAGGCCCACTGACTTGATGCTTCCTATGCCGTTTTCGGCCACACACGTGTATGTGCCAGAATGGTCTTTGCTTACTCTCTCTATCACCAGCTCACTGTGGCCATTCGCATGATCATAATGAACTACAAACAGTTAAAGAAAATAACACAAAAACAAAACCAAAACATCAATTACAAAAATATAAAGCTCAAAAAACACCTGTGCAAAAGATCACAAAAAAAAAAATCACATCATAAAAAAATACCATCCACTCACAAATTTAGATTTATTTATTTCTTAGTTAATGTTCTTTAAACCAATAACTATTCTCAGGATGAGTCATTTTTCTGAATCATGAGAGGAGTTTCCATGCCTGGAATGACGATGTTGTTCAAGGCCCATGTGATTCTGGGTGGGGGAATGCCAGAGACTCCACAGGCCAGCACAAGTCGGTCTCCCTTGTTGAGAGCGACATCTCTGAGCAGCTCATTGAAAGCAGGCTGGGTATGAACAGACAGGGTCATCGTCTGACTGTCCTGTCCAACTGCATTAGTGGCAATACAGGTGTAACTGCCTGCGTCCTCCGGCTGGTTCAGGGGAAATCAGGGGGAACGAGGAGAGAAAATGTGTTTTTCGAAGACATTTATCACATAACATTTATAATCAATACACAGCTCTAAACAAAACAAGAACAGCCAATAGGAGATTAATAGCATCCATTAAAAAACATAAATTATTGTCTATGTATTCCTTAGTTTACCTGAGCAATGTCAATGGTCAGTTCCCCCGAGGGCAGGATGGTGTACTCCCCTGTGCTTTCACTGAGGGGTTCACCATCCTTTTCCCAAGACATGCTGGGCTGAGGGACCCCCTCTGCTACACAAACCAGTTGGATCTGACTGTTTTCCACCACGGTTACTTCCTGCTCCCACTACGGATTGAGGGAGGAACTGCAAAGGAAATATAATGTTTAATTTTCACTTCATTTAAATATATTAGTCTTATTGGCTTATTGAATTCACTTGACTTACATTCACAGGGGAAACTGAAAACCAAATGCAAACCACAAAAATGTAAAAAAACAACCATTGCTCTTTTAGCTTCCCTGCAATGGTGTGAGATGAATCATTCGTCTAAAAACTTCAGTTAAGTGAAACTGCAAGCAAATGTTCGTGGTTTGTGGCCAATTAAAATTCTCATTGAAAGAAGAAATTATGATTTGTTTTTTTATGTGAAATACATTTTAAATGTTTAAATAAAGAGTATTAATAAATGTGTATACAAATCAGACACCAAACAATTAGATCAACATGTATTTAACAATACTAATAACCACTCTGTGGGACACCACAAACTCAGATGTTGTTCAGTGATGTGGTTTGTATTACTATACTGGTTGGAACATACTCTGTACAGTAAGGCTCATCTCAAAGCTGACAGTTCCTGCTGCATTGGCAGCAGTGCATGTGTATCGTCCAGTATCAGTTGGCTGGATAAAAGCGATCTGCAGGGAGCCTGAACTAAGCACCCGCTGGCGTAGAGATCCACTCAGCGGCTGCCCATCCTTGTGCCATGTGACAGAGGGAGCAGGGGAGCCATCGGCTTGGCACTGCAGCGTCACAGACGAGTCCACAAGTGCCAGGTACGTCTTAGTCTCTGAGCTAATCACGGGAGGGACTGAAAGACACCAAATAAAAAGAATAAAGTATAACTCACTAACACAAAATAATTTAAAGTTGAAAATAGTTTGCTTGAAAAGAAAGCAACCAGTTTAAAGAATTTAGGGGCTCTAATAATGTGGTAAAGTGCAAACCTCCATATGTGAACACGTCACAATGTAAAGATAACACAGAATGTATTTTAAAAAAAACTTAAAAACTGTTCCATAATTGTCCTATTAAATGGTTTTATCATATGATGTAATATATTATAGATTTGTTTTTGTTTATGATATCCCACTCCTAGGGACAACTACTCCGTACTACATAATATGTTCGTATTACTTACTATTACTTGTGTGACCTACCTTGTACTCTGAGTTTGGTCTTCCCCAGTGCAGTTCCTGCAGGGTTTTGAGCCACACATATGTAAGTCCCAGAGTCCAGAACAGAGGCCTTGGAAATCTGCAGGCTTCCATTAGGCAAAATTGTGAAACTGCCACCTGCCAAAAATAAAGATAGATGGTAAAATAACTGACTGCTTACTTAAAGTATAATTAATATCACACATAAAGTGTTTGTATTACCTGTGGTGGGTATGTTGATACCCTCCTTCTGCCAGGTGATGGTGGGTCTGGGTGAGCCTGTGGCCCTGCAGGGCAGAGTAATGGGGTTATTAAGGATCACATCCAGGCTGGAAGGATGAGACTGGATCACTGGAAGCTCTGAAGAAAAGGAAGATATTGGAAGACAAAAAATATAATCAGAAAGAACAAAAAAAAAAAAAAAAACAACAAATAAAAGCATCTTAGATCTTTTTCAGGTATAATTCACAGATGTAGCCTATATCAATACATGCCGCACTCATCAACATCACCGTGTAAAATTATCTACTACATAGTAGCCTTATATTTCTGTGGCAGACACTTAAAAAATTTTTTACCACTGCACCTCATGTAAGGAACAAAAGCGTGAATCTTTCGAGACACAGCACTCAAAATGACAATGTCTTATGTACATTAACAATGAGACATACAGTCTGAATCTGACAGAAACAACTTTTCAAAAAAGAATACAATGCATGTGTAAGTGACAAAAGCATAACCTAAACAGTTTTTTCACTTAACGATGGCACAGGATGAACGCTAGGCTATTCAACAGGATCCACGTTATGAGAGGTATGACATATTGTTTTTCATTATGTTCTCACCCTGCACTGTGAGCTGAATGTGGCGTTGGATGGAGCCTGCAGCATTCTTAGCAATGCATAAGTAGTGTCCAGTGTGACTGAGCTCAGCAGATGTGATCTCTATTGAACCTGTGCAACAACAAAAAGTCAAATATTAAAAAAAATTATGAAAGCTCATTAGACTTTTTGCCAATGGCATTCATATCATCATTCGCTCATTGCTGACCTGTTGACAGGATGCTGTATCCCTGCCCCTGTGTGGGGAGTTTTATGCCATCTTTGCTCCAATGGACTGTGGGCTCTGGGATGCCGGATGCAGTGCAGGGGACGACCACTGGGGACAGTCTGGTGACAGTTAGCTCAGTGGGTTCATCTGCTATAGATGGAGGAACTAGGTGGACACATATGAACAGTAAGAGCATGTCTAATCTGTTATCAATAATAACAGAAATGATCCATCTGTAAAAACACGTGGCGTGTATTACCATGAACAGTGAGGTTAATGGATTTGGAGTCTTCCCCTGCCTCATTAGAAGCCACACACTTATACACAGCGGAGTCCTCCACCGTGGGTGCGATAATCACCAAGGAGCCTGACGAGAGTAACCTGGTAGTGATAATAAGAGCTGAAGTTAGCACTGGTAAGCAGCTTTATGACATATTCTACCACCTATACTCATGCAGGAAGTTTTAGATTTGATATTAGTAAAGAATATTATTGTTATTTATGCAATTTCAATATTGACTGAGTTGAATTGTATTTAAAGTTTTGTCTTTTTTTATCTTCAAATAAGAAACAGAGAGTGAGAAAACCTGAATCAACCTGTACATATTCTGGTCTTGCTCAGTACTGATGACACGACCATTTTTGGTCCAGCTGACAGAGGGTTTAGGTGTGCCAGTGGCCTCGCAAGACAGTGTGGTCTGAACATTGACTGTTATGGTCACGTTGGTGCGTCCATCAGCAATAGAAGGAGGGACTGAAAGCAGAGAACCAGGGGTCGAAAGTGTCTAACCGAGACAGTTAAAAATGATAAGGTGGTTTTTCTGTATGCACATATTTACTAAGTACCATCAACTTGCAGATCCACTCTTTTGTGTTGTGTCCCAGCTGGATTTGTTGCCATACACAGATAGCGTCCCGTGTCAGTCACCTGGGCAGAATGAATGTGTAACGAGCCATCCTCAGCCAATGTGTACCTGCACACATGTTCAGTGAGATACGGCATCAAGGACCAAAATAATATAGCTCATATGTAATACATAGAATTTACAGTATACTAATTTCGATTGCTAACAAATCTTAATCCATAACATTTATAACAGACTATTTGTAACCTGACAACAATATTTTGTAACATAATAATAATAATAATTTGGTTTGGGACACAGTCAGTGACAACAGCGTCAATACTGCTTTACCTAGGGTTGTTTCCTGCCAGTACCACACCATGTTTCCTCCAGGTCACACGCGGTGGAGGCACGCCATTTACAATACACTCAAGCACTGCCGGCTTGTTGACATGCACTGAAACGGTCTCTGGGCCGTCTTTGATAGTTGGAGCCACTAAATGCACGGACGGGAGATAAAATGGTTGAGTAAATTAGGAGAATACTAAAGGATAACTGCATTTACAAAATAAAGGAGTTAACTGTACCATTGACAACCACGTTAAATTGTCGTGTAGTCTTCCCAGCAATGTTAACTGCCACACAAGTGTACTGAGCCGTGTCACCAAGCTCAGCCATGTTGATCTGTAAGTAGCGGCCACCGGACAGAACACGAACACGTGCAGAAGGCTACACAAACAAAACAGGTTTTTGAAGATATAGAAAATAATCTGGACATGTCATTTTATAGGTAGCTGTTTGTTAGTTTGATTTCTAACCTGGAGTGGTTGAGTCTCTTTGAGCCAGGTTAGAGTTGGAGGGGGAACGGCATCGGATTTGCACTCAAGAGTCACCTGTCTGTTCTGCAGCACTGACACATCCTGAGGGGTGCTCTCCCCCACAATGTTAGGGGGAACTATTCCAGAAAGCAGGCAGGAATTCAATCATTCAGTTGACTATGTAGAATACGACTAAATGGGCCTTTTCTGTCATTGTATTAGATGTAAATTACCTGCATACCATAGATTATTTTTAAAAACTTAGGCACACTGTGTATCCACACTGATGTTACCCACCATGCACTCGAACCAGGAACTGCTTGTCATCATCTCCTGCTGGACTGACGGCTAAGCAGCTGTATCTGCCTGTGTCCTCCAACTGATTACAAGTGAGATAAAGTGTGCACGAACAAAAGACACATAGATTGCTTTGTATTATTATATACACTTTTGCATTTCGTTTATATGCCACGAATCTCACTGAAAGTATAAGAAATTGAATTTTACTCTAACCATCCCTGGTTACTGACTTGTGCTGAGGCCACACGAAGCACTTCTCCTCCCCGGAGAAGGCGCAGACTGTCCGTCTGTGTGAGCGGGCGTCCATCCTTCAGCCATGTGAGGGAGGGTGTGGGGATACCTGAGGGCTCACACTGAAGCTCCAGGACATTATTAACCACCACAGACACTTCTGCTGGTACATCGGAGTCCTTGATGCGTGGGGGTTCTGAAAAACAAAATGTAAACCAACAAATACTTATTTTCTACTCCACGAATCAAAAGCTGAAGTTGAAGCTTGGGAGCTGTGATCTGTGTATAGACTCACCTAACACTTTTAGATCAAAGTGACGACTTGCTTGACCGGCAGAGTTATTAGCCACACAGGTGTAGCGTCCTGTATCATTGACGTGAGCCTCAGTAATCTGCACAGTGGTATTCAGGTTGAGGAATTTGAGGCGGTGGTCCGAAATCAGATTCACTCCTTCTTTGAGCCAGGACACAGTGGGAGTTGGGGTTCCATGAGCAAGGCATAGCAGAGAAGCCAAATTTCCGTGACTACAGTGACATCCTCTGTGGTTGCTGCTCCATCCAGACTGGGAGGGACTGATAAAAGAAATTATTACAGTCATTGCTGAACAATGGTATGAGAAAAGTGTTTGGTGAAGGACATCTTTCCATACTCACCATGCACCTGTAAGTTATAATTCTTGTTGTCCACTCCTGCCCTGTTTGATGCCACGCAGGTGTATGTGCCACCATCAGACACCTGGGCTCGTGCAATTCTGACAGACACAAAATGATATAATATACTGCATTGGTGTGTAGATGTAGAAGAAATAATTTATTTCCAAATAACACCATATAGGGACAATTTATTACATAAACTATCTGTCAAAAAACAGACATGTTTTTGTGTCAGTGCTCAATAATGCACATTCTTTTTTAATAATTACAAACAAAAATCTCTACCATACACACAGAGCCCACAAAGTTGCTCCTAATCCAGCACCATGTGCCACAAGCTCTTCTTGTGAGCTGTTCACTGACCTACCGGAGCACCTGTCCAGCGGAGAGGAGTCGTATGTGAGAGGAAACTGGCAGGGGGAGGCCATTTCTCAGCCAGTTGAGCTGTGGAGGAGGAGAACCAGTAGCAACACACTCCAAGTTGACAGAACCTTCCAGTACCGTGGTCAACTCCTCAACTGTCTCACTGAGGCCGTCTATCACAGGAGGCACTAAAAGAGCAGAAGAGAGTAAGGTCCTCGTATTATGAGTTTGAGGTAAGGTAGATAAATTCTATGTTTACAGGACTACAAATATGTAAAAATTAATACTTATATTTAAATCCAACCCACCATATACATTAAGGTTGAATATCTTGTCCTCCTCTCCTGCAGTGTTGGTGGCCACACAAGTATACTTGCCACTGTCGTTGGTTTGAGCTCCCAGCACTGTGAGTGTCCTTCCATCGGGACTGACACTGAACACAGAGGCAGCATTACTTAATTTTTGCATGATAGGTTTTCTTTTCTTATCTTCTTTAGGTGGCAGGAAAAACTGTACCTGAGCCCCTTTGTCCCCACACTATCAATGACTTCTCCGTCCTTCAACCATTGAATGGTAGGTGTCGGGGCTCCCTGAACTCGACAGACCAGCTGGATGCTTTCATTTAGCAGGACTCCCATCTCACTGGGCAGTTCTGATCCGGAGATACTGGGAGGGACTATGAGGAAATGTCTTGTGTTAGCTACAATCATGTGTTGAAAGCCTAATGTCTAATCAACTTTTGATAAGTATATATAATAAGTCAATTTATTGCAAATATAAAGAAAAAAAACTACTTGCAACTACTTTCCAAGAAGAAATTTGTATTTCTTCAAAGCAGAAAAAATAGCACGTACCTTGTATGTTGAGGTGGTACTTTTTTTGGGCACTGCCCTCCACGTTAGAGGCCACACACGTGTAAGTGCCACTGTCAGAAAGCTGTAATCGTGCAATCTGAAGTTTGCTGCCCCCTGAGAAGATGTGCATCTCCAGAGATTCTGAAATCTCTAAAAAAAAAAAAAAAAAACATGTGATGTTTAAACATTTGTGTTTGGCACAGAATGAAAAGACAATGTCAAAGCCAGGAGACAAACAATACATATTCAGTTTCTGGAGTACATTAACTTATGATAGGACGACTAAACTTGTTTGCATGCTTTGTGTGATTACAAAAGAAAACCTACAGTCCACCTCTGCTACATGTAAAACATGCATGTATACCTATCGGTCGCCCATTCTTTAGCCAAGTGAGACTGGGAGGAGGGATGCCAGTAGCATCGCAGGCAAAAGTGACTGGGTTACTGATGGTTTCCACCACATTCTCCTCTGTTGGACTGTCAATGCTCAGAGGTACTAAAGAGAAAGTCAGATATAGTGTTAAAATAAAATATGCTTAATGTATCTTCAGTTGTTTATTAAATGTATTTTTAGAATGTGTTACCATAAATATTTAAGTGAAAGTTCTTGTCCACTTGACCAGCTATGTTGGAGGCCTTGCAAACATATTGTCCAGTGTCAGATACCTAAAGAACAGGGGAAAGACATTATTACTTTCATTTATTGAGTGCACATAAGTGTTATGCTGCTATGAGGTCAAACTGAAGTAAAAAAAAAGGTTAAACACCAGATACAGACATAATCTATTCATCTCTCACCTCTGAGCCTTTAATCTCAAGCATCTGCCCTTTTGCCAGGATGCGTAGATTGCCTGATTCAGTCACCACTCTGCCGTTCTTGTACCAAGTGATGGTGGGAGGGGGAATAGCATTGGACTCACACTTCAGAGTTACTGAGCTCCCTACGAGCACATTCACCACTACAGGAGAGTCCCCGCTACTATCTCGGATACTGGGAGGAACTGGAAAGCAGAGGAACCATTAAAAGTCAGTTAATGGAAGAGAAAAACTGGCAACATCAACCGCTGTGAAAGTCAGGCAACTGACCTAAAACAGTGAGATAAATGTATTTGTAAGCCTCTCCTGCTGCATTCATGGCCACACAGGTGTACTTTCCTCCATCAGACAGTTTTGCTTTCAGAATCTGAACTGTACGACCACCTGAAGACACAATTGGACACAAATGCACACAGAGTATATTGCAATTAGTGGATTTTACTGTAATCTTGTTTATTATTTTATAGCAATATGGCTCCAGCTGTCACCATTTCCAACCTGCATAATCTTTATTCTTTTCTCTATACCCCTGATACATGTATCTGGTGCCAAGCATGCAGTACCTGGCATGATGAGAACATTGGGGTTGCCCTGAATGGGGCCTCTGTCATTTAGCCAGGTCAAGGTCGGTGGAGGGAAACCAGTGGCTTCACAAGACAAAGACACGAAGTTGTTCACCACCACTGTCACATTCTCAGCACTAAAGCCGATAAGAGTGGGAGGAACTAAAAGAAAAAAAAGACAAGGGCAATAAAGATTAAAAAACAGTAGCAAGGAAATAAGGAAAATACTTAAGAGTTTATAGACTTAAGACAGAGACCTTTTTTTCAGTTTAAAATATGATTAAGAATTTCCACATTGGCTTACCATGAACATTGACATTAAAGGATTTTTCTGCACTTCCAGCAACACTGTCAGCCACACAGACATAACGCCCTGTGTCCGACACTTGAGCAGTCATCAGCTGAAAGGCAAAACACTCCAATAATCATACAGATCTACTGTAAATAGAATATATACATATACTGTAAAAGATTAAGCAGCACTTTAGCAACACTGCAGTTAGATGTTCACAGTTACATCACTGCAGTATAAAAAAATGTAATGCCTAGGTTTGGCAAAAAATATGATTTGTAATTTAGTAGTCACTGACTGTATAGGATATAAATGAAAATTTTAGACAATGAGGAATATTTTTTTATTTATTGCCTGAGCTTTTGGTTGTTACCTGAAGACTTCTCCCGTTGGACAGGACTCTATGTGAACCGTCAGAGCTGATTGGTTGGCCGTCTTTAAACCAGGTGATCTTGGGGGTGGGGTTTCCATCCACATGACATTCCAGCTGGGCAGTTTTGTTGACCAGGATTGTGACCTCATTAGGCAAGTCCCTGTCTGCCCCCCGTATGACTGGGGGCACTGATGAAAGGCACAAATACACTATGACAAACTGCAAACAGACCTTTCCCAGCTCTGCCAAACTGCCTGATACTCTTCCGGTACATTAAACTGATTGTTTTACTCACATAACACTCTAACATCATAGTGAATGGAGTCTTCTCCAGCTTCGTTGACCGCCACACATGTGTATCTGCCAGTGTCCTCAGCCTGGGCCCTGGGAATTTGTAACACTCGCCCCCCTGAGTAAAAAAAAGAAGTTAATAAGAACTCAATCTCTGTATCTCTTACTTAATGTCTTTCAATTGTGTTTCTTACCTGGCAAAATCAGAACTCTGTCAGTGGAGGACAGCAGTTGTCCATCTTTGTACCAGGTAAGTGTTGGAGGGGGGACAGCATTGGTCTCACAGTACAGAGAGATGGGATTATTGAGTATAACATCCCGAACATCTCCTCCAAAGCCTGGGGGAGACGTAGTACCACCGACTCCACCGTGTTTGTTGAAATTCGGTGGAACTGAAAGGGAGAAAAAAAGGAACTTTTTAAAGCCCCGCTTTGAGCCTTTCTGAAAATGTTATTGGTTAGTGTTACTGTGGTTGGAAAGACAATTGCATGATTTTGCTTTTATCCCAATAAATACTGGTTCAAACATGTAGTTGAACAAATTGTTTGCAGTTTTTATTGACACTTTTCACATATTTGCATCAGTCAACCCAGTTCACCTTGTATATTTACATCAAAGTCCTTCTCATCCTCTCCAGCTACATTAGTGGCTACGCAGGTGTAGCGGCCAGTGTCTGACACCTGAGCGTGCTTGATCTGAACAATACGACCATTAGCTGTAATGGACACATGTCCATCTGCCCACAAGATCTGTGGAGCAAAACAAGAGGCATCAGAAGAGACAATCAGAGATTTAGGAATTTTTAAGTAGGGTTTATTAAACTGGCACTATTCTTAAAATAGGCAAACAACCTTTTAATAGCAGACAAATATGAAAATAGAAGAGAGGTTCTACTAGCAAAGAAAGTAAAATGTCTACCTGTCCGTCCTTGTACCACTGTAGTGCTGGGGTGGGAAAGGCCTCAGCTGCACACTCCAGGGTCAATGTGCTGTTGACTTTGATCTTGACCTCTTTGGCAGCCAGTCCTTCTCCTGGGATATCATTTTTATTGATCTGGGGGGGAACTGATAAAAAAATACATTAGGCACTTACACAATAAGTACATGTAAGTCTGTTATGTAAAACAATCCAATGATCTTACCATAAACTCTGACCTCATAGTGCTTCAGTGTCTCTCCAGCCTCATTAGTGGCCACACAGGTGTATCTCCCAGCATCCTCTTCTTTAGCATTGAGAATCTGTAGAGTTCGTCCACCTGTGAAAGCGTGCGTGGTAAATGACAATGATGGACCATGCTGTTGTATTCTAGTCTATAACATCCTGTTCTGGTGTTATGTACATGTGAAATTAAACCTGGAAGAACTCGGATATTGCGGTTGGACATAAAGGTAGTGCCATCTTTGAGCCAGGTGATGATAGCAGGAGGATAGGACTGGACCTCACACACCAGCGAGGTGGGGCTGCTCAGAGTTACTGTCACCTCCTCAGCAGAACTGTCAGGACCCAATCCAGCAATTGTGGGAGAAACTAGCAAGAAAACGAAATTATGAATGTGGGTTTGATAAAATTATGAAAAAATTTTAAACTAATAGTCTAAAACAGTAGTCTTTGTACCTAAGACATTGAGGTTGAAATGTCGGCTGCGATCCCCTGCGCTGTTAGATGCCAGGCAGCTGTACCTGCCAGTGTCTGTAACATGGGCATCTGAGATTTGCACAAAATGGCCGTGAGACAAAACTTGGTGGCGTCTGTCAGGTACAAGCGGTTGTCCATCCTTCAACCATCTAATCTCTGGTACAGGGTTACCTGGGAGATAATACAGGGTTATTAAGAGGGTGGCCATATACATGTATACTGATCAGCCAAAACAATAAATCCATATTAGTCCACCTCACGGTTTTTATTGTTGTGGTTGCATTTTTTTGAATACACACCCTCTAACATTAATAAGACCAACTGGTGTTAATATTTATCTATACACAACGTTTGTATTAATTTGCTTACCTGATACCTCACAGGTGAGTGTGATGTTGTGCCTCTCCTTGACTTTAGTATCCACTACAGTTCCCCCATCCACAATGCTCGGTGGAACTGATGGATTAGACTAAAAATTATTAAAATGGTTCTCACTATCTCCCATATCTCTTTAAATGTTAAATGAGAACCTAAACTTAGGAAATTAACCTGCAATCTATGTTGTGACATTTTAATCTAGACGTTTTTACGCAGTATAAAACCATTTAACTAAAACCCTACTGTTGCAGATTTATTATTTCTTTACCGAGGATGTCAAGGTCAAAGGTCTTCCTGTCCTCTCCAGCGCTGTTAGACACAACGCAGGTGTACCTTCCAGCATCCTCCACTACAGCATGCATTAGACGCAAGCTTCGCCCTCCTATGGATTAAACAGGTTAACAATTATCATCCATGGTGACCATGAAATCAAAACCCTTTTAGACAAAAGGAACACAAGTCAGAGTTAGTGGTTTAGATAGTGGATCCCTCTCACTGAAACCCAGGACGGTAAAACATTTACAAATCTCATCTTAATGAGATTCAAGGTTAAACAGCTTTTACTTTACATATCTAGGTTCACAAAAATGAAAGCACTACTGAATTAGTGTCAACATCTGGGCTACAGTACATCTGCTCCACGTGAGCCTAACTGTCTTAAACAACGTGTTTTGATCAACTCATGTACAAAAAGCAGACAACCCAATTTTTTTTTAAGAGCATGAAGCAGAGCATTTATGCACGAGCAGTCTGGGCAGTATGCCTAAGTTCAAGGGCCATGATTTGGAAGCAACCTCCAATACATCTTGTAAGTGGTTTAAAAAAATTTTGAAATTGCTCCTGTCTTCTTTCACAAGTGTCTGTTGAGTTTGGCCCCAGATGTGATATTCCCATTACATTTTATTACTGGTGAAGTATTGAAACTGCTTGGCCTGTGAATCCTGTCTAGGGAGCAACATGTTTCAAGTTAAAACCTTGAAAATATAGACATCACTCGTATTCTTTTGGTGGTTCAGTCTGTGTAATTTTCTCCTTTGTTAAGTGGTTAGTTAAAAACAACTTTTTAGAATTTTTATGTTTGTGCTTTACATGTTTGCTTTTGAAGAACAACTCCTACACAATATCAGAGGAAGCCCACAAAGTCCAACAGGGACTCACCTGACAGGACACGAACTGAACTGCTTCCTTTAACTGGCTGGCCATCCTTCAGCCAGCTGATGGTAGGAAGAGGGAATACCAGAGGCCTCACAGCTCAGAGCAACTGGGTTCTTCACTACAACGCTCACATTTTCTGGCAAGTGTACCTGACCATGTATGCTTGGGGGGACTTAAGAGCAGAGAGAATAAGGCGAAGAGGGAAAGACCTTTAGATGAGCTGCAGTTCTCCATCAAAAAAACATAAAAGTAAAATTATAAACATGAAAAAACCCACCATGCACACTGATGTCGTATTTGCTGTCAGCCTGCCCCGCCACATTAACAGCGATGCAGGTGTAGCGTCCTGTGTCTGACACTTTAGCATCTTTAATCTCTAACAGTTTCCCCTCATTTAGGACGGTGGCACTATGCTGGCTGGTAATAGGCCGTCCGTCCTTCAGCCATGTAATTGCTGGTCGTGGCACACCCTCTGCAGCACACTGTAGAGTCACGTCTCCTCCTTTTGTCACAATAACATCATCGCTGTCACCCTCACTGCGGCTGATGGAAGGACGCACTGAAGTGAGAAAATCAGGTGAGTTGCTGCCCGTGCTCGCTCAACAAGGACTCAAAACATACATACTGCCAACAGTCCCTCATTGCTTAATACTGGGCAGCTTTTAATTACTTGCTGCACAAGGACATTGTTCAGTGTCATGCTGTCGATTATACTCTAGGTGGATCCCTTATCTGCTTGAGGTCCTCCTGCCAACATTCATCTGGTGGTCCCATCACCACACAAAAGATCCCAAGGATGATCTCAGTGGTCCCAGAGCGGAACAACCAAACTCTTGCCTTGTACCGTACTTATAAGTCACCATTGATAAAAGTCAAATAGACCACATTTCTCTTTTCTATTAAAAGTAGTGTTTCAGGTACAACTTTTCACTAGGTTTACTCTCTTCTCCAATAGTAAAAAGCAAAATCACAAAGAAATTTTTTTCAAACAATATAAATATTAGGCCTGGTGGGGTTAACATACCATAAACCTGCAGACTGTACACTTTGGAAATAGTCCCAGCTTCACTGGAAGCGGTGCAACTGTAGGAGGCTGTGTCTGTTCTCTCAGCACTGGAGATTTGCAGCTGACGTCCTCCAGACAGGACTCTGATCCGCTGGTCCAACTTGAGCTCAGAACCTGAGAAAGAGACACACATGGAAAACAAATAGGTATGGTGATGCCATTAACCACCCACACATCAATCAGTGTATCATCCATGTCCATAAGGCATAATTCTGATCTTGTTATCACTCAGCATCTTTGTCTCTTCGTAAAGACACACACACATACCATCCTTTTTCCAAGTGAGACTAGGAGGTGGTATGCCGCTGGATTCACAGACCAGAGTGATGAGACTTCCTTCAATCACTGTCAGAGGAGATGCCGTCTCGTAGCCACGGATACTGGGAGAAACTGTAATAATGGCAGGCCACCAAAAGGAGGCGCTCACATCTTAGTCAAGCACAAAGTAACATTTTCACATTATCTTGTAAAAGCCGAAAAAACATGTCCCTGTTGTGCACAGCTTTGAAACTAGTGTTCATGGAAAGATGAGGCACAAATAAAATGCAAACAGGTCCCAAGAAATATGCACCATCTTTAGATCTACTGACAGATTCAGATTCTGTTGAAGATGGAGTACTAAAACCTTTTAGCAAGGTTTCTGGAAAATGATTGTTCAGGCAAGAAGGACAAGTACAGTATGAATGTTATGGCTCCTGTTTAGTTTAAACATGCATATCGATGGCGACAAACAGATGAAGAGTTGTTTCGGCTGTCAGTGGGTGTACAAACAAATACAATTTTACAGCCAATCACCTCCGTAGAAATTGCAATTTCTTGTAACTAACAGAATGGTAATAATATAAATGTAGCCAAAAATAAAGAACAGCTTACCCCAAACATTGAGGTTATAATTCTTTTCTGTTTTGCCAGCAGCATTGGTGGCTTCGCAGGTGTATCTGCCTGAATCCTGAACTTGGGTGCTATCAAACTGACCAGATTCACAGAAAGAAGGTTACATTTAGTAACAATATGCATACAATTCTAGATAATAAAAATGTCATTCTTTTTTTTAAAAATGAAGATCAACAGCAGAAATATAAACATTTTTCACCAAGGTGAAAGTAACTACGGTTTATCTACGGCTGTACCTTGAGTAAACTCCCATCCAGTGAAACTGTTAGACCGTGCTTCCTGAGGAGTGGGCGGCCATCTTTACGCCAGGACAGGGTAGGTGGAGGGATTGCGTCGCTGTGGCAGTGCAGCTCCACTGGACGTCCGAGCATCACTGTGGCATTCACCTCCTCACCCTTGAAGTTAGGTGGCACTGTGACACACGTGAAGACAAGCTATTGGCTGTGTTTCACTGACAGGTTATATCAAGTTTGTACTGGTGCAGACTCTTATCCTCCGTTAAAATGCACTTTTACATGAATTAATTTATCCTGACGGCCTGCTAAGCCATGCTAAATGCTCCAAACTCGTCATATTACCTCATAAGTGGACAGAACAATTGCTTCCTGTGAAGAACAGGCTCTGTTAAGTTGGGCATCTGGTGCTCTTTAAATACTAATTCTATCTTGGGATATTACAACACCATTTAAACAGTTCAACATTTGTTTGTGGTATTAACAATCAGGGTAGCTTCATTTCCAAGACGTTAATGAAACCCAATCTCCATGGAAATTGCTACCATACACGCAGATGCATAATGATTCAGGAGCAAAGAAAGGTTTTTGTTGCCCTGGGAATATCCATGTATCATCATAACCAAAGACGGCTGTTGTTCAAATTTTTTAGACATGAGGCTGATTTCGAGCTGAACATCTATCGGATCAAAACACACATAATTAAATGAAAGAGGGGTAACAGAGAAAAAAATGAATTGCTACCTCGAGTGTGACAAGGTTTGTGGAAAGGTTTAAATGTCCTGTGTCTATTTTTACAGACCTTTGGGGTTCCTTAAATATGACATCAACTGCAAAGGACAACTTACTGTTGTTCCTCTAAGGTTCTGTGCATCAGTTTCTAATGAGACATTCCTTCTTTTGGTGAATCTGCTCTGGTCTAGAAAATCACTACAGGGTAATTTCCTCTGCATTATGGTTATTGAACAGACAGAGCACAGTCACCAGGGAAGGACAAAAACAGGCCTGCTCAGTATTTGGCCTGACCCAGGAAGCTGCTAAAGAATGGCAACAATTACCAGAACAAATCTGCCTTTATTTTTCTGGACAAGAGCCTTTTGATCTTTTGGAGGAAATACATGCATTTAGATGTTTCTATTCTGCATAGTCTTGTTCAAGCAGACATGCATGGATGCATGAATTCCCTGTATGTAAACTACTTGTTTCCTATTACCTCAGGGACATTAGCATTGATTAGACTTGTATTACAGAGTATTGGGATGTCAAGTTTAATTCTTTGTAGGACACTTGCAGAGTTTACTGGAATGCTAAACTTGGTCAAATGAGACTTCCTATACACACAGATGTTTTTGTTCAAGGTATGTTTCACATATTTTTAGGTATTATTATTATTATAAGTATTTTGTACTGCATCTGGTATTCTGTTAAAAGACAGACTGCAGTCAGCCGTAACCATCAGTTACTAAAACATGAACGGGAACAAGGAAAAATCATTACAGACATAAAATTACTTTTTTTTTTCAAAGGAGAGGAATGAGTGTGTGCCAGGAACTTCTAAGGTTTTTTTATTACAATCTTAAAACAAAAGTTCAAGTTCAAATCAAAGCTAATAAATTGAAAATACAATTCAAAAACACATTTTATAGAAGCCATAATATTGTCAAACTCTGTTGCGTCATTTTTTAAAAACATGGGTCACAATGATAATAAAAGACACTGTATGTCACTGTTGGTTTATAAAAAGCTGCATCTGTAATTCAAAATTATACAAGAGGAAAACCCGTAACAGAATAAAAAAGTGAATAGAAAAGAAACGCTGTATGAATGTTGTATATAGTGCAGTTGCGTGTATTCAGTCCACCTAAGTAATAAATACTGAAAAATAATACTGAAAAATGTACTCACCATAAACCCTAAGGTCATACTCCTTTTGTTGTTCCCCTCCAGCATTGACAGCCACACAGGTGTATCTGCCTGTATCACTAACTTTTGCACTGCTCAGAGACAGCACCCTGCCACCTGACAGCACCTGGAAGTGAGAAAGAAACGGGTTGGCAAATGAACACTCACAATCTAACAAGCCATTAAAAAGCTTTCAGAATATTACTACAATATCACTCACACACAAGTATTCCTACCATGCACCCTTAGGGCATATACCCATATAGATATATACTGTGTAAGTGTGTTTTTTCATTTTATAAAATATCACAATATTAGGAGACATTCTCCCCCACTGCCTCATGACAAGACAATGTAATCCCAGCCAGTAAGATTTTCCTACCTCTTTTAAGCATTAAGTGTTTTATTTATTGATGTTTTTATTTCATTTATTTTTTTAGGACAGTGATTATTAATAAGCAGTACGTGGAAATATGCCGGATTAAACCAAGAAAAAGCTTTTATTTGTTTTTGGTCACCTGAATGCCATTAGAAACGCTTGCCACAGGGCTGCCATCTTTGAGCCACGTGAGGCTGGGCAGGGGAACACCGGTGGCCTCACACGCCAGCCTAGCAGCCTCATTCACCACCACTGTCACGGTACCACCTCGGCTGGAGATGACAGGAGGCACTGCAAGGCACGAGAAAGATGGAAAGAACTGTAACAATGGAAGATAGTAGTCAAATAATATGCTGATGGACTTTCTAGACAGCCTGTCAACTAATCTTGTTGAAGATGCCTAAACTGCTTTTTAATAGAGAATGAAAAAAAAGTCACCCACCAAACACTTGCAAACTGTGGAACATCTCAGCAACTCCAGCCACGTTGACTGCTACACATCTGTATATCCCAGCATCAGACAGCTGAGCCCGTTCGATCTCCAGCACCTGTCCACGCTTCAAGACAGTCACCCCAGCTGCACTTGTCAGAGGTCGGCCATCTTTGTACCATGTGATCGCTGAAGCAGAAAGGTCATTTTAATTCAATAAAGCCTCCAAAAGAAAATAAGATCAAAGAACAAAATGACATTTTAAAGACATCATAAAAGGAAAAATAAATAAAAATCAATAACAAAGTCCAGTTACAGTACGGAAAAAATGCAAATTATAATTAGAAAAAACATTTAAGCTTTTATCAAAGTGAGCAGATCTCACATATTGTGGACTTCACAGAAATGCAATCCACAAAAAGAAAAAGGTACTTGATGGTACATCAATTTTATAGCGTTAAACCACAGAAAGGTAAGCAAACAATTCCCAGATATCCTTAACAAGGGTGCATTTTAATGAACCAAATCATTGATTTATTCTTCAATTAAATTTACAGTTAAAGACCATTTGTGGTTGTGACACAAAAAAATTATGATTTAGGGGATTTTTTTTATGTTTTCATTGTAACAATCTCTAAGGTTGTTGTTTAAGGCTTAAAAAGAAAATAATATAATTTTACAAGCTGCGTGGAATTTTCAGAAACATTAGATAATATAATAAATGCTGCAACAATTCAAATTACATTTATTTTAATCAAACACACACAAGTTATACATTGTAGGCGTTTAGAAAAAGTGAAAGTGAAGCTGGCTGTAGGGAGTCATCTGAGATCGATTTTCCATTGTTATATTAACGGTTAAAGATAAGTACAGCAGCAAAAAGACCAGTTCTAACTCAGCAGTCAGAGGAAACTACACCCAGCAGCCTGTGGGTGAGCACAGCAGGATGGAGGAGGAAGTTTGTGAGCTCTCTTACCAGGTAATGGGCTGCCCGTGGCCTTGCACTCGAGCTCAGTGGGAAAGCCTGACAGGATTGTCTGGTTGATGATTTCTCCAGAGTGGGGAATACTGGGAGGCTCTGAGGGACACATATACGAACACACACACACACACTGTACTACAGGCCAGGCAAACAATTTATCAGATGATATTCTCATGTCTCCACCCGCTCCCTTAATACACAAAGAGAGAAGAAAGATGTATGACAGAAACCAGGAGATGAGTGAAACTAGGAACATGCAGAGAGTATGTTTTCGTTCCAGTTACCATGGACACTGAGCTGAATGTGCAGCTGAGCTTCACCAGCAGCATTAGTGGCCAGACAGGTGTATTTTCCAGAATCCTCTTGTGTTGCCTCTGCAATGTTCAGTATTCTGCCTGCAGACTCCAGCTGTCACAGATACATGCAAGCAAAGATAAATCACACTGGGAGCTAATTTCTATATCAAATGTTTGTATAATAGTAGAAAGTGTGCAATATACAGCATATCAGAAAAATGTGTCTGAGTGAGTTTGTGATTGTGAGAGAAAAACGTTTTGGTATTACTTTTATTATTATGTTCAATAAAAATGAAGTTATGTGGAAATATTTTAAAATTATAGTTATAATATTTAACAAGTCAATAAACCAACCTTGAGGTGCTCTTGTGTTGCATCGACAGGTCGACCAGATTTAAGCCAGGTAATGCTTGGAGGAGGGATGCCACTGGAAATGCACTCCAGACTGACGGGCTTGTGGAGAACCACTGAATGTTCAGCAGGCCCAGTGGTTCGAATGGAAGGAGGAACTAGAGATTAAGATTAAAAATCATGTTATGTCAGACAGATCATCAGGAAGGAAACAACAAAAAGCCAAAGAGGGTTATTTGCAGAAGGAGGGAGCTCCAAACTACTACAAATGTATCAGGAAGAATTCGACAGTGTTACCATGAACGACAACATTGAAGTCCCTCTCATTGTCTCCCGCTTCATTTGTGGCCACACACTGAAAAAGAGCCGTATCAGTGACCTGAGCGCGGGACACGATCAGCTGTCGACCACTAGCTGCCACCCGCAACCCTTCACCCTGTTTGACCGGTTTTCCATCCTTATACCACCTGGAAAATAATAATTTTTACACCAAATATGAGTATGCAGGCATATCTCTTTGTCTGCATGCCTGAGATGGAGATCTTACGTGATGACAGGCGTAGGTGTTCCAGTGGCATGACATTCAAGCTGCAGAGGGCTGTTGATTATCACAGTGCTGTCCGTCACCTCATCAGCTCCATCAATGAAAGGAGGAACTAGAAGAGAAAAATATAGATCACCGTTTTAAGAATATTTTGATACATTAGATTCCACAATACAGTAATACAGCCATTTAAAACAATTTTCCGTGTGTAAGAAAGACTCAGGCTGAATCAAAGCTAGGTCTAACATTAAGAAAATATTGAAGTCTGTAAAGTATACAACCACAATAATTGAAATCTGTTTGTGTTTATCTACCTAAAACTTTGACGTCGTATTTAACCTCCCTCTCTCCAGCGATGCTTGTAGCCACACAGACGTAGCGTCCAGAGTCTGACACCGCGGCTGAGCGTATCTCAATTTTTTTTCCATGCTGGAGCACACGGACACTTTCGCCATCACGCACCGGAACCCCATCCTTCAGCCACGTGAGAGAGGGGGGAGGGTGGCCCCCAGCCTCACACTCCAGGATCAGAGGCTTACTGAGGACTACTTTTCTTTCCGTTGGCCCGTCATCTCCCCCTGCAATGGTGGGAGGCACTGCGTGGAAATGATTCATTAAAAAAGGAAAACAGCACAAAAGCGATGGTTAAAACTTGACGGCCGTTTCTGCCTGACTAATCTCATTTACATCTCACACATTTCAGCCAATTTCATCAGCCAACAGGATGTAAAATTACTTTGTGCTTCAAGCTCTCCACTCTGGATCCATTGTGTGGTCTTCAAGGATCTTTTATTAAATTTTTGGCCAACGATGAACAGCTGTTTCAAGTTATTCGTGAATGCTACACGCCGCATAATGATTTGTGAGTGAAATTCCTTAGAGCTCTGGCAAATATAACAATAACCACCAGAGCTCAACAACAGTAAGCAAGTTAGTTACAAACATTCACAGTTCGGCAGTTACATCAAAATGCATAATAGGAAAATGGATGCACCTTGTATGTCATAAGATAAATGTCAAGTTCTTACAATAAACATCCAGCTCATAGCTCTTTTCAGCGCTCCCAGCCACGCTGGTCACCTTGCAGGTGTACCGACCGGCATCTGACGCCTGAACGCGAGGAATCTTCAGGTAGCGCCCTCGCTCGACGTACTGATTCTGTCTGTTAGACAGGATGACCTCTGTGTTTTGGTACCAAGTGATGGCCGGAAGCGGCACCCCACGTGCCTCACACTCCAATGTGACCGCTGTGTCCAGCAAGGCAGTGACCTCTGTCGTTAAGTTACCACCTTTGATGGATGGAGGCACTGGAGGAACAGTGCAAAAATAATACAATCTCATGGCTGCTATTTATAATTCAGCTGTAATTGGTCATGTGTCGTGTGTAAACATATGTAGAACATATATAGATTCACAGTACAAAAAGTAGATGCATTATCTGGCTGTTAAGGGTCTGTCAAAATACCGTGACCACTAACCGTAGACACTGAGGTTGAAGTCCTTGGACGTCTTTCCAGCTGTATTCATGACACTACACTGATAGCGGGCCTGATCACCAAGACGGGCACTTTTGATCCTCAGAACCTGACCTCTGTTGATGACCTCCAGATTAGGGATCTCCGAGAAACACCAGTCTAAAAAGGAATCAAAGTAGGAGAGAGCGAAAATGATTAAATGAGGTTTTAACGCAGTTATTTGATTTTGAGCATTTTTGGAAGCCACTCACTTCCTGTCTTTGTACCACTGGATTGTTGGAAAAGGCGCTCCTTGCACAATGCACTCCAGACTGACCTCCTGTTTAAGAATGGCTGAAACATCTTGAGGAGAACCTGATCCTACAATAGCTGGTGGTACTGTGGCACAAGGAAAGATAATTACTCTCCATTAAACAACACAATTGATTACAATAATGCACATCATGCAAGTTCCTAAACAGTCCCATATGTAGTATTTAGATTATTTCATGCTCTAAGACTTTAAAGCAGTTTTCCTTCCTTTGTATGCGTTTGTGGCTGGGTTTTTTTCATGTGCCGTCACTCACGCAGTACATCCAGGTAGAAGTCTTTGTCTGTGCTCCCAGCAATATTGATGGCTGTACAGCTGTAGCTGCCTGCATCTCCTATGGCTGCCTTCAGTAGTCTCAGGGTTTTTCCCATCTCAAGAATCTGGACACTGTCACTGGCAACTATCTGTCGATCAATAAAAAAATAATATGACTGTTTTGCAATAAAGGGCCGACTTGTAAGAACACACAAAATTAATCTTAACTAAAAATGCTGCAGTTTTTCAATTCCATTAACAAATAGTCACCAAGGGCCAAAAGTTTATTTATATAATACACATATAATAGACATAAAAGGGTGAAATATATCTACATTATTCAGTTGCTGCTCACGACCAATAATACTCAGAGATCAAAACATCTTGACTTGGATTCCTCATAATTAGCCTATTAAAGTAAACACTCTGATTTCCCATTTGTGCCTTGTAGGAGGCAGCCAAAGAGAACAAGAAGCAGCCAACTAACTGGGAAGTTTACAGCAAAGTGTGTGCAAACTCCCTGTTCTTCAGTTCATCATAATTATTCTGTCATTGCAGCTTTGAGCATGCTGCTACCAAGACTGGCCAGGAAAACCTCTGTTAAACACACAAATAGATCTGTAGTACACAGAAGTTTAAGGTCTGTTTTCTCGGAGGGAGAACTGTGTGATCAGGGCTCATTTGAAGGGACACAAAAGACTATGGAATGTTTAACATTTAAAAAAACACTGCTTGTAAAAATCTTCTTAGAGTTGTTAACACAGTAGGTTAACTGCTTGTTAAAAGGCATTTCACCTACAGGAGTCCCATCCTTGTACCAGGTGATAACAGGGGTCGGAGTTCCTGTCACGTCACACACCAAGCTGGTGGGTTGGTTCAGGACCACCGATAAATTGCTTGGTGATTCACTGTTACGAAAATCTGGGGGAACTGTTGAGATGTCAAAGATGACATTTAATTATAACATTGTATGGACGGATGTTTCGGCAAATAATAAAAGAAGCAGGCAATCACCATTACTTTTAGCTGGTATTTTCTTTCAGTGGATCCAGCATCATTGGCAGCAGCACAGACGTACTCTCCACTGTCCAGAGGAGACACGGAGGCCAGAATCAGCAGTGTACCATCCTCCAGGATGGACACACCGGGTTCATTACCTGTCAACTCCTGACCATTACGCAACCACCGAATCACTGGCTTGGGAGAACCTGTAGGATATATGAGGATAATGAAATATAAAAAGAAAAAATACAACCTGAACATTTAGGTTATTGAGTACTTTCAGGCGAACATTTTGTATTATTTAAAATTCAACTTTTTCTTACTCTATGTCGCTGTCGATAAAACTGATAAAAATACTGTATGGGTGAAAATAGTACAGTACCTTTAGCAGGGCAAGGGAAAGCAATCTGCTGGTTTGCAACTCTCTCCTGCAAGGGACTATTAAAGGGGGGCTCCAGTACCTCAACCACAGGGGGCACTGAAAGCACAATCACAAAATCCGTGACAAAACACACACTTGGAAGGTGTACAAAATGAATGTGTATCAGATATCCAGAAATTGAACTACATTAAAACAAAAGGATTATGTAAAAAATTGTGAATTTGTAAAATCAGTTTGACAACATTTTAACAAGCACTGATATAACGAACACTGCGCACTGACAAAGGTTTAGACAAATACCAAAACTAACCTTGCACTTGAAGCTGAATGTGAGCTTCGTCTTTGCCTGCAGTGTTGGTGGCTGTGCACGTGTATGTTCCTTCGTCATCCAGTTTCACCTTTGTTAATGTCAGACTGCCATCAGCTGAAACTGGATAGTGTTTCAGGTCCTTAGTCCAGGTTACTGTTGGTTCTGGGACCCCTCTCACAACACAAGGCAGCTCCACAGGGTGACCCATCTGTATCTTCATTACTCTGGGACCAGCTTGAATATTAGGAGGCACTGCAGGACAGTAAAGACAGATAAGAAGCCAAGACTTAATAAAATAAAGTCTAACACATTTTGAGTTAAAGAAAATAGAAAATTAGGATGATGATTAACTGACCAGTGTGTAGTGACCCATATCTAGTGAATGACACATTTGTTGTCCATGTTCATGTGTGTTAAGAATTGCCACATTTTTTCTGCCAATACACAATACTGGGCAAAGAACTAGTTTTAATTGACCAACGAAGATGAGATTTGATTTTGAAAGGAAAAAAATAGTCTGCATGACACTCACTAACAACAAACTGTGTGTGTCCATGTACTTAAACCAGAGTAAATCATATCACAGAGACTTCTCTTGTACATGAGTCAGGGAGACAGTAAAATATTTCTTTTGTATTAAGCATAAAAAAAGTGTGACATGTGAATTATTGATGTAATAATGTCCGGTCCAAATGGACGTAATTAACATAGTGGCATATGTACATGCACACATTACAATGACAATACTAAAACAATCCATAATCGAGCCATAGTATCAGCTGCTTTCAAAGGGATGCTGTGTCATCCGAATTTTCATCTCTTTGGTCGACCTGCTGTTTAGGTTACGAATAAGTATCTGTAGTAGTAGAAGGTGTGACTCTCTGCAAAAGCTAATCAGCTAATTCAGACAATTACATAAAAGCCAATGGATATGATCATTTTGAAACAACGGCGTCTTATAAAATCTGTTGCTACTTGTGATCTTTTGAACGTACCTAAAATGCTCAGCTCAATTAATTGTGTTAGGTTGCCTGCAATGTTGGAGGCAATGCACACATACAGTCCACTGTCTGAGACTCTGGTCTTCAAGATCGTCATGGAGCCAGAGGGTCGCTGAGTGTGCCTGTGGAGGAACAGTCAGGTCATATTGTGTGAGTGACATTCTAATCATTCTTGCAAAACACACACATTCAAACACATTTACATTTCTTTTCCACAACAGCTTCAGTAATTGCTATAAAAAGATAATAAATATATTTCTGACTTAAACCACAGTGACAGTCTCTGTGGCAAATGTCATTATGTCCGTGTGGCACTTTGCTTTGCCATACGTGTGTTTTACCTGGGAGAGAAAGGGGAGATTAGCTGCTTCTCCTTGGCCCAGTTGATAGTGGGAGGTGGGACACTGTGGACCTCACAGGGCAAAATGGCGTCTTCACCTTCAACCACTGACATCTTCATTGGCTCTGCTGTGGCTCCAGTACCACCAACATTAGACCTGGGACGGACTGGACACACAGACATGGGCAGACAAACACAGAAACTGTTTTTACTTTTTGCAGTTTTTGGATGTGCAGTCTAATTAACGGTGAGGCTGCTAGACATCATGGCAGAGATCGTAATATGATAATACTGTCTTAGAAGGAATTTATTATTAATTTTAAAGTCTGAAATGCTAAATACAAGTTATTAACATTGCACAGACAACATAAACCCTTTTGGTGGTGACGGAGTTTACCATAGACAGTGAGCTGGACTTTCCTGGAGGTGTAACCGGCAGCATTGGTAGCTGTGCAGATGAACTCGCCAGTCTCATTTCCAGAGGGAGAAGTGATGAGGAGGCTGCCATCAGAATCGAGGGAGAAAGACGGACCACCCAAATGCAGCTGCTCTCCACCCTACAAAACCAGCCACAGCAGGGAAAGGGCAGGGGCCAGAGTTTATTTCTTTAACTCAGCTTTATTAACTTGACATGGTGTCAAAGAGAGAGTTGAAAGCAGAAAGGATTTGTGGTTTAACCTCGACTAAACGTGGTTAAGTTTATGATTTGATTCTATTTCCTGCTGTTAAATACAAAGAAAGCGAATGAAATGCAAAGAGTTATAAAATCAAGCGAATCAAAACATGATGCAAATGTGATGTCAGCCCATCAGGACTGTGTCATGGGTGGGCCGTTCTTTTTTTGTTATAAATGACAAATGAGACAACTTGACTGATGTTATAGAGAAAAGAAAAGAAACCACAGGGAGTCACATTTTACCAGCTGGTACAGAACTTAGCAGTGTCTGGTTTCATATGTCCCTGTAGCCCTGTTCCCTTAAACAGCATCACTTTTACAGCTCAGGGAAGCTCGTGCAAAAGATGGAAGAGAAGAAAGGGGTACTGTACAGTGCATGCGCCATATACACTCACTGGCATACAGTATAACACAGACTAACCCGGAACAGTGCGCCTGAAACGGCTGAGCACACAGTCCAGGCTGTAGACACAGTCGGAGCTGATGTCATGGTGTCGCCCATGAGCCACAGAAATGTCCCCAAACGCAGAGTCTAAAGCACTTCCTATTATGTGCTATTGTCTTACCAGAGCCAGAGACCACAACTCTTAACACCATTAATTTAAGGACCTTTTCCATTGGAGCTGAAAACTGACTTCATAACTGGCCAAAACAGCACAGCCATCCAACTACAATACAGATATTATATATTAATGAGCTACAAAACAGAAATCAGTTACAAGTTACAAGTCAAAATGTGTGGGATTTTGTTAGGAAAATGCCTCTTGGATGTTATACCTGCACTTGATTGATTGACAGTATATGCTTGATGCATGCATGTGATTTTTCCCTTTGATCCTTTTGGAGAGCAAGGTAGAAAGCCAAATTGTTTTAATGTCAAGACACTCGTATACTTTAGTAGGAAACTATACTGTAGTCCTTGTCATTGACTTTATACATTGAGCGATAATGTCAATACAGACCTTGACCCATGTGATCTCAGGGTGGGGATCTCCACTGGCCCGGCAGGGCAGAGAGATGGGCGTTCCCTCAATTGTGCTGAATACCTGAGGCCCATGCTGAATGGTGGGGATCACTGTAAGCACAAAAAAGGAAAACACAAACTGGTCTTTGATTTCCTGCACAAAACTTCACGTAGAATCACGTAGATCCGTTGTGCACTCTTTCTGCGCTGTGCTTGTTCACCTCTGTGTAGTGAAGTGCCACCAGTTCTTAGGCTTGCAGCCTAAGAAGTATTCCCCAGACTATTTTTTCTCTCCCTCCTTCACTATTTGCCTTGTTCTGTTTTGTTTCAACCTTAATGGTCTGAAATAAAATTCAGCCCTTGGAGGCTCGGAGCATCTTTGTGCAAATGAAAAACATAATTTATCTAAACAATAAAATCAAACACAGCTGACACAATCCTGGCAAGTTTGACATGGTAGTCTACTGCATTGTATTCCGCTCAATAATTTTCAATAGCTGATGACATTTTTTTGTGCATATGCATGCAATCTTTCTCTTGGTGCATACCATAAACGCTGACAGTGGTGGTATGGTTGGTGGCCCCAAAAACGTTTTCAGCCAAGCAGGTGTAGTCACCGGCATCATCTAGCCGAACTCTCTCAATATGCAAACTGCCATCCCTCCTGACTGTCACATACTGGTCTGGCATTACCTGATAAATTATAGGTTTAATAAGTTTGAGCAAAATAATGGTTACTTGACTCAGACAAAACTAAATAAAGGAATGATGGACATCTATGTGCGCATGTCCTGTCCTCACCAGGCCGTAGTTGTGAAGCCACTGTCTCTCAGGCAGGGGATTGCCAGCTAGTAGCACACAAGGCAGAGTCAACTGCTGGTCCTTGATCACACCGAGCACTGATGGACTCACAGCAATGACGGGCAGGACTGCAGATACGATAAACCCAAAGACACAGAGCTTAGGTAAGAAAAAAGACACTAGAGAGGATGACAGGAACATATACAAGAAAATTAAATGGATTCACATGAGCAAAGATCTTTAAAAATATGCAGCATCTTCTTTACACTGAGGCCAAACTTAGAGGCAAACGGTAATATGTGTTGGGTCTCAAAAATTAAACATCAAACATTCATTGTTTTGCAAAATATAACATAAATTCCAAACCTATTATGTGAACAGAATTGTCTGATGAAGCTTTTTTTTACTGACAATAAGAAGCACATGTGCTTACTGTCCATGATAGCAAGTCTGGTAACTATCACAGTTACAATTTTTCGACAATCTTTATGTGTTCAAAACTTCTTCAAATCTATAAATCACAAACCTGCATTCTTTATTTTTGTGACATTGATGTTTAATGCTCAGACAGTAGAAATATAATAATATTAAATGAAAAAAAGATGTGTGTAATGTTGCCATAAGAGTAATAAATATATTTTTATATGTGAACTTTATATATGTATAAATATACTTTTATATATGAAAGACGTTTCCGATAGTTGTTGCTCATACCTAGTCCAGTCACAGTGATGTTGGCCTGTGTCTGGATTCTGCCGAAGTGATTTTGTGCCTCACAAATATACACAGCCTCATCCTCCACCCACAGGTCTGTCAGAGAGAAAGGCATTAAGTATAAAGCAAGAGCATTTACTAATTTGATATATATGTATGGATCCCATTAGAAACTCACTGGTGATATGTAGACGTCCCCTGCTCTGCGTAACAGTGCCATGTGTGCGAGGCCTGTTGAAAAGGGGTAGATTGTCCTCTCTTCGCCAGGTAACCTGTGGCTGAGGGTAACCCTGGGCTTGGCACAGCAGCGTCACGTTGGAGCCGATGTCTGCTTTCATATCTGCAGGCTCCTGAGTGAACTTGGGCGCAGCTGCAGAGTGGCCGAGTTTAAAAGTAAAGGTGAAAAAGTTTAAAAGACATTTATCCATCTGCACTGCATTCTATAGACAATCAAGCTGTCCATCATATACACATGGAGTAGTTCTCCAATTCTAGGACCAGATGCTTATAACTCTGTGTTCATTTGAAAATAAAAGTCTTTTTGCTCGACCACAGAAATATGCACAGACCTGCGTTTGGACCTCTGGGTATGCATTGCTCTGAGTTATACATGTCAGTCATCTTTTAATAATGTGCATGTGCATTGTACAGACAACATAGATACATAGATACTGTGCACACCTGTGTGAATGTTCTTAGACATAAACCAGAACAGGTCTGTCCTTGGTCTGACAAAAGCAGCATTTAGACAGTGGCGGCAGTGTGAAAGTATAAATATTTTAATTCCATGTTTTTCAGAGATCATGGACATCCTTTATCCTTTATAAATGTTGTCAAAAGCAGGAATAGCTTTAGATTAGTTCTCAGATGGGATAAGAGTCTAAAAGCTACAACAAAGAAAGGGAAGTCCCAAGTGGTATCGTGAGGTTGACGTTATAAAATCTGAGGCAATATTTTCTGCAGACAGCAGACAGGAGATAGATTTTTGTCTAACTAGATGTTCTGTATTTTCAACTGTCAAATTCGCCTGAGGTTTGTTCATATGTTGTTTGTATATTTAGGATATTGATGAATTTCTAAACAACATATAAGGTTGTGTTCACCCTTTCTGTGTTGCGTAGTGCATGTTCTTTCCATGCTTGTGTGGATTTCTGGTTCTCACAGACTGGTTCATGTATCACTATTAATAAACTGAAGGCCAAAAAGTCCGTTGAGTGCACCACAATTTGCTATTAAAACTGCAGCAACCTCTTATTACAGTCTTGCAAATTAGGACACAACATGCAAGACACATACATGCAACTGTTTCCACTCTCACCTCCGACATCCAGAGAGATCTTTCCAGACGACATGCCAGCAGCATTGGCCGCCACACAGGTGTAATCTCCAGCATCAACATGCTGAGTCTTCTTGATGGTCAATGTCCCTTTAATTGTGTCTATGTCCAGGAGGGATGATGAATGCAACTGAGTATCACCTAGCAATTAAAAGAAATGCAAGAATGGAGAGTAGTCAGCTTTGGCTTTCATAAAGAAATTACAAAAAAAAAAAAAAAAAAATCATCCTACACAATAAATATAGCTGTAATTCGATCTGGGTGAGGTTTTTTGCTCACATACTAAAATGCTTTTTGTGTCTGTGTGTTACCTTTGTACCACAAGATCTCAGGCTGTGGGATTCCGGATGCTGAACAGGTCATCACTGTGGTTTCTCCGATGCCAATGAGAATCTGACTTAATGCCACAGTTACCACTGGGGATTCTAGAGAGAGAGAGATTTGGGGAATTAGACAGAACATGGTAATAGTAACAAAAGTTTAAATGTGTGTAATTATGTGTTTATTTTGCAACTCTATTTGGTGAATGCTTCTTCAAACCCCAGTTTAAAACCACTTGCACTTGGTACTGTACAGTTTTGAAAGGTAATTAGATTTCCCAGTTGACTATGTGAGCACTATTCCACGTACCAATGTAAGTGAGAACAGAGGTCTTTGCGTCTGTCCCAGCGTCATTGCTGGCCAAGCAGCCATACACCCCTCCATCGTTCTTCTCACTCTTCCTTATTATAAGTGTGCCATCATGAGTCATTCTGTGTCTGAACAAGATGCAAGATATTAATAGTAATAATTCAAGGCATTTTTGCAGATCGAAGAGTGGCAGTGCAAATAATAGAAAAGAGAGAAGAAGAAGAAAAACGTAAATCGCATTAATTGCTGAAATGTTTTTCCACAACATATTCCAATAACAAATGATGGACATTTTTGTTTATGTCAAAAGAGATTAATTTACCTGCTGGATGCCACAATGAACATGTCATTGTGGGTCCAGACTAGACGGGGTGGAGGGTAACCGCTGGCTGAGCACCTGATCCTCACTTCATCTCCCGTTGTGAAGGTTTTATTCAGAGGTTCTACTGAAACCCTGGGAACCTCTAGAGGAAAACAGAAGTGATAAAACGATAATAAATCTGCCAGTAAGAAATACAGTGCATCACTGCATTTTACATGCAGGAAGATGCAATAGAGCATAAACTTTTATTGTCGCTGTAGCAGGAAGAGTAATGGGTGTTAATACATCTTATAATGTTTCATCGCCAATATTGTTTCACCCTTGTTTCCTCTTTGCAAAAACAGGGAGGCATACTGAATCCAGACCCAGAGAAGCTGGGGAACCTGGAGAGTTTTTCAATAGATTCATGATGTGTAACTTTTCCCTTCACGGGTGTGTTTCCTATTTTCTATTCCCACAGTCAGAATCATCTCCAGGGTCCCTGACCTTTTCAATTTGTGGAAAAATCAATATGGGAACTAGTCATCTCATTGAAGAGGCAAAACACAGAAAAACAGATATCCCTTTCAGATCTGCTTGGGATTTATTTTTCCCTGTGACAAGTAGGACAAGCAAGACAAACTTATCATTCCTTGCATGCCATCAAAAAACTACTGCAGGTTAGGTAAGGTAATCTTTGAGGTTCACACGGATGAACAGACACACAAAGTACACAACATTTTGACAGATGTTGCCAATAAATTTAATCTATCACAGCCTAGACTTGAAATACAAAATTTTTTTGGCAAATCTAACAAAACAAATTAAAATATAACCACCTGCCACCATACAGACTATAGTTAAGGCGCCTATGGCTGTTGTGAAAGTAAACCCCCCACCTTACTCCCTGCCCCCCTCCCAGGTCACAGTGCCCTCAGGGGGGCAGGGATACCTCTGCATTCAGCAGCATGGACGTTTCTTGAGAGGGAAGGCACATTCTTCGACCCTGACTCAGCAGCAGCCCCAGCGACTAAGGAGTAATTCTGTTTTTATCGCTCCTTTCATCACCTGCTCACCTCCCCCAGCCCCCCACCCACCCCTTAAACTTCTTTTCATAATCTATTCTCCTCCTAATTGAAATGTCCTTCCAACTTCCCTAATTCTTTTCATTCATAAAATCGTAATTAGCTTTTATGGAATATTCTGACATTCAAAGAGTATTTACCATGACTAGAAGGGAAAAATGGAAAGAAAAGGGAAAAGTGGGAAACATCAGTTAAAGCAGACATGCAGTCAGTTCCACAGTTTTATCCAAGTGTTTGGAAGATGTCAGCCGACCCGATTCACTTCAAAGTGAGACTAATGACTAGGATGGGCCTGACCAGGCAGCAATTATGGAAGCCCTAGGGTTTGTTAACAGCTGTTAGAAAGAACAATAGATCCGTCAAAAACGCACTGAAAAACTGGTGGAAAAACCCAAACTGAAAGCTGTGACATGATATAACCTCATAGTACAGCTAAGGGGATAATGTAAGGAGAGAATTCACTTTGGTGAAACTAAAGGAAATGCTTTGGGTTTAACTGTGCGACCTGTATCACTCAGTGAGATGAGCCAAATGTCAGAGTTCTCCTCCAAACTGGTATTGAATCTGCATCTTTTCAGTCTGTGTCACTCACACTTATGTTACAGAGACAAAAGTTAAACCCACACTCAACTATTCACAAATTTAGGTCAATAAAAAAGCTCATAAGGGGAAGTGAAGTAATTTCCTTTTGTTACTTTAAAGGAGAGTATTAGATTTTTATTGATTTAAAGCACCACAGCCTGGCAAGATACACACAGAGAGGAATTCAGGCAGCATATGGACTTTCAATTAGCTTCTTCTGTGACTATGGTTGCGTAACAATGTAAATACAGGAAGTTCGTTTTGACAGACTCAATTATTAAAACCCAGTTCTTGTCTCACAACTCTTTATGCTCAAATCGTCTGCTAATGGTAGATATTAGTGGTTGCAGTACTCTACATGGCCTATTTCTGGCCCGGCCCACGCTCTGTGGTGCATGCCAGAGAGTCAGTGATACCCTCGTCCATTTGTATAACAAACGGGTTCTGAATCACTGTCAGTTAAGTGTTGTTAACAGGAATATAGGAGCTGCAGAGACATGGGAATCTCACCACTCCACTAAATGAGAGTTATAAATATTTTTTATATATTTCATAAAGTGTTAGGGTGAATTATAGGGAGTAGGAGAGGGAATAAGGCGGTGGCACTTGTATTTGGGAAGGAGGTTGTATTTGCCAAAAGTTTTCGTCCTGAATAACTGTAGCCTAGTTGTAGGTCTGCACGGTTGTGGAGTGGGTAGCACTGCCGCCTCACAGCTAAAAGGTGAGCAGGTGCAAATCCACCGGCCGTCTGCCACCTGTCTGAGTGGGCTTTTAATGTTCTAGGTTTCCTTCAGCTACTCTAGTCTCCTCCAACAGTCCAAAGACAAACATGTTTGGTTAACTGGTGACTCTAAATTGATCGCAAGTGTGAATGTAAGTATGAATGGTTGCCTGCCTGAAAATGTCTGTTTGTGGTGGCCCTGAGTTAGAATGGAGACCTGACATCGGGGATAGGCTTTAGTCCCTCGTGAACCTGAATAGGATGAGCAGTTAAGATAACAGATGGATGGACGGATGTAGCCTAGTTGAGCCTGCTTCTGGAAGGCCAACAACTTGTTTCCCACATCACATCTCTCACAGCCTTTACATCACAGACGCACATTAAATCAATGCAGACATAAACACGCACTGCTCACCTTGCACAGTCAGGTAGATTCTCCCTGCAGTTGCACCTCCTTCGTTTGTTGCAACACATTCATACCAGCCTGAGTGATCTGGAGTCACAGAGGACACCTGGAGTGACAGATTGGTCAGGACATGCACCTGTGGGTCCAGTCGGGCATCATGGCCTCCTCTCAGCCAGGTAAGGTTGAACTTGACAGTGCTCACAATGTGGCAGGTGAGGACAGCAGGTGAGCCAGGGGAGATGGTTACGTTTCCATCCACGGTGACGGCGGGAGGTGGCTCTGCAGTATGAGGGTATTATATGGTTGGAAATTCTCAAAAACCTTGTATCATAAGGAAAACTAAGCAGGTATTCAGAGCACCTATGGAACACTTACACAGGCATAAGTAGAAAGTAGTGTTTACTATTTTTTATCATAAATTTGTGTCTTGTTGGGACTGAACAAAATGACAAACACCAAGGTTTTGCTAATGCCAAAATAGAGAAAGGTATTTAGAGAAGTGGTTTCCATATTACATGTTTAAATATCCAGAAGTAAATTGTTTAAATTTTAAGTTGACATCCACATATGAAAAATGAGAGCAAGTTTTTGTTATACAAATTAAGCTTTCCTCATATTTTGTAAATCCATTGCAGATAGTTTCACCTCTTCCTGACTCACACTGTTGTTCAAAGTAGGCAGTTTAAAAGGAAATGAGGCCATGAGACATGGAATACTAAAAAAATTAAGCAGTTTCATGAGAAATATAATGATTACTTTACACCGTCTATTGCATGCTGTCTAAAATTATTAGATAGGAAACTTCATCAACAGCATCAGTGGAAAGTTACCATTATTCCAGAACCTTCTGTGTGTCATTAATAATTTTTTCCAGAGGCATGGAGAGCTGCAGAAAGCAGGGATAAGGGAAACGGAGAGAAAGTGATGAGAAATAGCAGAAGAGGGAAAGGAGAGGTACAGTAACTGAGCCATTGGCTCCGACAGAGGGAGGATGCTGGGGATTTCAGCATAGCTCCTTGAGATTAAAGTGACATAAATTTGGCAGATGTATTCCATTTGTGCATTTCTTTGTTGAAAAGTGAACAGCGCAGTGATCGCTCATTTTGTTAAGTATTCTGTTAACTGGCCTGTGAATGAAGGTCTGAGTTGTGGCTGAGGAGGAATCTTCTGACCTCATTTTAAAGTGTCATACAGTAAGCAGTAGGTGGACACAGACATACAATAAAGTACACAGATCTCTGATCGCACATTCATTCATTCTTCTGTTTCACAAAATGTCGTTCAACTACATTACCTATCCATCTTTCCTGACTGCATTCAAACACACATGCTGGACTGGTATCCCCTAAATGGAAACGCTCTTACTAAAAAAAATAAATGCACTACAGAGGATTTTAAAATAAGTAGGTGGTGACACTAAAGGTATAAATCATCATATGAGCCCTCTACTTTTGTCTGCATTCATGATGATGATCATGATGATCACAAAATGACTAATTGATTACAGAGATAATTACTCCGTGAAACTCCAACTTCTTACAGGATGCATTTAAAGTTGTTTTTTTCATTATACGGCTGTTTTCTTTCCAAGTTCATATAAATATACAGTCCATTGGTTTTCAGGCAGAAAAACTATACTAAAAACCCCATGACATAATCAGTGTGAGGCATTGGATTACATCATGTTGTTAGTTTGGGTCAAGTATTTAATTAAGTTCCATTCATTATGCCAGCATGCTGGTTCTCTGCGTGGAATCCTTTCCAACAGACCTTGCACCCTATAAAACTTGAGCATCAACTGGTGGTCTATAAAAAGACGTACACATGTGCATGTGAAGCTGTGTGAGCCTTTTGACCATGGCATAAATTTCATTTATCTGCACTTCCTGCAGGGTACTTTATGTCTTTACACAGTATGTGAGTGTTGTATGTTACTGTCACCACACAGGGACTAAGAGACAAGCCTCATGCAAGAAACACTCTTACGGACAGATTTTCTCTTAATTGCCATGTATAAGATCATTTGCTACTTTTACCAATTTTTTCACATTTCATATTTTCCCAAATGAACTTCATCCGTGGTCCAGACCTGCTATATTTATCAAAACCGACTACATTTCTGTGCAGATGGTAACACAGAATTGTTTGTCTTCAGATTTATAGTGACTTCATCTAAATTAATTTGTTTAAATGCGATAGCCTACAGCACATGCAATTACACATACAATGCTTGCTATATAGAACATTCCATATTCTCTTCACAAGTCATTATTTACTGAAAGATATTTTAGATGTTAATGATTTTATTGGCATTTTTATTGGCACTCTAACCCTGAATTATTCATGGAGTGTTTTGCTATAAAAAGGTAATTCGTAGCATCTAAGTTCAAGCACAGTACAGTGCTGCATAATTTTGCATCTCAGACAGATGTAGCTTTCCATTAACATTTTCTTTTGGATTTAGTTCTTTAAACGAGCAGACACTGTTAAATATCAAGTTTTTGTTTGATGATTTCTGACAGTGGATTTCAAGCACCACTGTCTGTAATTCTTCTTTATACTCTCGAATGACACTTTTGTGTAAAAGTGGCAGGCAGCTTCTGCTTAATTAAGGCAACAACTTTGGTAATGATCAAATCTCATGGACACACAGCCCTTCATGAACAGGTGGCACTTATTAGTCTGATATAGTTTTTTTGCAGTTAGAAAAGTTTTATAAATCTGATGTTAAACACTTGCATGAGCAAGACTCAAGGAGAGAAGTAGAATAAATTTAAGACAAGAATGAAAAAATGTTCTTGCATGAGGCCCATTGACTCTTTATTCTCACTGAGCTGAAAGTAGATCTATCACTCACCAATTACACTGACGACAGTCTAATGCGTCCCAGTGCTGAAGCATTCCTGACTGACAGTCCTGGCTCATTACACATAGTGATAGCTATGGGCAGCTCACCATGGACCGTTAACTAAGTAATTATTACAGCATGTGCCACAATTTGCAAATTCCTTTTACTATAGCTAGTTGTCATATGGTCACTAACTGCAATTGTAATACCATCAGTTTTTTTTTTTTTTTTTACAGTTATTGAACAACTTTGCTCTATGTGTCTTACTTGTAATTAGGATTTTAATGAACTTAGATAAATATAATTATGCATTCAATTAGTATTATTACAGTCTTGGAACAAGTGTGTACCTGACACATCCAGGAAGGTGCGAGCTCTTCCCGTCCCAGCACTGCTGATAGCGATACACTCGTAGTAGCCCTCATCCTTCAGGGTAACCTGTGTTATTTCCCATGAAGCACTGTCAGACTCACTAGAATCAAATTAGTGTCCAGAGTTAGAGAAGAAATGGTATAGACCTTTTTAAACTTATCATTACTCAAAGCAATTTACAATAGTACCACTGGGTTCTGGGTTCAGCATTTCACTTTGTCAGGTACATCAATTGAAGGGCAAACCATAAAGCTGCAGGGCAAATACATATCTGACAGCTCCCATGTTGCTGAAATAATTACTAAAATGCTTAAATGGTGGCAAGGACTTTCAGTTCATGTACAGCCATAAAAATGTATTGATCTGCTGAATCTAAACACTCACTAAATGGGGTAATGATTAATAGACTGCTTTATGGATTTTTGCTGTTATGTACCAGAAACGTACAGCACAGACACAGCCATTCTTCCACAGCCCTGCTCACCTAAAGAGCTGGTCCACTCCAAGTCGCCTCCCGTCTCGACTGAAGCGCAGAGTGAAGGGGAGCAGGCTCTCTACGTGGCAGCTAATAGCCCCTCTCTGCAGGTAGTAACCACTAGTTGTTGCTGGCATCAACACTTTTGGGGCATCTTAAAGAGTCAAAAGTAATCAGCAAACTAAGTTAAATTCACCTTTGGAGCACATTGAAACAATTACTATGGCACAGACAAAAGTAAATTCAAGCTCTGGATTTATGCATGTCACAGTAAATAGTTCTTGTAACTGTGTAGTAATCTTTGTTTTCTGCAATCCTTCACGTGTTAATGTTAGTTAACTTCTGAGTCACTGACCAGGTATAATACTGGAGAAAGAAACACTGGAGACTCTCTGGAACACGAAACCATCACGGTCATATCCTGTCACTCGCAGGAAGAAGGCCTCGTTGGGTGGAATAAACTCGGTGATGTTCCAGAGGCCGTATGGATGGCGATCAGGGTAGTAATGGATTGGCAAAGTTTTAATCGCTTCGCCCGTGACTGATAGGAGCTCTAGCCTGTCAGGCCGAGCAGGAGGGGAGAGTCCAGTGGTGTTAAGCAGGATGTGGGTGGGAATACCTGAAACGTTGAGAATTCAATACAATATATTCACTGTTGCACCTAGGAAGATGAAGGTCAAGACAACGTTTAAAGACTACATATCTAATGTGCAAGGGGGAAAGTGTGTGTTTTTATCTGCACATTGTCCTAAACTGGAAACATGCAGATGTGATGTCCTTTTTTTTTCACAATTTGGAAAGGTTAACCTCACTGACCTTGAACGGGCCTGCTGGATGTCTTTTTGAAGTCCAGGGTAGACTTTTTGGAAAACCCAGCTCGGAAGTCAATAGTGCTGAGACCTGAGATACGGACAGAGTGTCTTCCTTCACTAGATGTCTGCATAAGAAAAGGGGGAGATTTTTGTTAATATTTGCCGTATGTCCAAGAGAGTAAACATATCGGTGAATGGGACTGAAAAACATTGGTCAGTGCATGAGTTATTCTCCATTCTCTTTCAATATGAGGTATGTCTTATATGCTGATAAGTTTATAAAGAAAAACATATTTTCTTGTTTATTAAGCTCAGCTACATTTGACTTTATTAGAGATGTACATTTTTGTTTTGAATGTGTATCATGTCTCATGAACTGAATGAAGAAAAGGTACGGCATCAAAGGCAGCTCAGAGTGGTTTAAATGACAGACGTAGCACCAGGACTGTTGTGTAACAACCTTTTGTATGCCGATCATTCCCATGTGTACAGACAGGCCTCTCGGAGTGTTAAGAATGACAAATTGCTATATATACTTACACATCTAATAAGCCTTACATAATATACACTTTACACCTGAACTTAAAAAAACCCACAATTAAGTGATGATCTATTCAGTCTGACATTCATGCTTTAATTTAACAAACACAGCCACTATAATCAGAGAGTGGCTAATAGCTCATATGCTCTTTGTGATGCAGTGGTCTTTTGAAGTGTTTCAGAAATAGAGAATGAGTAATTACAATTAAGTATATGTTGGTTAAGAGTGGAAACTCCTCACCTCAGGTAAAAAGATTTGGAGGTGCCACAAACACTGACTCCAGTGAGACAACATGCAAACCTAATCTCGCAAAGCAAACCTAAACAGCCGAAACATGTAGATTTACTGACTTTTCCATTACACATACACTTAAATTCCCTGTTTATACGAAACTATGTCAGAGAATTGTGGCAGCATAACAACAGATGAAGACAACTGGTTAAGACAGAGGTTAAACTGTTCGAACAAAACAGAGTCAAAGCAGATTCAACACAGCCTGCCATCATCATACAATACAAGTCACCATCAAACCTGCCCTACAATTATCCCTGGTCTTTAGTTAGTTGTCAATTAGGCCATACTTAAGGGAAGAGGTCAAACTCTTAGCACACTCACCTTGTCATTAAAGCTACTTATTTCCAGAGTTCACACCAATCCTGGGCAGGTTGAGCTGCCCAGGTCTTGAACATGCCGTTACACAAGAGAATTATATCTTGAATAACAGCAACGAGAGTCATATCATACAGATTTTTTCATTGTTAAGTTGCTGAGTTTAGAAAATCTGCAAAGGGCACACAGATTAAACTCTCACAACTTCATGGATTAGTAGGACATAAGACAGCTGACATAGATTTAGTTGTTCATAGTGATGGTTAAAACTAAAGCAAATGTTGCTCTGGAAATCCAAATGAAACTTTCTGGCTCCACAAAACAAAGTGAAATTGCTAAAATCCCAAACAAAGCAATAACGAGTTGGTCTGATGGCGTGGGAAGCTGCTAAAAGTCCCTCAAAGATGCGATTCTGCTTTATTTAAATCCACTGATGGGTTCTTGGCTTAGCAAGATGTCAATGCATGAGGGAGTGGAAGAAAGTCCGTGAACACAGGATGAGAAAAAACTTGACACAAAGAGCAATATTGGGAAAGTCCACCATCACCGCCACCGTTTTGGGGCTTTTACTGCAACACTGCAGAAATTCTAAACTTTTATCACACACCACAGAGAAGATAGAAAAACAATTCCTCAAATGTTACCAGCAATAAGTATGTATTGTATTACAATGAACAATAGAATTGTGTTCGGTAACAATGAGAGCATTGATGGACACACTGTCACGACGAAAGAGCTGCTCATTGCTGCTTTAAATGAAAATATGGATGGAGCTAAACAACAAGGGACACACTGAGGAAAAAGAGAAATGCTAGAATGGGGAAGTGCTGTAGCATTTAAAGTGTAAAGCTTTCAAATGTAAAACTCATAGTTCTAAAGTTATATTTCAATTAATGGGTTTACATATACCTGCCATATTTTCTGTTACTGAGCAAAGGTCACTCATTTCTTTAAAATAATTGTTATAACACTGTGTATACTATTTTCAAAGAGCATATACACACAAAGTTCAGTATCATCAACATTTATGAAGCAGGGGGTGATTGTGGGTTGAACCCACCTTCCACCCTCCACCACTAGATCCAATTAAAGGCAGATTAAAATGGATCAAATTCCTTTCACACTCAATTTAACACCAGTGTAAGTCCCACACCCGGGTTCTTGCACTTGGACGTCACGGGCCGTTACTGATACTGAAACCCACCATGGCAGAACAGCAAAATCCCCCTAAAGCATTTATCCATTTCTATGGATGTCCTGGGAAACAGCTACAAATGAGGAGGAGGTATTTTAGAGTGTTTGTGTAGGACAGAGGTTGCAAAGAGCAGTCTCCAAGAAGAGAAATGGGCAAAACAAGACTCACACGGCAAGAACAAATCCTGGTGTGGTTCTCTGAGGACGGGAATTGGGGGAGTAAAAATATTAGGGGGGAAGATGCATGAAGAAAAATAGAGTAAGTGACAGAACGCGCTAAGATAAAGATAAATGAGGAATGGGAGCACGGGGAGAAGCAAACACGCTAAAGACACAGGGATGCAACGTGTCTTATAAATGTCTGTTTAATATCCCTCATCACATCTATGAGCACTGTCTACAGAACAGTATTTAGGCACTGACCTCAATCAAAAACTGTTGGTATAGAGTGTTTTATATTCTGTTCAACTAAAGAGAGAAACAGTCAATGTGTTCGCAGTTTTGTGTAGCGCTTTCTTCTGAAAAATGAATGGCTCCTAAGATCAGTGTTAGTGACAGATCACAGTACACGATTGTGAGATTTCGAGATAGCAGACACAGCTGGAAAGTCCTTGTTTTATCTTATAGAGTAAAGTCAACTTCATTCTCTGAACAATACTGGGTTACTGTTTACCACATGCACTGAAGTGAAAAATTGAATTAACTCTTAATACAGTGTAAATCCAACATACAAGTGGACCAAATATTCTATGAAAAAAGCAGTAAAGGTACCATCAGAATTCGGCAAAAATGCACAAAAAAAGCACAAAAAGAGTTCACATTTACAAAACAGACTGTAAGTCAGTGTTTACCATAAACTATAGATCTATGTCTCTTATTTATATAGTAAAACTGTACTTGCCACTGAAAAGAAACACAGAAGTGACTGTTTTTCATCCCATCTCCTGTCCATAAATTAACAAAAGAGAAAAAGGGAACGACAGAAAAATGTCCAAGCGGAGACCTACAGAAAACACAGGGGCCATCCATTCATTTCACAACATCTGGAATTGGCCGTGTGTGATGTCAAATGAGTGTTTGTTACATTACTTCGACAGCAGGATGCCAACAGATTTAACTCGGAGAACACAGCAGCATGGGCGCCTAAACAAAAAGCAGCGACGGCCTTCAACTTACTGCATGCTTTTATACCCGGACTGTCTTTAAAATCCTCTCAGAGCTCCAATAATCTTTCTGGTCATGCTCTTCTTCAGATGCTTTCACCAGAACATATGCATGCTTAAATTGATTACATATCACTTTATCTGAACATGGTGATATATTACAGCAGTAATTCAACTTAAGAACCTTCCTCCCTCCCAGGTGTGAGCAGTGACCTCATTACAAGGTTTAACTCCTAACCTACAAATTTTTTTGTGAACCCAGTCAGCTCTGAGAATTGTTAGGAGAAGCCTTTAATTTTACACATTTTTCCAAATTAAAAAAAATTAATTGTTTACCCTGATAGACCACATCCCAGGCCCGGGGTCCTTGATGTTGACAACTTTGGCAGAGTTGGGAATGTGCAAGAGCTCAGTCAGACCATCACTCTTCCCCACAATCTTCCCTGGAGGCCAAGCATAAACACTCAGACTATTATTCACTTTTCCTGCAGCTTTAACTGATGCAAATTAATTTGTTGGTTAACGATTACAAATCCACGTCTGCAAGTTAGATACAAATATTTGTAGGTGAAAATCCAGAATACAGTTTTAGCATTAAATGAATAAATGCTGAAAATTCACATTTGCTGTGATATGTAGTATTAGTAAGTTTTTCATTTTTCTTAAAAATGTTAACCTCTTCTTCAACATCTGTATGATTGTCTGTCACTGAGTCAATATAATCAGAATAAGCTTTTGTTGTGTGATTAAGAGAAACTGACTCATAAATCTCAAATAAAGTTTACTCCTGGTGCTTAGTGAATTCAATTTTAATGCTTTAAAATGTCCTTAGCTCCACTGGAAGTATCATGGCAAAAATTACATAACACACTTAAATGTTAAGTCAACAAATTTTGTTCTTTTCTTTCAAATGTGAAAAATAGCCAATAATAACTGGAAAAGCTAAAATGTCAGTTCTACTCGAGCAGGGTTTTTTTTCCAAGACATTTATTCACTCATCAGTTCACATATCTGTGTGAAAACCATAAAATGTGACTGTAATAATTTTCATACTAATCAGTGACAAATGCCTCTGTAAGCATATTGATAAATAACAACGATTTTTTTTTGCGGTACAATTTGCAATTCTGTTAATACATGGTTACATTTGTCATACCCTGGGGGTTTTTTATTTCAATGTCAGGTGCTGGACCACTGAGGGCAACGGTGACTTCCTTCAGGCTGGGGTCAAAGGGCATCTGCCAAACGTTGCTGACCCCACTAAAGTGATCAGTGGACAGCAGGTGGACCTTGGAGGACTGCACAGCCTCCTCGACCCATTTCAGGACCTACATGGAAAAACGTGAAGGGTGCAGAAATTCCACATGATTTGAAATTCTACTGTGGGTTTTTTCAATAGTGCAGAAGTTATATACATCTCAGAATTAAAGCATTTTAAAAATGCCACTGTTAAAAGAACATCAGCAATCTACCAACTAACACAACTGCAGACAAGGTCATTCTCTCAATATTCCACATGCGTTCTGCTCTCTCGTTTCTTGTCTGTCCCCACCACTACTGTTGACACAGATGCTATTCTGCACACAATATGTGAGTACAGGAGAATAAAGACATAATTTGATTTAAATGTACAGCAATGCACAAGTTATGTACAGTTTCTTGTTTACAGTTACAACCATAACTAATTGTTTGATCATACTTTGGCACAGGTTGTAAAATTAAGTTAAAAGAATGTGATCTTTCCACAGTTTTAGTAGAACAAAAAAGCAAAATACAACACTAACAGGATGATAACCAATACAGAATTAGAAATATTACTAACAAAATGTGAATTGTTTTCTTGCTTTCTTATCTAATATTGTTATCATACTATAATAATACAACAATACAATTCAAATTCAACTCATTGCCAAGCCCAAGACAGTTGATTCACATTTCTTGGAAGGGTTAAAAAGAGCTACGTTACCCATCAATCAATTAAATGTTTCCTGCACATCCAATCTGGACTCCAGACTTGAATGTGGGTAAAGCTAAAGATCTGACAGAGGCTGTAAAACCTTCTACTGTTATTTATTTTACACAGCTTATGGCGAGAACCCAGGACAACTTCAAATGACTTGAACACTGTAACTAGACCTTGTCATTTGAAACCAGAACTTTTCCTGCTGAAAAATTGTAGTACAAAAGAAAAGCAGAAGTACTGCTCCAAATGTCCATTTGATGAAATACTTACCTCATTGACTTGTTTTTTGTCTAGATGAAAGACCTGCCCAGAACTGGTGGAGGCAATCTCCTCATAAACCTTATAGCCGATGTGTGTCCTGTCATCACAGTCCCCCGTCAGCACAAACACCACCTACACACAGGCACAGAAACGTAGAAAAATGCGGCCACTTCACCCCTGTACATAAAGAATAAATTATATCGTGTTTAAAAAAATGTCACCTGTGATTGTTTCTGCTGAATGAGCTGCAGGACTTCATGGGTGAGTCTGTAATCTTTAGAACGGGCATCTGTGAAGACGTAAATATATGACCCTGGCAAAGAGATCTCCAAAGCAATCTTAATGGCACCGATGCTCATCTCTGGACAATCTCCACCTCCCTGAGAAAGACAAGGACATCAAATAATTTAAATTAATTACTCGCATGAATGGATAAACGGAAAGCAGTGTCATGTGCTTTACCGTTTTAATTTTGAACTTTCAACATACATGGTTGCAGAACATTATTACTAAAAGAATAAAACTATGAGGTGAATAAAATCTAAAACCCTGGGGGACTGTCAACATCCAACAAATTAAAAAATAAATGATGGGAAATACAGTCTTGTTTCAACTATACTGACAAGAGCAACAAACATGGAGTTTTAAAAAACAGCGTGTGGTGGAGTTCATGAATGTCAGTATCTAATCAGTCTTTCTCATTGACTGCTCTCTCTGTCAGACTGGTAGGGTCAAACGGAAATGTTTTCTACGACATTCCAAAAGGCAAACGTCTGTCTGTCTGAGCTTACATGGATGCATCAGCCACAAGACTAACATCTGGAATGGAGTGACCCGTGATTTCTGTGTCTTTCCTGAATGAGAAAACCTCCCCTTGGGCCAAAGATCCGCAACCTCTTTCTCCTATTGCCCCCAACACTAAAGCTGATAACACCTATGTCCTTTTGTTCTTGTGCTTAAACAAAGTAGGCCTTCTCTTCCCTTAAACTCAATGTTCATGACAGAAAAAGGTCAAATTGAAGAAAAATGTCAATTCCTTGTATGTTTTCCATGAATTCTAGCCAAATTCTCTGTAGGGGCTGTGCAGGTGAAGAGGTGAGTGGAGAAAAAACAGACTCAGGAATGAAGTAGCAAGTGAGAGGAAGCTGGATCTCTTCCATGCTACACAGAACACGCTTGCACAGATGATTATCAGCTGCACATGCCAAGGATGCACAGACACTTGCCAAAGACTTTCATCAAAGGACAGGCTCCTGAACGCACCTTGTCTATGTCACTCTATCATCCTTAGATGGTTTAGCATTTTTTTTTTGCTTTGTTTAAGGACACAGCAAATCTTCCTTTGCTTCCAGGCTACTGCTGCTGTTTTTTTTTTTTTTTTTTAATTTTGATGAGCGTGACCTCTGAACCCACCTGAACATACAGCTCTCTTAACTCATACTGGAACTTCTTTGGGTCTGTTGTGATTGTTACAGGTCCAATCTCTGCAGAGAAACAACAGAGAGAGCAGTGTTACACAGGCTTAAATCTGCATCTAATGAATAAATGAGAAAAAATGTTCCGTTAAATTCTTCCCTTGAACCAAATATTAGTTTTGGCAAATGCTTACGGATATCCAGATTAAAATGTCACAATATGAACTGCTAAGGAGAACTCCAGTAAAAAAGATATATTTAACAGAGAAAGGGAAAAAGGAAATGTGAAAAAAGATACAGAAAAGTACAGTAGAAATATGAAATACAAACAGTGAAAATTAAACTATGAAATATTTCTAAATGCATTTGAAGAATTGTCTGTGAAGATTTTAAGAAATGCATTCATTGCTCCTTTTTACACTAAAAGTTGCTTTTATCCTGAAAAGAAAACTGTCCTCTAGTCAGACTTTAATTTCTACTTTTACAAATTAAAGATGCTATTGTTTACATCATTAAGCAAAATTTACAGTTATTCTTGACAAATTGACAAAGGCTGTATTTAATAAATCTTACATTCAAAGGGAAAAAAGTAATATTGCGATAATACTGCAACTTTACTTTGATTCCTATAGAGAAGAATAAAAATACAGGCAAGGAAACATTGCCTGACTATATTTGCTGTATGTTGTTAGCAATAAAATAATTATTTCAAGCATTTTATTGTTCTTGATTTGATCCAGTGAGTAGCATCAGCACCATCAGTAAAAAGTGAACCAGGGTCTGTGCTCTGTACATCTGCCAGCGTTGGTCACTGCAGTTTCCAAGCTCTATCAGATAATGTGCTGCTAGGATCTGTCTTGAGTCAAACTGTGTGACTTCAGCTACTGCAGCTGTGCTGTGGACTGAGCCTGATAAGGGGCTTCAAAAGTGTGTGTGCACACGCAGCTGTGGTGGTGGTGGTGAGGAAAAGCCTCCATTCCTAACCACCATAACTAAATATCTTTAGTTTTAATTTTTAATGTAATTTACCTTCACTCTAACATAAGCCTCATTCTAATCTTAAAAAAAAAGTCTCAAAACCTCAAACCCCTGTGAGAAAGTGAGGAGCAGTCAAAATGTGTATACATGCACACACACAATCGCACACACAATCGCACACACACGCACACACATTCGGCAGTTCTGCACATGCAAGCACACTGGAAAACAAGGGCTCCCTTGTTGAAGACGGGGCAATTACAAAGAATCCCTGACTTTTGAAAAATGATACAGTTTATGGTGTTTGAACTGTTTTACAACAATCTCTAGTAAAGGCCAGAAACGAGAAATCGCAGCTTCTTGGTGGCCTGAAGGTTGGAGCTTTGCTCCTAAAGCTTGTGACCATATAGTAGTCTGTTCTTTTTTTGGACAACTTGTTTAATGTGGGTGTTACAAGTGAGAAAAAGGCTTTGCTCTCCCAGATCATCACCCCTGCAGTGCCCTTGTCTGATGGACTCGCCTTAGGCCCAGCTCAGACTGTGGTTATACTGAGCAACATCCAGGTGTGAATGTGTGGAACTGTGCCAATGTGATCAGAAATTAACCCTGATAAAAAAAAATTTTAAATAACATTTTTGACTCATGAAATTAAATTAAAAACTCTTAAAGTTGCTACAGCTTTGCACCACATTGAATATGGAATCATGAGCTTTTTCTTCTCTCGCTATTTGTGCATGCCCTCACCTTGTATTTTTCTTGAAAAGCACACCACACCACACTTTCAATTTCTATAACAGCATACACAACGAAGCAAGAAGTCTTTTTCCAAATGACCCAGATTCTGGCATCCATTTAAATCCTCAACGTAGAGGAAAGGAACATTTGGAGAGATCAGAGACACGTTTTAAACTAACATGAAAATGTGTCTGGCTGCTTTGAACGGAACATGGATCGCAAGCCAAACCGTTCAGAGATGGAAAAGCTGACATCTCTTCCCTTTTGGGAGAGGTTCCCATGGCTGTTGTAAGTATTCTTAGGCTGTTTTGGCTGCAGTGCCCGTAACCACAGCCACCCTCTTTGCACCGGCACAGTGGAAAACCATAGCTAATACAAATGACCCGTAAACAGTAGAACATAAAATAAATCTAACTCTTCAAAGGTGTTTAATGATCTCTGACTTTGACATACTGTATCAAGGTGAAGATAGCACGTCCATTTGTACATTAGATTTTCTTGGCTGCCGTCATCCACACAAGTCTAAAACATATGTGTGCACAGTTTAAACAGTACTACACCACTCAAATAATTTCAAACATTTATGCCTGGCAGCTTCTTTGTGCCAAAGGGCACTAGAAAGTTTGGGAGGTAAGTGCCTTGCCCGAGGGCACGTCATTGAAACTGTTTTAGAATCAGGAAATCGTTACTGCTTTGCTGCCAAAAAAGTATTTTCCCAGCAGATCAGAGAGTCAGAAAATTGGCTTCTCATGCAAAATGTCATTACCTTACGAGAAAATAAATGGAATGAACATATTTTGGATAACAGGGTGACTTTTAGGTAGCAAAGACACTTTAAATTTACCATCTTGAATGCAATAACACGTGAGAACATAGGCTGCCACATAAGAAAGAGATTAAATGCTTTCCAAATAATGACAACACATCAGTGGCATGAACAAGGCCAAGTTAATTAACTCAGAGAAAGAGTGTGCTAAGGTCCGATAAAACAAACAACCGAAAAGAGAAAAATGACCGGGACAAACAAACCAAAACAAGGATCTGCATTTCATCCCCTTTTCTTAACCAAGTTGTTGACCCAAGTGAAGAAGAAGTAAACAAGGAAAACAAATGACTTCAGCCTCCACTTTAACACCATTCATCACTGATGCTGTCTGGAGAAGCATTCATCTGTAGATCTCGTGCAAGTTTAAACACTCACAGAAATGGGTCTAATGAGTTGGAACAAGCTGGGCAACTGTCCAATGGCAAACTCACTTTTGCCTCTACTGACATCAGGGCTTAAAGCAATTTGCTGGGAATCCCTCATGCATTTACTGCATTTACATTGACCGAATTTCTCTTTCTTTACAACATCAGCAGCAAGGAATTTCAGGGCCAAATGCTGAAAGGTCACAACCTACAAATAAATGAATATTGTTTTGGCAGAAATAGATAAGAGCTGCTTACATGACCAACCAGTGACACAAAATTGTCATATTTCTACTTTGTGTTACTTAAATTTCTGCTTGTGGCCTGTGTTCCTTTCTTTATTTACATGGACTTCATCAATCTACAACAATAGTGTCAACTGGGATAGAGGGGGGAAGGTTGAGAAACAGATAAGTTGTAACAGAAACTAAAAAGGTCACAGGATGGAGCAAAGACCAGAACACAAACAAGACAACAATCCAGCAAAGCATGTGGACTGTTTAAATCCACATGAAAAGGCTGATGGGCAAACGAAAACAGGTGGGTAGTTGGGCAGATAATGTGATGTAATAAAACGGACATAAAGTCATGGGGCATCTGCCGGAGCATCTGGTGGACGGCAGACGAAAGACAGTTCAGGAAAGCAGCCTGAGGAAGTGAGAACAGGGCTGACAGGAACAGAGAGGGCAGACTGGCCCACAATGCTGCGGCAGGAATCCTGACGGAGCGATGGTACGTTAGCTGTAGTGAAGGTTACTTTACCTACTCATGTGATACTCAGGAAAACAAGGTTTGCTGTTTTCACTTTTTAAAAAAAATCCAGTGGGTTACACAACCCGAAGCTGTTACATCACTTAACAGCAACAGTGGCTGTGAACACACACACTTTGTGTCTTTCTGCTGACTCAGAAGTAAAATCGGCCAGAATGAGAGCGGCTGTCATCCTGACCGTCAGCTGTGGGGCATTATTCACCCAATCAGCCCGACTGAGAAAACACATGTGAAACAGTACGTAGCCAAGATGGTGCGGCCGGGTGTTTAGTGCGCAGTGCACACAAAGGAGCAAAAAATGTTTGCAGACGCACACCGAGTGAAAGAATTTGACATATGAATGCACAAACAAATACAGTCTGAATAAAGGGTCAACAGTGTGGTGCTCTGTAATTACCTCGGTATGAGCAGCCATTAATCTCAATAGAGTGCACACATATGTTATGTCTCTCTTGGGAATAGACTACAAACCGACGTGCTAAAAACAATGTGTTCTAGTTAATTGTTAGCAGCCCATTTTTTTCAATTGCAGATTTTCATTTTCTTTCTCGTTTTCTCTGTATGATTAATTATGTATTTGCTTTTTTCATCTTTTGCTTGCCTCTTTGGTATAGATCTGAATCCTTAATTAGATTTGCTCAAATTGACCCACTTTCCTCAGACACCAGCAGTGAAATCCCCTGAAAAGATTTTTCCAAACAGGAAATTGCAGTTTTGTTAAAGATTTCATTCCTGCATTTTACTAAGTTCATATGCGTGAGAGGAAGTGGTTAGGTACTTTGACAGGATAATTTATTTCAAATAAACACTCAATATTTTTGGTGTTGGTGACACAATCATGTCCTCACTGCTAGACAGCAATAAGCAGATTTACAGCACTAAATGAGACATGTTTCTGACATAAAACACATAATTTGCTACGTTCATCCACATTTTACTAATATTTTTCTCTTCTCGTATGCTTTTGAAGAACATATCAAATTGAGTATTCAAATATAGAGGAGCAAGCACGTTTACCTTGGATAATTTTCAGATTTCTATTGGCTGTCAAGTAGTATTAGTAGTAGTAGTACAAAATGTTCTTAATCGTGCACTAAAGACTCAAAATATCAACATAAAAAGCTCATTTTCTGTATGGATCACGGTATTCTAAATGTTGACATGTGTAATACAGTCTCCTTCTGCTTTTCAGTCTTTCAATTTTGTGTTTTTCTTACTGTTCATTGATATGTCTTCCTTTACAGCAGTGGTCCCCAAGCTTTTTTGGACTAGTTTAATGTCCAACAATATTTTCACAGACCGGTCTTTAAAAACTGGTATTTTCTAAATATAATAATAAACGTGTTTGCAACTTTATTAGCAGTGTCCTCGTTAACATCACGTCAACTTCATCACATGAGTAACGGCCTCCCAGCCCCACACTGTCAGCTTGGAGAGAAATAAAGTGACGGCTCGCAGGCTGAAAAAAACCTCCATCTCTCCTCCTCTGTCTCTACCATCATACGGGCTTATCCCGTGCCACAGTTAAGGACCAGAGGCTGACAAAAGGCGACACGTGTGACCAAGGCAAGCTACTGGACATGTGATGGAGAGAATCCGGTCATTTTCCAAAAAAAAACCAATCCAGTCCAGAATCTGAAAATCTAAATTCTTTCTGTGCGGCCCAGTACCAATTGACACACCGACCAGTACCGGTCTAATGCTACTACTAATACCCGGGGGTTGGGGACCCCTGCTCTACACTACAATTGTCTTCCATAGCTTCTCCCTTACAATAGCTCTTTTACTAAGCCTGGAATGACTGAGAGTCAGCCTGGATTGAAAACAGCTGACAACATGCTTGATTTCAAACCACCACAAACGTAACTTGTGTTGGAAACTTTTTTCTGCAACCAAACGAAAGAAAGAAAGACCACCAGGCAGTTTAAACTCTAGATCGCTGTGCCACCCTTCACTCTTGTTTCACTTCAGCTAATGCAATTGGATGTGTCCCAGGACGATCAGCCACAAAATCTCAGATCTCTAATAATGGCACTCGTACGTTCAAATGATCACTCGCTGGCCCACAGACACAAACATACAACTACACTTAACTGATACACACACACACCACACACAGGCATGTAATCCCTCTCAGATGCGCAGCCTGCTGAAGAGCATACCCAACTGTCAGTTGACAGCTCTGAACCCTCCAGCAGCCAGCTGGTAACTGATGCCAGAGACCCAGAGGGAAGAAGGCGATGCAACCCAAAGAGGAGCATGTAGCGTGAATGAGTGTGTGGGTAAATGAATGATTAATGATGTAAGTTCTTGTGATGTGTGGTTTTCATGTGGCCATTTTCAGTGTGCGCATACGTGTACAGTTCAAGTCTTTGGGTAAGTAGAAGACGTGCTGCTGTAACAATGCAACAGTATTAACGTAAATGAAGTAAATGGTCTTAATATTTTTTTACATCAAATCAACACAATACAGTACAAATAGTTTGTAAAGTCTGGATAATGCAATATTCAATGCAAACATGTGATACTAAAACTGACATTTTAGGACATTCTAGAATTTTATTCCAGTCAACCAAGATGTATAGACATAGACATAAAACCCCATATATCTTTTAATACTCTTGACAGTGATAAACTAGAGTCATAAATGAGTAATAGTCAGGGACATTAAAAAACTGCATGACGAAGCTTAATTTACATCTGGTCTTAGTAACTGGAAGGTCTGACAAACAGATCAGAGTGGACCTCGTCACAGGTTGACATTTAAAGTCTTTACTTCAATAGTAACCACAAACATTCCGTGACGAAGTGTGACCGGTGATTTGTGAATCTGTAAAAAATAAATTATTAAATAAAAGAAAGAACTGCATGTTATATGTCTGTATGTGTGCATCATTGCCTGGACTGTTTAAATACCAGCTACAGAGTCACACAGGAATATGGACTGTTGTCCATAAAGTTGGAATAATTTTGTTTTCACACACATTCCTCTTTGTTGCAAAGGTTCATTGTGGTTAGATTTTCATTGTGATATGTTTGTAAGAGATTGATCTATAATATTTTGATAAGATAAGACACAGATAAGATAAGATAAGACACAATTTATCTATCAAGAATAAATCACATTTTCACAATAATTTCATGAGAAGAGGTAAAACATATTTTATTCCAACTTTATGGGCGAGTGTATTTAATTTATTGCTCAAAAGAATGCAACACTGCATGCAGAAAGAAAGATGTTGGATTAGATTTTTCCATGATGAGATATCAATTGATGTATTTATTCATGGTTTGGTTTGTAATGTGATGTTGTCAGAAACAAGAGACAAGCCTGAAAATCCGTATTGAATGGCTCGGATTATGTAGTATAAATCAATACATGGGATCGTGAATACCTCTGAAAACGATTAGCAGTGAAAACAGTTTGTTGCTGCATTTACAAATACAAGAAACCATCAAATAAAATATCAAACACAACAGCCAAAGCTAGTTGAACTGGTGCACTGTAGTCTAAGGAGTCAGGAATTTTGAATTGTTTTTGAAAAACACATATGTTGCATCCTGAGGGCTAATATGGAGAGGGACCATCCAGTTTGGTGTCAGTGCATTAGTGCACACGTCATGGGTAGCTCGCACATCTGTGAACGCACCAATAATGCTGAACATTGTTGTTAAAAGAAGTGGCGATGCAACACGTACATGCTTGGCCCCGTCCCAACTCAAATTCAAACAGAGCCTATGTTTTTGTGACATATTTTTTTTCACATATTGCCTTTGTGGTATTTTCAGTCAAAAATAGTTTTTAATTGATTTGCAAATCATTGTATTTTAGTTTAATTTACATTTTACACTGTGCACCAACTTTCTTAGAAATAGGAAAGTAATAACACCTGGTGAAAGCTTTGAAAACCATGCAGCATACAAAACTGGCCCCACTTCTTTTAGGTTGTGTTGTAACACATCTCATTTCCCATAGTGCATCCCAGCAAATAGATAAGACAGATGTGTATTTTACTGCCTTGACAACGCATGAAGGACAAGAGGGAGGGCTATAGAGGCGGACAAACAAGACAAAGCTGCGGCTTAAAGAGGCATAGGTAGGCTTTTCTATAATTGCCTCTCGCTGAAAGGGGAAAAAAATGTCCCAGGCAGAGTCTGCTGTCTGTGACCGTTCTACATATGGTCTCTATTGTAGAAAGCCCAAAACCCAAGACTTTACCAGGCCTAATTTTATGATTTCATCTTAGAAACAAAAAATATATATATTAATTGTGGCATTACTTTGCCTCAAAATTAACTAAAATGTTTGAAAATAAATGGAAACAGCCACAAATCAGGCTTTTTTAAAAGAGACTAGGTACTTTCTGTTTAGTATGCCTCATGTTTTAGTGAGACATTTTTAATTGTGCACACAGAAGCAGATGGAGAAACCTCCGATGCAGCACATTTGCACTGTTGACCACACACAGATGCAGACTCAGATGTCTGGGGCTGTGATTTCCAATGAGTATGACACAGTGCTCAGGAGCTCCTGCAGATTTACTCAGGTGCATGAATAAAATGAAAGTTGATTGTTTCAGCCTTTTGAGGCAACAGATATTGTGCTCTTTATGGCGGACACAGAGCCTTTGGAACACAGAAACCACAGAACATTGAACACTGGTCTAATGAAAAGGTGGAAAGACCTAAAAAAGACGATGAAACATTTACCTTCAAATCATTGGAATGCCTCAAACACACAGGTAACACACAGGTAAGTTTTTTTTTTTGGGCAAACCCAGAAACTAACAGTGATCATGATTTCAAAAGCATCTTGTGGCTGAAATGAGACCAGGCTGAATGCCAACATATGTTCTGCATTAAATAATCCAATCTACAGATAATTTACAGAACACTAACGTTTGTGGAACTGCTTTTTAAAAACACTAACCAATCTTCTTTCCCTGGCCAATGAGCTTGTATAGTTTTGTAAATAATGCCAGAACTTCCAATTCAAAGCACATGCCCCTATCAAATATACCCCTATATATTACTGTTAACTGTGGTCCTGCTCTAAGAAGTTAAGGAGGTAAGTCTCTAGGTTTGTCCAGTGTTGGTTTGTGCGCAATGTCTTTCATGTTATAAAAAAATCACCTCTGTGTTCTATCATTGTAGTCATTCTACAAACTGTAACTCTAATTTTAATAATTGAAGCCTAAATGTTACTTTGAACACACCAGCCCTGTTGCTGCAACCTGACATATGCTTTGAATGTGTATGAACGGCTTCCACAGTAGAGAAAAAGGACCTTGGAAATCCCAGAAAACATGAGGTCATGCCATACCAAACCATGAGCATGAGTTCAAATGAGTCTTCCAGACGCTGAAAGTATGATGTAAAAAAATTCAATCCAATAAATCTGTGTGAAAAAGTCCTTTACACAAATGTTTCCTTATAATGATGTCTAGACATCCATCAGTAGAGACTAAATTGACTATAAAAACTCAGATTTGAGGAAAGCTCTCACTGAAGGGGCAACAGCAAAAGTGGTAAGGCTAATGCTTATTATTATTTGTAATAAAGCACAAAACAATGATGAATGGTAGTAGTGTATATACAACACAGTGAGTATGTCTGCAGATGGTAAAGTTAGTAACGAGCAACAGGAAACCACTTGGATTCCAGGTGAATAGGATTGTTACTTTTCATGAATGCATAAGAATTTATGTTATTAATACGTTCCTTTGAAACCTCTGAGTGTGTTATGTAGTTCAACACATCTCTAGGCACTGCAATAACATGCAGAATTTAAAAAACTGTTTGCTACCAGTGGCAGCTGTTATCGGAATCACCTGGCTTGCCTCGGGTCCTTAGCTTTCCTAAAACAAATGTACTTGGAGTGACTGACACCGATGCTTATGTTCTAAACACATGGCAAGAGTTAAAGATTGGCCAGGTAAATATGTCTGCCCCAAAGGAAAAACACATCTTAGGCATGCAGCAAAATTAAATCCAACTATGTTCAGACTCTTCATGTGTTTTTAAAACACAGTCACAAAAACTAGAGGTGTTAAACATGATGAAACACCAAAAATATAAGAAGTATAAGTATAAGAATACTTGGAGACAGGATTACACAAATCTGGACAATTAGCACGGTAAGGATCCTTTTGTTTTTTTGGTCTTGACAATAATGTCACAACAATTTGCAAAGCAGAAATCCAGCATTTATGATACAAAAGATTAACAATGGGTGAAAGCTTGCACTTATTTAATTTGGTCAATGCAGCACCTTCTATGATGACATACTGCACTGCATACTGCTGTCTGCTTCTTGCTCTCCTACATGCTGAGGCAGTGACCCAAATGATGCTACAAATCAGACAACAAACCAGACTCCTAAATGTCAAGACAATACAAGTGATGTCAATGAACCCAAAGGTCACAACCAAAACACATGAATCCTCAGGACCTCAGGATGAAACTTGGAATTTAGCAAAAGAAAACTAGTCCAAAGCTTATAGAAAACAAACCCATCAGTGTTGAGAATATAAAGTTGTAGAAACATTTGAAAAATGCATCATGAAGGGCTCATGCATTTCAAATGTAAGCCACAACGACCTGTGACTTTTCGACAGGTCGGCAACGGCTTTTATACATAATATGCTTGGAATCTTCAAACCTGTTACTTCAGAAGGTGCATATACCGGCCTAAAATCAAAGGCCATTTTAATATTCAAGATGACGTCTATTGGAGCATAAAACACAAAGCCACAGATTGTAGTCTGCCGCACTCGGTTCTCTTCCTCTAATTCTCTAAAACCTCCACCTCTCTCTTTTGGCATTCCTGCCTAATAGCATCATTATTGACTCTGTCTAGCGAAACGCAGGCTCCTTGTAATCTCACATAGGCGGGGCAGTTAAGACAAAAAAACTGCTGCCTTGGTTAGAGAGAAACAAAGCAAAAATTGGATGGTAGAAAAGAATGTTGAACACCAACAAAATGAGCAATAAGATGAGACTCTTTGATCATGCAGAGGAGGCAGAAGCTATCCCGTCATCTCTTCTCATCGTACAGCACAGTGCCCGGGGTTTTGGTCCGTCCCCTTTTAACTACAGATAACTGTCAGGAAAAACGTACCAAGGAAGTCTATTGATGAAGTGCAACCCATCTCCACAGCAGATATTTGAAACAAACACCAGATACTAATTAAACCCAAGCAAAACTTTTTGCAAAGTCAGTCATTTACGGTTTTGGTCTCTTCGCTTCCTTGAGTACATCAAGTGAACTCATATGCAGTTGAATGGTTTTTACTGTTTTTGCTTTGTACTCAGAAACAGTGGGGATTTTCCTGCAGTTACTACAGACAGCAGAGAGATGACAATACATAAGGAAAGAGAAAACAGAGCTCAAGCCCAGGGATACTGTCATACATCATTCCCACCTAAACCTCTAAGCAACACGGGCAACCTCTTCCTCCAGAACATTTCAAAGGTGTTCACTGTTCACAAAGGTGTTAGGGTGTTCACTGCCCTATCAAAACATAGGGTAGAACTTGTCTGTCATTTGACCCCAGTCCAACCGAGCGTGTGTTTCACTTACTGAAGACCAAGCGAATGTGGAAGTCTCCAAAACACCAAGAACTGAAGTCAACTGCTGGACTTCATTAAACAACCTACTATTAAATATAATCATCTGTTTTTGTAAGTTCCTGCTAACCTGTCCTTTGCCTTCTGTCGCTTCTCACACATCTATCCATCTGCTGAGGATGTGGACATTAAGCTCATTATGCTGGACTGCGCTGCTGAAACAACAATCTCTATGTAAATGCTTTCCGACTACACTGAATGTGTGGTACTGTGGTGCTTGTGCTGACCCAGTGCACTGGGCTCTGACCCATCTCAACCTCAGCTAATTAAACAGTAACACAAGCGTGTATAACACACACAGACACACCCTGTAACAGCAGAGTTATACTTACAAAGGCAAACATGTCTGTGTATAAGGATGTCAGCAAACCCTTAAATGTAGAATACAAGTGGAAATAAGCTGTCAACACGCAGACTGATTCTTTTATATTAACTCCACTCCTCATAGCACATTTTTGCATATTGCAGAGCTGCTTTGTTGCTAGATTTAAAAAAGCCACATTTTCTTGCTCAGAAAGGTAGAAGTACAGTGAAATGATAATGTTTTGTCTGTAAACTATCAAATAAATGTTCCAAGATTGCAGAAAGTCTGTTTTTAATATGCTTTTGACCAGTAAAAAGTGGTTTTCTTAATAAAAGATTTCTTCTCATTCACAACAGGGATGTTCATGTTCACAGCTGTTATTTGAACAATGCAGCACACTATGCCACAGCTGATTCTCTCATTAAGTGAGTGCCATTTTCAGAAGTAACAAGGGTATGAATTAATAACACCAGTAAGAAGCTGAAAATCAACCTCAACACTTCTTCACTGTAGTGTTCTCCGACTGTCCCTCAGTAAAATAACTTACGAAGTATCCTCTTACTTTCTTTCTGTCTCTCCCTGCAGGATAGAGGAAAGGGGGAGGCTTCCTGACTGATCTTCACACACAAGCCTGACCCCAATATCCACACATCCTACTGACACTCTCGCTTCACTCACAAAGGCGAGCACACACCACAGGCTGACAGAAACACAGACACACAAACACACGCTCTAACGTTTACCGTGTCAGATTGCAGTGTAAATAAAAGGGAAGCTCCGGGCATCTGATTTAAAGCAAGCCAAATCAAACAGGAGGGACTTCGTTATCTCACTGGGTCAGATGGAAAGTAGAGACGATTGATCTGTGTCAGAATGGGACAACCCCAGAATCAAAATCCTTACGAAAACAAAACTGGTTCTCTTCAAGGGTTTTGGATACTTTTGGAGAAGGACAAAAAGTGAAGCAGAGAGATAGGGGTAGAACAACATTGGTTAGCGATCCCTGCTTGCAGTGCGCTGTGCTAATCATTCCTCTCTTCCCCTGGGGCTTCAGGAGACCACATTCTGACATCCTCGTAAACATTTTAAAAAGCAAACCAATGTCACTTGGTGGTGAGCGACAAACACAAAGCCACCAGTGCATGTAGAGAAGCCAGTAGTGACGTTCTGACCCAAACTTTTGCAGTTTCAGTTTACTTTTAAAAGAAAACCTTGTAATGATTTCCTAGTGGTGGCACCATTTGTTATGAATCAAGTCTGTTAGATACAAGTAACAACTGCAGTATTCTTTCACTACTGGTTCTTTTTCCAAGATACAACGCATTACAGCTGCTAATGATCTAAGTTTTAATTTCCCCGCAGAGGCATGCAATGATGAATTCATCATTTGTAACACTTGTGTATACTGAACATATTTCTTCCTTGAATATAATTATTATTCTAGGCACAGAGCTGGCAGTACGGTGATTGATATGAACTGTGCTTCATAAGAATTTGTGACATGCAGAAATTGAGCAGAGGAGAACAAACATCTGGAATAGGAATCTGTCTCCTCACCACACAGACAACCTCTGTCCATTCATCTCTTTTCTCCTCTGTCAGATCTCCTGGATCAGGTTGTCTCTACAGTTGCAAAGTGTAACAAAGTTAAATACAGTAGATTTCAAACACATATCATAAAACAGTGAGGAAGATGTCCATAAAAAAGTTTTAAAGGGCATTTTGGTAGGATACTACACCAACTTTACAAAACTGAGTGTATGGCAAGAAAAGGCTGAGAGACTGAAGAGACTGGAGTAGGTGGTACCACAAAAGGTTTAAAGGCTGCTAGTATAGCAAACAGTATTTCTGTCACTACTTGTCTCTGCTGACCTATATTTCTAAAGTGTTGTTTCTGGAAAGCATTTTACTGCACACACACACGCACGCACACACACACACACACACACACACACACACACACACACACACACACACACACATACAGTGCTCTGCACTATGTCTCCTTGCTGTTGTTGAATGAGCATTTTCGCAGGTGGACACCTTCCACCTCCAAATCAACACACAAACCCCCGTGACTTTGCACGACAGCAGCCTTTGATGTGTTGGTCTTTTGGGAGCAGATAAGTGACCTCACATCCTTCCAAGAAAACAGTAATTACAGAAACTTTAAACTCCTTACACAAAGCCTCTCCATCAACAAAGCTGTCAAATTTAAAAGGGCAATTCCGTGACACTGTAAATGTGAGGTGATATAACCTACTAAGTGCGTCCATTGAACAATGTACTCTGCAGTAGTACTGTTAAACTGCCATGCCACTGACCAAAGGACCTCCTGCAATACTAACCAAATGTGTTTGGACACTTTGATTTACATGTCTTTACTCTATGAAGGTGTGTGACTGTGTGTGACTTGCACCCCTGACCTACAAGCCAAGCTTAGAGTTAGACAGGCCAACTGCATATCGTGCAGGCATTATGAGAATAAGAGCGCACCAAAGGGTGATGATAATCATCATCAGTTGCTTTCCAAACCTAGAGCCACACACTAACCCCGGCGGAATGCTAATGATAGTGACCGCCAGGCTGAACATCTGTCAGTCCCTCCTTTCGAGGTGTGAGGAAAGTAGGGCGGACTGTGAGCAAACTATGACATTTCTCACTTTTCTTTTGGGCTTTTGTCTGCATGGCAAAGAGTGATTTCTAAGTAACCGCAAAACACTAAAGCAAATTTTACAACAAAATGTCATATTCAATAAAGGAAAATATAAAAGTGGCCACCACACAATAAGACCCGTTATGTGTTCAGTGCGTTACCTGGGTCATGGAATGGCACCAGGGCAAAGTTGTACAGAGGTCTCTTTGGCCGGCTTAGGGAGGTTTCCAAAATCTTGGACGCGCCCTCGATAACCTGGACCAGGTCGTCGTACATGGAGCCGGTCACATCAAAGACAAATGCCAAGGTGGATGCTCCCTCCGGGATGTCCTGCTCCAGGACCCCTGTCCCCGAGTCCTGCGCAGCGCTATGCGCCACTAACACAGCCAATGACAGCCACACTAATCTGGAGCCCATTTCAGCTCCGAGAGTCTTCTCACACAAAGTTTGGGGATAATTTGCTTCTCGCCAATCGGAACCTCAAGAGAAGTCTCGATCTAGAGGCAGAGACATCAGGCTCCAAAACGTCTTTGAAAGTGCTCAGAAATGTCGACGCAAAGACCGTCAGTCACGCAGGGAACTCTCTCGTTCGTACGTCTGGCGCATTCGTGCGCCTCTTGGGTTCCAGAAGCCGCAGTCTCCAGCCCCTCTGTGATCCTGGACTGAGAGATCCCAGAGCCTGTGACGGTGCCTGTTGTGTGCTGGATCTGCGGACCCAGGAGCCCTTGTTCTGCTCTGTCACACAGAGACCACCTCTCCGTGGGGCAGAACGTCTCCGAGGCGCAAACTAAGCGCATGCAGAGCAGCAGCGCCCTGATTGGATGAGGAGTTTTTGGGCGACTTGGAGAGACGCTATACGCAATTTACTTTAATTAAGTCATATTTCACGAAGAGTTGCAGTATGCTTGTGTTTGCCAGTGTCAACTCCTAATTTTGATGTGTCATTAGTTCATGTCTCACAGAGATTCTTTTGAGAATCAACGAGGGAGTCTAAACAAATTATAAGAAATGCTGTTAATGTTGAACTACTATGAAGCCTAATATTCAGATACCAAAATGAATGCACAGCGCTGAAGATGGATATGAGAAAAGCTGGTTTGAAACCAGGACTATCGCACGTCAGCCCATCGGTGAATTTGTGTTCTGTACTGCCATCTAGCGGTACAGCTCTGACCTCACCCTCCAATGATGTTCATCTGAAAATATTTCCAAAATAACTTACAGTAATAACTAACAGTCAATGCAGCAATGATGTATCAATATCCACAAAAATTCTCCAAAGAAAAGAAACAATCACAAACTTAGTGCTATGGCTGGTCTGCCTTTAGAGACAGATTACGGCCAAAGGTAGTTTTATAATTTCTTGGTGTGTTGACTGAGTTAATGAGTTAATTTTAAAATTAGAAGTTAACATCAAAGTCATGTGATAAACTAATTTTATAAAAGTTTGAAAGATTAAAAGAGGGGTTAAAGCCTAGGTTATACTATCTATTTGTGTAAAAATTGCTAAACTAGCTCCACCCTGAGCTGTTAAAAACTGTTTATGCACTAATTCATCAGTATATGTAACCGAACTTCAGATGATAAATGAGTTCCTGTCGACATTTTGCCATATATTTCTGCAAATAATGGTTGTGCACCTAAATAAGTGTTTGAATAACAGGCTTTTAGTTGTCATGGAGAATTTTTGTAATCATGTATCTTGCTACTTTTGCTTAAGTAAAATATGTAAGTACCTTAACAACTAACTGCCTTGAACAAAATTATTTGTTCTTTGTTCTTAAAGGACATCCTCTTGTTACTGTTCATATAAGAAGCATAAGAAGAAGCTTCTTCATCCACGCTGCTCCAGTGTGAGCAAATAATGAAACTACATGGGAGAGTAATGTAATTTTTTCAAGCTTTTTTGGTCCTGGACAAGACATTGATACGCCCATAGCATCACCATCATCTATGTGCAGCTAGCAATCATTAAAATATATAAAAATGTTGTTTAAAGACCACTTTCAAAGTAAATTGAATACTTTGACACTAGGAGGAGCCACTGCACCACTGAAATCTCCTACTGCTGATGTTGCAGGGCTTCAGAAACTGGTTAAAGGCGTAGACACCATGAGAGCAAGATACATAATTTTCTATTCTTACAATCTATATCTATATCATTTATACCATGACACTTCCATTATTGTATTCTCTGGCTTTTTCAATTTTCACCAGGTCTTTACTGAAAGAGGTGGACAGATAGATGGAAACATTCAAATAGGAATCCAAAGCTCACAAACCAAGGAACAGTCAAATGATGCAGGAAGAGACCATTTGCCGATAAGCATTTTGCATGGCAAACAAATTGTGAGGCTAAAGCTTTTGCAGAATGCATTTTGGCAAATCGAGCAGGCAGTCAGTGATTACACAACACACTTCTCAAGATAAATAAACCATTTTTCCAAGCTGAAATAACAAGTGTCAGAAGTACATCCTGTTCCTAACAAGCTCATACAGGAAAGAATAATAAAGGGATTATTAGCACACTCACTTGCGTTGTCACACACTAATTACACATTTTATTTACACAAGTGTCATTCCCTGTGCTGGCATGCTAGCAATATGATTGACTCATCTCAAAAAATCTGGGGGTGAGGGTTTGTTGGAATTTCTGTGAATTTCGACTCAGATATAATGTGAGACAGAACACTATCGAACAAACAACTGTCGAGACATTTCTTTCAGACAGATTTACACACACACGTGCTGTAGCTTGCTTCCAGTGTGTACAGCAGGTTCAGTTCTGCCAAAGTAAAGAGAATTGTTATCAGGTGTGAGCAAACAGACCTGAACAGTAAGTTTAGTAGAAACTGTTACATTTGCTTCCACATCACAACCCAGTCCCAACAAGTCAGCATTCTCAGAAACCTCAAAGACTTTGTAGAACAAGATTTTAGATGTACAGACTGGTACAACACTGTCCCAGGATACCCTCAGCACTGACATAAATAAAATGAATGGGTGAATAATTTTGTTGACCAGTAGACAAGTAAGTTGTCATTTTACCAACATCCTGTCCAACATCTCAGACTACAGTCTTGTTTTTGTTTTGGAGTAAATCATCTGTACATCTACAACATTACAACATATAAATGTGATGATTCTCATTTGTGAATAATACCATTTTGTCTTGTTAGGACTTGTACCACTGGTTAGATTTTTACATAAAAAAGCTTAGCAATCATTCCCTTCACTGTCTGTTATTACAGGTGCTGTTGGACTGGTGGACAGGACTGGTTTTGCCAACCATGAGACTCTTTGATCATGCAGAGGAGGCAGAAGCTATCATCTCTTCTCATCATACAGTACAGTGCTCGGGGTTTTGGTCCGACCCCTTTTAACTACAGATAACTGCCACGAAAAGCATACCAAGGAAGTCTATTGATAGATTCTGGCACGGTGGTGGTTTGGCAGGAACTCACAACCCCATGTTCCATAGCTTTGCCATACCTAACAAAACTCAACAAGTCAGTGAATTTCACATGAAAGTTGCATAACTTTCTTTTCTATTGCACAAGAAATCTCTGCCCAATCTTAACGCCATAGTCTCACTGCACTGTTACATTTTCTGGAAGTCCTACAGTACTGGTTTAAGAAGAATTACAGGACTGACAATGAGGTGTGACACAAATGTGACACAGATGCATGGCAAATGGATGGCGTCTATACAGGCTGTACACTGTGACAAAAACAGAGACACGTAAGGGAGAGCAAGGAAGCTTTTTCTCTCCAAAGGAAAGCAGACAATTTTCCTTCCCTGGTGGATTGCTTTTTTGGGGTTAAGAAAGAAATAACAGCTACCTTCTGGTACTTGCAAATTATTTTTCAACCATGTGCACTTGTCTGTTGATCACTAAGCACTTCCAGAAATTAAAATTTAGGCCTCTGCAATCTTTGTTATTCCAAAATAGAATAATGAGAGAGATCACTAAAAGGGCAACAATTAGTTGAAAATGACCAAAATCAGCCATGGAAATCATGTTGTTATTACTTAACGAAGAGCTTGCCACTGTGAACAAGAGAGATACAACATATTTTCAGGGGAAGAGAGTTGAGGTAGTAACAGGAAGGAAAGACAGACAAAGTTAGGCAACAATGCAGTTTCACAATAATAACTTTCTCCTCCTTTAATCATCTTTTATCATCCTGCACTTTCTAAATTGTTTGTTAACAATTCTTTAACAATTTTCAATAGTTCTCAAAAGTACCCAGCATAGGAAATAACTAGCAGGAGAACATACTTGCATGTGTGAGTTATTTTAATTGTCCTGCAGATTGCCATTGTACAATGTGTTTTCCGGTGAGAATGTGTGTGTTTTTCTGCCCGTGTTGTAGCATACGATACCTAGATAAGTGTGAAAATTACTGGCTGTTGAGAGCAGGTCAGGCAGCACTATAGCACATAAACACTGTCCCCTCTGTCTCCCAAACAGCTACCTCATGACACATGCACTCCATCCTTCCAGTAAGCCAACCAGAAAGCCAGTACTGAGGCCTGGAGCTGTGTTGGCCAACAGACCTAATCCCTGGGTTTACTGGCTCTCGTCTCACTAAAGTCGCTCTTTTGTAGTGAACACATCTCATCTGGCCAATGAGGCTCACTGACTGTGCACATACACACCAACATACCATTTGTAATCCGTCCCTATTCTTTATTTTTATCTCCCACTCTCGCTTTCAAAAACACACACTGCACAGCATAGACAGGAGAGTAACCACGCGAATACCAGCATTTGTGTGCACAAACAATTGTCCCCACTGTCTCATTCTCCCTCTCCCTTTCTCTCTCTCTCTCTTTGTCCCTCTCACACACACACATTGGACTATCTGGTCAGGATTTTGTAAATAGTGAACATCAGAATGTGCATTAACAAATGATATTAATTCACAAATCTTACACTCCTTCACACTTAACACAGTAACTACTTTTGACCTCAGAAAATTGAATACAGTCTCATTCTTTACCCAGCGTTGGGTGATAATTGAAAAGACAGACAATAAAAGTAGAAACTTCCCACCGTCCTTCAGTTTTGGATCTAACTGGATCTGACCAGAGCGATGGCTTTGCAATCTAGTTTTACTCCTCTTTTTAACTTTCCCAGTCACTTTGTTTACTCTAGCCTCTGTACATTCCTTCTCTTCAAGGTTACGGTTAGTGTTGGTCAGATAATTGAGCATTCACCCGGACTTTGTTTTTTAGAAGGCCAGAAACACACTATATGCAAGAATATTGTGCATACGCTCATGTCTGTGTGAGGGTATGGGTGTGTCAGAAAGTGAAAAAACAATACCGAGATTCTGGGCAGCATGGAGGAGTGAGGGCAGCACAGCAAACGGTAGCTCCTGCAAGGACAACCCTTGTGACCTGCAGTATAAAGGCTTATATGAATTTGAAAATACACCTGTTTGTCCCAGTTCACTTACTCTGTCAGTGCCTTGGTCACCATGGTCATAATTATAGGACTACTGAAAACAGGCCACTATTAAGCCATTTACTGTTAATGATTACATAACCTGAACCCCCAGTAACCTAGCAGTAGCAGTAGCAGGTGTTTGAGCAGAGAAAAGTGACAGCTAAAGCAAGTTATTAAAGCTACTAAAGCTTACTATCTATGGAATATACTTCATATTATGATAATTTACAAAATAATGTATTGTTATTTGCCATTTTAAACAGCACAATTACTGTTTACTTTATACAGAATGACAAAAAATAATGCTTACTGTTTGTCAAATTTTATGGTGGTATTAAAACTCTAATTAGAGGCAACCTACTTTTGGTGAATTCACATTAAAAACACGACTCGTTGGTTTCCCTACAATGGTAGAACACTACACAAAAATAAAAATGTGTCCGTATTAAAAATTTTTGCGATTCAGGCTCTCGTATTACTTGGAATTGGATGATTACACATATTTGTGGGGTTTCCCACTTGTAGATTTTTAAACTGATAAACAGTTAAATTGCTGCTGTGTTTTGGGAACAGTGGCCTTTTCTACACCCAAATCCACCTAGTGTAATAACACAACAAACAGTAATACCAAAATTATTAGGAGGAAATTATACTGTCTCTGACATACTGCCCCCCGCTGTAACATTAACATCTCTGTAGGGAATTCTGGTCAGTCATGTGACCGGTCCTATCAGTGTAATTACAACTTTTACCACTCTACTAAATGGACAAATTAAAACTGTGACAACAGGCTATTGTCTGTCCACCATTATGACTGCAGAACACAAACTGCAACAGCAGAAAGAGAATATAAACTCTGAACTGTCATATTAAATGTCATATACTACATCTCTCAATTCCTCTGTTTCCATTTCAGAAACAGTCTTAGATCTTATATCCGTCTTACCCTTGTTGCTGATGTTCTCACACCATTTCTTCACTGTCACAGACATCTTATTTTCAACGTGTCACTTCCTTTTTCCATTTTACTGTGAGTGAGTGTTTAATAAAGAGGTTCTGTGGGAGGAAAGGGAAAGAAAATAATGGGACATCATGCATAAAATGGTCTGCAATGAACACAATGAAAGAATGCGACTTAAATAATACAATTAGATAGGGATGGTGGGATCTGAGAGGGGATTAAAGTTTAACATTATAAAGCAATAGCTTAGAGAAAAAGGAGACGGAAGGTGGGTGGACATGTCCTACAAAATAGTGCGTTATGCAACAAATACACAGTGTGTGTCTTTGCCGTTCTGGATGACAATGACAATGTGCCTTCCTCTCCTTTTTAGATAAAGTCACACACTTGTTAACGACAGCTGAGTTTGTGACAATACAGTCTATCACAGCCCATCTTAGTGTTCTCCTGACAGAAGACATAGTCTGGGTATGTTTCTTTGTGTGTTAAGGGACATCATGTCTTCAAACTGTTCCACCACAAAAGGAAACATCAGGCAAAAATAGACAAGTTTCATCAGTAAGCCACACTTCCCATGGCCTTCAGGAAGCTTACTTGTGGATGTTTATCTTTCATAAGATGCAAGAAATGCAAAGTGTGCAGGTTTTTGCAGCTAAACAGAAACAAAAACAAATGCCAGCATGAAACTAAAGGTTTCTCTTATATGCACTTGTGACATTAATTAATGTGGTGTTTTTTTGAGTGTGGTCAGAAGGGTTTAATTACATGTGCTCTTTGGTTCCCACCACATATTTTCCTACAGACTCTTTGCACGTGTTGCTCGACAAAGCAACGTGAACATGTTTTCCAATTTAGCAAATCGGCCTTGTTGTCGTGCTCTGAGCTACTTCCTTGGGATTTGTACAGTCTCCTAAAAATCACAGTGTAAACTCATTCAAATAAACACATGTGGAAACACATTCAAATAAGCAGCATACACATGGGCATTAAAATAAGACGTATTTAGATATTTAAATACATCAACCAGTTTTCAAAACAAGAGCACAATGTAATTAATAAATGCCATATTTGTTAAACTATTTTGTTTGATTAGCATAGAATTTGTCTCTAACTTGTGTCTATTACAATATGCCTTTATCCTCTAAATGCATTCTTCTCCTTGTACCTCATTGTCTCATCTTTTTCGTTAATATTACAAATGCAACAGAAGTTACCCTCAGTAAAGACAGACCGTATTAGTTATTAAATATTGGCTAGCTTACCTAGCCAATAGTTACAATAGCTATTTGTTGTATTTATATACTACATGAATAACTCCCCCAGTACGTAAAGCCCAAAATACACTGCATATAAAACTAATACAAAACATGAAGTTATTTAAAATGAAAATATCAGTGACAGACATTAAGTGAAATATTTCACAAAAATCAAAAACACAAGCTAAGCCTTACCGTTCTCATGCTAATGTAGGTCAACCTGTGTTGTTAGCTAGCTGCCGCTAACGTTACATGCAGCTAATGTTAGCTTAAAGATGCTAGCTAAAGTCAAAGCACACTCTATTTTTAAAATAAACTTATTCAAAGTCATTATGTTTTATTACTAACAACGTTATTTTACTGTTAGCAATATGCCAAAACCAGACATGTAACAGTCTGTAAACACTACACGTTACTATATTAACTATTGGAGCTATCTGAGTCTGCTAGCCTGTGCTACTGGGTTCTAAATGACAAAAGATCTTGGACAAATTTTAAATATGGAAAAGTAAAATGTCGATGTGCAATTCTGTCTTATAGTTCAACCATTTATGTTTGCATAATCTTACCTGGTTGTAATTTTCTTTAAAGAAAATTGTTTTACCCTCTGTTAATGGTTAAAGATGTATGATTTTGTCAAGTGTGTTGAAAGTATCTCAGTACAGGACCTTAAGAAATCTGGGGGAAACTTATAGAAAAGTATTTATATTTAAGCACTTTATTATTTATATAGTACTGCAATGGTGTCACCTTGTTGAAAATTATTATCTTATTTTCCCCCACTGGACAATTAAGAATATTTGCATATGGCATTTTGTAAGCCACATGCAAAAGTAGGAAAAGCACAGGTATAAACCATGAAATTAACAATGATTAAAGTCAATTCTACTGCTTCTGTTTTGAAGTGAGGTGCATGTTTGTGCATCCATGTGGACTTATTGTTAATTTTTAACACTTGTGCTTTCCCTACTGTGACAAATCAAAAGTTGTGCCCTGACAAAGGGCATCAGAATGAAAATCCTGGTTACTATTATACTTCACCATGGTAACACAGCGATGTGGCCTGTGCGCCGGGTTTATGAGGGGAGAGGCGCATCAACAAGGTCACTGCAGGTTTTTCAAAGTGTGTATTATTTACTGTTATGGCTACAATCCATGTGAGGGTATGCAGGCCAGTGTGATAGAGCCCGTGTTTCACATCCTGCTGAAGCAGGTGACCTTTTTGTTGTCACTTCTCGAAATGGTGAAATTCTGACAAAAATAATCATCACTAAAATATTTGAGAACTGACACAGCAGGACGGGCTTTCCTCTAATAACAATAACAGTCATTCAGTGACAACATTCCTTCCCTTCCAGATAAGGAAGGTAGACACATATCAGAGCTACGTGACCTTGGACAACACTGAAAGGCAAGGGTGTTTTTTCTGGATCAGCTCTGTGTAGGTGCATCATGTGCTATAGACATGACAAGCAAACAAAGGTCGACAGTATCCATTGTGCATGGGTAAATATTTTTACATTTCTCATCATTATGCTTTTCTTCTTCCTCCTACTAATTTAGCTTTTGCATTAATATGTTACTAATAAATTATTTTAAGCAAATGAATTAATCCAAATGTACACTGTGTCGGTATGTCCTCCATAAGTCTCTACCCCGATGATCTCATCCCACACACACAGCCACACACGGTAGCTGTAGAAATGTGCAGTTATTTTGATTTGCATATCTATAACAGGCATATGTTGTGAGATTTCTGAACTTCAGCAGCGAATATTTGAAAGTGTTTAAAACATTTGCATTTAGTCATTTGGCAACCAGTTTCAGTTCATTACATTATTCGTTTTATATTATATTTTTTATGCAGATGATTACATGTTGCAGCTAATATGAGACTGAGGGAAAGTGTGCCTTTGTGGGCCTTAGCTTAAGCCCAACCAGAAATATGTATATGCCATTTAACTTCAAACAATTCACATTCAGTTAACAATGTTAAGTTGACAGGTGAAAATATTTAAAGAGAGAAACTCAGATGGTCTGTTTACTCTTTAGCTTTTATTCATTAATGTTGCTTTCTTTTTGTCTATCTACAAAAATTGCTCAACAACTATTGTATCAATGAATTTTGACCAAAGAGGCAAATGAAGGTGTCGGTGACCTATAAAATGTGATTCACCTGACCTCAAATCCGAACTTGTCATCAGTGTGGACAGTGTTGTCTGTCTTTATTCTATTTAATATGGAAACAGCTTGAGCCCTGTAGGAAGACCAGGAAGGATTATAAAACTGATGATTATGAAACTGAGTGATGGTTTTTAGCCCAAAACATAAGATAGTGGCCAAAATATCAACACTGTTCTTCACTGGTAGAATTTGACATTGAGAAAAAAACAATGGAACCCAGTCACAATATGAGAGTATTTTTAAAAGAAGCTGATCCAAGTTCATTCACTTCATTGAATGCATCTACAAAAGATGCTGGGAATATAGGCTAGTTTTATGGTCTCTAAGCTGGAAAGAAAACACTTTTGTTTTTGCTATTTACATCTATGAGCACAGTTATTTTAAATTAGTTTAAGCTTTATCAATATTTGTCAAGATTTAACTCTTGAAGTTGACAAAAAGCACCATAGTCCCGCAGCTAACATGACGAACTTGCTTCTGTCCAGGCAATAAATAAGACTTCCTGCTAGAACTACTGGGAAATATGCTAATATGGTTTTCTTATTAACCTATTCTTATGATCAGGGTGAACTATCAGAAATCTATTCAATGCATCATTTTAAGGTACAGTAAAGGACTAAAAGTTTCGATTAGAGTAGAACTTTTTTTTTCACCAACATAAATTATTTTTACACATTTAGTTAGTATATTTTAGGGTTGAGTTTGCATCCAATTATATGCCTTTTTATCGTAAGGGGATGCAAACTTTTGCACCCAACTGTAAGCTGAATTATCTAAACTAATTATAACTGATAACTGATAAATGATAACTTTCAATGGTCAGTCATAAGTACAATGGTGTTAATTAAAATAAATATTGGCTAATTCATAACATTCCTGCGCATTTCCAGTTTATTAACAACAGATAAAGTCGAGATGTTTTGCAGAATTATTAATACATATTAGATTTTCTTACATGCAGTATTAATACATATTTTTGTTATGTTCAGTTATACAGTTTAAAATGCATTGCTAAATAAAGCAAGACAGCCATAGATGTATTATGATCCAATTTCTAAGGTAAATATTATGGACTGTCACAGCAGAATACGCATGCTTGATATTTGTTGCTGGTGCCATTACTAACACATCAAAGACAATTATAGTGCAGATGCTGCTTGAATAACACAATAACAAGGAGGACAATCTGCAAAATCCCTCAGAGATAGGCGCAATCTCTTGTATATAGTAGCCAAAAATGTCCATACACAACCAAGGTCACCAATCTTTATTTCTGTCTTCAATAGAACAACCTACGGCTAAAATTTGCTTACAAAACTGAGTGTATTTGGTTGAAATGCATCCAGCATGTGAGACAGAGAGACACCAGCACATATCAATATTACTTACAGCACTTATAGTAGTCTTTCTGCACAACTAACTCACATGGTTCAGCCTTTAGAGTAAATGCCACGGGCTCCCCTGTCACAGCACTGCACAGCCGGACATGCTGTATAATTCAGCATCATTTGCTTGTTCATTTAATCCACCATAACTGAGTAGGCTCTAAAGTTGAGAAAGAAGAAGCAGACGTAAAGCCCTTGCTAAGTTATTAAAAATACCAAGAGACAACCTGTCTAGAAGTAAATGTGCATATTGTCATGAAGCTTTAAAGACTGATCCCTTATTATTTTTTTCTTATTTCCAATTTAAAAAAAAAAGCAATAGTAAAATCCCAATTTAACGTTAAGGAAAAAAGGTCAACTGCCCAGGAAAGGACATTAATGTGCTGACCTACTTATCCTGGCAGTCCATTCTGAAGCTTTGACAATTTAACTAGAATTATGTCCAAACATTTCCTCTGTGAAGCAGCACAAAAGTGTGATTAGCACTAATCCAACTGGTATCAATGTGACATGGTTGTAAAATGTGCTCTGTGCGTGCTATAATCAGTCTATGTCAATAACAGTGTTACACATCCACAGCCGCTACGCAAAGGTAAACTGACTTTCCAGCTTTTCAAACAATATTGAACTTTTAGTAGTTGTGCAAATTGCACAACTGCAACCAACGCAGACCAGGCCGCATTGTGTGTAATCTGTAAAGTTACATCTGCCCGTTGAATTGACAGAATGAAATATTTCGAAATGCCTGGGCCAAATTTGATGTACTGGCAGTAAGAGGTGCTATGACTTTTCTAAAGTATCAGCGTGTCTTTCCTCACTTCTGATTTAAAAAAAAAAAACAGTTTTTAATGTTACGTATCGGCCTTGCTTGGAACTGTTGCCTCTCTGAGTTAGGCGTTAACATTTCAACCACAACCCTGCGTGCTCATTTTGAGGTAGCTAACAAATGTTGTTCTGTGGCAGCTTGTCACTGAGCTGATTAGTCTTTCATTCTTGTTGAGACTTGAGTCTATGACAAGCTTCTTCACATCTTTCCACTTGATGTCTGTCCACCAGTGTGCTCTGTTGTGCAGTCCAGCTCCTGTGATAAAGCCGAATGCTCCTGCAGGCCTCCAGCATTCTTTCCTGCAAAAACATGAAATATTAAAAATATTCTTTGAAGTGGGAATACAATCAGTACACATAGGACCAGAAATAACTTGCAATAAATGTAACATGGTGTTACTCTGATTAATAATTGTAACGACATTACTGTTTCGAAATTGTAATCCATTACATTACCTGACACCAAATAGTAATATTACAGTAATATTAATAGTACAGTGCTGGATTTATTGTGTTACAAAGTTCCTCTCTTTGTAAAGTATGATAATTGCCTTTCTGGGTTGAATAAAGTGTATGACCTTACTGCTGCTGTAATGCCAGCGAGTTGCCAGTTACTCTGGCTGTAAGAGATAAAAGTGACTAGGGTCATAATGATGTAAGATTTCCTCTCTGAAAGTACACTGGTTAAACGTTAAACCGCTTATGAGCTGATAGCCAAAAGCCACAGCCAGCCTGCATGTGTGTGTTTGCTGACGCGTTAGGGTCAAAACTTTTTTTTTTCTAACCCAGTTAGGACCTTCTGGCAAAGTGAGGAGCTTTTGCTGGTCCTAACAAGTTGAAAGGCCTGTTTGAGGGCTCAAACGTGGTTTAGGGGTTGAGGTTAGGGTAAGGGCTGGGCATTCAGTTGTGATGGATAGACTAAGGGGCAAGGAAATGCATCATGTCAAGAAAAGAAATATCACACTTTGTGTGTGTGTTTGCTCACATGTTAGCACAAGCAACATGCAGCATGCTCAACATGTGTGTGTCTGTCTCAGCTTGTTGACATTTGACCTATGATGTTATCTAGGTCGTAGTTTGTGTCTACCTGCTTTGGGGATAACCTCTTCTGCAGGTCCAACAATCAAAGACAACATCCTTTTGCAATGTCCGCAGCCTTGCTTTATGCCCAGTTTCTATTGTAGAACAGTCACAATGTCCCTATTAACCACACAGAATTTGAATGGAATAATCAATGACTGTGTGTGTGGTGGCAGTACAAATGATCTTTCTATTTGTATACTCGACCATCAGAGTTATTAAAATTTTGTTGTAAGCCAGAAGGGAGGCATACCTGTGTTTTCCTGTCCTTTAAAGGCTGTATAGGAGCTTTTGTTAAATCGGCATTGCTACTATGGTGTCAAAAGAGACTTGTGGACATCATTGTATATTATTGTAAAGGGAATGTTCTGCTTACTTGCTTTATATGGAAAGCATAGCGTGATGAGCTAGGTGCTGGTACACAGCTCATTAGGGACTGCAGTCAGCTTTTTCTCAGCGGCCTACTGTCACTGTGGGTGAGGCAAGAGGAAAACTGTGAGATATTAAACTCTCATTAACTAAGACCCAAAGGAATTAACTCAACCTGCATTTAGACTCAGTGTTTGAATCACTTTGTTATTCTATTCAGTGGGGACTTTAGAAAACAGGAGTGTGTTGGTATAAATGTATTAAAGTGGTGAGTTTTCAATTCACACTTAGGTGATTATGACTGTGAAATCTGTTGAAGCAAAGAGGAAAAAGATCAGGAGGTGGTAAGAGCCTCGAGGTTGGACTAGAGCTAATTGTTAGATTTTATCATTTGAGGGGAGCTGCCGTGTATGTGTCTTGATTCTGCTTTTTATGTCCTCTTCTCCTTGAGTGAATACGCAATGCTGCTGTGAGGGTACACAGAAATATGAAGTCGACTGCACTATGAATCATTTATACGTAGATCCGTTGCTTGTTGTAAACATGTACTTCTGACGACATGTTGCATTTGCTCCAAGTATATTAAATTGGAGCATCTGATGGGTTTGATGGTGATGTTTAGCCTTTTTAATTTAATAAAATTCCCCAGATTGCAGCAATACTTGTTCCTTGCTCTGTGCAATATATATGAGGTTTATGAGTTCAGCTGAGATAATCCTGTCTTAACAGTTGCATGAAAAGGAGAAGAGAGCTTATTGAGAGGGATGGCATTAGATTAAAAGACTGCCTACTGCAAAGGAAGACTGATGCTATTTATGTCTCACAGAAATGAGCATCTAACAAATTGTCAACATGTCAGGCAACAGCTTGATTCAAAAGACGTCAGAGGCAATTCTATACATGTAGAAAGAAAGAAGAGAACAGACAAAAGAACGAGCGATTGAAATGATCTACAACCAAATTCAAATTAGTGTATGTCTACAGATTTGCATGTTTTTAAACTGGTGCCATGTAAAGTCATCATCATGAGCAGTAGGAGAGATGATGTGGTTTTTTAATGATTACATAACGTACAATAATTTGTACTCACACACAAACACCGACACACAATTCTACCATTAAAGTTGCATCAGTCAGACATGATGTGATATTGTTGAAAGTCAGTGAACCAGTGCTGTGTGACTCAGTTATGATTGTTTATTGTTTGATTATAATGGTTTTAAATAGCTGCCTTGTGTCCTGCAAGTGGTTTATTGTTTGATTTTTTTGATGTTTCCCGAATAAACTTGCAGCCTATTACAAAAAAAAGAAAAATGCCATACAAGCATGTGACTACTAAAATTAACTTTTGTCGCTTTCCTTACTTTTATTTTGTTGAACTCACCCTTATTGTACATTGTTACAATTGTTCCAACATGGGAGAACATGTGTATTTCTTAAATTTCATTTCTTAAAAGCAGGAAACACCACTGGGTTTGTAAAGTGAGAGTCTGAGAGGGGTTTTGTGTACTTTCATGGGACATTTAGCCAGACTCTTGTGACTCTCTTGTGACTCTTGCTCCTGTGGGGACTACAGGAGAGACTGGCACAGTTCTTGTGGGAAAGGCTAGAGAGGGTGTTGGGCTACAGCAAGGCTTTGTGCCTCTGTTACAACAATCAGCCCCTCCAGAAGGAGTTACCTGGGATTTATCAGCTGCTTGTAACTGATAGCTCACAATGGGCTGCAGAGTGTAATGTACAGGATGGTAACAGCAGCTCCGTTTTCCAACACTGAGCTCTCGTTTGATAGAGTCAGTGCTTAAGTAAAATTAGGTGGAAAATATATGAATGTCCCTTTGAGTATGGCCTATTTCACACCACACTATATCCAAGATTTATTGTGTTTTTCTAGGGCCCACTTAGTAAGGTTTAACAGTAGAGCTGTCAAGACACTCATTTTGGCCAGTTTTTAGGTACTACCCAAAATTAAAATGTGTATTTTATATCAAAATTGTCATTATAAACAACACACAAAAGACATTTAGGCATTTCTACCTTGAATGGTCATAGCAGTTATATTAATTATATGAATCTATAAATAGCCTATCGTTTTAGTGTTTGCTCCTTTTTTATACTTAAGAAAACACATATCATATGACTAACACCCATTAATGTTTTTTTCAAGCTTTGCTGGCTGCTTGTTTTAGAGCATTTTTCTTATTCTTTTTCTGTGATGTCAGACTGGCCCTTTTGGGCAATATGAGTTTCTTCATGTTCATAAAGCAGTGTGAAATGCATACTGCTCATGTTTTTACATGAGCAAATTATGATATCCTAAGATCCATACAAGGATAAATTAATTTTACAAAAAAAATAATAGAATATTGATATTGTTAACATTTGTGTCAAAAATTACAAAAGCAATTCTGTGGTTCTGTGTTTTCATATTATTTGAATTTCATATGTTTATGTCCTGATGTTTATTTTTTCTATCCTGACATTACAGATGCATTTATTTTTACATTTTAGGACGATTAGTGAAATTATAGGCAAATGATATATCAATGTCATAAATCATATCCTAGATACACTATACAGTATACCTCCTTGTAAAATGATTTCCATGGCTCTGTGCGAAATGGGGAGTTGGTTGTTTTTATGGCATAATAATTTTGTTTATTAGGAATGTATGATGAATTTATGAATAAACGAACATGTGCATGTGTGCTAATGTCTAATGGATGTGACTCAGAATTCATACCTTATTCATTAAATCTGTAGATCCAGGTGACATCAGTTCTTCAATAAGAAAAGATAATAATTAAATATTCCAATATAATATTCTGAATGTACACTGTGACATCTCAAACCATGAGACGTGGTGTGAATTGGTGCATGCTCAAAGTAAGCTAAAATGAACTAGGCCACCACATAGAAGCCACAAATCAAACAAAACCTAAAAAGACACGTCAACACCTTCACCAGCTGCCCCCTTTGAACACCAACTGCCTCTGTTACGTCATGAGAGAGTCAATTTAAGTCTCTGACTTTATCAGTACCTTATCAGAGGACTATGTCTCTCCACAGTCACGTGACAATGTTCTGATTTTCCAGAACCTGGTGATAGCAACCAAAGTCTCTGCTTTCAGTCTGAAAGGTACATGCAGCTTGATGCTCTGAGTTCTGCACTAATCTCCTACACAAGAATGAGAAAGTGAAGGTGGGACGCATATTAGTAAAAAAAGGAAAATTCTTTCTACTAGTTGTGTACTAGAAAAATCAAAATGCAGGTGTCACATTTTGCTTAACAAGAAATCAGTAAAGAACTGTTAGGGCATGTGGAGAGTTTTCCACAAACAGTCTAGTGTCACTCTAAATTCTTGACGTGACTCCTGCTCGCCTCCAACTAAGTCCACACAGCAGTTCCAGCCACGTGTTACTGCTGCAGATACCTAAAATATTCATAATGTCCTTGTCAGAACACATTTATGCTGCCTCGCTGAACAAATCTCTGTAGAATAGAAGAATGAAGGGGGCGCCAGAGTTTGTGACATGACTCAGCAAAATGAATTCCTCTTCCTTTGTGTTTCGTTTGGGAATTAGCTGAAAGCAACCCACGCATTAAAAAAAAAATACAATATTAAACAGGGAGTCAGAGATCAAACATACAGCAAGGTTAAGGCTTTTCATAGGTGGTTTTTTGGTGGCCTCACGTGTATGACGACACAGTGCCATGCCGATCTTAGTCACCCGTACAAGCAACGTGTTTAGCCAAATGCCTTTGACTTTTGCTACACTACTTGCGTAGTAATAAAGTCATTTCCATACAGTAACCCTTTGTAATACACTAACCTTAACATGATCTTTCAAAGCTGCTTTTGTATTTTGTTGTTTGGCTACACCTCCATCAGTGCCCACTGTAAATTAATTATGCTGCACTATAGAGAGTATGTTTTGGTACATTTTGGACCTGTTATTATTGTGAAATGTATCATTTTTTTAAAAAAAAAGTATGTTCTTTATTTGCATAAAAGGCAATGACTGCGGCAGCACAGCTTTTGGTAACTATATAAGGCACATATCAGTCTTCAAGGTGCTGTGACGTAACATAATGCTTGTCAAAGGGCAACAGTGTCCACTTTCTGTACCTACCAGTAATTAACCTACTAACAGTTTATGACAATATCATGCTGCATGCCGATTTTTCATTTTTCAATTTCTTCAGCTTTTTTCCTCACTTTTTGGTCCTGAACCAATTCCTAAAACCCATCTTTGAGAAACTAATAGCCCCATCCAAGCTGGATTAGTTGGCTCCTCTCCACCAGCTGTAATCACCATGTCTGTGTCTGAAGCTCCAGACACTGTGCTGAGGAGATGAGCTGACCGCTTGCCAAGGAATCTTCATTCACCTTTTCAGACAGTCAGGAGACTGCTGAAGTCAGACAGGCCGGAGGGACCTTCGCATAGACTTACAATGAATAGTGAAAGAAGAACTGAGATTAACAGAGCTGCGTGGATTTGGGATTTTCAATATATCATTTCATATCATACATCAAGTCAAGCTCTTAGAATTGTGCCATTCACACATTTATGCATTTACAAATTTTCAACACGGCAATCACATGATGCTGTATTGAGATGCATCAGTGCTGGTGTGTACTGTATCTACTTCAAACAGTTATGCTGAAAACATGCTTACATGTGACGTTAGAGCCATGTGACTTCCTCTACAGCTCAAGCATACATACACCCTGCATAAAAAGTAATAGAGGTGAAATACGATGCCACTGTTCATTCTTGGCAACCAATCATTCTTGACTATGAGCCAGTACCAACTTTTTTCACCTTGTCAGGAATGTCACCCCCACATGGAGGGAGGCACGTAATGTTATGGCACAAGAGCAGTTATAAAGAGATTAGTCTTGATAAACTATCTCTGTTGACTGGACTACTGGCATTTGTTATCACGCTTTTCAGCACAATGGTCAGACGGCTTTTAGGGCTGTCGCTAAATGCTCTAGTGCTGCTGTCACATTTGGTGCCAGACTTTCAAAAACAAAAGGACAGAGAAATATATGCAGCCATGCTATACACACACACACACACACACACACACACACAGCAAGTTCCTGCAAATACAAACGCTGCCTGACACATTGGTACTGAATCACCTCTTATCCTCTAATCTAATTACTGATGTTCTGAGGTTGCATTAAGCTCTATTCAGTCGGGGACCTCTATGGTGACGTTTGTGCAGGAGTGGAAAGGGTTTAGCCTAGATGTTTCTTCCTAAATGAGACCAAACGTATGCAGTGGTGCCCATCCCTGACATCGGATCGGAAGCCTATGTGACACAGTAACAGTGTATGTGCAGTATATATTCACAGAACAGGACATCCAGACACACAGAGTTTTCATCAATCTCTGCTCTGACTCCAAGTATTTGAGAGCTCATATGGGCCCAGTTCATTCCTAATGGGGGATAAAATCCTGTCCACTTAATGTAGCCTGTTCATAACTCAGGCTAACACAGGAAAATATCGTCCAACAGTACAGCTTTATTAACATAAAATGTAGATTTTTCTTTGTAGGGGCTGCATTGGAGAGACTGTTACATCATCAATAGGAGAGTTTGTGCTAAATAGTCTGTATATTTGAACTTAATTTGTACTTAATTTGGCTGACATGTCTGGCTTTAAACCAGATAAAAGGACAGGAAAATATTTTTTGACAGTGGATTTTGTCAGCTGAAAGCACATTTATTGGTCAGTGTCAGCAGAATGGATATTAATGGATATTAATGGATACTGCATTTCGTTGCCTTGTACTTGTACATGTGTAATGACAATAAAGTTGAATCTAATCTAATCTAAAAGCAAGACAATTTGGTTTCACTTTTTATGAGCACTTGAACTTAGTAATAAGAAATAATAGTAGTCTGCACCTTTCACCACTGACTAAGAAAGGTCATAGCATTGCTCGGAATTGTATCTAGACGTGAAGGTTGTTTTTTCTTGGGGGAAACACATGCAAACACAAAATGCTGCCTTGAAGATGATTTTTTCCTGGATTTCATCACTTCCACAAAAGGGGTGGGCGTCCTCGCCCCGCCCACTTCTTTGCGTCACAGGCGGCGTGGCGGCAGCGCGGCTTTTGTCGGGGACGCGCTTTCCCGTCACCACCCGGTCTTCCAGACAGAGCTAGTCCGGACTAGACGGAGTGTGGACGTGCTTCTCGTACGGAGAGGGAACACACTGAACCACAGCAAGCCGTGCCCAACGCGTCTTTCTTTTAAACCCGAATCAGCAAACTCTCTATTCGCATTAAATATGTCTAACATCGTTTGTTGTCAAACGCCTCAGGTAAGATTGTTTTTTTTATAAAAAAGAAAATGCTCGGGGTTTGATGCCTTTGTCGAGAAGCCGTGAACGTGAAGGAACCGTTAAATCTGTTGTAGGTGACGGTGGGTGTTCATGTAGCCGCGCTTCCTTAGCCGTGTCTTATTTATTTTATGAAAATAAAGAGTAGGTTTCTGTTTGTGGTCGAAATGCGGCGCAGAAATGATGAAAATCCATGCCACTGGCGCGTACAATATCGCCCACCTCCCCCACCACCCTCCCCCCCAAGCTTTCCGCATAATGCTAGCTAACGTTAACGTTAACATTAACATTTACGGCCAAACGCAGACATTCAGCCGAGCTTCGGCTCCGAGTGGCCGCTAACGGCTGCGTGGCTGCTAACACGAGGCTAACGGGGTTTTTTTTTGCCGCGCTCCCTCCCATTGATGGAAAAGCCGGCGTGCGTGGCTTAGCCTCGGCTAAGCAGCAGGTTGTTAAGCCGGGAGGCGCCCATGCGTTTAGCTTCCCATGCGTTTAGCGTCCCTTCTCCCCCTTCAGGTTGCAGCTGAATGGCAATTTATACGATGTTTTAAAAGTCGAATCAAAAGTATGTATTTTTTTCATTTACATGCATGTCGAATACTGAGTTGGCCACTCGGGTTCTTTGTGGAGAGGAGGGCGGGGGTGGGGGGGTCTCTTCCTGACCCACTTTCCGGCGGCGGGACGCGAGCATCATGGCCGTAGTTGTTACGTAGCGTTAGCTCGCTCCGCCAGCGGAGGCAGCGGCCGCATGAACAGCGCTGCTTTGCGGCAAACTGGGTTGACACGGACTCAACGCTGGCCCGCAGAAACGTGTCAGGGTGGGAAAGTTTGATCGGTGACGTTCAGCCACATCTTTCCTGTAACTGCAGTCATGTTGGTTTCTGATGGCCTGTGTCCATGTGTGGGGACTGTGTCCAGTGTCTGTCCCGTTCTCGATGAGTCAGATGTCTTTCGTACGTTACGTCTTGCGTGTGCATGCATGGCCGGATTTGACCTGCTGTGCTATTATGTGGTTCCCGATGCTGGCCACGTAGGGAATTACCAAATAACACACTAATTACTGATTTACCCAAAAAGGCACATGACAAGTTTTTGCAAAGTTCACAGACACACACTCACACTACGTAATTACCAGAACAACCTTCCTTACTGGAAATGCATATTCTCGCTCTCCTTTTACGTAAAATGGTAAATTGGCTACTCAGGGTTTTAATTTGTGAGATCACATTTCATTTGATATTTTCAGACAAGCAACTATTTTATTTAGGGGTCATATCTTTAAAACGTGTTCAATTTAAGCAGTAAATTTCCACTGAGTAAAGTATTACAGTGCCTCTTTCCGCCACTGGAGGGCTGTTGTAACAACCATTGATTGTTCACTGTCGGGCCTTGATTTTGGTGCCCGAGTAATTGGATGGAAAAATGTGGAGAGGATATAGATTTTAAACCATCCGCTGACAAAGTTCTTTCAGGCACGTTCTTTCAGGCCTTTGTTCTATCTTTGGTCCCGTGTGTCTGCACAAATATCCACATGTACAGCTCAACAAGTCTGCCTAAACCTTTTGTCTGTATAAATTCCGGTTTGCTTAGTCACTGATCTGATCTTTGCTATGTTAATTCCCCATTTCAATTTTACTTAAAATTACATAATTTTGAACATATTGAGGATTACAAAACATACATCCGTTGTGTATATCACACAGCGGTTAGCCCACCAGTTTTTCATCTTGCCAAATAGACTTCAGTGCTGAATTGCCATTTGTTGGTTACCAGAGGAAATCTAGTAATGGCATAAGATGGTCTTTTTGTTGCCTGAATATTATATAAATGTGACTTTGGTTACAGCATCAACTCTCTAGTAGGAGAGAATTTTCTAGATGTTGAGGGTGTGGCTCAGTGTGTTGGAGCAAGTGGTAGGTGGAGCAGTGAAAGGGGAACAAGGCAGCAGACGAGCATGTTGGACCGAGCTGTGGAGGAGTTGAGTGTTTGAGCCTTCACAAGGAATCTTTTGCCAGATGTTGTGTAATGGCTCAGAACTGGGTCAGTGTTTCCTCCATTTACACAGACAGGTTGAATTATAGCTTTGCACATTAGCTTTGCTTAAAACAGTCAGTTCATAAAATATAAACTGTCTTTGCCAAACCATCTAAGCAGCACAACATGCTTGTGTAAAGCTCAATATTGCACAATTGTCTCGCTAAATCAAAAACTCTCAAATAAAAACGTAGTTGATGATGTTGTGGCCTTGTGTTTGAAAGAAGGGGTTTGCATACCTTTCCTCCAGTCCATCCGACAGCAGAGAAGACCTTCAGTTGGCATACTGTTGGTTTGCTGGTAAATATAAATTGGTTCTGAATAAAAACTCCTATCAGGAGGAGGAACCACTTTAATAATACATTTTTTTTTTATGTTGTTTTGCTTGACCAGAAGATGTTAACAGATCTTTAATGTTAAGGTCCTTATTAATGATCTAAACTAGAGGATTCTTTTAAATGCTCATAGAAGCCACATGCTTCTACTTAAAGTATACAACAGACAGCACCTAGTACACGAAGCACATTACATGTGGAGTAGTTAAGTAAATCACAGGTTTAAGTTTTTTTTTGAATGTTTATTTTTAAACTGGTTAGTTAACACATGCAAGTTGGATACTTGCAAAGAGCTGTACCAACCAGAAAAGCTATAACGGGCTGTGAAGCAGCTGCTATGGTCTGACTGACCTCTTTCCAAGTGACATAATAAACGTAGAATTGCAGTATATTTAATCTGTTATCCTTCACACTGCAAATGGTGTTATGATTGAAATGGGCAGGCATGGAATAGCATCAGTTGGATTAATTTTTGATGTGAAAATGTCAACTTATATTTTGTTATAGCAAAGATTGAGATACATATGGCTGTCTTGGTGGTGAAATCTAAACTTTTCAATATCAGATTTATGTTTCTTAGGGATATGAAACATAATATGCAAAAACATAATTTGTGCATATTAATTACAAGTTTGGGTGGGGTGTGAGAGCCAGAGTAAGATGGTATATGAAGAAAGGGTTCATGTAGGGAGGGGCCAGGCAGTGGGGCTTGTCACTTAAGACAGAGCTGCAGTGGCCTTGCATCAGAGGGACGAGGCTGAAGGCATGAGATGGATTAAATGTTCTTTGTTGGGGTGTAGCTGCAGTTTAAATAGGATGTTTTATGAGGAAAGTGAATCAAAGGCAAAAGCTTATGTATCAGAACTATAAGCCTTTTATTATTTTGTTTTAATCACATTGGAATAAAACACTGTGGCCGTGTTCTTCCTGAATTTGATGAGGAGGATGAGATCAGAGCACGTGGTCAGTGTATAATGAGTTAAGATCGCTATTCTCAATACTGTTTGCATTTTGGGGACGTGGGAACCACTTCTGCATATTGGGAAGATGTTTTGCTTGGTAAAGGGACACTGAAAGTGAAAATGAGGAAGATCTCTTTTTTTGACTTGCATCTTATGTAAGGTTTCCATGATTTGGCGCTTAGAGCTGAATCATACTAGTGTTGCTTGGGTGTAAAGAAGCACCAATTTCAAAACGAAGCATTTGCTCTTTCTACACTTAACGATAAAAATCTCAAAACTTCCCTTTTTTTTTCTCACAGGTTATAATGTATGACCAACACAGAATAAGTACAACTCTATAGCCAACGGGATCCTGAGGACTTGATTACAGTCGCTTCAAGCCTGATAGTTTGTCTGTGCGACTGCCCCCCTCTCCCTTCTGCTCACGACCGTACAGTCATCTGGCATTTCTTCTAACAACTTCCCTCTCCTCGGGTGAAGAAGACCAAGTTCCACTGTGATCTCAGTCTGCTTTGCCTACCTTCAGTACCTGTTCTACACTCAGCAGTGGTGCTCTCCTGGATTTGCATTCTTTATTACGTAAGGCCAGGACTAATGCAAAGAACCGATAATATGCCATGCATGTTTCAGGCACCTAGTCCTAATCATCTTTCTGGTCATCTCTTAATGAAGCCAGCTATTACAACATTGCACATCTGAAAATGGTTGTAAAGTTTAGAAAACAAGCACAATAGCTTTTTTTTTTTTTTTTTTTTTTACTTGCCATAAATGTATTTTTATCTCTTGTCTGCAGGCTTACATTCAAAATTAACCAAGATGATTCCAAATGGATATTTGATCTTTGAGGATGAAAGTTTCCTGGATTCCACTGTGGCCAAAATGAATGCTCTGAGAAAGAGTGGTCAGTTCTGCGATGTTAGACTGCAGGTACACTTTGATGCAAACAAGAAGGCCAACTGATGGCTCAAACGTTGTGGATTTATTGCTCAAATTTCCTGTGATTCATACACGGTAGCTGTTATTAACAGATGTTTTTAGAAAAAAATTCGTAAGAACACATTTTGTCTCTTCTTCACTTAGGTGTGTGGTCATGAGCTGATGGCTCACCGTGCTGTTCTGGCTTGCTGCAGTCCCTACCTGTTTGAGATCTTTAATAGTGATGTTGAGCCTCATGGAGTCTCACATGTAACTTTTGAAGACTTGGACCCAGAGGCTGTGGAGATCTTGCTCAACTATGCCTATACTGCCCAGTGAGTGGCACCTTTAGCCTGTGATATCATTGCAAACTAGTCAACTTTTAAAAATACTTGACTACCTTTTTTTAAAATTTTCTGTTTAACATAGGTTAAAGGCAGACAAAGACCTGGTCAAAGAAGTTTATTCTGCAGCCAAAAGGTTCAAGATGGAGCGAGTCAAACAGGTCTGCTACTCTTGTGCCTAAAATCAAATACGGTTTTGAAATTCTGAGCCCTCAAAGTTAACGAAATGACATGTGATTTACTCTAATATCTTCGACCCCTCAGATTTGTGGTGATTATCTGCTGTCTAAGATGGATTCCCAGAATGCCATCTCCTTTCGTAACTTTGCCAGCTCTATGGGGGATGGCAGAGTTTTGGCCAAGGTGGACGCCTTCATCCAAGACCATCTACTGGAAGTGTCTGAACAGGAGGACTTCCTTAAACTTCCCCGCCTCAAGGTACTACCTTACTTTGCTTGTGTCAAAATGTTTCCCTCCCCCACTTGACTTGTTTACTTTTGAATGATGCTGAATAACATGCGTCCCAGTTCCATAAATGTTCCTGCACTCAATGCTTCCTGTAAATGTTTTAATGGCAACAGTAGGCAGATTATTGTAGATTTTTGCTCAATATGAGGGCTGCACAAAGGTACTTTGCAGCTTTCAGTCTATGGTTAGGATGTGCAAATCAAATTAATCACCTGGACAGTTGTTTTGCTGGGCTCTCGTTGCAATTTTCTTAGACCTGAAATTACTAGCCTATTGGTCAAACATGTACAACCTCCTGGAACCTGTACAATGTCCTGCATTTATCACTGAGAGAAACATTAATGACAAGATGCTGTCTGGCCCATTTGCTAAATGTGATCAGGCGACCTTGGTCACATGTAGTTACAAAAATTTTTTAGTGACAAACAATGTATGAAAGCAAACAGTGCTTTTGACTTTGTTACATAAATCTTTCTGCCATGACACCTGTATACATGTTATCCAATAATAAGATGTGGATATAATGAATTCAATGAATAATAGCAAGCCAAGTCTGTGGTCAAATTTAAGCAAACGTATCAAATTCTCTTAAGGCATAGTACGCGCCCTGCCCTGCTATCAATTCCCTCAGCTGGGTGCAGAATGCTTCCTCTCATTTCCACTGGCTTTCTTTGCTTACAGTTAGAAGTAATGCTAGAAGACAACCTGACCCTGCCCAGCAACGGCAAGCTCTACTCTAAGGTGCTGAGCTGGGTGCAGCGTAGCCTTTGGGAGAATGGAGACCAACTGGAACGACTGATGGAGGAGGTCAGTACCAGGGCATACGCGCACATCTCTTAGCCTGATCTTTGTTCCTACCCTGCCCCTTCCCCTCTCTCTGACTCCCCTTTATGACGGTAAGAAGTCATTAAGGGGCTGCAACAGAAATGGCATGCCAGTGTCATGCTGCAATGTCAGGATTGTTCTTTTTTCCTCTGATTTGTTGAGGTTTTGCAGTAAGAAACTCTGTACCCCTGAACCATACTACAATTTAGAGGTGAGCTGAAAAGAGCCGCTGTTTGCTCGTTTTTTTTTTTTTTTTTTTTTTTGTTCCCACTGTTTTGGGTATGTGGTTGGTTTACATACAACCAAATCTGAGTATTACAGTGCTCCTCTCCTCTGAAACATACAAACAGGTTGTCTAAGGTGTGACCAATGATTCTGCTGTCTCACTGCCACTTTACTATCTGAACAGGTGCATGATTGTTGCTCCAGCACTAACAGGCACTCCTCCCCGTTGATTTATCTCTCCTGTAGGTTTATTAGCAGCAGCAGGAGACCAGACTGAGGAGCCATGACTGAGCCACCAGGGTAATGAGTCAGAGAAAAGAGAGGGAGGAGAGGAAAACTACTGCCTCTCTGCAGCCTCTCTTTGCAGCCAAGCAACACTGTGCTCCCATCTGTCTATGCCGCACATGCAGATGCATTCCAACTCTGCATTTAAAAAAATATGCATAGCTCTTAAACCTTTAGCAATAAAGACGTCCTTATTGAAAGACCTTTGCTGCACATAACAGTAGCTTCTTACAGGCCTAAAACCCGGCACTTAGATTGGGCACAGTACAGAAAACAACATGGCGCTGATTTGTCTAGAACAAATTTACTTCACTGAACTGCAAACTAATTATAAACCTTCCATGTAAATTTTAGATATTACCAAATTTTCCACAACGTTTAAAAGAATCCCCCCGGTCCTTGTAAAGGGCAACTGGCCAGGTTTTTTCAGTGTTGTTGGACAAAACAAAAGATTTGTTGTTTTTAGTTTTCCTTTTAGTGTTGATCTGTTCTGGGACAAGGTTTAAGTTCATTAGAATCATGTTTTTTTTTTTTAAAAGCACCACTATTTTTAGTCGTCTTGATTTGACAGCCTGTTACGGCTGCCATAACAGCTTCTTCAGCTAGAAGACGGGTTTCCACGCAGCAGAAGTGGGAAGAGAGCCCCCTCTTCTTCTTCCTCCTCCTCCTCTTCATTCTTCACAGAAGATCTTTCCAGATGCAGCCTCTTACTCTTCATTAGCTCCCTCTTTCTTTAGATGCAAATTGCGGAGAGCCTCTAGACACCTTCTTGCTCTCAAACACTTAACCCACTCTGTGCTGTGGCAGCAGCGTGTCTTTTTGAAGGAAGTTTTCCATTCAGGTGACTTCGACCCTTTCCCCTCTTCTCTTCACAGCACCGCCCCTCTCCTCCTTTTTCTTCCCTCCTCTCCCCATTATGCTGGGGCTCTCAGTGTGTTGCCATGGAGACAGCCACATGGGTGTGTTGTTCCTGTTTGTCTTTCAGGTGCAAACGCTGTACTACTCACCTGACCATAAGCTGGTGGATGGAGGGCTGGTGATTGAAGGGCACAGTGAGGTGTTTGGTGGCGAGGAGGACCACCTTCAGTTTGTGCAGGTACTCAACAACTTGTGCCTGACTTCACTGTAGTAAAGTCTCAACCACGTTTTGCTTGGCAGAGTGCAGCATTACTGTCCAGCTTGTGCCTGGCCATGCATAGAAAAACTACATAGCCTGTGCCCGGCTAGATTAAAACATGGCTCATTTAATGCCACAATGTAAAAACTAATGTCAGTACATTAGCAAGACAGGAGCTATGATGCCTGCCTGGCTGTGCTGCTGAGGATATATGAAAACCATATTTAGATTTTAGTTTATGCTTATTTCAGCCAGATCAGCAATGGATGGTTTTCCTTTTACCCTTTTATTTGGTGTTGTGCCTAGACTGGGTGCTGTTAGATGTTTTTGTAGTGTGGTCTGAGACTGTACTTTGCGGTGCTGTGTTGTTGGCTTCAGATGTTGTGAGACTGAGTAATGCCGATTCATTATGTGAAGTCTACATTACACAACTTGGATCAACACATAGGTTGGGGTTGATTAGCTCGTGTAGGCCCTAAGGTTGGCCTGTGGTGCAAGCTTGGCTTCTGTAGCTGCACTGTGCTCTTGCAGAAGAAACCTGTACGGGAGAGCACCCAGAGGCAGATGAGCTGCAGCTCCTCAGGAAGTCTGTCACCCTCCAACCAAGCAGCAAATGTCCCCAAACACTCTGCTAGGAAAGAGTGGAAGTACATCGCCTCTGAGAAGACCGCAAGTAAGTATTTATGAATTACGTGTGACTTGCCCTGTTATTCATTATTTTTTGTGTAATATAGTCTCAGTGGTGTAATATAAGAATGGATGAGATTAGTCAGAAGTTTGGTGGTTTTATGACTAGTAAGCGTGGTCAGAGTGTCTGAAATCCGATTTAAAAAGAGTTTGAGGTTTTTCTTTCCTCTCTAAGTGGCTAATAATCTTCATTCTTCACTCTTCCAGACAACATCTACTTATGTCTGGCTGTGCTGGACGGTGTGCTGTGTGTGATCTTCTTGCACGGTCGCAGCAGCCCTCAGACCTCCCCCTCTGCCACCCCCTGCCTGATGAAGAGCCTGAGCTTCGAGGCCCAGCCTGAGGAGTTGGAAGAGCACCCGCTCTCCCCAATGCATTATGCTCGCTCTGGCCTGGGCACCGCAGCCCTCAATGGAAGGCTCATCGCAGCAGGTTGGTGCTCAGTCAGAATTGCTCCGTCATGTGTGTCCCAGGGCTGACAAGTGATTGTCAGTAAAAGTGAATGAAAATAAAGATGCATTTTCTAAATGTTGCAGGAGGCTACAACAGAGAAGAGTGTCTGAGGACTGTGGAATGTTACGACCCCAAAGAGGACCACTGGACCTTCATTGCACCCATGCGGACTCCAAGGGCTCGATTTCAGATGACTGTTCTCATGGTACCTTTCATTTTCATCTCCAGAGTATTGACTCTGTTGGCTTAGGCCTGCACAAGTCTAGTGTTTAAACAAGTTTTAGTTGTTATGTGCAAATACTTGGCTACTTCCTGTCGAAATAGTTTGTAAATTCTGTCTGTGTTAAAAGATTAAAAGCAAAAAGTACAACATAACTTTAAATGTGTGTCTAAGCGCTTTGTTGATGTACCACTCAGGGTCAGCTGTATGTAATTGGAGGTTCAAATGGACATTCTGATGAGCTGAGCTGCGGGGAGACATACAATCCACATGCTGATGAGTGGGTGCAAATACCAGAGCTAAGGACAAACCGCTGCAATGCAGGTCAGTCCTCCCGACAAGCCTTCAGTAACGGATCTCTGGGTTTAACCACCTGGCTAGTTGAGCTTATTCCTGTCGTGTCTGTTTAAAGGTGTCTGCTCCTTGAACAACAAACTCTATGTTGTGGGAGGGTCGGACCCCTGTGGGCAGAAGGGCCTGAAGAACTGTGATGCTTTTGACCCTGTGACAAAAATCTGGAGCAGCTGCGCCTCCCTTAACATCAGTAGGTGTTTTTTCAATTCACATTAAACGTAAAGCTGGATCATTTTCTGAAGGGTTTAAAAAAAGTTGGTTTTAATGTAAGTGAACCAGTAAATTTTGAGCACATTTAGGTTTAAGCATGAGGCCAAGATTAAGTTGACAATCCAACAGAGAACAGCTCTAGTTCTTGTGATGTGTGTGTCTTCGGGAAGCACAGTCTTCATTAAGCACACTTGTTTGCAGGGAGGCACCAGGCAGCAGTGTGTGAGTTGGATGGCTTCATGTACGCGATTGGAGGGGCAGAGTCGTGGAACTGCCTGAACACTGTGGAACGCTACAACCCCGAGAACAACACCTGGACCCTGGTAGCTCCCATGAATGTGGCTCGCAGAGGGGCCGCCGTTGCTGTCCACGCAGGTAAGCCCACGACCAGTGCACGGCAGGGGGGGAACCCTGCAACCTGCAACCAGTGTTGGGATAGGAAAATACAAAGACTTAATTATTGAAACTTCTTGAATTTAAATTTAGGTTACCCAGGTTTTCAGAAAAACAATTTTCACGTTTCAACGATGTCCCTCTCTTCTAGGCAAACTTTTTGTTGTTGGCGGCTTCGATGGCTCCCATGCGCTCCGCTGTGTGGAGGTGTACGACCCCACCCGCAACGACTGGAGGATGCTGGGTAGCATGACATCTTCACGCAGCAATTGTGGCGTGGCCATGCTGGGTGACACAATCTACGCCGTGGGCGGCTTCGACGGAAATGAGTTCCTTAACACAATGGAGGTCTACAACCCTGAGATGGACGAGTGGAACGACTGCGCCAAGGCCCTGTCTCCCCTCTCTGACTGAGGAGGGGGGAGAGAGGGAGGTGCAGGGGTCGGGGGGGTTACACAGTGCTTCACCTTTTTCCAAACTAACAGGCTTAGTGACGTAATCGTGTTTTGTGATGTTCTGTGTGTATGAGCGGATACGTGTGGGTGTGGAAGGGGCGAGGGGTCTTCAGTGAAGACTGGCTTATATTTGGTGGGTGGGGAGGGTTGTTGCCCAAAGCAACATGACGCCTTTGCATATTGCATACTTTTTTTTTGTGCTGTACATATTTAGATTGTGTTTTGTTTTTTGTTTTTTTGGTCATGCCAACATTTAATACACATTTAGTGCTTTTCCGTTTTTTTTAAGAGTGGAAAGATGTGTCACTTTCATTGAAGGTTTTCAGATGATCTAGCAACTACTGGTCACTAAACGTGGCGGTGTGGAGTGGTGATTAAATTTTGAAAGTTTAATATTTCTGTTGTGGTAATGTAATTTTGCTCTTAAATTTTAAGGTCAGTGGTTTGAAGCCTTACTAAGAGTGCAACTTGATAAAACACCTGTCATGGCTTTTTTTTTTTTTGTCATTTTAAACAAGCTGGATTGCTTTTTGAATCTTAAATGATGGCCTTTTTTATATTTTTATACACTGCTGAATTACCAGTAAAATAAAAGTAGTAGCAGACAGCTTCAGTTGATGAATCTAACCAGTGCCAGTTTTAGTTATGTTTTTGTGCACACACCACACACGCACAACCATGCTTCTGCTAACCAAACTTTTGTTATTGTGATTCAACTAATTGATGTATGTAGAGATGCAGTTTACTAAAGAACTTTTTTTTTTTTCCCCCTTGTGTTTTTAAAGTATCAGGCATTGGCAGATTCTTTTGGAAGGAATGTTAGTGAGAAAATGAACACATTTGTAACATTTCTTAATTAATAAATCATTTGAATCTATTTTCTTTCAGCCTGGTTTCTGAATACGTGTTGTGTTGAAGTCATGGCGGTTACTGACAGTAGCTTTTTTCAGACTGACTGCTGTTGAACCAGGAAATGACTTGAAGACGTTCCTAGTTGGGGCTTTGCTAGAGGCCTAAACAATTTAAGGTCCAGAATAAAATGCAGGAAGTACTGACTCCAAATTTAGACTTCACTGATTGTCCCTGTTCTGCTTTTAGTTGCTACGGTTCTGCTCACTGCTGTCTAAGCTTTCATTGCCACCATTTTCCTTAAAGGCCGCCACACTGAGCCAGGTTTATTCCTGCACTAAGTGTCTTGCAGGGAAGATTAGGCTCTCAGGCCTCTGCAGGAAAGGACGACGACTGTGGCTCTGGGCTGTGGGAGTGTTTAAAGCAGATCAGCTGAGCAGGCGGCGTCTGCTTGCCCTCAGACATCCCTGATCCCCTGCCAGCAGGTTGGTTAAATCCCGGCCCTGTGCTCATTCATAAAGTAGCCTCTAGTAATCCCTGCAGGCACACCTGACATTCACAGAAAGAACAGCAAACAGCCTGTTCTGTTCTTCACACATACTGATGTCCAGTCACGCCACTTCCTTCTGCAGTAAATGAGGAACTTATGATGCCTTCCTCTACTTGCTTTATGCAACTCTTAAAAAAAAAAAAAAAAGGAAGGTTCTCTGTTAACATATTTCTCAATTAACAGGCAACACAGAAATCCCAGACAATGTGAGTTAAAATACAGGCACATCTCTATCAAATCAACACTCCAGGATGAAAGCTGCTTCACATTAATGAGGTACTTGATTACAGAGAAAAGGGCCCCACTGGGTCAAGGTGAGCTTTTACATAATCAGAACTGATTAAATTGCAAAATGAAGTTATTAAAATGTCACTGCACTCTTTTATAAACGGCTGGGTGAACGTTGGAAATGCAGCAGTAATCCAGCAAATTAATGGGACAGGAAGTTCACCGAGTCCAGATCGCCGCTGACCCAGGATAAGTGTCCTCATCCGTCCGCCTCCTCCTGTGTGACGTCTGATGCTTCAGCTCGTGTCGCAGCAGCAGCAGCAGGTGTAATCTCAGCCTGTCGTCACCTGCGCTCTAATCCTCTTAGTCACCACACACACACACACGGTCGTTACGCCACATTTACTCAATGACAGCACACACTGTACTGCAGGAAATACCCCAACGTAGGCAATTGTACAAGACAAAGTTTGTGCAATTTAGTGTGTTTAAATAGTTCAGAATCTTCTACTAATATAGTAATGCAAAAAAACAAGACGATGCCTAAAAACAATTAATTTAGAATAACTTAAAAAAGATAAAAGTTTGTGATTTTATTTACATTTTAATTCCATAAATCCAGTTATATTGCTTTTAACTAACCCGGTAATGTTCAATTTATCCCAACCATAGGTTTCACTAAGGTTAGCTTTTAGTACAGGATGAAGCAATGGTTATTCCATTAATAATCATGCAGATAAAAGCTTTGGAGCCGGTTGTGAGTGAGGTTTTCACTGGAACACTCAACGTGAGGACCGAAGAGGCGTCTGTTCCTAACTTCACCAGAGAGACAACAGCAGCCATGTGAAGAAGGCTCTGGACGAGGTAGGCCTGTCATTGTCAAAGATTCAATTCAAGAGATGGCTTCACAAGAATGTGCAAACCACTGGCAACGCTCAAGAACGAAAAGGCCAAATGTGACTTTGCAGAAAACAGGGATAAAATAAAAAATAAAAACCTGTTCTGAAATAGCATTATTTAGACTGATGAAAGCAAATCTCCATGTCAGTGTTATAACGTGGCTGCTAAAGGTGCCAGCTCACTGCTGCTTACTGCTGAAAAAAGCAGCAGGATAAATCCTGACCTGCACTGGTCCGTACTCTAAGATTAAACCAAGGCCTCTAAAACTGATGCTGGACACTGCTTCATCCTGCAGATGGATCATGACCCAAAACGCACAACAAAAACTACCCAAGAGTTTCTCAAGGCGAAGAAACAGGATATTCCTCACTGGCCGAGTCAGTCACCTGATCACAAGCCAGTAGAGCAGCTTTTCACTTACTGAAGACAAAACTGGAGCCAGAAAGACCCACAAACAAGCAGCAGCTGCAGTGAAGGCCTGGGAAAGTAGCTCGGGGGTGGAAACTCTTGCATTTGTCATGTCCATGGGTTCCACACTTCAGGATATGTGGACATTCCTCCGCATATTAAGGGTAATCCTTAGGTTATTAAATGTTAGTGCATTTTGTTAATTATGAGCTGAAAAAATGTGGCGTTTGTATGAAAATGGCTGTAATTCCTGAGTGGTTATGACACAGTTTGATAAACCCCTTTAATCATCAAAGCTGAACGTCTTGACTTCACTCTAATATTAAGTGCTTCATTTCAAATGTTATGTGGTGATGTACAGAGGCCAAATCCAAGAAAACAGCACTGTTCCAATATTTATGAGCCTGACGATATAAAAATAAATATGTCAAATCACTGCTAAAGTGTGAACAGAATAAATACTGGGGGAAGGTAGACGCCTACATAGTGGAAATACATTAAATAAAAGCAGTTTAACACATGTTTTACACCTATACAGAACAACAGTATGTGTCTTAAATAATATTTTTTACAAGTACATTTTTAAAAAATAAACCAGGTCCACTCATTTGTGGCTCAATAAAAATAAACATCTCTTGAACTCTTCTTCTTTTAATGTCAAGTAAAGGATTTCAGTGTGTGTTCAGGTGTCCATGGAGGGCTACGTGCTGAAGGTGACGTCTTGTCCTGTGGCCTCCACGCAACGATCCAGGGCGTCTTTTAACTCCATTAACTGGGCCCCTCCAACTCTCAGCTTCTCCCTGGGGACACAGTTAGAAGAAAACAGCACAGACAGAGACATTTTTATAGGCTTTGTGTGTCGCGAAAACGATCATTTCTGCCAAGGTTGGAATAGTTTTGGTTTATTTTACTTTTTTGGAAGTTGTTTGTGTTTATGCATTTTGCATCCATCTCCAAAGTGTGTGGAGCTAAAAACCTACAGTGGCCTTTTTTCCCGAATGGAGGAAGGCGTCAGCCGGTGCTACGCTGTGGCTTATTGATGTTTTTAAAAAGGTTTGTGAACAACAATAGAGGTCTATGGCACAGACGGATAAGCTAAATCAGGTTCTGGATTAAAAGATTTTACGGCTCGTAGACGTAATACACACTCGGTTTTAGTCTCTTTATGGGATTTGTTAACAACAGAAATATAGAAAATTTCTAGCTTTATCCTATAAGAATTCCCGTTTTGATCTAGCCTGGTGACAGTTATGTGGCCGTCTGCACGTTACCCCACACAATCCTTTTGAAACTGATTAACTTCCTGTTGCTTATTTAGTGGTCAATGTTTATTATCATAGAGAAATCATCATATTTGAGATCTGGCACTTTTTCCAGTGTGGATCTGTTGGATGCACAGATGTGTAATTGTTTTAACTTTAAAATAACTAAAATGTTGGTTGGGAATTAACAATATAATGTTCAATGTAAAATATTAACTTTTCTAGTGAATGATTTGCTTTTGAAGACGACATTTTGAAGTTCATCTGAATGGATTCTTCAGTTTTAAGCAGGAATTCCTCAGTACTCACTGAAAAATGTGCAGCTGCCTTATTCCCTTTTTCATAAACAATAACTTTTTTAACTTTATCTCTTTGAATGCACAACAATTTTAAAGCTGCATTGATATTTATCCAGTTTCAAACACATTATGAATTTCTACTACGGATGAAAACCACAGATGTCTCTGCGAGGGAACTTTCTATGTGCCAACCACGTTCAGTACAGAATGTCTCCATCGCAGACAAAAGGGCTTCTCTGTGTAAGCTGCAACTTCTAGAAGCAGCTTTCTCCTCTTACTCCTCCCGGGCTGAATTACATTTTAACGGTTACAACAGCGAGTCACATGCGTGAAGTCACAAGCGCACAAGCAAAACACACAAGCAGCCTTCTCTGTGAGCACAGGCACACACAAACTGGCTGCTGCAGTCTTAGCAACAGCTCCTTAGCAGCGGAGACACTGAGGGAGCTTGTTGCTTGTTTGTTTCCTCCTCTGCTTTGTTTCCATTGCAACGTTGCGTAACCGCAGGGAGAGGAGGAGGGACGAAAAAGAGAAAAAGACCAGAATCTGCTGCCTGTTGACGTCCTCTGCTTTCACCCTGCTTCCATCAGTCCACTTCCCCTTTTTATTATGTGTGCAGCTGGGTGTTTTTACAACTTGTGGAAACACCAGGTTTACCATCAGGATGTGTTGGTCTGCCACAGCGGATCTAGCTTTGCATTCCTGCATGCTCCACGGACAGAGACACGGTGTGAAAGGCTTCCTGTCTGCGTGTTTACATTACAACTCGGGGTCCATTAGTGGGACGCTCTGCTCACACTCTTGTACCAAGAGCACAGTGGCCTGGACACATGTGAATTGTGCACAGTCACTGACCCAGATTTGGAACGCACGCATACGCACAGAAGGGAAGCGGCACTGTCTCAGTGTGTATTCGCAGCCTGTACGCGTGACAATTAATTAAAAGACATCCCCAGGAGACAGCAATGACTCTCGCTGAGCTGAGCACAGAGCCACGCGATACAGCCAGTCGACATAACAAACCACTGTTCACCACCAGCCAGTCACTGTCGTGTCTGGACACAGCAGTCATCTGTGGAGACCGACTCTTATTGTCTGTTGTTGAGAAGAGGATTGAGAGTCAGCAGTAATAAATTACAGGAAAAAAATATTAATGGGGTACCTGAGAATATTTGTATTTGTATCCGATCCCTTTAATTGCTAGTGCTTTGTATTTCTCTATGCTCATTAAACTGGATTCACACCTCCTGGCAATAAGCATCAGCAAACATTCAAAATACTTCTCGTTAATCTTCTTTCACTCAGCGCGTTATGCTGACATAGCTTTTGTGGCAAAATCAAACAGCAAACTTTGATAATAAAGTTTACACAATGTTAAGTCTTTTAATTTCGTGTTTATCATTGAACTCACGTGCCGGCTCATGGCTGCAAATGGAGAATAATCTGATGCATACTTGCATTGTAAAAGAACTGATTATTCCCTATGTTTATTATGAGAACAATAATGTAATTAATAGATTGTCATTTTATTCTAGCAATTTTGTTTAAGGTGTTAATAAGGTGCCAACCACTAGCAGTTGGTTTATGTAGTTTGCATAGAATATGATAATGTCTCATGAATGTGACCTCAGTTTTTCCAATTGTGCGTCATGCAACCGATACGCTGCTATTTTAATCGATCCAGCTACACGGGGCCTATCGGCTTGGGTGTCATGCAAACAATACGTGGGTAAACAAGTCAATTTTCAGGTTTTATATGTGTAAACACAGTGACTGTGTATTATGATCTAATTTCTTCAGAATGCAGATAACCTACACGTTATACTGGACCTGAGGGCCTCCTGCATAAAGGCACAGCACCAAAGCTGCTGCTGCTCTGCCAACAAGCTGCTAACGCCACGCTTTCTATTAAAAAACATTCATAACCAGATGCTTATCAAATGCTCGATGTACACAATGTGCAGATGCTTTTGGTACAATCCAATTACAGAAGTCAATTATGAGATAATATTGAACTTTATTGAGGACTATCATTTGGCTATAATGCCAAGTTCAATTAGTTGAAACAAAATATGTTTCAAAAAATATGTAAAACCCGTCCTGTAAAACACAAAACTGTTTCTCCCCTCTCTGTGTAGTTTGAATCAAATGAACATCTTTTATTGAACTATGAGCTGAGCCTAAAGGTTTGTTCGTTTAAGCAAATAAGAGAACAGTTTCTTCCTTCTGTTCCATAATTGTGTAAATATGACAGTGTAAGTTAAATGCAGAGAGACGTGACCACTAAGGATGAGGACATGTGTTTAAGGTTTTGTGCCTGAGTCAATAGTTTATGTAAGAAATTTTATCAAAAGATAAACACTGATTATATTTGAGCTTGAATACATATAATACAATTTGATATGAGAGGTGATATGTTATGAGAGCTGCCTGAAAAATGAATCCATTCGCTTTTACCTACAGGCCGTGATAAGCAGCAGCTCAGCTACATATTGCAATTCGAGACAGAACTCACTGGTAATTATCAGCCACAGGTGAAGAGAACCCAGGTGCAGCAAATCATCAGGCACGCGGGAAAAAAACTCCAAATTTATGTACACAAGCACAGGAACAGATGTTTCCAAACAACGCCGCAAACTACTAAATTATTACATATACAGAAAACATCCGAGGCGTAGGCAGGAAAAGATGCAAGGCTGCAGATATTTAAATGTCTCCATAAAAACAGCCAAAAGACACTGCAAGACAAATGTTTTGTTTCTTCCCGGGGACTTTCTTAAAAACACTAGTAGGCAAGGGATTTTTAAATTGAGGGACTGTATGTTGGAATTATTTCAGTGATTAATTTTAATTTGTTGTTTGATATAAAGCCAAGAAATATTAGTTTTCTAGATATCGATACTTCTGAAAGCCAATCTGCTGTTGACACCTTCTTGTCCTGTCAGCCACCAGACACGATCCTGCGAAAGGGCTTTAGGCTCTGCGTAACACATGACTTCATGCTACCAAATTAAATATTAACCAGCATAAATAATGCATGTGCAGTGAAGGTCTGGATCACTTCACACTGAATGCCACAAAACATCTTCCATCCCAACTCAGTCTGCTTAACTACGACGTTCAGTGGTGAGCTGTTAATAAACGCTTGAATTATGTCAATGCTCATCGCTCGGAAAAGTAGATGTCTTCTTTAATATTAAATAAACCTTTTTAAAAATAAAAATAAATTTAAAATAACCCTAATAATAGATGGATTTAATAATGTAGAACTCATGACATTTCAGCCTGTCCTTATTAGTTACTACAACAATAAATATTTTCTTAAGCCACTTAATTTAACTAATTTTAAAAACAACAGTATTTTAAAATTTTAAAAAATGGCAGCATTTGATGGAAAGGTGGATAGCACGGCATCTCACAACAAGAAGGTCCAAGGTTTGATCCCTAGACCGGACCGGGCTTTTCTGTGTGACATTTGCATGTTCTCCCAGTGTTTCCCCTACTGCTAAAAACGTGTGTGTTAGGGACCAGGTCAGGTTGGCCCATAGTGGCAGCAAGATACAATGTAATCTGTGAGAAAGTGTATTTAATCTATCTTATAATTTAAGATGAGAAGCAAAAAATTAAAAAAACATGTGACAGGCTGAGTCTAATGGTGACTCTAACGTCTGCAAGTTACTTCACATTCATCTCTTTTTTACTCTTAGTACAGAAGAAGCATCAGTTCATCTTCATGCAACAGATGAGCTGAACCTTTACAACCTTTACAAGACAATGTGTGTGTGATTATGTCAAAGGTAACAAAAATAATAAATGGTTTTGGGATCTAGGTAACATGGGTAAATGCAATCATATCATATGCCAGCCAGTAGTTATTCTAATATACCTAAGGGAAAATAAAATTAATAGATCTATTAAGCATTTTTAGCAGAAAAAGGTTAATAATAATCTGTCTCACTTGTTTAAACTGGTAACCATGGCCACCACCAGCGTGAGACCTTTGCAGGTGAAATAAAAAAAAAGTCTATGGCTGACAATGGCAACAGCTATGATGCAGGAAAAACAACAGGCACACCTGTCTGGACACGCTGGAACAAAGAGTGCGAGAACTCTGAGACCTTACGAATGTTAGAAAGAGACGCCTCATCACAAAACCAAGTCGTTAAATGCATTCAGAGAACACAAAGGAATCTGCGCACGCAAGCCACCAGCCCAAAAACCAATACTGCGTGGCTGTCATCTTCAGGCCCTCAGATGGCACTGCATTAAAAATAGACACACTCTGTGGTGAAAATCACTGCATCGGCTCAGACAAACTGCTCACAGCCACTGGGAGCGAATACAGTTTGTCAGTGCCTCCACAAATCCAACAAGATCCAGAACCACTGCTGCCTTTCTGAAGCCTGACTTCATTTAAATGGACTGAGGTAAGAGTGGAAAAGTGTCCTGTCGAGTGAAAATTAGAAATTCTTTTTGGAAATCATTAATGCAACACGATGGGGGTGCAGCAATAAACGCAGCACGGGAAACGTGAACATCTGGGAAGGCTGCGTTAATGCTCTGTGACACACGGTGATGCAGGATTGATCATTTCAGCAACAGCATGGATCAGTAGGAGAAGAGTCGGAGTTGTACTCCTTGCAAACAGAAATGCTGCATGAGGTGGAAAATTCCAAGGCAGGCCTGAAACTACTGAGCAGCTGAAATACCATTTCAACCAAGAATGAGGGGAAAATGTTTTCCTAATTAAAGCAGCTAGTCTCCTCAGTTCGTCACAATAGAGTTTTGTCCTGTTGCTAAACAAAGAGGCAATGCAAAACATTGGTCAACATGTCCCTGTCCCACCTTTTCTGAGACAGGCTGCAGGCATTGGATTCAAATGTAGCTTATATTTTTCCAAAAAAAAATTTTTGGGTTCTTGCATTTAAGATTTTTCTCCTTTTAATATTTATAGGCTCAGAGTCAGGGTTAGAGTCATAATAAAGTAAAATAAATACCATATGTTTTAATACTTTGCAAATAACTTCACTCTCAATTTATTTTTTAAATGGGGTTCGTATGGTCATGCATTATGTATATAGGTATTATTTGTGTGAGTGTGTATTTATGACCTACCTGTAGTCTTGCTGTGAGAAACAATCAAGCAGGTCTTTGGCTGTGAATCTAGAATCCACATTCACGATCTAAAACACAATTTACATAAATCAGAGATTAATACCATGACATCAGGGTGTGCTCTTTACAACAAGACCATTGCAGGGGAAAAGGTCAATTATAATTCCATCTGCATATATACCAATAATTCTAAAATGGAACCAACCTTATTGGAGTGAATGACAGTAAACAGTGTCTGGACGTCCTCCAAACCAGGTGCTGAGGACAAGACACTAAAAACAATAAAAAAAGATAACAACTCATTTCTAGGTTAAACCGGTGACATTCTTTCCAGTAAGTGAGACTGGACTTCATAATGAAACAGCTCTAAATCTTGTTTCAGAGTTCATATCTTCTGACACAACTCTACCCTGAATAACTGAAAACTGCACATCATACGGCTGCAGATAGACCTGCCCTGGAGAGGGTCACCTCTCATTTTTTAGTTACTGTAGAAAACTGTGTATCATCAACCACAACTCTTGTGGCATAACAACTGATGTTTTAACACTAGCTTCCAATCAAATTTAGAATCAAGTTCATAATTCTTGTTATGACTATTCAATACTTGCAGGGTCAGGCTGCTGCCTACATTAACGACCTACTCCAGACATGTATTACCAGTAGAAGACTTAGGTCCTCTGGTTCCCCCTCCCCCCCTCTCCTCCTCCCTCCCTCCACTACTTAACTCTGTAACTGTCTCCCCCTGGATTTAAGACCTATAGACAGTGTGGACACTTATAAAAGCCTGAACCATTTCTTAGAGATGCCTTTGTTTAGTTTTTACTATCTTTGTTTTATGTTTTATTATTTTATTGTTCATTTGACTGTACAACTTTCCTCATTGTTTTTATTGTATTGCACTTTGTGACCTCTGCTCTTGAAAGGTGAGATACCCTTCAAACGCTCATGCAACAAAATGCGCACACGGACCACACAACTGCCAAAAACTACACGAAGTAAAAGAGAAAAATACAGTATCAGAAGCCGAGTCCTAAATTATCCATATCTGGAGTCCGCATAATGAGAAAAATGACTGAGGAGGAGACGGAGAGAGATAGCCTGTATGGAATGAGTCATAGCTCTGCTTAAACATGTGAAAATGAGTCCGTCTGTCTCCTAGGCAACAGCACTTGGGCAGCCAACACACATGCATGTGTGCAAATAAGTGCACACACATTAAGCATACACAGTGAACCAAGGTTCCTGCAGAAACAGGCAAAGACGGAATCCAGTTGTTACAAAAAGGCTTTTCCCAAAACATTTATACACATTTATAGCAAAGGCATCTAATATTATCACCACATACATTTAGTTTTCATGCATAAGAATAAGAATAGTTTTTAATTATTATGTATACACTGATGTAGTAAACAACAGCAGCATGAAGGTATATTTTTCTAAAAATACCCGAACATTTAAATAAAGTCAAATGATGTGGTGTAGTGTGGATTACTCATATACTCAGAATGTACTTACTCGGTGTACTTTATACCAAAGGGGAAAACCATCAAGTCTATATTTACGTTTCACTTGAACTTGATACAACAATAAAATATTTAGGACCCCGAATAACAGCGCTCAAAAGCGGGAACTGAGCAAAGCTGCACGGTGACACACATACGTCCAAACCCCGTACAGGCTTCAGATAAAAGCGAGATCTGAACAAAAAAAAAAGGAGGATGTGGCTGCGGCAGAACTTGTCATGTGCTTTTTTTTTGCAGAGTAAACAACATCTGCACCATCACCAGATTTAGTTCTTGGTTGTGCTTATGAGATCGGCCTCAGAACAAAATATTCTGTTCTCCAAAAGCTTCAAATGCAAAACAAATGTTTTATCATCACAAAGAAATGAGTAATGTTTAAGGATCCTGCTCCTCTTCAGACGGATTAACATCACACAAAGATGAATTTAAGTAGCTACAGGTGTAGTCACATATCACTGTCAACAGGAAATGAGAGATAAGCATATCCTGATGGGTGCAACACGTAATAGGAGTGTGCCATCAAAAAACGCAAAGTGTGTTTTCTATACATGAAAACATCAGGCAATGGTTTACTAGACATACGGTACACTGAGTGATAAATCCAGTAAACAGCAGCTTCAGCGGCGCAGAGGGTTTAAGTTTTAATAAAAGGCATTTGGGGCAGATACTTACGAGTTTAGTGGCTTGTTGCCTGATGGGGCCAGTTTTTCAGGTTTATAGCAACATAGCTGAGAACACAATGAGTTCTCAACGCTGTGCATTGCGAGGGCTCATAAATAAAGAAAAAAGACATTTTCCTAAATTATTTTAACTGAAAGACCTCCGCATAGGCATTTTCAAATCAGACTTTGAATTGTCATAGCAGGAAAGCAGAGGGTTCTATTTTATTCCAAGTCGACCATGACAGAGAAGTCAGGATGCAGCACACCAGGACAGGAATAAATGTACTATGTGCTTTTATTATTGTCACACCTGCACCACAGCAGTAACGTGAGTCATGTTAACTATGCTACAAGCTACAGCTCTGTTGATGGACTGAAATGAAATTGCTAATGCCAGTTTGAGAAACACATAATTCTTGCAGTGCTTCAATAAATTGTACGTTCAATCGCACTCATGACTTGGTGGATGACTGATAAGAGCTTAAATATCTATGTCCTGTGTGAAATGTAAATAAATGCTAATAGGCACAAGCAGAGACTATTAGCAAAGCTTACAGGTAAAGACAGCCCCCGTGACCCACAAGCATTTTTTCTTCTCAAAGCAAAGTGTGAGAAGTTAAACAGTGGCACAGTGTTGCATTGTCTGCAGCGTCATGGGAAAGGTAATAAGGCAATGCTACAAGGTCAAGTAGATTACAGCCTGGCCGGGGCCAAACAGGGCTCGAGAGCAATGAGATCGTCCAACACACCCACATATCCAGAAGCAGCAGGCTGCTGAAGGACAGGCCAAGGACAATTTAAACAGGCTTCTCAGAGGAACTGGTTCCTGACACAATAGAGAGAACAATCTAATATGAAGACGTGAGGGGAAGTCACAGGGTTTTGTGAAAAAGGACAAGTGGGGATAGTGGAAAGGCATCAGCCCAATAGTTACGGAGCGTGTAGCTTAATTATTTTTGCATAATTATATTTTCTAGGACCCAGGTTCTATAAATAACTAAACCCAACCACTGCTTTACAGTTTAGTAAAACACATATGACAGAAATTGTAGGACATGCACTTAAACTAAAACGACCAAACGAGCCCTGTGTGACGAGTCGGGTTGAGTGTTTGGATGGAGAGATAGCGGCTCGAAGTACCTGCTGAAGGCTTGGAGCAGCTGCGAGACCATGGAGGACAGTCTGTGCAAACAGGCCAACGCGTCCTGGGGTGGCGGAGGACCTGGCGCTGGGTGAGCACTCCTCATGGTGTGAAGGTCAAAGCCCAGCGCTTTGAACACTTCCAAGCTGCAACATGACAGAAAACGATGACCTCAGGGGTCAGTGGAATGGAAAGAAAAACAAAATACACATAATAAAGTAAACGACCTCCTAAAAGGTATGTCATATAGGAATTTGGTCTAACTGGAATTACTGGAACGGACTCTGGAGGGTATTCAGCAGGTCGTGCTATTTGCTCACTGTCAACTGTGCTGAATATTATCTCATCAAACTGCATGGTGAAACAAGGTGCAGATGTAAAATAAACTGCTCTGATCTCGTAATCAAATTCAAGCAAATTATGTGAAAAAAATGGTAATAACTCCTAACTTGTTGCCGTCAGTGTTACACTAAGTTGAATCTCCACACTGCATCCATGGAAAATCCCTGTTACACACACCTTATTTGACAGACATTAGACCAGATGTTCTCAAACAGAGCCCACACTTCTTGATTAGAGACCTGAGCAGACGTGGGTAGTTTGTCTTCATCATCATCATTCATGACAACATCGCCGACAGGAGATTCCCCCTTCACACACAGATGGAGCAATTATTCAAATTGAAATAAATTAAATAAAAATCCAACACAGCCAAATAAAAGGCTGCATCTAATAAGACAAATACATCATGCTGTCAGTATAATTGTTGCCTTGGTACTCATTACCAGAGCTTTCAAACTAAAAACAGAATGTGCTGGTCAAAAACATCATTTAGACAACAGAAAGACGCGACAAAATATCCGTATCTGCATAGAGAGGGAGTCAACTTTTCAAACTGACCAGAAGTGGAATAAGTTTAAGCTCTGAGTGCATGAAATAACTTGAACTTTTAATTTGCTCCAACTGACCTGAGGTTGTAGCTTATTGAAAATGTTCTCCAGTCGAGAGATGGCACTCGGAACACGACTTGAACTTTTCCCAAACACTTTCACGAGCTCCTTAGCTTCTTCAAGCACCACTAACGTAGAGCCGCAGTCCATTGTTTTACCTACATACATATACATACATGATGCACGATGAGCATTATGATCAGATGACGGCACCTTAAATGGAACACGGTCATACAGTTGAGGTTTATGTACAATCGCTTGCCAACTAACTAAAACAAATTCCCTCAATGACGTATTGGTGTGTAATGCAATCGAGTTTAAAGCTGCAGTCTCGAAAACGCGACAGAATTCATCTGAAACACCTTGAACAAGAACTGAACATTATGGTTTTGCTGCAGTGTAGATATTTTGCAGGACTGCTGTATTAGTTTGATATGAGGGATACACAACACACTCAACACCAATCACATGAAAGTAACGCAACGGAAAGAGGTCGTACTTTAACAGCAAAATAATTTTTTACTACAGGACATTTTTCATGATGGCAAAATTAAGCCAACTACTGACTGCATGACATGCACAGAATGCAACATTTATTTCTACAGCCTCTTTTTACAACAAAGTCATTTACAGTGCACACACACACACACACACACACACACACACACACACACACACACACACACCTTTGTCTCTCTATACTTGTGAGGTCATTAACATAATACAATCCGGAACCATCACAACTGAATGGCAAACCCTAACCCTCCCCCTAACCAAAACCTAATTTAACGCTGACCCTAAAACCCTGTCCTGACCCTCAAAGAGCCTTTTGACGTTGTGTGGACGAGGCAAAATGTCTTCACAACAACTGTCCACAGAAGGCTATAAAGACATGCACACACACACACACACGTTTACAGGCTCCAAACATTTTGCACATAATATACACAAGGTTTTATGGATTAAGGGCTAAGCCTTGATCCTAATTTAAATGTAACACCTATTTGCCTTTCCACACTTCTTCCCATAACCAGGCTATGAGGTCTGTCTTCACAAGAGAAACTACAAGTGACCCCCCCCAAACACACACACACACACCTCTCGCTATACATGTGACAAAATACATTCCGAAGCACCCTGCCCCAACCCCAAAACCAAATTAAACCTCAAAAAGCCTTCTGGAGATGTGTGAAATAGCCAAAATGTCCTCACAACAATGGAATCAAGACTAAATTTGTCCACACAAGGAAGTAAAGACACGTTTGTGTACATGCACACACACACACACACACACACACACACACACACACACACACACAGCCTGCACAGAGCAGACCAGAAAATCACATGCAGTACTTTTCCACTCCTAGATTTGCTCTTAGCCTCACACGCCGTTTATCCCTCCTTCCCTTCCTCCTCCTCCTCCTCCTCCTCCTCCTCACCCTACTCTCAGCATCCTGGCACAGAATCCGGCTGCGTGCTACCAAGAAATTCAGATTCATGGTTGTGAACTAACGATACACAAAACAAGGGCGAAACTCCGTTATAACAGATTTTAGCATTCTTGGATGGATGAATAGGCACTGGGCCACTGGTGTAGCAGTCACACCCACACAGGTGGACGGACAGACTGACACCCAGAGACTGAGGCACACGCACACCCAGCACTACAAGCATAATGTAATTAGATCCAGCGATAAGATCCTCAGTAAGAAGTGCTGCAGTAGGTGACTCAGCATCTTCCTGACACACATTAAAGAGTCCCGTTTTAGCAGATGACCTGATTCTGTATGTACAGAGCTGCATTTTTGGGATTTTTGAGGTTTACATTTAGCAATCTTTACTCAGAAGGGAGCTCAGCTTGGCCATTCTGCACCGGTAAATTTTTACGCTTTAGCATCTGAGTGTTGTTGTAACAATATTCCTAACATAAACTCAAACATAGTTATAGGTTTTATGTTAAAATATTAAAAAGGTGCCAAAGAGACCAAAACAACTTGCTAATAGAAAATACTGTATGTGATCATTAGTAAAGCCTTGAAAACCACCAAATAACACAACAGCACTTCTCCTTGAGCCACCTACGTACCTGAGTTGAAGAATTCAATGAGATTTAAAACCGTTTGCTGCTTCCTTCTTTGGACAATATGCCCAAAGACAGCTATCCAGTGCTTTTTTAGACACTGCAGGACATCTTGAAGAGTCCAGGGTGGTTTTATATAAACTATCTGTTAAAAAACACAAGGACACAATGATCTGACACAAACTAATAATAATATTATTTATATGATTATGTAATTTATTTTTATTAATACACACATCTTTGTTGTATGTGTATATAATTCTTGGTATGCAGGACATACAGATGTCTATACATTCTGGATCTACTGTGTGTCACTTAACCTCACATTACCTTTACAATACAGTATGTCTTCCAGCATTTAAAGCCTTATTTACAAAAACAAATTAAAAGCATCAACAGAGATTAGAAATCTATTTAAATTCCTTGTATGCACCAACATATTAGACCAGAAAAGCAAATTCTAATTTAGAAAATATAATTAAACCATAAACAGAAAACGTGAGATTCCAAAATCCAATTTTACCTCTAGCCACAGATCCTCATAAGCAGCCTTCATCTCCACCTCTACAACATCAGACAGCACCTCCTGCAGGCAGTCTTCCAGTTCAGAAACGCATCTGCTGAGCTCCCATTTTGTCTTCCCGTCCTCATTGAGACGCTCCCCATCTATGATTGGTTGTATAAAGGCACACATGCATATTTACAATATATACAATAGCAGAGAAACAGAGTGCACAAAAAATGCAGGACAGTGGCTATCCATATGTGCAGCTGTACCACAACAATCTCCTATGGGAATCAATGATTAAAGTTTCTAAAAAAATAAAAATGAGTAACAGAATGCATGCCTGTGCTACATGAGAATGAGTAAGTGCAAATAACAGCACGCTATGTGCTCTAAGCTTTTCCAATAGTAATTGAGAATGTGCAGGTGGAAGTGTTTTTTTGTTGTTTTTGTTTATTGAGTTTCTTTTAATTAGTTAAGGCTTTTAGCTGAATTTAATCTGTGATACAGATGGGCACAAAGTAAAGAAAAAGAAAACAGGAACGTAGGAAGTAGTGGGTGGACATGGCAAGTGCATGAACGGTATGTACCATTTACTAGTGTGCTATATTTGATGTGCCAAGTAATTTCCTGTTTTGCATGAGGAACCGATTAATCCCTGGCTCACCTTTCTCTGACAGTCCTAGAGAAAGCCCTGTTCTGTTTTGATCCTGCTGCTGAACTGGTTTACTACTCCTGCTCAGCACTGGTGATGACATCTGGACTTTTGTGTGACGCAGCATTGGGGTGTGAAGTATAGAGCAAAGGCCATCTCTGGATCCCCTAACCTCTTCCTCCAAGTCATTCTTGCTGAGGGCCCTCACTCCACTCAAGAGGGCTTTACTGCATAGGTTCTTATCATTCCTAGAGAGAAGAGTGGGGAGCGTTTATGTTGTTTAATCGGGTGGCTGTGATGAAACAAGCAACAATAAGACAAATCATTTTACTTTTAGATCTACTTTTTAATCTTTCAAATCTATCTGTGCCAACATTAATTTAACGTCTGCCCACTAATTCTAACTTAAATTCAGTCAAATAATCAATACTGGTGTCTGGAAACAGCAGCAGTCAGAGAAATAGGTCAAAAAGAAAAAGAATGGCACTCCTGTGACAGCTGAAAAAAAATCCTGAACTGAATTCCTTGCTCAGCAAATCTATTCTCACCCAATTATTCTATCTGGCTTTCTCTCTCATCCCAACTGGAACTATCTAGTTGGACCCACTCAGTCACATGCATGTGCATTATTTGCAGAGAACGCACACTCTGCAGCAGCGGCGGCAGCAGCAGCAGTGTGCCGCAGGGGGAGGGGAACTCACGTGCATAGGATGAGAGCACATCCTGGGTACAGGCTCTGGTATTGAAGGCAGCACTGCAGCACTCTGTCATCATTATTCTCAGCATTCAAACCATCTGGGTACAATGAGAATAAGGGAGAAACAGGAAGCCACAGAGTGACACAGAGAAATGACAGTCCATATATGGTCAAATAAATGTTAATTCCTAGCACTGAAAAACATGGTGTTTGTGTTATGACGCCGCACGACAGAGCAAAGCAAACGCAAAGAAGAAGATCCAGAAATAGACTACACAGAATTTAAATTTCCACTGTCAGTTTCTCCAAATGTATTTTATTATGCATCTTATAGAATATATCCTAACAACCAATGTTGAAAAATCGATGTCTGCTCAGGCCCATATCCAGCTAAGAAGTGGATTACTTTATGTATAGGTGCAACATGCCCTTGAGATACACATATGTTTGCCAAGAAGATGAATTCTGAAGGAGCAGCTTAGTGCTAGTGCCACCAAGTGTCCATGCCACGTATAGCCAAGCCTTTACGGATTCATGTTGTAGCAGGCTCATGTGTAATCTGCCATTGATTAATATGTTTTCATTAGATAGAGATCATAATCAATAACATACTTGGTTTAGTGAAAAAACTGTACAAACTAAGTACAGGACAAACTAATCTCAGTACAATGTGAATGTCAATGACTAAGCTATAATACAATTTTGGGACACAAATGTCACAAGGATGTTAATACTGATTTAAAAGATAACTGTGATTTCTTAATCCATACACACATCTTGGGTGCTCCCTGTTTTACCGGGAATTACTGTAATGTTTGTGTCCTGTTGTAACTAAAGGTGACATTTCTCCTGTTCCGCCATCATGTTTGTGTTTAGGGGTCACAGCCAACAGTTTCAGTACAACTCCAATACGGGCTCATGGACTGTCTTAGCTTAGGTTCTATCTTTGGTTATAATAACTTCATAGTACTTTTGCACTAAAAATAGCCAGGTTTTCCTTGAATCAACACTCACCGCTGCTCTCAGCAGCCTGCTGCATAGACTGCCCCCAGAGATGTGGCTCCCGACTCTTCAAAGTGTTGTGAATGTATGAGATGGCGGGAGTGGCCAGGTGGGCGACAGAACCAGATAAACCTCTCCCTTTCTTTAAGAAATCCAGCTCCTGAAGCACGACCCACGGGATCAGGACTACAGGGACGCCCAGAGCTAAGGGAACACACATTGGAGAAAAAGAATTTGACCAAACCATTATTTTACATAGGGCAACTATTCTCCCACCTGGTTAACAAAAATTTTAGAAATAATAAAGATTTTCATGCAATGAATTTTTCACAAATTCCAATGTCCAAGTGAGCGTTTGTAATTCACCTCCCAGGCCGTGAGATCTGATCTTTTTCACATAATCCAAGTGACTGAGGAGAATGTTGGTGTCCAGAATAAGAATAAGATCTTGCTGAGGGGTTTTTCTGCCTGTTGAAAACAAAAGTTCAAAAATAATGATATTGTAGTTGTTTAAGCAGTTAAAATAAACTTTAATAAATATTATGGGTTATATATTTGTTACATACTCCTATCTCTTGGATGGCGTCATTATGTTTTTAACAATATACACTTTTAAGTTTAGCATCTTCTTTCTTAAAGTAGATCTATATAGATCTATAACCAACGTGTAAAATGCTAATTATGCCGCAACAGCAAATCAGAAATTAAAATGCTATAATGTGACTAGACCTAAGCTGTAATTCATATTTCTGAGAGAAAATCAAACATTTTCTTTTAAAAACTATGTAAATTTAAATCAAAATTATTGTGAGGCCACTATAACTTTACTTTCTAACTTATGCTGCCTCCATGTGGTTATTTGAGACATTTCACAAAAGCATTTATATTTATATTATATTACATATTGTATAATAGACTTGCAAGAAAACTTACAGGGTGTGTCAGATATTCTCTCTTCTGGGGGGTCTATCTCCATACAGGTCAGTTCTCCATAGCTCTGCCTTACATTCACATCCAATCGCTTCTCAGAACGGGCAAGGTGAAGCTCTTCAACCACCTGCATCTACAAAAACATTTTTAAAACAAAACAAATAGAAGCATCCACTTTGCCATTTGCAGCACGTAGAGAAATTATTTTAGGGCATTAGCAAGCTGTTATGGAAAGAGAACAAGGAAAAAATGTCAAATAATCTCTAAAACTTTCATTACCTGGTCATACCACGGCTCAGCGGTGGCATTGCTCACAGCTGGAGGTTGGTCTGACAAAGACGACCACTTATCTCTCCGTCCGTCAAATGAAAAACTAGGAGTATCATCCAAGGAGCTGTGAGGTTGGGGGACATTTCCCTGCATGGATTTTCTTACTTTGAACCCAGAGTCTAAAAGTTCAGACTTATGTTCAAGATCTCGGTTATTGGAAATAGAATTATTATTGTCACATTTGATATTTACTGGCCTTGGTTTATCTTTTTTTGGTATCTTAAATTTGTGAGGCAGACGTGGTGTGAGAGAATGTATTTGTTGCTGAGGTGATGATTTAGCTGCCTTATGTGATACTGATGTGACAGCGCCCGGGACTGAGGTGATGTTCTTCAGAACCTTTGAGCTACTCTCTGAGGTCAGGTGTTTGGATAAAGCGGAAGATGGCTGTGTGGTAGCAGCAGAGGGAATTTTTGCTTTTGTAGATGGACTTCTGGCCTCATACAGCTTTTCTTGATGCTTTTGACAGATTTTCTTGACATCCTCCTTCCTATTGTGCCTTGAAGAATCTTTGGAGGTAGAGGAGGTCTTGCTTGGTTCCCTTGTCTTGACTGTGGTACTGTCATGCCTAGTTCTTTGGGGTTCTTGGGTTCTGCAATTCTTCTTAAGTAGATTCTTCCAGTGCTCTCTCTGATCAGCGGAAAGCAAACTGGGACTCATTAGCCGCTTTTTTAATTTGGATGGGCTCCTCTGGGAAGACTTGTCATCGGAGCTGACTTTAGAGCTCCTCTCTGTTCTCTGAGGAATTGTACTACAGAAGCTCAAGGGTTTTGAGAGTTCCTTTTCTTCCATCCTACTCCCACTCACAGAAATATTTTTACCTGAAATATCAGGTTTTGCTTTCCTGGAGGAATTCCCTCCACAGGATTGCACATGGACACTTTTTGTGCAGTCTTCATCCTCATTAACAGGTTTCTGGTCTGTTGCTTGTGTTTTTGCTAATCTGTAGATAGGCTTTTTCATCTGGCGGGTGCTTTGAGAATCAGTGGAAGAAACGATACTTGCTGCACAACTACATGTGGAAAAACAATAATATGTTAAAACATATACAGTCACTTTAACTAATTTGTTAAAACATATACAGTCACTCTATTTGGTTCTGCCGTGATTGTTATAATCTTTCATTTTTTAGGTTGAAACTGTCAGAAAGGTGATTTGTCACACAAAACCTTAGAACCACCTCTTCTTTAAATGGATTCCAGTAGAACTCCACTGCCCACTGTGACCTCAGAAACAGAGTAGAATTATCACCTATCACCTGACATTTTCAACTTAAAAACTGAGAAATTATAGCATTGAAAAAGTAGAATTCATGGGAGAGCTGATGTATTGGATTGCATTAGATTGTACATGTATGTTACTTAAATAAAGTGGCCAATGAGTTCACATTAAGTGAATAATGTACAGTCACATTTTTATCATTAACATTTATCATAATTAGCAATTAAAGGTCAAACATATAAGAGCTAACCTCTCTTGACTCGTCACATCTCGCTTTCTCCTGGCAGTTTTGGAATTGTTGGTTACATCTTTGTCTTTTGATGCCTGAAAACATAAAAAAGGTATATATGTGTACATAGAGTGTCAGCTATTTCTATTAAGATGCTGGTTGTATTTTAGACTATATGCAAATTTTATAAAATCAATAAGCAAGAGTACTTCATTGCAATTCTGAGTTTTAAGTTAAACTGTAATTATTTCATTTTTTGTTCTTTGGTCTCCCCACTGATTGATGAATTGCTCAAAAAAAGTGAAAAAATACCACTATTTTAATTCACAATTTCACAATTGCTTTATCTAATCATCGCTCTAAAAGCAGCATATATGAATACTATAGAACAAAACCCCTATTCAATTTCATTAAAATGTAGATTGTACATCATGTCATTAAAATACATTATATCAGTTTTGCACACATATCTAAAGATTTGTGATATTCTCCAAATTTAAGCTGATTCTTGTTGAAATGGTTTATATGTTGCACCATATTCTGTTTAAGTCAGGAGTCATACTTTTCATTTTCTTCTTATTTAAAAAACTTTGTGTGACATTTTAACTATGTTGGGGATCATTGTCATGTTAGAATATTCCTTTTCTACCCAGCATCTTGACTGGTAGTGACACATACACATTTTGAACTCAGACTCCTACCTCTATTTCTAATACTCAGCACAATATAGTAATGGTTTTCTTTTTGGACACCATGCATAGAAACCAACTTCAGACTGTGTCAATTAGACTATCTGTGATGAAACAACAGTTTCTACAGAGGATCCTTGCACCAAGTTCAAACTCACTTTTACGTGTCATCATCTGATTTATTATTTGTTACGAAACAAAAATTCTTAGTATGTGGAGCCTACACCAGAACACTGTATTGATCACCGGTAATTTTACAAAATATTTTTATAGCTCTAATTAAAACAAAACAACGAAGGACTTTTTATACGACGATTTGTCAGGTATAAACCATTCAATTACATTGTTTCTTGACTGGTTATTGTATATATAGACAATTTTCAGTTGATTTTGCATAAAAGATATATAATTATATACAGCACCATTACAATGTTGTAACATAATAATGTATCAATATGACCTACACTTAGTGATAATCATTTACTAAATGTAAAAAAATAAATAAAGTTAAATGACTTCCCCTCACCTTCTCATCTTCTTCACTGGAGGATGAAGACAACTTCCTGCGCCTTCTCTTTTTTGACTTTTTAGACATTGTTTTCTGTGAGGGTGATTTTAAACAGCAGACACGGTCTGTTCATATCCAGCAATACACAACTGTCATTGGCTTTTTACATAGCAGTGAACTGTTTTCTAGGCAAGTCCTATTAGTCCCAAGACAGAATGAAAACTTTCAAAATCCCAATGAGTAACCAAACCCCAAATGGAAATGTGATAATGCGAACAATAAATCTCTGGATTAAGGTTATTAGTTAACTCCTAGTCCTATTTTTCTATTTCTATTTCTTTTGGTCCCAGTTTGTATCCCTCCTGTAACTTCTAACGTTAAAATAACTCGATGTGAAATCAGCAAATTAATTTAGCAGAGCTTCACTTACCTACATGAGGCAGAAACCGAAGCTACATTTAAAGTGAATGTGTTGTGAGACACATTAATGAGACAGGGGATAAGTTAGCTACACGACTCACAAAGACTAACGCTAGCACACGAAGTTAGATGATGAAAAGAAGCTAACACTGGAAAGACTACAAGCTAAATGTCTCCTTTAGTTTCTTGAAAGTTCGCGTCCAATGCAGAAAAATATACAGGTTCAGGATTATGTGGTGGCTGACTGTGTTCCAAAACATCCACTTCACTTCCTTGTTTTCTTCTTCTTCTACTGCCGGCGTTTTTCTTCTATGCTCCCCTTCACCGCCACACACTGGACTGGAGTGTAATGATAAAGTGGAGTGGAGTGGGAGTTTTCCATTCAGGGCAAATTGTACTGTTGACCCAACTGTAAAGACATATAGATGTAAAAATCTTTTTAATCCGACCCACAAAGTCAATCAATAATTGCTTTCTCTTGACAGACGTGTCCGATGTGAATCCTGGGATCTGCTAGAGCCACTTTCTGTGGGTGTCACAGCCCCCAGTATTTGGGGAGCCACTTGGGTTTAGACCTACCACATCTTTTCCACCACTCCTTTTAGCTCTTTATATATCTTGAGCTCCTCATGTTCCTCCTTCCTGGTGTTGCTATAATGGGACTGTTACATCTGTCAGTGTGACCGTCTTCTTCTGTTTTGATTTGGGGTGAAGCCACATGGGTATTGTTAGGATCATCCTTGTTTTGTTGTCGGTGGCTTCTGTCTCCTACTTTTTCCAGCTTATTAGAAAAGTGGGGTACATGATGACAGGCAGTGTGTAGGTGTTTTTTTCATTTACTTCACACATAGTGACCTGTTTATGACTCAAAACATAAGGTTTAGGACTCGGCCTTGACTTAAGACTTACTTGAGATTTACAAAATAATGACTTTGCGGGACTTTTTGCAGGACATTCAGCGGCCAAACCAGTAACAACAACTGGGTTTGAGGGTACGTAGAAAAAGCCAAAATAAAACTGCAATTATGGTTACATGCCACATAGTGACACTGTAGCTCCATTTGAAAACAGCCTGCGTTCTTTTGCTCCTGACAAACACTGACTGTAATAAGAAGTGTTCAATAACAACCAAGAACATCAACACATACGCTGTTATGGTATTTTACACACCCATGTTCATTTTGAACTATTCTATAATTCCACTCCACTACCTCCACCTAAGTACAACTGTTGTATTTATAAAAGCAGCACCTGTAGAATGCTGAATTTTCTGAGCATGTCATCACGTATTTGAAGCAGACGCTCTCAATACATTTTCCACCATTGCTACCAAAGACGCATAATGAGCCACTTTTGTGTCACTGGACCATGACTTCAGAAATATTCAGTTGTAGACTTTAAAAAGGACGGAAATCTGAGGAACTGTGAGTAGTTTCAGCTGTAGTGAATAATCTCAGATGACTCTAGAAATATTAGACAGGAATGATAACATGTAGGGATTGCGACAAAAACATTTAAATGCTCTGGGATTCTGTAGATGACACAGTTTGGATTAGGTCACTGACATGTTAAGTTCATGAAGATTAAATTTTAAATTTAAAGAGACAGCTTCTCTGTTTTGTGGTTCCTAGAAATGGTTAATTCTACCAGGTTTAGTGGTGTGTTGTGATGAAGGTCCAGAAGTCAGAGCTCAAACAGATGGGTGCATGTAGAAATATAGCTTCCCTTATTGGCATGAAACATGAAACTTAATCCTTTGTGTGAACATTAAAGAAAAACTGTCATTACACAATCTGTACTGATGTCATTTGCGGTGAACAAGACTAAACAGTACAAATCGAAATCAGTCCCCACAAAAAACGGATTCATTCATACTTGACAATGCAGAGAGGACCATGCCCCTATGGAATGTTAGACTAGCCACCCCAAAGAAGCTGTCAATTTCATTTTTACACATTTTTCAGTAATTTAAACACGTTTTTTACAAAGTTGACTATTCTGAAAATTTGTTGTAAAGAGGAAACTTCATCTTGAAAAAGTACGGTTTGCCTACATATTGTATGAAAGCCCCACAGGACAGCATGTTATATGTAGTATAAATAAAGCTGTGTTCAATAAATAGTATATGCTCCAAGTAGACACACAACAGATTCAATTTACTTTAATTGCAGCATGTAAACTCCCCTCCCCACTCATTAAACATCCCATTGAATTTACTCAGAATTATTCAATATATACGATATATTCAGTTACCTTTGGCTGAGATTCTGGCCCATTTTTTGTCCAGACATCTGTGTGACTGTGTAACAGATAGAAAATATCTCCTATGCTCTTTTTGTCTTACTTGCACTCTCTCTGCATCGTTGTCTCTCCCTCGCTTTCAACCCAGTTCAGAGACATTTGGCTTCAATCAGCGAGAAGATTTGGACAGACGGTAAATGCTTCTGTTATGTGTATGTTAAAGTGCACATATGCTTTTGCGTGTGATCTTTGAGTGTGTTTAGGAGGCTCTTTACTCCAGTAATGGTTTATTCAGAAACCTGAGCAGTGTGTTTCATGAAAACATGAAAATATTCTTTTGGTCATTTGAAAAATGGGCAACTACTGTGTGTGTAAGAATAGCTTTTTTGCTTTTTGACATAAGGAGTGCAGACTGTAGGTCTGGGGGCTGGGATCCCCTTAAGGGTCCTAAAATAAATAATTATGAGGATGTGGAAGCCAAAAACACACTTTTATGTTACAAAAATAATTTGTATTTTTTCCCTCAGATGATTTCCCTTTTTCTTTTGTAACACAAATATTAACACACTTCTGAGAAATATGATGGCACTTTGGTTAAAGTGCTCCAATTTTATTTCCACAGTGAAACAATTTGTGAACGTCAGTTTAATGTCTTTAAAGCTTTAACCACTTGTTATATTATTATTTACCATTATTGAATGTGAATTTAAACTTCATCAACATGTTTGGTTGACAGCACAGTGGCGGAATGCTGAGCGCTGCTGCCTCACAGGTTCCCAGTTTGAATCCACCATCCATGTGTAATCTTGCTCTGTGGACTTTCCATGTTCTCTCTGTGCTTACATGGGCTTCCTTAAGGCCCATTTAGTCAGCTGGCCGACCTAGCTAACTAACATCATTATTTTCATGTTAAAAAAAAAACAGACCTTCTGTCAGTGAGATTAATTAGTTCATTAATTTATTTTAGATTAATTTATAGTTGTACTAATAGTTCACACAATATATTCGTCTATTTGTTCTTTCAGTCTTCCAGTTCTGTTTCACTACTCAAATGAAATCTTTTAAGTAAAGTCTTGAAATTATATTTAATATATATGGGTTTCAATTAGTCAGTTCATTGAAACACCTAATGTGAGTGCTCAATAGTTACAGACATACCTTGGTTTAAAGAATTAAGTAGCCTGAAACCACTGGTCTATAACATTATTAACCTACACCAGAGATATATCAGCCTCAGTTTCAATAAAGGGACTTTTTCTATAGGGTCAGGAGGAACCTTTGTGGAATTGAGTTCTGCTACCTGCATTTCCAACAGAGGAACCCAGGTCTACTGGGACATACTGTAGGATGGGCTCTGTAGCGCTGAATGTCACAGATGGGTCAGATCCCACCCAGTATTTCCTACTTGGGCTTGAACAAGAGGGCTGTTTGTTTTTCCGGCCACAAAAAGCAGTAGCCGGCCCGTAGATTACAGCTGCAGTGGTCATTCAAACACAAACACAGACAGTCCGAAGTGTGTGTCAGGAGTTGAGTGAGTTGGGACAGTGGGGGCAACTTAACTTTAATCTCCCAGGGACTTTGGCCCTGTTGTGGAAATCCAAGTTGAAATGCATTGGAGGGAGTTTTAGCCCAGGGGAGGTTCTTGGACTTTAGTCCCTGGGAAATAAAGTACCAAGAACTTCTTAGTCGAAATGCAGCTGAAAACCACAGAAAAGCCTGGTTTCCACTACACAATCATGAGCAGCCCTGCCAGTACTTACTAAATATTTATGTGACTCCATTTCCACTATATCAGGAATTAGGTGTTTCTCCATGTTGCCAGTAGAGATGACTTCTCATCTGTGTTACTGTTTCAAATAAACAAAAAGATTTCAGCCCTAAACATGCAGACTTGGCCCGGGTTCTAGTAAGCCCCAGTTGGCTCTGCATTAGCTGTTAAAAAGTAATGACTAATGTGTTGAGTGGCTCTTTGACAGGCACCTCAACAAATTCTTCAGGGCTCTTTCCCAATAATAAATGCTTGTTTATTAGTCTGCTTTTATAATTACCATTGGAGGGAATAACGAGAATATAAAGGGAAGTTTGTTCAGAACAGCAATGTTAAAGTGTTAATAGGCCGTTGCCGTGCAAACTATTAACCCACGAATGCCTCTCATAGTTTTTGGTGACATGGAGCCTCCTGATCATCCATTTTTAGTGGCACTTAGTCTTTTAACACACTGTTTCTTATATCTTATTGGACACGTTTAGCTCGGATGATAATGATGCTGATGATGATTAAAAACAAGACATCCTCGTGTTGAAGGCGAGGACTGCAATAAAAGAGGTGAATAAAGATGACAAAGGATAAAGATAATGCAAAAGTACATACAAAATGTTTCTATACAATAGGATGGTAGCGATGATGATGAGGATGGGAGAGATGAGGCTGAAGGTTTAGATTAGGAGGTGATGACAATGATTAATGGCACCTGTGAAGCAAGAAACAAAGAAAATTATGATAATACTCAGTGCTGATATTTGTGAGTTTAGATTAAGATCACCATGAGGACCTGACGATAGCGAGGGTGACTAATGATTTGATGCCATTGATAATAATCATGATGCGGTGGTAATGGAGGAGTTGAGTTACAACAAGAGGAAAAGATTAATAAACAAATGATGGCAATGACATTAATTTTCTAATGGCAGAGTTGAAGATGATGAGAAGAATAACAATGGTAACTATAATGATGAGGACACAAGTAGCATTATTTGCTAGCATCATTATATGTGCGCATTACCGTACCATATGATATTAATGAGCATTACAAACATTATAACTATGGAAAATCAGAGGTGATGGTATGAGGCAGTGCTGGTCAACATACCAGATGTTCGGCCTCAGGACAGTTTAACAAACTATCAGACTTTTATTGAACCGAAACACCATCTGCAATTGTTATATTATATATTATATGTATTTTTTAATTTATAATTTAACTCTGCAATTTAATTTAACTGAAATACACCTGTATGATACATAAAAGCTGTCAAAGACTGAACAGTTCTCACATAAAGACTGTGTCAACCAACACACTCATATTAAACTTGCTTCTTTCAGTTCTAGTTCGTGTAGTACATGTAAATGAATGCCATTAAACTTCCCTCTAAATTCCCTACATTAAAAAATCTCACTGCTTCATGTTTGAAAAATGCCTACAGATGACATCACATAGAGGACCCTTAAATTCAGATTATGTCGCCTCGTTGATCACACTTTAGCACGTAATCTTAGTCAACCTGCTTTTTCAGAGCTCCTCCAGATGAAAAACTCCTCCAGGTGATGTCATCTGGAGGACTGTTACAGCTAGAAGCAGACAAAATGTTTGATATGGTGACATCAGCGGGGAGTGCAAAAGCATTCATACACATTTACAAATTTGTGAAAGGCTATAAAATAATTAATGATCCACTTAATTATGTTTAGAGAATAGGCAAAATGCTATGGTACACAACTATTTGTGCGACATTAAAACTGTGAAACGCCAGTTACTGTAAATGTACAAAATTACACTGCTAGCAGAACTGAGTCTAACTTGCCATAAGGCAGTGTAGAATAATACCATAAAAAAGTGAAACCAGGGAGCCAGAAGAATTGATGATTATACCTTTTTGGTTTAAACATAAAGGCTGAAGCACAGCAAATAAAAATTAAAACTCGATTTGTATCTGCTGGTGCCAATCAGGACTGGAATATAACTTGGGGAAGCCAAACATCGTATGGACAGCATCAGTTATTAAAATTAATGATTAAAACACTGGATTGGAGGTAGGGAAGAAAATAATTAAGACAAACAGCAGAATTAACATCCATTTAAATAAAGGATCACACGCTGTGCAGCACTACTAAGACATTTGAGGACTATCTCTGAATAGCTCTCTTTTCCCCTAATTTGTGTACTTCTGCCTCAGAATAAAAAAAGGTAAATGAAAATTACGTCAAGTACAGTGCACAAAAACTGTGCACTAGTCAAAATAGTTTGATTTATGAAGATGAATGAAAAGAACCATTTGGTTGCAATTACTCAAGCATTAATAAAATAAACATGAACGTGATGATGAGGAAGGTGAAGGATGTGGTGATGATAATGATTAAGGGTTTTGGTGATGCTCTTTCATATTTGTGTTAAGATGACGATGAAGATGATGACAGTGACGGTAATGATAGTCCCAGCTCACAGACGACGTAAATGATGAATTGAGTAATAATGATGATGATGATGATGATCCTGATGACTTGTGATGAAAGGAGTGAGGATGAAGATCAGTGTAACGCCGGATGGCCGCACGTGCACTCGCGGTGGGCGTGTCCAATGGGGGGGGGGGGTGTAGAGCCGCTCGGCTCCGGGCTCGCGCGCGCACGCACTGGATGTTTTCATTCCGAACTTAAAGAGTCGCGTGAGCAGAGCGAACCGGACGCGATAGAACACCGGTCTCCCGCAGAACCGTTTTTTTTTTCTTCGCTGCGTTAACTTCGGTCCCGGTGCCATGTCCGCCGTCGGTCGCGGCGTGTTGGCGCTCCTCTGCGTGGCGCTGGCCGTGACTCGCGCCCGCAGGAGTTCGCCGGAGCAGGAGGATGTTCGGGAGAAAGTCGACAGCGCCAGATGCACGTCCAGGTGCCTCACGCTGCACATGACGCAGCTGACCGCCGCCTTCAGACGCCTCCAGGTACCCGGACCTCAGCGTCCGCACGAAACACGGCTCATTAAAGAGGAACCATTTATTTCAGCTTTCATGTAGTTTTAAAGCCAGGTCGCTTCTCTGATGTGTGGACGCTGCACAGTTCTACTTCCTTTAGCCTATAGTTCTACTTTACAGGCTCAGCTGTACGTTCTGTATTTGTGGACCAGCTTCCGTCACTGCTGCTGTTGTTGCCAACACCACATACTGCAACTCTGTCATCATCTTGATCCACATGCCATAGTTCAGTGAGATCAGTAGGAACCCAGCTAGACAATAGTTATTGTACAACAATGAATAAGTTGTGTTTTATTATTATTGCTAATATGATGGGGTTAGTTTAATGGAGGACAGGTGCGGTCAGTGGTCAGTTATGTGAATAAAACAGAATATTTTGACTAATGATCATTTCAGTAAATTTCCCCTCCGCTGTTTCTAGTTACTTCACTTGTGTCACACTTGTGATGAACTACATTGCTGGAGACAACATAGCATGTCGTCACAGACATTGACACACTGACATTTTTCCTTTTGAATACGCTCGTGGTATGTACATAAATGGTGGTCATTTAATGTCACATTGTGGAGTGTTTTTGGAGGATGTGTGGTTACACAAATGTGAAAGCGCAGTAAAGTTCTTACTGCCTAAATTTGTAATCCAAGCGAGACTTTATGAGGTTATTGTTGTTTCCAATGTGTGTTTTATCAGAAAGTTTTGGACAGATGCTAAAATGTTGGTTACCCAGGGCCAGTAGGCGTGAGATTGTTGATTTCCAATAGCTGAAAAAAATTGCTCATCCAAATGAAAGTGCTGGCACAGGTACTGTGGCCTTTGTAGTGAGGAATGTGAGATTAACAAGGGCATTAGGACATTACCAAGTTCGAAAAGCCACTTATCGTTAACGGCTTCAACATGTGCACGCTGTGTAGTGGGTGGGAAAGTCATTAACCACAGAGTTCAGCCCCAGTGGCTCTGCGGTGTGTAGAAGAAAGTGTGTGTTTGCAGATGTTCATGTATAAAATGAAGGTTTGGTCTGGTCCTCGTCCATCCAGAATAGACATTTGCCACCTGTGCATTTGGTAATGAGGGCGGCCCCTGGATGACTCCACAGCTGTGCGTGTGTGTGTGGTGGGGTCATCGAATATAAGTGTGAAAAAAGGAACATTTGGTTTGAACTTCATGAAGCGAAGTGCAGTAGTCACATACGGAGCATCAAACAGCAGCAATGGAAATTAAAACAACTAACTGGGAAGTAGTTAACAGACCAGAAATACATTTTCTAATGAGAAGTTTTGTTAAGTGAAGATAAAGTTGCATCCTTGAATGTTTAGAGTTAATATATGTTTAGGTACTTTGACACTTCACAAATTTACCAACTTCTTTACTTTAAGGATTTTGGGAGATTTCCCTCTTTTATGTTGTAATTTGAACAAAACAAAACATCATATATATACAAACCCACTAATAATAATAAAAAGTGATATTCAATAAGGAAGTACACATTAGTTGCAGCCCTAATAAACCTATAAAACATGTGTAAGTCAACACTGATGTAATTGTTGATTAGCACGACAATGACAAACGGTGGGGGTGTGTGAATCAGAAACCCGTTGTAGGACATAAAGTAGTGAAAACCTTGTGTGTTGCAGTAAAGTAAAAAGAGCATCTAAACTGTGAGCAAACGAGGAAATGAGTTTCCTCTCAGCCACATCCTGGAGAACAGCATCACTCCCAGAACCTATTATAGGACAGTGTCGAGTGCACACAGAGTGATTGATGGCTGGGAGAGACTGTGTCTTAGAGGATTCATTCATTTAAAAGACATAATGTTTAAAGCAAACGAACGAAGAAAAAAAAAACCCTTTTGATAACAGTCCCAGTAACTATAACATCAGTGTTGGCAAATAGAGCTTTACTCATCCTCCACTGTCACCACACTCAGACACAAAGACACATAATGCTTCCTCTGGCTTTATGTGGGTGAACCCTGTGTTTTTGGCTCCTTCTCTTTCTGTGTGTGTGTGTGTGTGTGTGTGCTAGTGTGTAGCCACCAGAATGTGAGTCACCAGTTTTCTATTTACACCTCTCGTTCCGCCGCGTCTCTGGGTTTTCCACTACTTTCCCTTGTATGGCGTAATAGTGTAATTATAGTGTGTGTATGTGTGTACATGAGCATATATATGTTGGTATTTTGCTAATTCCAAAATTCCTTCTTGAAGTAAACTCCTAAAAATAAGGAAAAAACTCCAGCCTTGCCTGCAGAGCTGGAGCTTTGTGCACATACGTAGTAGATCAGATTAGACTGCATGTCTTAAACACTCCTAGGTCTGTGGTGCTGATGAGCGGCGGGTCAGCGGTTTGAGCCGGGGCCGAGGGCCAGTGCGAGACTGAATGAGCTGCCTGTGCATTCATGTTTATGTGTGTGTTCATGCATGCTTGTGTGTGTCACAGCTGCTCTGCGGTAGGTATTTCTAATCAGTCCAGAGGTCGGTCAGCCAACAAGTCACGCTCTGGAAAAAAAAAAAAAAAGCAGAGACAACGGTCAGGTCAGGTTGCACACAGACAGACGGGGAGATAAAGGCAGGTGGATAGATGCAGTCAAGCGGGAAGATGGAAAGACGGGTCAGCAGGCAGCTAGACACACAGACAGGTGCAAGAGACTTACATGAAGACAGATAACCTGACAGACTGATACGTAAGCTAGAAAGTGGAGCGATACGCAGGAAGACGGGTAAGCAGAGAGACGAGCAGAGGGGTGGGTGACAGCAGGAGACAAAGGCTTGTTTGATTCACCTCCGAGATAAAGCCTATACTTCTTTCTGGATCTTTGTGGCTGCCATGTCATTTGATCAGTAGAACCTGGGATAGATGGTGATAAAGCCGCGGTGGCGTAGGAGCGGCTCTTACCCGAAACCTGGGCCAGAAATTTCAAGACGGTAAATCACAGCTGGAATGGCGCAGCACTGAGCGGCAAGGCTTTGTTCTTTCACCTGCAGAAAGACAGAGACTCATTCACCACATCAAAACACTGATGGCCTGTTATATCTGATACTTGAGCAATTAAATCTATTCTTTTTCTCACTGGTGTCTGTTTTCAGCAGCTGAGTCATAATTGAACTTAAAACACCAAGTGTATCATTTTGGGCTCTATGCCTACTGTATTTGGTTTCTTGCCCAGAGATAAGGAGATTGATACTGCTGTCATGCGCCTAAATATGACGCTACAGCCAGAGGATATTTAATTAAGCTTAGTGAACGCTCTTATTGCACATGTACGCTATTCGTTTGTTTCGTAGAAGAAGCAATAAGTAAAAATGACAGATCTCAGCTTTAAAGGGACTTATGTCCTGGACTCTTTCTGGATTGGGACATACTGCAGTCACCACTGTTTTCCGGCTGCTGCCTGTTGCTTCATATTTAGCGGACAGATTTTCTTGTTGTGTAATTCCCTGGCGAGAAAGACAATAAGCATATTTCTTAAAATGACAAAGTTTTACTTTTATTTTAATTTTGTGACCACTGAGAGTATTTTCTTTAGTGACGGAGTTTCATCATGGAAGACAGATGGTGACATAATAGTCGGATGAGGAAAAGTTTAGGACCTTATACCAACCACATTGTTGTGGTGCTTGTTGTTTACAGGATGTACGGCACCTCAAACACCAACCCTGACACATGAATGGAAACACACACACACACACACACAGGAGCTAATTAGCAGGTTCTGTCGGGAATGCTCAGACCTCAGCCTGGACTTTTTGGGAAAAACGTTATAATCTGTTGAGTGGCAGTTACTCATGATGCATTCACACACACTCGCACACAAATGAGGCATATACACGTCACACACACACACTGTAGCTCTGTGCTTCTGATCATCTGGGTGTGATTAGCAGAGTTAATGCCTCGTGTTAAATAGACTTTCTACTGTGTCTCACCACAAACACTGACCACAACACACACGTACAATATGTGCACACGTTCTCTCGAAGTCCCTCACATGCACACGCTCACGTTTTATCACTGCATCTGGCAGAAGGGTGATTTATATTCCGCTCTCTATTTCAAACACTGAAGGGTGTGTGCAGCTGTGCGCATGCATGTTGACCATGGACAGGTTTTTGTGTGTGTTCTTGTGCCTGAATTTTCAGTTGTGTCACTGCTGCCTTCCTGCTGTTGCATCCAGTAAAATCCGGTTATTTTTCTTAAACAGTGATTGCTGTGGACTCTGCAGCCATCAGAGCCATGTGGAAGTCTTTTATTGCAAGCATTTCTTGCTCTGTGGGTCAGTTCTGTTTCAGATAGGTCTCTTGTGTGTCAGGCTCAAACAAAGTTCTCTCTTGGATTCCAGATTTAAAAGATGTATAAAGCCCATGCGTCTTTAGTGTTGGTATGCAGTCCAGTCATGAAGAAATCCATCATTAAAAATCATATAGGATTTTTGCAGGCTTTTGTTATGAGTCATAAATTGTAAGCTGTGTGGGACTAAAATTCTCTTAATTTTTTTTAAGCATGGTGACTTAAACTTTCCTGTCAGGATTTTTGTGCCTATAAAAACTAAAGTCTTTGGAGCCAAAGGTTTTGAATGTCTATACACGGGTTCTGGCTAGAGCTTTGTAAATAAATGCAGGTAATGTAACTTCGTCTACAGCTATTCTAAAGCCAATAACTGTCGATTTTAAAATGGTCCATCTCTATAGATAAAATGCACAATTTAAAGTTCCCTTTTGGACTGTAACTCACAAGAATAAATTCCAGTCAGATGAACAGCAGTCACCAGAATTTACTGCATCCTGTTTTACAGCAGGTACGTCACCAGTCCTTACCAGTATTCACCCTGCTCATATCAACTAGTATTTATTTCCATCTTTCACCTTCTTTTTCCTGCCTCACTCTGCTCTTTTCAACTTCCTCTTGGTCCTCCACATCCAACTTCTTTTCTCTTGTTCCAGTCTTCCTTTCTTTCCTTGACTTCTTCAACATGTGCAGCTGTTTTTCTGCAGACAGACTCACACACACTCCTGTGAAAGACCCAAAGAAACCCAACTTTGACCACCGTTTAATGACCATACGGCACACAGACCCGTCTAAACTGCCTTGATTTGCTCTGACAGCAAATATGTCCCATGAAATTGACTTGGGATGAGTGTGTAACTGTGTAAATCCATGTAATGTGTGTGTTGCAGAAGCAGGCTGAAGAGGACTGACAGACAGCAAGAGTTGTTATGCTGAGGAAGACACAGAGACAGAGAGCGTGAAAAAGACTAAGAAAGATGATGAAAATGTGAGGCCGGCAGGGGGAAATCAGCTTTATATCTCTTCTTTGGAAATCTGGAGATGTTTAACTGGCCTCTGCTCTGTCCTCAGTTCTTTGACTAGGACATCTGCAGTGTTCCTGTCCTCTCCTGTCATTATTGCAGGAATTGGCAGCAATGTGAAAAGGCTAAGAGAGAGCTGAATGGTTTAAACCAAGGACAGTCGAGTGACAGTCTCACTTGAGTAAGTGGCTGCACAAAATGTTGTTTCAGCATCAACCTTGGGATGAATGAATGTGTAAGAGTCACATCACAGTCCTAAAACCCAGGAATTAGATAGATTCCCTCCCCCATCTCGAATTCAATAGGCTTTTTTTTCCTATGTGTTTTTTAAATAAATGACTGAAAAAAGGTCCATAACAAACACAAGGTCAGAGGCGTTTTGCATTTAATTTTTCAACATAAAAGTCCCCAGTAATTATGCCCCTCATGCCATTTTTGACCTTTTACATTTCCTAAAAACGAGAGTAGCCAACAAGTGGCTAAATGGGTCTGCAGAGGTTGTTGGGAACGTTAAACATCATCATGCGAACGTGGAGAATCATCTACTCATGACTCTGTCTTTAAAGCCTCATTCAGTTTATTGCTCACAATCACTAGCTAAAAAAAAATCACCCTACAAATAAAGGTGTTTATAGACGAGATAAGTGCAGTAAATCAAATTGCAAATTGGAAGATTTGTGCTGGTGAATCTGACGTCATGCTGAATGAAACATGTAAATATTGTAGAATTGTCACAGAGCTTGCTTTCCACAATAATCCAAATTCTAAGGCAAAGCTTATTATCTTTTTGCCTAGAGACCAGAAAGATGCTAACTTTCAGATTGGCCTGCAAGTAAACGTCATCCCCATGGCCCTCCATTGAGAGGAAATATCCATACAACATATGCACTGATTTTTAAAATGCTGTCATTTGATGCTATAAGAATGAATCACGAGAGAACAAGATATTAGGGGGAATATGCAGCACTAACTTCGAATATTACATAAATCTAAATTAAGTTAATTATTTTTGATAAAAGCTCTTTAAGTAATCTGCTGAAGATTTCTGTATGATTTTTATATGTCATATAGAGAAGATATTGCAATGACATTTTATCCCAATACCGTGCAGCTCTAGTGTGTAGACAGGTCCTCAAACAGCTCCTCTGTATCTGTTTTTCTCCAGTAGAGAGCAGATGGGTAGATGGTTGAAAAACTCAACCTGATTAATCATTCAGCCTAAATCAAGAATCATATTTTCAACTTGATACCTCAGATATGAATTTTGAGAACATGATGATATTGTGGGGAGAAATAATTACGACTCTGATGTAGACTTGATTATGAATAATGTGGATATGATTAACCTTCAGAACTATTTGGCGTCCTATCACTCAGCTACAACAGTATAATGAGCTCAGAAAATGACATCACTTAACTGAAATGCATCTCGTCAAACAGTGGAAAAACACAAATCACTATGTTGTCTGTTTGGTGCAGTTTTTTTAATCAGACAAGAAGAAATTGTTTTAATTGTTGCCAACCTTATGTATTTGATTCCCATGCAGCATTAAGACTCACCGCCTACCATTACATGCATAAACCCTGCTTAATACCTAAACGCTCACTGGCAACTTTCAAAAGAATGCTAGGAAATGTAAGCAATGCAAAAATCATAAGTAAAGCTTCAGAAATTCATTGATCATTCTACCCTGATACTGACAGAATGGAGCTTGCTTCACTGTTACACCACATGGTGCAAATTCTTCAGCACTGATGCAAATTAAAGTTGCCTGTGGAGGAGCAGGAGTACATTAGAAAATATTACTGCTCAAAACGTGCTCTTCTCCTGCTCAGAGACAAAATTGTGATTCTCATTTGAGCTTCATGTTAGTTTCTATTTTGTTTCCTAAGAGACATGTAAGGGAGATGGCTCCTTTTTACTTAGAAGAAATGCAACGCCAAAACTTTCAATAGATAAACAACGGAAGTCATTGCAGCGGATTAGGATGACGAATTTGTGCCTCACACATGTGTTGTCAAACACACTGACAAGGACAGTGTTGCTGCCTTTTAATTTCCTTTCAATCTCTTTATCGATCTCTTTATATCCATGGAAACCGGGCTATCTATTACACAACCAGTAGCACCTGGGTGGCGTCAGAAAGTGCTTTGAAGACAGTAGGAAAGAGAAAGAAATCGGGTGGTGGAGGAAGATGCATCACTTGTGTGACATCACAACACTTCTGTTTCTTCTCTTATCTATCCCTCCCTCCAAGCCTCCTTCCCAACAGACATGTTACTAATCTATTCACCAGGGGTTTAACCTGGTTTAGCTGTAACCTCAGCAATATCCCTGTTAACAACACAGATTACTGTTAAGCCGAGAGTCCCACCCCATCGACATTATTATAGTCTTAAAGGCATATTTACGTAGGCAAGAAATTACTTTATATTTCTCAGAGAATTCTGTCCAACAATCGGTTTCACTGACAGAATTTATGTTTATGTGTTGTAATGTCTGAGCACATTTGCTGTGAACCTACTAATTTTGGTTGCACTCTTTGTGTTGCATCTCTTTTATGATGCCAACAGCTGGACAAGTCAGCAAACAGTAAGCAGCAGTGGAAATGGAATGGAGTGAGAGTATGAAAGGAATGAGGCAAACAGTGAAATTAGTGAAGAACTTGGAGCTCTGACCATTTTCACACATACCATTTGCTCAGCGGTAAATCTCTGCAGAAAGCAGACATGACGGAGGGCTTGTCCGTGTTGGAAATGTGCAAAAACGACACACAATGAAGCTGTAATGAAGGTTTTAATTCCTTGCTCTCTCTTTTTCTCACTCCGTAAAAAGCCATTCTGTTCAAGTTACAGCAAACGCTTAAGTCCGCCTTTTAAAAATCAAAATCTAATTTAGCTTTAACTACCACTAAAAAAGTCAAATTAAGAGAGTCAATAAAGGATTTTGAATGCTATTAAAGCCTTTAATCCTAAAAGCTCTGACCTTTAACCCCGCCACTGTTACCCTGACTCTAACCAATTAACCTTGATCATACCAGAAGCACAAAGGCTATTTCAAAGTTGGTGTGTGTGTGTGTGGTTCAGGCTAAATACAGCTCACTGAGGAGAGGGTTTTGGAGCTGTTAAGAGGGCTTATGCCGCATGTGCACACACACACTAGAGGCTCCTATATTCCCTCAAGGGCGCACAGACATGACAACAGACAGATACACAAACGCACACCCAGCAGCAGTCTAATAGTTGTTTTGATGTTGGATGATGGCAGCACGATTGTGCTGATGAAGAGAAAGCATTTCTGAAGGAAACGCAGCGGAGTTGGCAACTGGCTTTCTCACCATTTCAATTTAAAACTGCTGACATGGTCTCAACCCACAAAAATAGAATTAAAACTGAAACGGTTGTCTTAAAGGTAGGGGATAAAGTGATTCCAGCGAAATCTTAACATTAACATCCACCGAACATTAACATCAGGGTTATAGTAATGGAAAGCTTTTTAAAACACTTTTTATTACACATTTTAATAAAGCTGAATTGTAAATGTGTAATATTTTATTAACGTTTTATTAAGCCAGAGTTGTCTCAATGCGGATTCACCACCCGGGCAGATTCCCCGTACCTCTATCTGACAAAGATAAAACTTGCTGTTGCAAAGCTGAAGCTTCCTACACATATGAACTCTGAACAATGACGAGAGAAATTAGCTCTGAACATTGTCCCGAGTTTTTGTTTCACACATGCAACACACAGAATCTCTTCTTGATTTTAGTGGGGGTTCAGCGTGTAATGTAGCCACGACATCACAGAAAACGTATGCTGTGGTAAACAGCGTTTTATTTACTGCACATCAGAGCCGTGCATCTAAAAAAATAGATGCTGTGACAGTTGACTTAAACTTCATCAACACGCATATTCGCTTGCTTTAAATCCTCCCGACAATTCCGAACAGAGTGTTTTCACTAACGCAGACTCCAGAGAAAGTCCGGAGGATTAGACATCAATTTGAACTCCCTAAAACTTCCCTTTAAAAAATCCTTCTTCTTATCTGTTTTGCATTTCAGGTTGTTATAGTCATACCAACTGACAAATCATTGTGCTTGTTTCACTGTGTAGTTTGTGTTCAAAGGTCACGTCTGACCTGGCTACAACACACCCAGCACTTAGCCCAGCTCTGGGGCAGAGCTCGGTCTTGATGTGGAAGATTCAACATTTTTAATAACTTAAAAACACAACCGAGATAAAGTTCAGTCTAGTTCAGCCATCTCCCGTTACTTTAACTCACCCAAAAGCTCTTTTTTTTTTAGTTGTTTTCTACAATAACACCTCTTTAATCTATCCATTGATTTATAGATATGTCAACAATTTCTCAAGCAAAAACAGCAAGTATGGTCTGACTCCAGCTTCTCAAATGTGAAGATATTTTGTCTGTAAATTGAATATCTCAATCTTTTGGATTGGTGGAAAGATAAAATAAGCAAACAGAAATTGTTATCTTTAGCTCAGGCATTTTTCCATATTTTGACGTTTTGAATGAAATATTGATTAGTAAAATACCAGTAAAGAAAATAAATAGTACTTGCAGAGTTGACAAGAATTCCATTTTTGACTAATGTGACATTATGATGATTATCATAATGTATTGGCGAGTGTGTTCTTTGAGAATTAACAATTATGTAGTCTCGCTTAAAATACTTATTTCTCAGTCATTATCAGCACACTTTTGTTTCAGGTAAAATGTCAATTTATGTCCTAGGTCTGTTTAGTGCATATGTGTGGATGAGAATATATTTTGATCCTGAAAACACTTCAGTTGTTGATTGATTTCATCTGTATTTCTGTCCCTGTGGTCATGTGATGACGTCTTGCTCTGTCACAGGAGTTGTAATAGCCTTTACTGGTGGTTTTGACTCATTTAGCAGAAACTGTGCACACACACACACACACACACACACACACACACACACACACACACACACACACAAACATACATCTCTCCAAGTGACGTGTCTCAGTCTGATTCAGCAACCACAAACATAGTGTGTTAAGTCATTTTTCACTCACAGGATAATTATGTAAATAAGTTAAAGGTTGAATGTGTGTCTGCCTGCATGTCTAGTTATGTAATTTGGTCGGTGACCTTTTATTAACAATATTTTTCTTTCTGTCTCTTTGTAAGTTTCCTTGGACACAGGCTGAAGGCTTCAAACACTGGATTTCACAGTGGCAGTTTTATTTCTCTCTCTTTGTGTTTGTATTAATCCTCATCCTCTCTGTGTCTTCCAGAGTGACGAAGTTCTGGTTTGGTGTGAAACCCACAGACGCTGTGCTCAGGTAAATCCATGCACTCACTCCGGTACTCGTATACTTGTGAGAATATTGTAATGGTTTGCATTTGTTCCCTGAAGTATTCCAAACCCACATTGTTCCTACCCCTAAAACCAATAGTTTGGTGCAAGAGTTGGGCTTTGACTGCCACTGCCAACTAGGTAACGCATCTACCCTAAATGACAGCGTGAATTTTCTGCATTCTATCAGCTAAATACCAAGGTCATTAAAGGACACTGAATCTATTTTAAGAAACTGAAGTTCTGTGTTGGCCAGTCACATACATGTTGGAATATTTGTCTAATAAAACTCCGGGCTCGAGATTGACACTTACTCGCTTGCCTGGAGGAATTAAACTTTAAGCCCATGTGTCATGCAGTTGCCTGATCCATTCTCCCTGTTTTAAATGTCATATTAATGCAACATAAATCCCCTTTCTGAAGACTTCAAGTGTCCTTCAACAAGTTTTACAGACATGAGCTGAACCCTGCCAGTCCAGTTTATACTGTGTGAATGTGCCCAGATATCTGTGTTGTTAACAAAGTGAAGGAAATATTCGTGGAGTAGCTTCACATTTTTCTAGTTTTGCAATGACTGCTCACCGTAAAACACAGAGTCTTTCTCCTCACCTCTGGAATCTCCGTCTGTAATGGCAAAGGTTGTGTTTTCTCTTACAGTAACATCCTTCTGTATATCCACATTATCCATCCTCTATGGAGCAAAAATTAGTCCTTGTTTATTCATTTAAGCCTGCTTGCCAGGCCGCTTGACTCTCTGCGTGTGTTTGTGTCTGTGTGTGTGCTAATTTATTGTTTGATTCAAGAGGAGTTTCCATGCTGAGTATTTTTAACTGCCAGTCTGTCCACTGTGCAGCAGTTCCAGCCTCCTGGGCATTACTGTGGGCCTTAGACCGCCTGTCCCATCACAGAGACACAGACAGTGGGTGGAAAAGACAGGAACTGCAATGGAGTTTCCATATTTAAGGGAAATTATGTCAAAGATAAACACCTTATTTTCTTTTTACCACACAGTCACTAGAGAGCATTTTGATCTTTAAACAGAGTTTGTTGAATGTGCATGAACCAGAAATGCTCGTATGGATTAAATAACTATTGTAAACCCCGACCTTTCACTTACAAACCTTTACTGACGCGATATTAACTTTGACATATTCAATGATTCTGTCTGCTTTCTTATTGATGTGTTTTCTGAACTCTCAGTTCAGGTTCAAACCTATTTTAAAGCTTTAGTTCAGTTGGAACCACACCTGAGTCGTATTTTACTCTCTGCAACATTTTCCAAGTCTTACCACAAATTCACATGACTTTTTCTTTACCTTTTTGAGTAAAGATAGAAATTGGCGGACTGAGCGCTTTTTTTTGTATAACCTGTATTTCAGTAATCTGTGCGTGTGTGTGCGTGCGTGTGTGTGTAATGGAGTTAAAAGGGGTTAATGTCAACAACAGCGAAGAGCCTGTTCCCCCTCAATGCTCCCACCAGCTCACCGTTAGAGTCGATACCAAATTCAGTGAAACATCAGACATCGACTTTCAAGTATAGTTAACCCCCCACCACCATCTCTAACAAAAACCACAAACACAAAGTCTCCTTTGACCCCTTACATGAACTTAACTATTCATTTCTATTCCCGTTTGTCTCCCCTCACTCACTTCCTTTATTTTTTTTTATTTCTGATCAGAATTTGTGTGGGAACAGACCATTTTGTCTCATTTAATACAGAACCGTGTCTAAACTTTATAACTCTGGCGTCGTGTCTCTCGGTTGTACATGTGTTAATACCACTGTGACACTGTGCCGTAACCAGGTCCAACAACAGTCTCACAAACTGGCCGGTGGGGGCTGACACTGTGAAAACCACAGTTTTCCTCTCAGGCAGTCCGATACTGCGCAGACATGCAGTGCGTCTTCTTGCTTGTTTGACTTGCAGAGTTATTAATTCTTACTGTTTTATAGTCTGTTGAAAGTGGATCCGACCCAATTTGTAAAAGTCACCACAGCAAGCCAACAAAAATAAATTAGAACAGAAAAGCACATATCCCAGTCCTCAGCAGTAATTGCCAAAATTAATCAAAATAATGAATTATAGTTAGAAGGAAGTCCAACACTGTTTAATGCTCCCAATGTGTGTATATTTGTTAACAGGGTAAGTGGGAGATGTTTGGGGCTCACTGTTTTTTTATTTATAATGCACCTTGGAAGCATTATACAGTCTGCACAGTCCACTTTATTATTATTATTTATTGGCTAACAGAAATGCCAGGACTTCTGTTTTGACATTTTTTATATACTTTATGAAGATCCCACAGCTGATCCGAGTGTTATCTCGTTTTTGAAGGTTGAGTTTTTAGCTGGTATCAGCCCTTAGTTATGGTTTGGTAGGTCACCTATTACTCATTGCAGCATAGTTATGGTTAGCGAGTCATGTGTTAAATTGGGGATATCTAGCAGTCGTGCTAAACAGGACAAGAACAGACGTGCATTAGGTGACGTAATTTAAAAGTAACATCATTTTTGTAAGGGGCTTGGTTTAGATGAGTGAGTGTCAAAGCACAGGGCGGTTACCTACCAACAACATCGTAGGGCTTAATAATGCATGATAATAACCTAATGAACCTACTTATATGGGCTCCTCAGTAATGTCCATAAAATATATAGTGTTCCTCCGAGGAACATTTGTAATAACTTTCGTGATCTCCTGACTGTTCATCCAGCATTAACATAAGGTCAAAACATAACTTTAATCTCCAAGTAACTCCTAATCCTCTCTGTTTGTTTTTGTGCTAATTAGCAAATGTTAACGTGGCTGAACTAATATGTAGACATTATTATGTTTACGTTATTGTCATGTGTGTAACAGCAGCTTTTCGACGTTGCAAACTATGTTCGCATTTAGCTGGAAGCTCTGCTTTGCCATACATGTAGTCTTTGGTGCCATTTACAAAAGTGACAACATTTTGACACCTTGATTTACAAAATTTAAACACAAGCCAATGTTAAAATAATCAATTCAGTCCACACCAATCAGCCACAGGTGGGTTTAAAGTAGTGTTAGACAGGGGTCAGCGTGGGGGAAAATCTATATACGGCATGAACTATGTCTGAATAGAGTCCAGGCTCAAGCTGGCAAAATTGTTCCGTGAAATAAAAGACCCTCATTTCAGTAAGTAAGTGTCAGTAAGCAGGTTTGTGTATCCGACCAAACACTTTGTGATTGTGGTATTGAGGTTTGATACACAGCCATAGTCTAGAGCGTTTCTTCCACAGAGTACGAGAAAGTGAAAGAGTTGGGGGGGGGAGGCAGGGGGTCTCCTGGTCATTAGCTGTTGATCTAAAAAACACCCCTCTGCAGTTTGAATGTCAAACCTTTTTCTCCCGGGAGCTACATTATTCTTATGTTTATAAACCTGATTTCTGAGCTATTAATTAGTAAATTTATCAAAATGTGCGTTGGTCTTAAACTGCATTCCACTGCAAGCTTTTTGGCAGGGTAATGTGAAACTCACTAACGTTTGACAGATTTTACTGAACAACGTGGGGACTCACTCGTTTTGCTCCAACTCGAGTCGGAGCCCTACTGATGTTAGATATTCTCAATGAGTTTTAAATTGTAAAACATAGACAGCATAACTTTTCACAGTCGTAAACCTCCACAACACAAAATGGTGCGATGTAACACTTAAGGATGGATTCAACTTTACCATGTCACCCATTTCACTTAGGTGTGCTAAAAATGTGGGATTTATTAAAAGCAAAGGGAAACTTTATTATGTAAAAGAAATTGCGAGGTAATTATAGTTTTTTTCCCTACTACTTAAGGGAACTTCCCTTTTGTCTTTTAGATTCAGTGTCTCAGGAGCATCTGTGTCTAAATTGAAAATAAAAAGTGGTTTTATTTAGTGGTGGACAGACGACAGATATTATATAAAATCTTCTTTTAAACAGCTACCGTAAGTCAATACGTTTAACAATGTGGTGGATTTTACAGTACAAATAGGATAAGATATGTGATTGTGATGAAAGAAATAGGACATAATTGACTGTGGTGCTTTATCTTTTCCGTGCATTAGGGCTTTCTATACTGGAAACACAGATACACACCAGGCAGCACATATGGTTTGTGTCACATCATCAGTGGACTGTCTCCCGTTGAAGCACACATGGGAGTTCACTGAAACCAAACTACAGTCCTCACTCAATTCCTCCATCTGTCCATCTCCTCCTTCTTTTATCTCTATTCTCCGACCCAAACACACATGCACAGTAGACGTAGTAATGTGGACCATGTGTGGGAGGCAGCAGGATGTCCTCTAATAAACAGGTCCGACGCAGAACAAAGGAGCCGAGCCATCGAGGCACTGTAGCTCTTCCTCTTATCATACTCTCTTCCCTGTTTCGTTACTCATAACTTGCTCTGAAGAGGTTCACGTTTCTTTAAGTAGCTTTTTTTAAAACTGTTGTTTGTCAATTTCACGGCATAGTATGAGCAAGAACTCTATTAAGCCCGCTGAATGTGCATTGTTTTTCCAGGACTGTTTTGTCAGTCTTCCCTAAACTCATATGATCCACTTCAAATTTCACCATAATAATCTGCCATATGCTGTATGTCAATTTTGTCAAGTTAGTGACTGTTCATTGTTTTGTTTTTTTTTACAATGAAAACCAGACCAGCACTAAAATGTGATTATGCAGAACTCGATTTAATTTTTTGTCAGTGGATAAAAAAAATTGCGCAAAGTCAACAACTACAGTATGTTCTTCCGTTTATGCCAGAATCTAAATGATTGATTGTCTTTCGCCTGGCTCTAATTCATACTACATCAAAGCAAATTTGCATAAAAAACATTTCTCAATTGTTCCCAGTATGTATGCTTTTTGAATCTGTAGAGAGTGGTGTGCAAGGCTGCAAAGCCTGGTCTCATTCCTGATTAATAACAGCCATGGCTGGCCCAGCTTTTCAAATCTGTATATGTGAATGTCCCATAAGCCTGAGGCCAGGCAGCTGTTAACTGCTCGTATCCACCATCTCATCGTGGCGGTCCCTACACAGAGTTCAGGAAGCAAAAATAAGATTTCAACATTTGAATGTACAAAGGTTTTGAGCATTTGGTCAGCCCCACATTCTCAAAGGCCATCTTCAGGGACCAGAAGAACAAGAAGTCCTGAGACAGTCCCCATGTATTGCTAAACCCAACATCGTGGTCTGGGATTACACGAACAGACACTGGAACAGGAAACTGGGACATCCTGAACTGAACCAACAGAACTAAACAAAGTTTTCCAAGACCCTTGCGTCGATCTACCTACCAAGTGCCTTTAAAAACGATATACAACAAGGAGAATAATCAGTGGGTAAATTCAGAGCTTTCCCCTCCGGCCCAGTTCTACAACCACTACAACAGTCCAGTGCAACACCTGCGCTAAACCACGTTCTTTGAACACACACTCCATCATAACCCCAGTTTTAAATAACATCCAAAGAGCCTCTTTAGTTGGATCGGCAGTTTATTCTCAGATTTAAATGTGCTGAGCCTCCCCTCTACTTTCTCAGTAGAGAATTGAATGTTGACACGGAGGAAATATTGAATACTGATGACATGTTAGACAAAAATCTATTGAAATAAGTTTCAGTTATGTGGCATCTCTATGTGCCAGTCTGAAGCCCTCATTGTTATTCTTTAATTTGCAAAAACCAGTACAACAGCTGCAAACAGCCGCTCGCTAGCCAATTTCAGCTTGCATGTCTTCCACTGGCACCATTTTCATTCTGCTTACTTTTCCCACAGTGATCTCCAGTTATTCTTATTCGGTACTTCACCATATCGCCAATCCAATCAGAACAATGTCAGAAATGCAGAAATGCTCTGATGTTTTCAATAATGGACTTTGTGCAGGTGAAGCGTTTGACCACCACATGTCAGCAGCACATCAATATATTTATGGTACATTCTTTTTCTGTGTCTGTCCAAATATTGCTATTGAAGGGTAATGGGCCCTGCACTCCTCAGTGGGTGGATTATCTTTCTTTGGGCAGAGAGACAGCACAGAAAGAAATGATCAGGGGATACAGAGCGAGGGAGACAGAGCTGTCAGTCTGAGACCTTTGTGGGTACATGCGGTTTGGGAGGTGAAGAAGCTAACCACCAAACTATTTGTCTTTGTGACTCTACTCTCCACCTCTCTTTCATTTCCTCCATCCTTTTTCCTCCAGCCCTTCCTCTCTTTCAAAAGCTGCCGACTTAAGTTAGCTCTGGTTGTTTTCACGTGTTTTTCCAAGGCTCTGGCAAAGACCCTAACATGCTTTTCAAAGAGACTTTTGGAATTTGTTCCACTACCTTTTAAGTGTGTGTCCAAGCGAGTGTGTATACTGTACACGCGTGTATAAATATTTAAAATATCCGGCAAGCGCTCGGTACCGTTTAAAAGTAGAGTGTCATTTGACATACAGTGTAATCTAAAAGAGCAGCTGCTGTCTCCTTTATTATTATTTTAAACTGTACAACTAATAGTGCATAATTTCTCACTATGATGAGAATAAATGGTAATTACTCTTTGTAATTGTTGAAATAAACCAATTTTATAACAAATATAAAGTTATTTTCATTTGACATTTTTTCGCTGCATTTGGGACATAAGATCAATAAAATAATTAGTTATTAACACATTTTAAGTTATCAGAGTGTTTTGATTTTGCCTAATGTGGTTTGATAATAAAATTTATTTTTATATTAAAGTATATGCTAATGCAGAATTTAAATATATAATGTGACTTTGTTGGCTGCAGGGATATTGATTACTATCAGGGCACCACCATTTCTACAGTATTCTGGATCATGTGTTTTGTATTTCGTAAACTTTCTCCATCACATTTTAGTTCTTCACTAAAAACACGTTTTTAGCTAAAATGACAAGACTTGTGTCCACAGATGATTTCTTGTTTCTTCAAGCACACACTTCTACTTTTTTCAGTACACTTTTCAGCCTCGTTGCGTGATGTCACCTGAACACCAAAATCCATGTTACAATGTGGGTCACTATGTTGGATTAAGCAGGAAATCTGCTAGATTACTTTGCGGTACAAAAAAATTGAGAGGATACTGCTCTTCACTTCAGAGCGCACAGGCTGCAAAAATGGCAGATGGTGGAAGATGAGAAAACCTAATGGAAAATCGCTCAAGACATTGAAGGGGATCTTTCAAAGAAGAAGAAACATGAGTTAGATACTTATGGAGCCAGGACATTGACTTAACATCTTGGCACTGAAAACAAAATTCTTACTGAAAAAGGGAACACTGGCATTGAAACCTGGAAACCTAGTATAGAACATTTTTTAAAAGTGTAAGTCCTGTTGAGAAGTATTAGTACTGAGACAAACTGTACTGGAAAATAAAACACAGGTATGAAAAAATCCCCCACAATAACAATATTTTTTTTATTTTGCCTTTTCTTTTATGTTTTTCTGAATGTGTATGTGGGGGCCTGGTGTCTCAGTGGTAGAGCGCTGGGTTGGGATTCAGAAGGTCGCGGGTGGGTGATCCTGGTGCCAGTCCTGAGCCCGGATAAAATCGTGAGGGTTGCGACAGAAAGGGTGATAAATCTGGTGTGAAATCACATGCTAAATCAATTTTATATTCCTTTTCCCAAGTTGTTTGTGGGTAAAGTTTAACAAAAGAAAAGTAAAAAAAAAAAAAAAACTAAAAAATGTCATTGAAAATAATCAAAATATCATTTTAAAATATGGAAATTGAGATAATATCACAGATGGAGATAGAGGCACTTTTTTGTGCGTTTTATGAACAAAACTTAGGCTTTGGTGGTAGCTGCAAAAAAATGTAGTTTGGTTCCTGATAGAGTACAAATGATGTCTTGGATTAAATATGACAACTTTTCAGAGGATAAAAAGGCCACAGAAACACATATTTCATAATTGCTGTCTATCTGTGTATTCATGGTTACAAAAGGAAGCAAAAAGACATCTCTTCTTCTCTTCTCTTCTTTTCATTGCAAAATGTGTGATTTCTTACATAGTTATTGGTAACTTCTGTTTATTTATTACTATGGTGATGTATGTTTATGTCAAGGAAAAGGTTTTGTACAGCAGCATACAGTAGAAAAAGAACATAGATATTTTTCTGATTTAGGCAAAATGCTTGATATACAGTTAGTCAAAAACATAAGCTGAACTCTATGATTCGTGACATAAACACTGTTTCTCATTGTACCCACTGAAGTGTGTGCGGTGTGTGAGAACATCTGTCTTCGTCTCACTTTGTGCGCCCCTCTTCTGTGAATCTGTTCCACGATTTGTCTTTCATCTCCTATCTTCTTTTCAACTGACACTCACCACCCCACCCTCCACTCCAAAAACCACATTTTTACACCCCTCCCTCTCCCGTTTCCTCTCCTCTCTCCCTCTCTCTCTGAGTGTGGCTGTCATCCCTCCAGTGTGGCAGGTGAGGCCATAAAACAGCGGGAGAGGCTACAGGCCCGAGACAAGAGGTGTGTGTGCGTGTATGATTAATTATTATACGTATATCCGAGGGCTCCTATGCAGACTGTGCACACATACAGTACAGTGAGTGAGACACTCATTAATCACGCCTCTGTTGTTACAGTGTGATGGTGTGTTAAACAGTAACATCTCTGACCTTTGACCTGTGCTGTGTCTGCTGCTCGCTTGTTCTCACTCACACACATAACTCATCATGTCGCCTTCAAGGCCAGAATGTCCATTCGTCTCTCAGCTCTTCTTACACAAATACAGTGCATGTACTTTTCAGTGATTTACAGCATCCAAGTGATATTTGAGAGTGTAAGGTGTGTACCGCGTACATACCAAGAGTGTTTCAGCCTAAGTCCATTAACCTCAACCACCTCTTTTCTTCTTTCTTCAGCCTTTCTCTCAGTACTGTACCAGCTTAGTGACTCTGCTGTATTTCAAAGTTTTAATAGTAAAATACTCACACAAGTGAAATGTTTGCATTAAAAATTAGAAAGATAAAGGGTTACTGTCAGTGTTATATTAACATCATTACCATGGCCTCACAATAACTTTTGGCTAGTGGGTTTCTACAGTAACTAGCCACTTGAGAAGTTATGTTTTGTTTTACTGTAAAGGACATTTTCAAGTTTTATTACTTATCAACACACAGTATGGTACTGATAGCACTTAGTTGGTGTACCTAATAAACTGACCAGTGAGACATTGTTTAATCATTTCTACAGCAGTAAAATAGCGTTGTGAAATAGTCCTAACATTAATAACGGGGTAAAGTTTAAGAAGAAGGAAGATTATAAAATCAGTCACTATCAACCACTGATTTTCACACCTCTTCTCTTCTCTGTCTGATGTAGTTTAGTGTGGAGGCTGCTATCGAGTCCACCAGAACTTGGCCAGTTATTGAGTTATTGTGCATATAGTTATGTATAAACTTAGACTAAGCAGACAACTCACAGAGAACTGTTTTAGCATAATCATAGCCATTATTGATTTTTCAGCATACCCACTATGTTAACACATATGCCATCAGTGGATAGAGACATTTTTTCCTGCACATTTATGCTTGTTTGACGTGTGAAACGACTTTTTAACCCCGGGAGTTTAAATTGTGCATAACGTCACAGTAATGAACAGTCGTTGTCAACCTCAGTGTCCCACCTCAGCTGGGCTCTGTCTCCTGTCCCGCTGACAGCTGCAGCTCCACTGTGCGTGAACGAGCCGCCCCACCCTCCGTTAGACAGAGAGCAGACAGCAGAGAAACTGGAGCATTAGAGCCACGATTAAAACTTCATAGCCACACTTGTGTTGAGTGCGTCAAAAAATAGCATTTGTTAAAAGGAATTTGTGATGACACAGTTCAACTTGCCAAAGCGGCTGGTGGGACGAACTGTGTTACCTGCTTTTGCTGAAATCCAACCGCGTAGAGACGAGACCAGAGGTCAAGGGTAGGAAGGAGAGGAGTTAAAATATGGAGAGAGGAGACAAAGGGAACAGAGATCTAGAAGAAGGGAGCAAGAGGGGAGCGGAGAAGAGGGGAGGGCAAAGGATAAGAGGATAGGAATGAAAAATTAAACATGTCTGTATCTGATCAAAGTGGCAGCATAGGCGGAGGGGAGGGAGCACGGAGTGGGCTGAGTTTGGATGCAAGCTGAACTAAGCCTTGGGACATTTAGACAAAGGGTGTGTGTGTGTGTGTGTGTGTGTGTGTGTTGTTGAGAGAGAGTGTGTGTGAAGGAGAGGTGCTTTTGGGGAGATTTTGACAACCTTAAGCTCTGAGCAGCACATAGCCAAGTGAAGAGACCCCTGAGAGCTCCTTCAAGAAACATATCACACTTCAGGATCTGGTTACAACAGTGTGTATGTGTGTATTGTGTTATCTCTGTGTCTTCATACTCAGACTCCTTGAGGAATGCATCATTAGAGAGCTGGAGAGAAAGAGGATCTTAAAGTGATACCTCTCTCAATCTTGTGGATAAAACACTTTATTGGTACGTGCACAAACAAATATTTGGTTCTTAATGAAGGGGAAAGTCTCCGGTGGTGCTTGAATTAAGCAGAGTTATAAAGTTTTAGAGTATAAAAACTTTTCACAGCAGAATAAACCTCCCCACCAGCCACAGAAACTCATGAAGTGCAACTAACATTTCCTCATTGCTGTACAGTCAGCGTCTGTATGGTCATCGCTTTGCAAATAATCACATTTCACATCATTGGATGCATAGAGTGGCCATTTTGCTTACAGCATGTCAAAAGATGCTGTAAGCTATTATTTCACATGTGGCTTTGACGACATCACGCCAAGATTTGCTATCCTGAAATGGAGTGTTGTGGCATTTAAAGCCTGTGTTGGCTTTTCTAAGTTGCTAGCCACCCAGCATTTTCATTTTCCACAATTTTGTAACTGTAAAGGGAATTTTTCAAGGCGTACGTACCCTGGGCTCCAATGTCATAAATGAATGCGATATGGCTTCCAGTTGTCGAGTGTAAAATGAGGCGTTGTGTTATTTTACACCTAAATTTAATCAGAATTTTAACACACTTCATCAGTTATGCTCTATACAGCAATATGAGTAACTGCCTAAACATAACTTTGTAATTACTACAAATTTATGCTTTAAAATTAATATACTGTGTTTTCAGAATATTTTTGTTGATGAGTAACTCACTATTTCTTACATATATTTTTAGCCTTAGTTGGAATATTTATTTATATTGACTTCGACATAAACCACTTACAGATTATAAATAGGTACCTAGCTGTTTTAGTGTGCAAACCAGTGCCTGGACTTGATTGACGTGCCTGAGGTCTGGACTGTGTAATGTTTTGGTAAAAAAAAAAAAAAATGTATTTTGGAAATTGCTCACATTTCATTCCTCCAATACTGAATTCATTTGATGTGAATCAATCCTGAATTGAATAAAACATGAAACACATTTTATGTACCACAGGTCAAGAAGATGAGGCTGTATGAATCCCAGTAACAGTATGTTGTTATGAAGGGTTTTATACATGTGGAGATAGTAATTATTGCTGTGTTTATATGTAATGATATCTGTAAAAGCATATTTAAGAAAAATGCACCGATATCAGCCCTGGCTTGGTTCTGGATACAGTAGCCATTTATTTGTGTAAAGATGACATTTTTATGACTTTTGTTGATTTTGTTTGCTCTCCTGAAAACTGTGCGACAGAATAAATTGGAGGAATGATTGAAGCCAGGCACACTGGGGAGCTGAGGGAGACAGACGGACAGACAGGGAGAAAGAGAGGGGGTTGGGGGGGTGAAACCGCAGTTTTTATATGTTGTCTGGTTTTAATTTGGTAAGAGCCATCATTCACCAGTTCACTGGGGTGGCAGACCAGATGAGTGTGTGCTTCAGTGTGAGTGTGTGTTTTGCTCTTTCCAGCTCGCTATTCAGAGCTGACTCTGAAAAGGCAAAACGTGGGGCAGGAGCACTGACCCCAGCTGTAGAGATGCTGGTAGGATATTACCTTCGAATGACCAGGTGTCGTCTGATTGCAATATTTGTTCACACACGGACCTGGACACATATAAAATTGATTTTGTTAACTATCCATTGTAAAGTGAAAAAAATTATTACAGAATAATCTGGAAGAAGGTACCGTTGTTTTTTTTTTTCCTTTTTCTCATCTCCAAACCTTTTATTTAGCACATAAAGAGATTTTGTTTTAAAAAAAAGAAGACACAAACAATAACTTTGACCTTTATGAGTGTTTGTTTGCAGTGCCTTCAGCCATGCAAGGAACTATGGGAAACCAGGAAGGTGCCCTCGCCAAAGTCTTGTGAGGTAAGATAGACAGTGCATTGTGTGTGTGTGTACAGCACAGCACCCTTGGTGGTAACGTCAGCCCTGAACTAGAAACTTGCTGTTGTTGGCACCGCCGCACGCACGCAAGTTTTTCATCTGTGCCTCCCTGTGTATGTTTATGTAAGCTTATGTATATGTGTTATGAATACTATGTTTGTGAGCCTTTGAGTGTATAGAAGAATGAGCATCACTTTTGTGTGTGTGTGTGTGTGTGTGTGTGTGTTTGTGTGTGGTGGGGGGACTTGAATGGTTATTTGTAGAAACAGTTGCTGTGGCTTTCACATAGATTAGTTTTTCATCACAATAGCTGAAGCATGTTACTGGATGGATGGCTGGTTAGAAACACAGGGTAATTCAGAGCTATTAGCTAAAGCTCGTGTTTACATTTCGTTCATCTGCAGCCATGTGCACAGACACTCACACAGTTCAGAAATACACACATCTATTGCTTTTCACACCAAATCCAAGGGCTTCCTTCAAACAGACAGTATGAGTTTACCAAAGGAAACACGCTCACCTCTGCTGTGTGTATTTTTCTGAGTGTTTAGGTGAATTACGTAGGATTTCCGTAAATATTAACTAATAGTTATAATTTCCCTCCTGTTCGTTTCTCAGAAGCAGACAGAGTGTGTGACAAGCAGAGAGTTTCTGGCCTCCCTCAGGTCGTCTCGTCAGGGAGACTGTCCTCCGCCTCAGCGAGCCACTGGATTCGCTGCGGCCTGCGTGGAGAGCTGCTCGTCAGACCAGCATTGTCCATCCCCGAGAAAGTGCTGCTCCAATGGATGTGGCCATACTTGCCAAGCCCCGTCGAATCTATACAAAGGTAAATGCAACTGCATTACAGCTGGTTGGAAATTGTTTGTAACATCCTTTGGGTTAAGAATCCTTTTTTTTTTTTTTTTTGATAGTCTCATCTTGGCACATGTCTAATAATAACACTGATGGTGTTAAGTGAATATCTGATGACATGCAGCTAATGTTCCAGTGGTGTTTGAAAAAAACTTAATGTGCGTAATTTTCTTAGAAAAAGTTTTCCAAAGTTAATTTAATAAAAGATCCTTTAATTCTGCCTGTTAGACTGTATGTGAAGTCTAGCCATGGTTAACGGTCCCACCCAGTCCCAGCCCTAGTCTGCATAGAATAATATGGGAAAAAGAACTGGCATCAGGCACCCGTGTAGTGAAATATTGTTGGAGTGATGTCTAGATTTAGTTTCAAGAACTTTGTCATTTTTTCCCCCTGTGTTTCAATGCCACTGCTACTTATCACTTAAAATATATTTTGCACCTATTGTTACCACAATCAAATTGTATATCAGCTAGAAACAATTGTTGACCGATAAGTTGGAACACCTCCATGATACACAGACAAGTGATTTCCATGATTTTCGCTCATTAGGTATCTTCTCGGTACTGCGTGTTCCCGTACAGACTGTATCTGATTGACACTTCCTGTTAGTTGCACCTGTTGGTGAGGAAAAAAGCTCCATTATCATTTGTTCAAAAAAGGCCTAATCAGACAGAGTAATCGAAAACACCTGTGGAGCTCTGTAGAATCTTTAACTGCAGTTACTTCAGAACGTATTCAGACCCTGGCACAAATTGGACACATTTGTAAATTAAATTGTCAAAAAAACAGATGTTCTCCTATTAATCTACAGTATAACCAGTAACTCATAATGACAAAGAGAAAGGCTGTTTTAGAAAGTTTACATTTACATTTAAATTTACTTGGCAGACGCTTTTGTCCAAAGCGACTTACAGGGTCATTTTTGCAAATGTTTTAAAAATCAGAACTAAAATCTTGATTCAGACCTTTAGTTCAGTGCTCTGTAGAAGCCAAAGCATTGCACATCTGCAAGTGGACAGTTTATATCATTCTTCCTGGCAGCTCCTCTCCAGCTCCAAAAACTGAAATCTCTAATTTACAAAAGTACACCAGTGCACTCAAAATTATGGTCAGGTGCATCCTGTTTGCTTTCATTTTCTTTGAGATGTGTCTACAACTTGATTGGAGTCCATGTGTGTCCACAAGAGGCTTCAAAATGTTTAGAAATGCACGTGCCCGTGGACGTAAGGTCTTACAATGTACATTGTATATCAGGACAAAACCCAACCCGTGACGGTGACGGCGGTGAGGCACGGGTGAGGGCAAATGTGTAAAATCATTTCTCAAGTTTTGAGTGCTGCCCTGTGAGAGGATGAGTTCCTAGACAGAAGGCACTTTGTGTAAAAGTCATGTGACAGCCACCTATCCTTAGAGCCATTATGTTCATCTCATAATTACATATATTATTATGTCTTTTAAATAACAGCTCTTTTCTCTTTTGCCCTCGCAGGTGTTCCACTGAAGCCTCGCAGAGAGATGAGCTTTGTGGAGGACTCAGAGGGTCATGTGAAGGTAGTGTGGGTTTCAAAGTTCAACGTCAGCGTGGAGCCGGTCGTGTACATATTCCAGTCGCGGTGGAACGCAGGCATCCATCCCAGTGAAGACCACGCCTCGCCGTGGGCCACTATTGCTTTGGTAGTTACCTACAGCTTCACACCTTTCAACCGAGGGTTTAATTTGAGGATTAGAAGGTTTGACATTACCATTTAGCAAAAATGTCCTATGATGTTGATTGTTTCTTTTTTTTTCATATCCCTAATACATATAATCTCACCCTCCCTACAATATTGAAAGATGCTGTGTTACCTGTGTAGCATGTGATGTAGGTAGGCTGAAGGTTATAGAAAGAAACACACATAGGAACATGTCACATAGCTGATTCTATCTAGCAGCTTTGACAGCAGTCGAGCCATTGATGTTAAAAAAAGCTCCCTGTGCCTTTAACAGTGGAGCGACACCACAAACTTTATAACATATCTTTACATCATAACTCTCAATTTGCCTCAATGATGAAACTTCTTAGCTATGGAGATGGATGTTTGACTCTGTTTCCACCTCATCAGTCTGCTGCCTTGCTGTCTAAACCTCTCCACCCCAGCCAGTCTCCCGTTCTGCCAGGGTAAACCGTGTGTGTTGGTGCGTGTGTTTGTTTGTGTGTGTCTGTGTGTGCGTGTGCACTGTACGTCCATGTGTGAGTGCCTGTGTGAGGTTAGGTAAATAAGCAGAGCTTAAAAAGGAACCACAGGCAGCCACAGTCGTTCCACCGGCTGACTCTGAATGACTGAACGATCATTATAGACTTAAATAGATGGCAGCTTGTAACTTTGAGTGTGTGTGTGATTGTGGATGAGTAGGTTTTAAGCAGTGATTACATTTGCACGGGGAGACAAAAGATGTGAACCTCTAACAGTTTCAAACATTATTTGGGCAAATCGTTTAATTTCACAATTATCAGATAGTTCCAATCTCCCTCTGTTCATGTCACTTTACTACTTGTAAAACACAGCATGTGTCTTATAGTGGACCGAGCCTTCCTGTTTTTGAAGTAAGATATTATGGATTTGTCAGCAATGACAGCATATGTACAATATATACCGAGTTGCCAGTTTAGGTAAACAAATTTAAGCCGTTAAAAGAAATATAAAATAAACCGCATCGACTATAAGGCCTGCAGAGAAATAATATCTGTTGTGTAGGCATGAGGCTTTCTGTGGTTTTACCGCATTACGAAAACCTTAGCAAATAAACAAAAGGAGAAGACGTTATTCTTCAGAATTACCTTGTAAACAAAAGATTTTGTACCATATGTGTTTATTCAACACCTGAAAACACGTAAAAGTGCTGATGTTTGCTGTTGTGCGTCTTGGGTTGCATATAAAAACTTTTTTGTTTGCACTCATCTACAGCGCCCATCAAAAAATTAAAAAAGCACAATATTGTTATTCCGAAAAATACAAATAAAAGAGGCCTTTAGGCTTGTGGATGTTAGCAACAAAAGAGGTTATGACCTGTAAATTGAAACAGAAAGTTTCAATATCTTTTTAGGTCAATGATCAAATTAAAGCACAATATTGTTATTGACAACTTTACCTTTATGTTCACATGACACTTAAGTGGATGTGATGCGTTCATCAGATGCTTCTTCAGGTAAAACAGCTAGCAGCTTTTGTTAACCTGTTATGAATATCACTGTGTCATATTTAGAGACTGACATTAGATGATGACACATTTTTTTTAACAATTTAATCTGATTGGAGTTTTTTTATCTTACGTTTCTGTCTTTCCTTTAACAAAACACATTCTAGAGAGTTTCTGCTGGTGCTGTGACTTTTGGGCTTCCTGATCGAGGTTTTAGTACAAGTGATCATGTTTTGGAAAATAGTTTTAGATCAGATCTGTCTCTATCTGTAAAGGCCTATCAGGGATGGGTTGCAAAATAACTTTGTGCTAGAAACCCCATATATGCTGCATCAGTTACATTTTGCTGTGTAGTCTTTGACAAATAAACTAATACTAATAACAGTGTTAATGATGATAAACATGTTTCTTTAGATCTGATGCCATGTTATGGCCATATTATGACGAGTGGACAAAGGTTGCTGGTTAGGTGAACATTAAATCCGCCCGAATATCATCTGACCATGACCATAAAAGAGTTGAGACCTTTTGTACCAATAAGTCAACAATCACACAAATTGAATCAATACCTCAGCCTCAATATTGCAAAGAATATGTTTTGTTCATTTTTTACCTCTAGCACTTCCTGCCTCACAGCTTCAGTGGATCTGGAATAATGTCAACCAAATAGTGTTAGGAAATATGCATGTTCATCTTGCAGAGTGCTACAAACTACCACCACCTGCAGCCAGTTCAGTCAGGGAAACAGCTAATCTCCTCTGTCCAACACTAGTGACATTCTCCTACCGTCTTTTTGAACAAACTAGTGTGATGTGTTAATTGTAAGCTTTAGATGTCTGCAGGTATTTTTCCAATAGACAGTGTCAAGTTTGCTAATTCCTCTTCTTTTTTCCTTTGGGTGCCTTTTTGTGCCATTATCTAATATTAGATTAGTGTAGAGAGATGAGAAATCAGATCAGAGAGTGGGACGTGCCGGGCCAGGACATAAGCCGTAGACTTTAGAGGTTATGTGGTACTAATCTTAAACGCTCGACTACCAGATGCCCCGCTATTTTTCTGCTATTTTAAGATAACCAGCTGTAGCCCAGACAGCCATGTGAACATTCAGTCTCATGTAATGTTCAGGATGTTCAGTCTCAACAAGAAAGTAAAGTGTATTTTCAAAAAATGTTATGCAGCACATGTCATATTAGACGTTCTCATTGTATGTTAGATGACGGAAATTGAAAAGATTGTCAATGCTCAAATCCTTGTCTTAAAATGGCTTTGATGTGTGTGGTTTTAGACCCTTTCAGAAGATGTGGTTCTGTCAGATGTGAGACCTCAGCGGTGGTACCAGTTCAGAGTAGCAGCCATTAACAGCCACGGCAGCCGAGGTTTCACGACACCCAGCAAACACTACATCTCCAGTAAAGGTAATGCAAGCAGACTCTGAACAGATGCTGTCGCTGTCTTCAGAGAGCTGTTCAAAGTGTCCCACAGATGATTTTTCCTGCTTGCCTGTGAATTTTGATATTCTGTCATTAGACAGAGTCCTACATTCCATTTGTGTCATTTTAAGAGAGGCATTACACGTCTCGGAGGAAAAGTCAGAAACTCAGGAGCATTTGCTTTACTCTGCTTCGCTGTTCTTTCTCTCTTTCACTCAGAGTTGATGGATAAGGTACACGCAGCAGGAAAACTATCAGGCAGTTCATAAAACACAGACGTGAAACACAATACACACAGACACACACGTTTGTCTTTATCACCTCGTGCGGTTTTTACAGTCATTTACAATAACTTCCTGGAGACTCACCCCAAACTTAAGTATGACCACAACTTTCCAAACCCAAACCCTAAACCCTTAACCCTTAACCTAACCTTACCCTAACTTTAAACCAACTCATCAACTTCAAATACAATTTGCATGGTGGGGACCGGCATCTGGGCCCTGCAAAGACGACTAGTCCCCACAATGTGAGTAATAGACGGTGCATGCACGCGCACACACACACACACACACACACACACTGTAGGAGGTCCAAGCTCTAATGCTTAGCAGACTTGGGTTATATTGGTGTTGTGCCAGAATTGAATAGTGATAGGAATCCCTTGCCAGGATTGGCTAGAGCATGTTTGGATGTGAATAATGACTTCAAGTTGGATCAAGCTTTGGAAAAAAGGTTCTTTATCAGTTGGACACATGGGAAATTATGAAGAGGTGTCTGAAATAGCATTTTCCACCGCCACGAACAAAACACAACAATGCTTGAAGCCTCCAATAGAGTTTTATAAAAATTACAACACTGAATGTTCTTTGGCAGCTCTTTGTGGTCCATCAAAATATTATAAAAATAGTTGAACATTTGGGAAATACGCTTTGCTTTCTTACTAAGAGTTAGATGAGAAGGTGAAAAAACACCCTCAAGCCTGTTGTTTATTAAGTTTGAATTATTCTTCTCTGGGCTGTGAGAGCAAATGTACATGTATGTCATTTTGACACAATCACATATGTATAACTTTTCTGTTTTATTCGCTTTTTTATGCCAAGCTAAGCTAACCAACTGCTGGCCATAAAGTGGCCTTATAACAGACAGAAGTAAGGTTGGCATCTGTCTTCTCATCTAACTCTAAGCAAGTAAGAAAATAAGTACAAATTCCGAATGTTAGGCACAGTGTGAGTATGTATGCCCTTGTATGCATTTTAGGACTTGGGTCAAAGGTTAAAGACACACACTTAAACATTCCAGATACCACCAGAGTCTTGTGTTTCCATTTCATTAGGCTGATTAGTCAGGGGCTGGAGGTTATGGGGTCAAAAACGACGAAGCTGGCAGATGTCAGGATAGTGATGCTAACCAGAGAGAGAATTTAAATTTGAAAACCTCCCTTCCTGTTCGTTCAGATAACAGGGCTACACAGGATGTGCCAGCAGTAATCACCAGGGAATGTCTGGATCAGAAAACACATATTGATATCTTCATTTCATGAAAGAATAAAACGAAATCCAGTTGATTGAGGGAGACACACAGAGTGAAAAGGGCCCCAGAGAAGAGACGGTGTGTGTGTGTTTTGGTTTGATCTGGCAATTACTGCTGGCACTAATAGACACTCTGCTTATTGCAAAGAAACACCGCTCACACACAGGCGTTCATAAACAAGGCCGAGTGCGCAGCCCTAATATGTTGCCCTAACCATGATCTCTGCATCTGGCTCGGCCAAGCACAGCCTGGGGCCTGTGGGAGGCCTGTCATGGGGAATGTAGTTCTAATCGGATACATTTTGTAGTTTTAATCAAATACAGGATTTGGGTTTGAGGCTCTAATAAGATACAGAACCGGTGTTGAAAGACCAACAACCTCAGGATTCTATCTTTCGTAAACAGTGTAAACTGTGACTAGTGGTCACTTGGTCTGTGTTGTGGCAGAGGAAGGCTTCAGGCTTCTGCAGCATCGCTCACCTTTGATGCGGTAAACCTAACTGGCTTTGTAGATTTGATGGAGACCAGTAGGAAATTAGCCATTTCCCTCTTGAGGGACTTCTTTATTTTGCTCTGATCTAGCACATTAAACACTGAGTTAATAGACAGTCTAATCAATTTAGTAAACAGTCTGTAATTTGTTGGTACAACTATCACTCTTCAGTAGATAGATCTGAATTAACTTTAAGTGGCAAGAGCCACAGATTTATTCTGAGCTTACACAGTGAACCTTTAATCACCAAATTTCAATTTCACCAGCTATAATGAAAAAAATGTTTTTTCATAGCTGACAAAAATTCAATAAACAACCATTGGGCTATTGGCTGGTTAATGTTTTCTGCCACCTTTCTCCACGTGTCTCTCTACAGATCCCTCACCTCCAGAATCTCCAGTAAACATTCGAGTAATTAACCAGACTCTGGACTGGACAAGTTCACACTCAGGATCCCAGTTCACAGAAAGGTAACCAGACTATACTATAGACTGCACTATTTCTACGATTTATTCTTCTTGGTTAGTTGCTATGCATCCTTTTGGCTTTGCAAGCTGCCGTTGTGTGTAATCAATCATACGTTGTGGTCAGGTACAGTAGATAGACAGTAGCAGCATGAAAATTATAGGTCATCCCTGTCCAATCATATATTGCAAAGTCTTTTCTATTTGTGTGCTGTGACGAAAAACGAGGTCATATAAAGGTTAGACCATGTGTTGGACCAGCAGTCATTTTCCAATAAAAATTTTAATAACAGAGGTGAGGACTTAAATTGTAGCTTGGTTCCAACATAATGAGATTAAATATCTGTTGCTTTACATATATAGAGTTAATGGTTACAAACAAAAAGTTGGGATCTAGTTTACTGCCCAGTTCTGCTTTAATACCAAAATTCTATTGGCATCTATGTTGTGACATTTGAATTCTTGCTTGCTCGCCTTAGGTCAAGGGGAAGTGGGGTGACAGTGGCAGTCTTATTACAGTGGGAGCCCCCCGGAGAGGGAGACCTGCCAGTCCACAACTACAGAGTCACCTGGATGCCCCGACATACACACACATCGCACAAACAAACACAGACAATGCTTGCACACACACATACAGGGCACAACACCATGCACACACGACCTACACACACACAAGGTAAAAAGGAGAACAACAGCAGAGTGACTCAGGGGGTAAGAGAACGCTATTTACACTTGTGCTTAATGAAAGATTGAAGGAAATAATGATTTTTACATCCACACAATCATTCAGACACTGCCTTCCACACACTCACACATACATACACTGATCAGCTATAACATTATGAGCACCTACCTAATATTTACATGGTCCCCCTTTTGCCACTAAAACAACCTTGACCTGTCATGGCGTGGATGCCAAGTCAGCCCCTCAAACATGTTGTCATATACCTCAAACTATTCTTGAGTCTATTATTCTGCCAGAAGGTTTACTGTTTCTATTTGCTTCGTCAGCAACAATGTTTAGGGAGGTGATATGTGTCAAAGTAAAATCCACATGAATGGCAGCACTGAAGGTCTTCCGGCAGAACGCTGCCCAAAGCATCATGCTGCCTCCACTGACTTTGAGTACAAATCCTAAAAATGTCCTACCATAGTCCATCCTGGTGCCATCTCTTCCCCACATAAGTGACGTACAGACACCTGGCCATGCACATGATGTAAAAGAAAACGTATTCATCACACGAGGCCACTTTATTCCTCTGCTGGGGGACACCAATCAGGATGGGCACCCTGACAGTCTGCAGCTACATAAGCCCAAATGCACCAAATTTGATTGTGTGTGTGTCAACACCTTTTCATTTAAACCAGCACTAACATTTCAGCGTTTTGAGCTACAGTAGCTCTCCTGCTGTACTGAACTACACCATCCAGCCTTCACTCACCATGTCCGTAATTGAGCCTTGGATGCCCATGACCCTGTTGCTGGTTGTTTTTCTTTCCTTGGACCACTTTTGGTAGTTCCTGACAAGTGCTGCATCCCCCTACAGCAGATGTAGTTTTGGAGTTCCTCTGAACCAGCAGGGAAGCAATCACAGTTTGACAAAGTTTCTCAAATCCTCATGCGTGCCCATGTTTTATGCTTCCAACACAACTTCATGGACAAAATGTTCACTTCCTGCCTAATATGTCCCACTCAGTGCCAGGTGCCATTGTAACAGGATAAATTATATTGTCCAACTGCTTACCAAAGTACACACTCACTATAATTCTGCACTGAGGACCCACAAAAGCTGCTCACTTCAGTCACAAGCCTAATTTTAACCTTAATAGATCATCATTCTGGGAAATGCTCTTATTCACTTTTTGGCTTGGGTGTGTAAATATAAAAATGCTGCAAGGCGATGGAGAGCAGAGGTTAAAGACCAAAAGCAGGTGATTCTCTCGCTACCTTGGTTCTGTCCAAAATTAAAACCATGCCTACCACCACATTTGTATAAAAAGGGAAATTCTAATTCCCTTTCACACACGAAATGCATGAACTGTATTTTTAACTGTACCTGAGAAATATTATAAGGCCTCTAAAAACATGCTTTTATTACAAACATATTTGTACATTCCAAAGGCGCTATTCAGACATCTCAGTTTGGAATGTGGCTTTACAGTATTTAATTAAGAATAATGAGGCGGGGATAATATATTTTAATAATATTATTTACTTGCTTTTTAAATAATTGATGAACTTGCAGACTAAAGATGATAAAAATCAATACATTAGTTTTATTTGGTTTATGTACTTTTATGATGTTACATGCTTGTATATGCAAAAAAATTGTTCTGCAAATACACTATCATAGCTCTGGTTTTGGTATATCCCTCACTAAATTGTTTTTTGCCATGCTTTTCATGTCTTTAGCTGACATTTTAAGCATATGTTCTTTATGGATCTGAAAATGTAATATTTTCCTCTGACAAACACACCATTATCTTTATAGAACATAGAGTAACTTTGTTAGTGTGTTATCCCAAGATGGTTTAGGTTTAATGCACAGAAATAACATGACAGCGGAGAAAGGTTGCTTTCCTGCATTAACATAATGTGTTTCACTTGAGCCAAAGCATCTGGGAATGAAACGGCAATATGTCAGTCAATTCGAAATTTGTGGCATTCGGACACTGAATGAGCATGTCAGTGTACAGTGTATGACCTGTGCAAAAGGTTGAAGTGTATGAATGATGTATTTATTTTACTAGGTCCTGCGACTTCCGGCACATCATAGAGTAAAGCACGAGAGCAGGAGAAAGATGGGATGTGCTCGGAACAAAAGTAGCTTCTTAACTTCTTAAAAAATACAAAAGATTTCTTGATGTTCCTTTGAAATTATCTTTAATGCAGCAATAACACCTTAAAGAGCTGATTTTGTGATCCTGATGATAGGTGTGGCGATGATGTAATGTGATAGAAATACAGCAAAGTCTAGTCAGCAGCACTGAAATACCCATAATCACAGTAAACAACAGAGATATTACAGCTTTGACAGAATAGGTGTGATTGCCTTTGTAGCAGTAGAACTGAACATTTTTTCCTTCAAAGCACTGAACCGACGTAATGACGAATGATGAAAGTACGTTTGCAAGAGATAGTTTAAAAAAAAAAGGAAAATTAACATGAATATCAGACTTTTAAGCCTCAAATATAAACACACTTATGTGGACCTAGCTATCCTAAGTAGTGATGGTGATCCCAGACCTTATCTGCTGGAGCCACTTATCTGAAGCCTGTTCTGCTCGGCTGGTAGGCCTGGAATTTAAATGAGGCCCCCAAAACTAGTCCTACCTACTTACAGCTGCATCCAGACACAAGCAAAGACACCAGCATCACAACAGGTAATGCAGGAAGCTGAAGAACGTGCTGTGTCCGATGACTTTCATGTGACAGAAGGCGCTCTTTTAGAGCTCTCTGTTAACATATGAGAACATATTCAATTGCTGTGCATTAAACCTATATCAGGAATGTATGCTGCACCCGAAAAATATAGCATAAACCTCAAGCAAGAAAGAAAATTGTAGGAATTTGGCAAACGTGGAAAAACCTCAGCTGAATCAGGGCTTTTATATATGCTACGTCATCTTTTTCACATATAATGTTCACTGACATTATGTACCGAAATAGAAATCCAGGCTTTTGTGCTTTGAATACACACACACACACACACACACACACACACACACACACACAGGCCATATGTTTAGTCTATCTTTAGTGTAACGGAAACACTTCAGCTCCATTTGGTCTGCAGGTCACCAAGAGATGACTGCTTTTAACCTGCTTTTGTCAGACACACACGCGCACACACACACACACACACACTCAATTGTTATCATCCATCCATCCATTTTTGTTGTGACTAAGTCTACAAAGACCCGACTGACTAAAAGCTTGTTAACGAGCTGTAAGTCAAGCAGGGGCTGATGTAGAACAGGTTTATGCTCAGAATTATCATGATGGTGAGTGTCATAATACACTGAGGATAATGAAAGTGATGATAATGGTGGTGTTAACAGTTGATAACAGTTCTGTTGTTCACTGCATGGTTTCTAATAATATTTGACGACCTATTTAAGACCATTCATAAGAGTTTGGTGTCATTAGGTATAATTTATATATGATTTTAGCAAAGGGGATAAATGCAGATTGAGCATGTCACCTCTCTATAATCCTTGTTCTCGTTCCACGTTTTAGGCCCAGTGTGAATTGTGGCTGCAGGGTCTGCTGCCTGCCACTTCCTACGTCTTGTCTGTCCAGACCGTGGCTTACTGGGGCCAAAAGAGACTGAAGAGTCCAAGAGCACAAAGGGTTTTCACAACTATCTCTAATACAGGTAAACAAAGCATAAAACATAAAAACCAGAATTTTTACATAAAAACTCAAAAATGTCTTGTTGCCTTCTACAGTGTGATCTGGAATTCATTCCATGGCTTATTTTAGATATTTTAAAACAGTTCATGTTACTGTATATAATTGATAGACTTTGACAGGACTTTGAGTTTAGAAATGAACCTTCTGTCTGGGGCTAATGTCAGTTAACGTTTAATGTGCTTTACAGGGGACGTGAAGACAGAGTTCCATACAAGGCGCATGTTAGTGTAAGAGTCAAAGGCCTCTATTTTCCTTTAGGTGCAGTGCCAGCATTCGTCCAAATGCAGGTGTTATGCAATTTTCCTTAGCACTAGTCTGTTTTTTTTTTTAAGACTACGCCTGCGTTTGCAGTTTTCCTGGCCTTGGGCAAATTCACATATGTGCTGTGTGGGAGAAGAGGTGCAGCTTGGGCTGTGTTTATGCAGATTAGGTGGCCCAGTGCAAGTCTAGCGCTCAAATGAAGCCGTAAATCATGACAAATAAATTGATGTGCCCGGTGTAAGCCAACACCAGTGGCCACAAAAATTTCCCATTGATCAAACACGCACACGATGCCTTCGCCCAGGGACTCAGACCTACTTTTGGACTGTGTTTTAGGAAAAGTGGGTCCACAGTGATGTGTACATTGTTGCATTTAAAACATTGCTGCAGTTAATCTCGACTGATTATTTTAAGGTGAGAAATTTAGCAATTAGAAGTTTTGTTTTTAAGAATAAACGTTAAAGACTTGCTTGGTAAAACTCAGGCCTCTTTGCCACGTACCAGCCCTTCACCAAATGGAAACTCAGTCAAGTTTGAACACTTGATGAACTTGTCGTGCAAGTAGTAAATAATTTATGTACAGCCTGCAACCACCATTTGTTAAGCGAGCCATACATTATTGAGTTAATGATTTTCCCGTTAGTTGAGAGCCGCTATGTTTGCTGACTGTCAGCATGTTTCATATACAGCTGCACTGTTAAACACACCAACACACACAGTAAAGTGGAAAGTGGTGATGTTAATGGTCGTCCAGGCAACAGAGGTATTTATAGGTGACCTGTCGGTCAACCCAGGAGGGGATTATAGCCAGCTGCAGCTCAATTATAAAATCACATAACAACAATTTTAAATGGAGCATTTTGCCATTTATAATTTACTAGAATTAACATTTGACATAGTCCATCTTTTAGCCTGCTTTCTCTCAGTGCTGATCAGAGTCAGTTAGGCCGGATAAAGCCAATCCGTACGTATGTGAATGAATAAATGGGAAAGCTAGCTACCAGCTGTTTATGGTATTTCTGGCACAATATAGTTTAATTCCTATGCACAGTAAGTGGTTTAATACATCCGTATTAGTCATGTGTTTTTGTGAAGTTGCCAGTTATTTATATTTTAAATATTCTGAACAGCTACTGTATACAGAAAATGCTGATTATTTATAAGCTTTGACAATGAAATTTGTTTTATTTTTTACAGCTCTGTTTGATGTTATTTAAGTATAAATTCTTTTTTTCCTCTCCTCTCCTTTCCCCTCCTCTACCAAAGGTGAAGAATTCTCTAATGAGCTTCCATCTTCCTCCTCCTCATCATCGTCATCATCCCTTCCTTCATCTCCCTCTCATTCATCCTCCTCCCCTTTTTCCTCTGACCTCTTCGTGTCTTCCTCTTTGCCCCATCCTGAGTCCCCACTAAACCCTGTCAACCCCGGCAAACTACGTCTTGAGGTCGCTGCCCCTCATTACCACGACAACCAACTGCAAGCCAAGGTGTTTTGGAAATGGCCATATCATGGTAAGTGAAAAAAACATGAACAATTGCACAATACAACAATACAAGTTTCCTTGTGTTAATAAATTTAAAAAATTTTATTTACAATACAATAATTTGAAAATGTAAAGGTAAAATCTTTAGTTTCACATACCGGGTTATACTTTCAGCAGCTTGCTCTTACCATAGGATGTTATCTTACTCAACACAATTCATGTTCAAGTGCAGAATGTGTATGTATGCGTAGAACAATTAATTTTCAATTATCATTTAAATACTTGGGTAAGAACAGAGAGCACAGTGGAGCAGAGTGGATTCATTATATAGTATATAGGTCAAATAAAAGCAGCGTGTAAAGTGCCTGGGTAGCAGTAAGGTAGGAAAGTGCTATGCAAGTACAGACCTTTTATCATAGGTGGGCACATAGACAATGAGACAGATAAGTTGACTGGATGACAATAATGTATTTATGAAGTGTGTGTATGTCTCTCTTTTATGCTTTACAGCCAGACAAAAACACCATGGTCCATATCTTTTGAGGTGGCATCCATATACTTGCAGTACTAATGTTACAAGCACGGAGAGTACAACAACAGTGCAGGTATGAGTCCAGAGTTTTATGTATCCGGGTTTGTAAAATGGCATAGAGGTGTCTGGTTTCTATTGTGTGCAATGTTGTTGTGTCTGTTTGCGTGTATGTGTGTCTAAGCGATCACGTTTCACCACCATAACTCAGATCACTCTTGAATGCTTTGTGTAACTTTGTCTCTCTGCCATCATTTCTGCATAACACCATGTTCATAGCATCATAATCCAGACAAAATCCCTGGATGAGGTATCCTACATTTTTATGAATATGCGTATCAGTTAGATTCTGTTGCTTGAACTAATAATGTTAATAATTTTGCTTTCTGTAACTCAATACCACAAACCATCCACAGTCACTTTCTGTAAGTGTTTACATGTAATGAGGTGTGCAGGGTATTGTCTTGCTGGAGAAGGGTAATGTTTCACACAGGGGATAGCAAACTACAAACCTGCCAAATCACAACTCTCACGATGGCAAAATTAATGGCAGTGGATTGATGGCTTGGATTAGACCCTGTATGGCAAGGTTTAAATGAAATATATCTAAGTGGAAATGTATTCAGTCTACTTCACCTTCTGTACACTTTGTAATATAGATTTATTCTTAATTCACACTTTTACCCATCAGTTCTCAGTAAACCAATCAGACATGATCATGCATGGTTTCACAACATACTCTTTGTAGACTTCTGTGATAAAATAGTGGCGAGGCATAAATAAAAGTATGGATTTAAACCATCTTTAGACAACTGAGCATTCCCTGAAGCACAGTGGCTTCAACAATTGTAAAGTGGGAGAAGTTTGACATCACCTGGACTCGACCTAGGGCCTTGACAAACTGAGTTACTGGGCAAGAAAAACGATTCAGACTCAATGAGTCAGTTGAAGCAGTTACATTGATTGTAGATTCATGGGAAAAATTTTCATTTCATTCATCACAATAAAGGAGTCTGACTATTTCCTGAATTCTTTGTATCCATGGGGTTGTTCACAGATGGACACGAACCAAGGAAACATACACCATTTACCATTTGTTGAAATTCAGCCTGTTTTAAACAGTTCCAACATCATTTTTGCCGTTTAAAACCTGCCAGCCTGTGAAGCTGTCAACTGCCACTTCAAACTGTGTTGTTTATTTTAACGTGGAGCTAACAAGCCGTTTATACGAGACAGGTTTCCATGCAAAAGTCGAGGTAATATGTTTATTTTAAGGAAGGTTGTAATCGGTCAGTTTTAACAACCAGCTGTGCACAGCTCAAACTGTAATGGCTCCTTAAACACTCTCCTTATGACTGACTTAATTTTCTCTTCAGGGCACCCATCACACCATCACAGGGCTGCAGTTTGCCTGTAAGTACCAGGTCGCAGTGGCAGTGAAGGCTGACCCCGGATCAGAGGCTGTCGCCTGGGTTACGACCCCGTCTTGCTCTTCCATCAGGGTCAGGGGAGGCAAATCTTCGCCTTGCAACACCGAGGGTAGAGGTAACTAAACACAGATGTACGGCAGTGTTTCATTGACCTTTTTTAATCTTGTTTCCCAACTAAAAGCCAGGCATTAAAGTAGTTCCTGTTGCAAGTAGTTCTTGCAACTTCTGTTCTTTTGGAAAAGAAAACAGGATAACCACTGAATACACACATTTGCTACTCACATCATTCTAAAACTCTACGTCATATCACAGAATTCCAGTAGTGCTGTCAAACAGCCTTTTTCACATGCACACTTTGAACTCATTCAGTGCACTCTAAATACTTGATATTACCGTCACATTCTGATTAAGATGTGCAAAATTTATTGAGGAATCATTTAAGGTGTTTTTTTGCATTTGTTTGTGTCAGAGCGCCTCCTGTCAGGCAGAAAGGTTGCACTGCGCCCCGAGCGTCTGACTGCAGACTTCGAGCAAGTCAATGGCACCTTGCTCACCAGGTTTCGTTGGAGAATGTCCCAGCATGCACAGGATCCAACAGCCGTCGAGGGCTTCCAGTTTACCTGGAAGCTCCAATCAGGTGTTGCAACATCGACAGAAGGGCAGGACGACACACTTATCTCCCAGACACAGACTATTGCATCGGTGAGAGAAAAAGACCTCTGTGCTTTGTTTGGAGTGAGAGGAAAATGCCTTTAAAATATGCACAAACTCTCGCTCCCGATTCAGGGTTCCCTACCTGAGCCATTGCCTTTCCTTTCTTGCCACTACTACTAGACCCACCGAATTAGACCCTCTAGACCTCATTATTTGCTGGACTTTCCTAGAACTCAGTTGACCGTCTTACTCAGGACTTACACAGAACAAACTGTTGTTGTTGTGAGTGCATGGGCTCTGTATAGTTCTGTTTCACTGTCTTGGTTTCTTTAAATTTATTAAAGCTGCTGTTGTCCTGTGTATTTTCTGTTAAGCACTTTTTAAACTTGTTTTTGAAAAATAATACATTTATATGGACAGTGTTATTTTTATCATAATTTAAGAATAGAATAACAGCAATAACATTGAAGGAAAGCACGTTTTTGAGTTTGAACTGACTCTGTCTTTGATTGACAGTCTCAGCGGTCTGTGACAGTCTACGGTCTTCAGGCTGATAGTGTTTACCAGCTCCAGCTCCAGGTGTTGACAGCAGGAGGCAGAAATGGCACCGCAGTCTCCAAGACCATTCACACTCCAACCATCAACACCAGCCTCCGATAGGTAGTGCTGCGTGTGTGCAGTTCTACTAAAAATAATAAGTCACGCTTTTATCTATTTAAATAATAACATAGCATAAACATAGCGTAAATGTGATCCTGTAAAAGCATTGCGGTTAACATAACAAATCATCTCTTCCAGGCCACAACCCGACAGCTGCCACTGCCTGCTGCACCACAGCCATCTTTATGAACAACTTCAGCCAACATCTTTACCAAGTTCACCAAACATGAGCTAAACTATACAAAGAGAGTTTCTCTGTGTGAAGTGGATGGTTTTTCCTGATAATTTCACTTTAATCACTTTTCAAACATAAGGGCTGTAATCTTGCTCTGTTGAAAATAATTACTAGTATTCCAGTAAAGATCTGTTAGCCAGTCTGAAGGTTATGGCCTTAAAATAATGCTGTATCTTTCCATGGTGGCAGCTTAAAAAGCACCAAGTACTTACTTTACCTATATTTCTATTTTTTTTTTTTAAGCTGCGTCTCATTCCTCTCGGCATAAGTGCCACAGTGTTGCAGCATTACAAGACATTTGTGTGAAAAGTGAAACTTCTCGCTCGGTTGCATCTGTACATGTTTGGTGTTGAAACTAATAAAGTCTGATCACCTGACATCTCTGGAGTCGAAGGACAGTTCTAAAGTGACGGATTAGCCTGGTGTTTTTGATCATGATAGTGAAGAATAGTATAGCACTGACCTTATGTAAAAATACTAATGTATTGCATCAGCTTGTGTTTATTTCAGTGCATACTCATGTTGCAGTTGGTGTGCAGAAGTCTTTAAGTAAGCTCAAATATGTTCATGTTTTGTTTATAAAATGCTGGAATTTCCTCTTTTAATATTATATGGACCTTGTTCAGCATTCATTTTCATAATGGTACACCCACTTTACTAAATATATGTGACATTTTCAGTCAGTTAATATAACTGTTTGACTTTAAATTTGTTTTTTTTCTCAAGTCATGTCATTGCTTTGAAAAGATTGAGAGGTTCTGCTGTCAAACAACCAGTAATTACTATGTTTCTATTCTCTTTATGTAACTTTTCTGACATATTATTGTTTGTAATTTTGTACCTAATTACTGTTATTTAGTTTTATTTATTGTTTTCCTGTTTTGGATTTTGTAATTAAAAGAAATGAAGACACAGTGTTGGGTTGTCAGTGTCCTGGGACAGAATTACATTAAAAACATTAATTTGCATTATTCAAACTAAGCAGAGGATTGCTGCAGACGTTTAGAATTTAGAAACATCACTGTTATATATTATTTATTCAATTAATCCAAAATTCTGCAGCAAGATAACTGACTGGTTTTGGTAAGATCATATTTCACCTTCTCGAGCTTCTCTCCATTGGCTTCCCATTAAATGTAGATCAGAATTTAAAACCCTTCTTCTTACCTACAAAACTCTAAATGGTCTACCGCCATCCTACCATATAATCCCAATGCGGGCCTACCTGTGGTTCCCAGAACTTCCAAAAGTAGAATTGGAGGCAGAGCCTTTAGCTATCAACCTCCTCTCCTGCGGAACCAGCTCCCAGTCCAGATTCCGGTGTCCCCGGCTTTGGAGCTGTGTGTCTTCCAGTGCGCAGCTACTGGTCCTACCAACCTGCCCACGTTTTGCTGTTGCTTTGTTGTCTTTCCTCTCATCCCAACCGATCAAGGCACGCCCACCCTGAGCATGGTTCTGCTGGAGGTTTCTTCCGTTAAAGACAGTTTTTCCTCTCCACTGTTGCCTATAGCTGCTCAAGGGGGATTTGTTGGATTTCTTTAAATATCTCTATAGTCTTGACTTTATTATGTATCTTTATTAAGTACCTTGAGATGACTTTGTTGTATATTGGAGCTATATAAACATAAAGCTGAATTGAATTGGATGACAGTTGAAAGATAGAAAGACAAAAAGAATCGTAACTTATCATAAATTATTATAACAAGCACATCAAATGTGACACCAGATAGTATAAGGACATTAACAATAAAACCAGTATGATACAATAATGCAAACCAAAAAAGTCAACATAAGGGGCAAGATTACATATGTATGAAAAATTATTATAAAATTAAATAACACAAACAGAAATAGACATACATCATTTCTAAGTGTTTTTTTTTACATTTACTACAAACTATTTACATGTATTAAGCATTTATTAACATCTATTTAGCATAATAAAGCCTGCGCATTGAGGTGCAGCTTGTCATGTATTAAATGTATTGAATTTCAAGAGGCATCTTTATTTTATTTATGTCTCATCCAGTGAGAAAGTGAGGCGTCCCTGGTGTTCATGAGGAAATCGCCCCTCGAACGAGAGAAACCAAATCCCACCGTCACACTTCGTGTCGTGTCCGGACGCAGCCGAAGCTGCGCTCGGCTCGGTGATGTAATCAACGAGCGACCGCAGCTCGGATTGTTTCTTGAAATCGTGGCTACAAACTGAGTTTGTTATTTCACTGACGAGGTACAGACAAATTCTCTTTATTGACGGTTTTCCCACTTCGTTTCGTCTTATTCTCCAAACCCCCTTAAAACACTGGGTCGCAGCTCCTTCTTCGTCTTTATGCGCCTCCAACTTCCTACTGGAAATGGAGGAAATGTGTAGTCGCTGCTTTGTGTTTTCGTCTGTGTTTGGCTGCAGCTAGCTAACTTAGTTAGCATCAGGGGAATGAGTGACTTATGCGGAACTTGGTGAAATGTCTCGTCAGATTTAGTGAAACTGTTTGACAGCGTGTCGAATGTCGTGCAAACTCGCCGTGGTTTAGCTAACGAGGCACTTTCCATTTAACTTCGCAGCATCAGTGACTGTGGACATCCCAGCTATCATCGGGAAAAGATGCTTTGGATTCATTTGTTTGCAGAGTTTGAATAATTGCGCCAATAGAATCTTCAAACATTGCTGCTGTGTTGCTAGTGGTAGCTAGGTGTGTCATTATATATTAAATATATTACACGTTATTTCGTTCATGATCGAAATGACAGCTCTTTCAAAGGTAGCATTAAATTAACGGTAATGAAGAATAGACATTTTAGTGAGCACAAAATATCAATCAGGTCGCTATTTGTTATGTATAATTCTGCATGCTAAAAGTTAAAAATACATAATTAATTATTATAACCCTGTATGTGAGGAGCCACCTGTTTGTGAAGGTAACATCACTGTATTTGTGGCTTCAGTTCTGCTGGTACCCAACACTGACACGATCTATTTATATGCCCCCCAGTTACATTTAGGAAGCACTTAATTTTGAGACATAGAAATATACAGATAAGCCACAACAATATTACCACATGGTGGTTTGAGCAAGGATCAGCATGAGACAGATTTAATAAGTGTTTTAACATACAGTACATCAGTAAACATACATGCTTGCAGCATAGTGCTAATGCTGACATAGACCTCACCACCACTATATGAAAACCAACAGATGTTCGTGGCTGATGGATGTAGCCTGTTATTTTATTGTTGTTTTTAGTAGCCAGTGTTTCTTGTTGAATTTGAAATGACCAGCAGAGCAGTTTTCTAGTGATAGTAACATAAAAATTGTGCCGGCTTAGAAATAGGAATATTTCATTAATTTTGGCATAATGTTAAAATGTCTCGTATTTTTCATCCCCTTTTCTTCCCCTATCCTGCCTCTCTTTTTCTGCTTGCTCTGATTAGGAAGCCATGGTGGTGTTATTATTCCAGTCTTGAGACCACTGAGGAACTTGTGCAGCTTGAGTTGAGCTTCTATTGCAAACAACAAGGGTACTTTACAGAGGAATACCCAAAAACAAGTGTCACAAACTACAACTTCTGAGAAGACCAAAGGGGAGAAGAAGATAGTGGAGGTTGTAGAAGGGTATTGGGGATGGGGTTGAAGAGCCAAAAGAGGACGTCATGGTTCACAGCAGCTCTGCTTCCCCAATGAAAACAACACCACCAGCATCACCTCATTTAACTGTTCCTGCTGCAGCATCTCCTCTGCAAGTAGCACATCTGGTGCCTCCCTCTGGAGATACTACTGGACAGGACCTAACACAAATCAACACTAAGCTCCACACGCAAGACCTTACCTACAACTCAGACTTGACACATCCATGTACTCCATCGCCTGCTCATGCAGAACCCCCCGTTGTAACCCCAGTCAAATCACTGACATCTAACTCAAGCCAAGCATCTACCTGGTCTTCTGCTCAGACTCCACTCTCTACTCAGTTTCCCGTCAATGGTCGTACATCCGGCAGGAAGAGGACGCCTAAGGCTTGTGACTGCTGTGGACCCAACAGTAAAGGACACAATGTTAAAAGTTCAGGCAGAGGGAGGGGAAAGGGGAGAGGGAGAGGTAAGGGTGCTGGCAGGGAACCTTGGGACACCCCAAAAAGAAAAATTGGAGGCCAGTTGACACAAATCAAGAGCTTGGATTTCATTAAGGAGATCGCACAGGAGTTGGAGGATGAAAATCAGACATATGAACAGATGCAAACAACTGAAATACTGGCTGTTACTCAGTCACCAGCCCCCTTGGCTGTCACATCCCAGCTGGATGGATCAATGAGGAACTGTCTTGCCCAAAATAATGATTCACAGGAAAATGAACAGAACTTGATAGAGGAGCCAGGGGTTGCTGGCCCAGTAAAGAAAGGAGATCGGGATGGGCAGGTGCAATCATTGGGAATGGCTGGGCAGGACGAGATAGTGGTTAGAGGTAGAGGTAGTGGGAGAAGAGGAAGGGGGATGATGGGAGCTACCTTTTCCTCCAAAATGAAAGTAGAAGTTGGAGCAAAAAGGGGGGGTGGTGTTGTCATTGATTCCAAAATTGAAAGTCTAGCTCGATCCCTGGCAACGCAAGGACAGGAGGAAAAACAAAGTGCCGAGATAGAACAGGAAGACCAGGCGGAGTCCAGCATAGTTAAATCTTCATTTGGTAATGGAGACATAGTAAACCTATCTGACACTGAACCTGAAGGTGAAGTGAAAGAGAACAACTTGATTGTGAGTGAATCTGAAAATGGACTACTAGTGATATTAGGTCCTTCTTCGAGGTCGGGAACTTCCCAGGGCCGTGACTTTGAGATGCAAGTGGACCAAATCCCTCACAAAACAGACCAAGTTTGTTTTCCAGAAACTTTGTGTAATGGAAACATTACCTCCCCAGGAGACGGCAACCACAAACCCACACCTATGGAAATGGAAACTTCTCAACTACCAACAGTTTCTCTTTCAAACCAGGGCCCGATCACAGTGTTCCGAGCGCAGCACCACTGTGCCGTAGGAGACCACATGCTGTACTGTCAGCCTGGAACCTGGGAGAAGCAGACATCAGAGGACGTGTTGGGTAAGGATCAGTCAGAAGAAGCTGAGAAGGATGAAAAGACGCAGGACAGAGAAAGCCTGGAGCAGCTTACTGATATGATCCATGGTAAGATGTGTTTAATCTATAGCTCTACAAATATACGTTCATCATCCTCACAGTTAGTTAAACTTTTTGTTTTTACACACAAAAGGAAAGAAAGAACTGGCACCTTTTTGACATTGATAAATAGTGGCCACATTTATAAAATGCTAAAAAGCACAAACCTGATCTAAACTTAACAAAAATAATTTATTTGCATTATTGACATTATTTGCATACTGAACCTTTTAGTATTTTGTTATAATTCATTGCTCCTAAAGTGGTGAATTGAGCACATTATATATTTTTTTTGTTTTATTCTGTCAACTTGACAAAAATGTAAACAATCATTCCACTGTTGTGATTATTTTATTTTTTAGTTAATTTGTTTGTTTGTTATGCTAAAATGGTCATCGAACTGAGCCTAGTGATATTTTGCGTTTGAGGACAGACAATTTCAGGACATCTAATTTTAGAACGAACCTGATTCACCATGATTTCACATGGGAATGCAGAAATCACTCATCTGCACATTTATCATCACTCACAAAGAGGAAGACTACATTAATAAGTGTGGTCATTCATGCACATGCAGGTTTTGTAATATTAATGTCATTACTAATTAAGTTAGTCAAACTAGTTGGACTCTTCATTACTTAAACTTAAAGTTGGTTGGTTCAGATTGATTTTTAAATTTGCGTGTAAGCCTTAATGGAAAGTTAATCGTTTGATCAACAGTGTGTAAACATGTTTCATGTAATAGTCATATGATCATGTCTTTTTTTATTTTAAGAGTTTCTGGAGAGATTTTATATGAAGTATGGCAGTTTCATTCCTCTCAGCGAGACGGATGTCTTGGAATACCTGAAAAAGAACAACAACTCTGATCTCAGTCACAAGTTAGTGCACACACTGCTGCTTGGCGAAGTCTGATGCACCTGTATTTGAACATATTTGGCCGAAACATCAAATAGTCATATTCACGCTGTACTCAATGATTATAGGTTGATCTGTACGCTTCATTCTATTCAGCTTTAGTCTTTCACAATAAAACACAAAATGCAGATGTTTATTCTCACAATAAGAACCCGTTGATTACTGAATATGGAGGATTTTGGGGGTGTAAAAACCCACTTAATATTGAGGCTGTTTTTTTTTTAAACACATGTATAGAATGAATGTATAGAATTTGTTAACACACTATTGTGTTAACTGTGAGTAAATTATTATCTATGATATTTTATAGAGTATGTGAAAATCATTTCCACAGTATTCTGAAGGAATCTTAAAATCAGAGGAGCTTAAATTAACATCAGTTCATTTCTGTTGAAGAATTCCTTTTTTAGGAATGCTATTTTTAATTTCCACTTGTGGTATCTCTTTTCATATCTGATCTTGTGACAAGATGTAAAAGACACATAAGAGGTGTTGTTTCAAATTTCTACTGCGTTTCTCCTCTTGACGTGTGCGTTTCAGAGGACTGGACGTCAAAAGGGAGATGCGTCGGTACCGGGCGGGGCTGGCCTCTGCTCCTGTTGCAGGCTTCATGTTGATGTACAACAAACACACACTGAGCCTGGAGGACCTTGCCACGCTGGAAGAACAGAATTGGCTAAATGATCAGGTAGGAAAAGATGATGGTTGCATAGGTAAACAAAGCCTTCCTGCTCCAATCACAGTCCAGCCTGCCAACAACAAAGAGATTTTTGCTTTAAGCTCAGACCGTAGTTATATTCCTAAGACAAAATTTGATCCACCACAAAGGGAAAATGAAAGTCATTTGTTTATTTTAACGATGCTGGAGCGTTGTTTCACTTTTCTCTTTTTCTCTTCTTCTGGATTGTCAGATTATTAACATGTATGGAGAGCTCATTATGGAAGCAACACAACAAACGGTGAGTCATAACTTTTTATTATAGAGCCCAAAAGGATATAAAACAATATTTAAAAACATAAAATGTGAATGGGGTATGAAGTACGCAGGTCTTAACATTGTTTTCAGACTCTAAAATGCATACATGCATATGCATTTGCATCTGACAAAAACCTTTAGAAGCTAATGTCTCGCAGTGACTCTGTGTCACCTGAGACATCAACAGACTCTATACATTCAGATTAGTTATGGGACATATTTCTCTTACAAATAGTTTTAAAATGTTGCATTTTGCAGCTTTAAATGCTTAAAAAAATAGGACATTGCCTGTGTCGTTTTACAGTTTTTATCTCTTTCTTCCAGGTTCATTTTTTCAACAGCTTTTTCCACAAGCAACTGGTTGCCAAGGGTTATGAAGGTGTGAAGAGATGGACTAAAAAAGTAAGCAAGAATATATCGGAAGGTTTTTGAGTTTGAGCATTATTTAGTTGTTTTGACCAACTTAACACTCCTGCTGCAGATGGTTGACGAGCAACGCTTGTCTAGTTGACGCAGATGAAACCTTTGAGGTTTAAATCGTGGTCAACCATTTTTGGGATGTAGTTGCCATAGTCTCAATTCACTATGCTCATTACTTCTTTGTTGTGCCTCCAAATAATTGTGCTTGGTATTTATTAGGAGACACCTGCAACATTTTGTATTTCAAATGTTTTGGTGGGTTGTTTGTTTTTAGGTTGACCTGTTCTCCAAGTGGCTTTTGCTAATTCCCATCCATTTAGAGATCCATTGGTCTCTCGTCACAGTCACCATGGCAACTAAAACCATCAGTTATTATGACAGCCAAGGCATCGTCTTCAGACACACCACAGATGTGAGTGCCCATATGCATCCCGAAATCTTTTGGTTATAGTTTATTGCTTTACATTTTGGATGCTGTTGACTCTTTGCAGAGCCAGCAGTGATGAGACCACAGCAAAGGAGAAGCTCTATATATCGCACTTTAATAGCAGTCAAATGAGTTAATATCAGTTTTTGTAGATCATTAACAAAACCTGGAAGTTCCAGTATTACATAAGAGTTTATTGACACCACTAATGTAGTTTTTGTGCAAAAATTCCACGTTACTGTCAAAGTCTAAAGTGCCACTGTCAGACCCACAGTGGTCCTGACAGCTTGATAAAACACATGCAAATAAAGAAGATATAATCCCATTTTTTTTTTTTTACCAAAAGCACCGCATTAAGAAATTGCCGTCTGCAGAGGTATTGACATTTTTGCCGGTGGACACATTCTTGTCCTTTGCACCATTTCCCCTGCAGCTGACCTCTGTTCTCTGTCCGTGTGTGCGATTCCCTAACAGAACATAATGAAGTATCTTCAGTCTGAAGCCAGAGAGAAGAAACAGACAGCTTTCCAGAAAGGCTGGAAGATTACCATCATCAAGGTAACCCTGAACCCAGACTACACTCCTTATAGTCACCGTTTTTCCCGAAAGCATTTATGTCAAGAACAATCTCATGTATTATTTATTGGTGCAGGAATATTTGTGTAGCCCGTATTGTTGTTGCAGGACTAAGCATATTGACCTTGAACAATACATGAATTACTGTTCCAGTAAGAATTCCTTAATGGCTGATGTGATTGCATTATTAGCTGCATGTGTACACAGTTAATACAACCGTAAAGAGACGTACACTAGTCGGTTCAGGAATTGTGATGTCGGTTTGTGGCTCACTGGTTGACTGGCACTCATCGACTCCTCAGGGCATTCCTCAGCAGAAGAACGACAGCGACTGTGGAGTTTTTGTCCTTGAGGTGAGACATTCTGCCGTTTCCCACCTTTCCTGCCGTCCTCCCACCCTCCGCCTCATCCTCTCCTGCCACTGTTTGTTCACTCCCTCTCGTTTCTTATCTATTTCCTGTCAGAAAAGTAAATAAAACCGAAGTGGTTGTGTGTTGCCTTTGCTGCCTCCAGTTCCTGCACAAATTTGATCAATGTGCTGTCTCCTAAGGGGCTTAAGACATTGGAGAGAAGCTTCTGTCATTGTCTTTACTTAATACGGCAGCCAAACTGTGGTTGTGGGTTATTTTACCTCACCTGTTTTTCTTTGTGTCTCCCAGTACTGCCGCCGTCTCTCTGTGAAGCAACCTCTTCTGTTCAGTCAGGACGACATGCCTCGCATCCGCAACAGAATCTACAAGGAGTTGTGTGACTGTCGCCTTAACGATTGAGCTCATCGAACAAAGGCCTCCTGTACACACTGACTGCTTTCCTGGTTACACAAGACGGTCTGTCCAAGCCTGTCAGACAGCCTGTCACCGACGGCCTGTTGCATACGCTAACACAACCCAGCCATCTGTATTCCAGAGAGCCCTAATTGCCATTCTGCTGTGTTGACTGACAGTTGATTGGCTGTCACTTTTTGGTACTTACAGTGACTCGTGGAATTCAATATCCGTTTGTAGCTACGCTGGTTTTTACTTGCAAGCTTGCAATAAACTACTGATGTGGCCCCCTACTGACCCAGCGAACATGCTGTCCCCATCAGGTTGCATCTGTGTGCTACATTTACCTTCCCCACTGGATTTTAACTACACGGTAAGACAGCAATGTTGAAGGAGACACCTGGGAACTCTGACTTTGACTGAAGAGGCAGGTGTTGGACCAGCCTGGACAAGTGGGCTGAACATTCCCTCCCAAATGGAGTAGCCTTACGTCCTAGATGGCCATTTTAAACTAAATTACTTTTTTTAATACTTTATTTTATGCTGGATTAAGCAGCAGTGTCATGCTTACATGCATGTTTGGTAACATGTAAACATGTTAAGCTAAGGTGTAATCCAGTGGACCAACTGTTCACTTAAAACTTGAAGGTTTGAGTTGGTTTTCTTTTCGTGGACTGCAGATATTTGCACGGTCGAAGTTCTATCCATGGAGCCTAGAATATCAGCTGAATGTACTGATCACGTTTTCTTCCTGGCTGCCTCACAGGGTGGTGACTCACAGGCTAAAGGCATGTTTTGGCTGTGGCTCGAACTATGGATATAATTTTTCAAGGTAGTCTTTTTTCAGAGTATTAGTTGATGACCTTACTCCAAATAAATTTTCATTAAAATTCCAGTTTCCACATTCATATTTTTGCGCGTTTTCTTTTCTGTTGTGACCACATCCTAGTTGTTTACATATGAATCCATCATTTTCAGTTGAAATGTTTCTCAGGCGAGTTTTGAAATTTCACGTTAAGCTGTACAGCTTGCTGCTGATGTGAGGACCACGGTTTTTGATTTAGGCCAACATTTTTTTTTTTTTTCAGCTTTAAATTGTTACTTCTACTCATGGATGCATTAACACAGGCGCAGAAAGTCGTGGTCACAGTGTGGCTTTCTAGCAGAGAAATAAGTCGACCTCACTACCTTGATTAAATCCTCTGTCCAGCCTGAACTGTGTTATTTTCACTTATGTATTAACAGACTGTATTGTACGTTTACTGGCCTACTAGTGTACATGCTTGCTTTGGCAAAAAATTGTTTCTCGACTGTTTTTATCGTTATTATTAAAAGGCCAATTATGTTTAGAAATTTGTTGCAGCTTCTCTCTTATTGGTTTTAAGTACAAAGTGCTGTGAATAATAACTGCAGTCAGCAACAATAGTGTCAGCAAAGATCTTATATAAGCTGCACTTGTTGTGACAATTACGACTATTTGGGTTCTTTTTGCCTCATATTTTAAACCTTTAAACAAATCCTGTACACAAATAACCACATTTACCAGCTGGTCTTGTCTAAGGTGTCTCACTTCCATCAGATTTCTTTCTGATCTAGTACCCAATAATAAATATGTGCCCCTGTCTAAAGTAAAGAGTAATTATCTGAAGTCTTTATGTTGGCAAAATATGGCAAATTCTTGCTCTAAAACTCAGTTTTCAGTGAGTGGATGACAGAAAGACCTTCACATTAAATGTGTTGGTCACAGTGTGACTTCAAAGAAACTATTCTCCTTCATCTTTAAGAAAAACAATTTTCTCATGATATTATTGTGTAAGTTGTATCTTACCAACCTCAACTATCATTCTAAAAGAATATCATGGACTGTACTTCTACAGCTCTGCATTATCATATAATTACCAGAAGAGGGGGCCATATAATAACCAATTATTGTCTTGGCACAGTCATTTTTTTTCCTCCCTCTCTGCTTCCAGTCAAAGCGCAAGGTCAGAAACATCTGCGGAGCTGGATCAAGGTTGAGGGCTTTAGAGTGAAGACGCCTGACGCTGACAAAGTGTGTTTAATTTACGTCTACTGAACAAGGATGTTCTACTAATCAATACGCATATTCCATTACCTCATGTGCTTCATACTTTAATGTCATTATTAGCATTACACACGCCTCTAAAGGAGTTGACCTTTAAGAGCAAGTTATGTAATGCAAATTATTTGTGTTGCGTAAAGGAAGGTTTTACCTTAAGATCACAGCCTCTGGGGAGCGTTTTCTTTAGATGTGCACAGCTAAAATATAGAAGAGTGTGCAGCTGCCTGATTAGTGCATGTTTGTTGGATTGTATCCGGCATTTTCAGAGTATTGTGTTCTTGTTCAAGGAGTCACAGCAGCTCAGAATAAGTTAACAAAGTCAACCTTTTTCATTATGTGGTCTGGAACCAGGAAACAGTGAAGCCCAGTCCTCTTACTTCAGGCAATAAAAAGCAGAAATTTAAAAAAGGATTTTAAAGTGAAAGTGAAAAGACATCAGAAATTTGCTGTGGTGTTTCAGTTCTGGACTCAAAATCTGCAGTTTCACATCTGCTGTTCTTCGGTGCACTGCTATGCATCCGGCTAAAGCTGGGTCTGATGGGAGCCATTGCAGCCTGGTTATGAAGAAGTGGCTGACCAATGACCGACCGAGTGATCGCCCCGCTGGCTAAAGTTCATCTTAAATTGATTGTGTTCCTCCTGCGGGTAATGCATCACCATCGGCAGCTTGGCTGTAGTGATATAACAAACGTCTGGACATTGTAATAGTTTACGGCGTTTCTTCCTCCCCCACCAAATCTAATTCAGCTCTGCTCACTCAGGTTAAGTGCCGCTAAGCACTGCTCTATCTCGCTAATGTGGAGAAACTCTAATAGGATGAGCTGATAAGAGGAGAAAACTGCTTTCCATGTGTGTGTGAGATTTACCAAGATTCATCTGGCCTCATCTTCCAGATTGGAGTCCACTTGCCTCTTTTAGTCTTTGAAAACAAAAAACCCTCTTGCCTTACTGATGCCCATCTGTCTGGAGCCTCAAGCTTTGACCTCAGCTGCATTGTCCCAAGGGAAATTTGATTCATTGCCAGAGCTTAAACATAAACACATAGAACAAAACACATTACAAATGCCACTAAATAATAATTTTGACACAAAGCGATAATTCCAAGCTGCTTCTGTCATACTGAATATTGACAGCTATGAGAGTAGGAGCCGGTTCAACATTAAAACATTTGGTCTGTTGCAAGGATCAAACCTTGAATCTGTTTTGGGATCACTAAATATTAAACATTTCCAGGATTACAACCCCATTCATCACCATAGAAGCTAAATGCATATTAACACTGTGCCCTTCATATTGACCTAGTATTGACCTGCAAACGATTTACCATATTTGCTGCTCAGAGATATTTGACTGACTTGTTCTGCTACGTCCGAAAATCACTCCATCCCTCCACTGCCTGTTTGCCAAGAAGTCCGCAGTACAATCCAATCTGATTATACCGCCACATTAAATATTTTTTTTCAGCAAACTCATAAAGCCTGAAAAGTCAATGACAGTGGCCATGTGGCGTCTCTAAATGTTGAAAGAAAAACCGATGAATTCACAAAGTCGCGCAGTTTAGAACATTACGTTTATGTGACTTGTATGTGGAGCAGACATGGAAAGAGAACATGAGCTATTAATCTGGGATGGAAATCGAGTCTGAGAGAAGCATTAACTCTCAGATAAAAACTATTCAGGTCAACCAGCGGCCTCTTTAAAGCAAAACCATCCAGCGAGATTATGTTATTACCCCTATCACATTTTATTTGAGACTTAATGCTACGCTTAGACCAAATCTTGTCCTTATATGTAATGGATTGTCTAATCGTCAAAGTCTTTTCTGACTTCTGCGTCAGTAGCTTTGCTCTCTGTACCAAGAACAGCCTTATTTGTTTGGGAAACCTGCTGCTTTTCATTCAGACAAAGGACTACCTGCTCAGTGGGAGTCCCCGCCTGTGATGCAGCCATTCAATGCATTTGTCAGTTCATTATTTGAGTCTTTAAAGACAGAACAGCCTGTACAGACCACGCAACCCTGCAGGACATCTTGACTTCACATCACTGCATTTTCTTTCTTTCTTTCTAATACAGTCCTGCCCCCAAAGAAGCAGGTTTATCTTGGTACCTGAAAGAGTCCTAATGCGGGGCGGATGAAGCTCAGAAGACGGGAGAGAAGAAAAGTTTGGGACTTAAGTGTTCGGTGATGCTGTTTTGGGCGAGGAGCTGGATTAAGGGTTTGGAGGATCTGATCTGATGAATGCTGCAGGAAGTGCAAAGAATGACAGATGTTCGGAATTAGTTTTTTAAAGCATGAATCAAAGTCAGGCTGGAACAAAGAGAGATAAGTTAGAATTAGTTAAATATTTAAATATTTCATTTTCTGCTATCAACCCCCATTTAACCCCCATAACCTATAGTACAATGCAAATAAGACATATGCACATTTTCTAAATGCATTTATGGGACTAAAAATCTAATTAACAGCACAAATATAATATAAAGAAATATACTCTGCTTTTGCAAAGTGAAAGTGCTGGCTACATGTGTATTCAATTCAGCATTTATTTCAAATATCTACAGACTTTTTTAGCAGTAACAATCACATATTAAAAAACATGTTTTAATCGTCATAGTCAAACTTTTGCATTTGTAACGTTTTAGTTGGATGTTTTCAGCAAAATAGAAAAGAAGCTGTGCACTGCAGTCCGAGCTGAAACACGAGGAACAGGACTTCATGGTTACAAGATAAAGCATTTGCAGCATTCTTAGCTGTTTTTAACAAGTATTCAATTAAATTTAAAAGCAATAATTTTAATACATAGGCTAAGTCATTGTCACAGGATAATATCTTAATATTGTACAAGCTGAAACACAAAGGCTGCATGTAAATGGTTGCAGTTAATGGTAGTTTGATTCAGCACATCTTATGCAACGCTGCCGTTCTATTGGCTGATTCACATTTATTTCACTGAGCACTGAGTGTTTTTCTTCTACAGGCGTACGTGCGTTTACTGATCACTTGTCTTTGTTAGTCAAAGAACAGCATAAGCATGAGCATGATCACAGTCAGTAGCTCCACATGGTGATTGGAGCTGACTGCTGCAACAGATGGACTTCCTAATCTTCCTCACCATCCCCTCCTCCAACCACACTTTTATCATAGTATTATGGTGTGTGTGCTGTTCACCAGAGGCAGCAGACTGACACAGACGGGCAAAGTCTGAGAACAACGGAAACACTGAAATGAACTGATCCTGCAGCAGTTTGAGCACAACAGCTTTGATTTTCTTTGTGCCAAGACAGGTTATGTGATAAATGCATGCTATGATTATGAATGTATGTTAGAGTGTTAATAAAACATTACACCATGAAGACATCTGAACACTCAAAACAGCTCCCTTGGAGTAAGCACATGTCCAACATTAGGAAAAGGAATATGAGTAAAGCAGGTCTTTGTCAAAAGTGTGTGACTGTACAAGAAGGGGGCACTAATAACCTTGAGTTTGAAGCTTATGAAATGGAAAAAATGTAAAAGTGCATATAAATGTTCTTTACCAGCTGAAAAGGTTATCGAGCTGCACATCAAAAGGTGCAAACACCAGTTATGAACTCTACATATCATCTACATTAAACTGTGGGCAGTTTGTTGTGTGATGATATTGGTTTGTTTTTAATGATTCATACAGCCTTGTTACAAAATGACACAGTAATAAAGCACCTGCAGTAGAATCGTGACGTCTTCAGCGCTTCTGCGGAGAGACACAGGAAGAAAGGTTCCGTGTCCACATGTGCTACTGAGGCACGCCATGTTTGGGAGGACACTCACTGACATTTCTTAGCCCCTGACCCAAACCTGAACCATATCCAAGGTCTAACCCCAAGTCTGGTACGTCAAACAGCCCCTTTCATTTCTGAGGACATTTTGATTGGATTATACAGTAATTTAGGCTCACAGAGAATTGAAAAACCCACATGTGAACACTTTACAGTAACCCCCCTCTTCCTCCTGTCCACAGAGAGCTTGACACAACTGTCAACGTCCTTCCATCACCATGACAATAGCTCTCTAGGTAAATCAAAGCTGAATGTCTTTCACTGCGGAGCTTTTTGTTTTTACTAAGGTCAGGCAGAAATGACAAACCATCAAAAGGAGTCGTCTTTTCTCAGCAGCTGTGGCATATTCACAAAAATGCAACGTGCATTGATTTTTATGGACTTGATGCTTTTCTCTGCCGCATCTTCTTTGCCTCTCATCCATGCTGAGCAGAAATGCTGAGCTGGACTTAAACCCTGGATGAGTTCAATGTCAATCAGAAGCGATTTCCTGCTTTTAAAGCCACGAATCAGATAAGTGTGATGAGAATATCATGGATTTGTCCAACCAACACTTACAGACCTGGATATTGGACAAAAGCATCTTCACCCTTAAACTCAGATTCATCCCATCGAGGACAGACGCACAAAAGCAAACAAACTTCCCGTCGCCTTGAACTGACGAATATTTTATTTAGTTATTTTGCGATTGACCACGTTCTCCAACCCTGAGCTAACAATGCCGCAGATAACAGCCCTGTCACAAAGGGCAGAGTGTTTGCGTTTGCAGCCATCACTCTCCCAACACTCATTACAAAGACGATTCAGAACAGTTTCAACACCTTTTCACTCCACCAAGGGATATTTCAGGGACATGCAAACCTCAAAAGCTTCACGGGGGACAGTGCAAGGCCTTCAACTCTTTAACTTTTTTTGCATGTAAACGTATTTTCACAGTCTGAGACATCAGTGCCTTTTCTCAGCCTCAGCAAAATGCCTTTGTGCTTCCACAGAGTAAAGTTGAATGATGAGTCTGTCTCAAAGGGGACAGAAAATGTCTCCAAAACAGCAAATAAAATCATCAGAATGTATTTCAAGATGGGGAAACAGCTGTTGAGAAGCAAACTGCGGTTGATGAGGTTTTCTTTCAAACATTACGGCTGTCGGGCCTTTTGTCATACAGAATGAAGGGAAATCATGAGCCACAATTTCATGCCTCAGAGGAAAACAGACACCAATGATATGAGAGAATCAGACAGATGTTGTCTTCTGTCATTGTAACCAACTATTCACACGATTTTTAGGCATCACTTCTGATACACTGCAGCTACGGCCTCTTGGATAAAAGCTTCATAATTACAGTGAACACGACCTGTGCAATTTATCATACTGCATGAAAAACTACCTACCCACCGACTATCCATCTTCCTTCCCTGTAGCTTGTTCTGGGTCTAACCTGAAGACTATCCCATAAAACTCATTGAAATTGGCCACCCAGAATGAATCCTGGGTGGCCAATTTCTCTGGGTTGCCACCTCGATGGATCCTGCATCCGGTTCTAAACATGGGATATATGACATTGTCAGCATGTTGACATGTGAAGTGTATGAAGTGTTTACAGGAACAGGAAGGTTTTCCACTGGTCTTTGGAATATTTAAAATTTTAAAAAGTAATTTTGCATTCAGGATAAATTATTCCTAATATTATTGTGTCATGAATGCACTGTAACAATTTTTTGGAATTTGCACAGTATATTAATGCAATATTCAAAGTAAGACACTGTAGAAGTTTTAAAATGTATATTACTGTTAGCCATAAAAGAGTATGGGAAAATATTGAATGATGTAGTCCAGGACTGTATTGTTTACAGTTACAAGTCTGTTAATGACAACCCTTCAAATCAATCAAATGTCCACCAATTTAGAAAATTGACAGGATGATGTTTCTCTCTTTCTGAATGACAGAAAATAGTCGTATGTGTGGTTTAATGGGTGCACAGTCTCTTATGTATTTACACTCTTGGTTAGTGGTGGATGACTCACAAACTGCAGTTTAGTAAAATACAATAGACAAACAATAATGTGTTTTAGTATAACTGAAATTTATAGTTAAATAAAAGTAAGTAAGTACATGATTTATATTTTACTTAAAGTATTTAAATACTTAAAGTATTGTTCTCTGTGCTTTTCTGTGAAGCAGTGATTTGATTAGACATGTAGTGAAGTAAAAAGTAGAGATGTTTGCTCTCAGATGTAGTGGAGTAAAGGTCAAAGTAGCAATAATTAAATCTACTTAAGTAAAGTACAGATACATGAAAAATGTATTCAAGCACAGTATTTTCCACCACTGCTCTTAGATTCTCTGTGTGTGTGAGGTCATCAAACATCCTTTCTTTATGTGATCAGGCTGCTGGAAGCCCTGTGGAAGGACACACGCTCTATTGCTGGAGGACGGGCATGTGAGGAGGCCGATAATCATACAGGAGAGAAATCACATGGAAGTGCAAGGAACAGCACGCCTGATAGTTTACCTCCACACGTACATGGAATAAGGTTTTCAAGAAAAGCAACTGTCCATATTTAACACAGAGATGTTTTCAGCAGCATGTTAGATGAACGCTGCAAGGTTATGTACTAAAACTGCAATATTTATAGGTCAAAATACATGAGAAATGTATTTCTCACAATGGGCACAACACCTAAAAAAGAGTAAAGGTCAAGTCTGAGCCAAACTCCAGTGATAAAATGAATGAGTTCGCTGTAACATTTATTTGAGAGGAGAAATACTGAACAAGATGAATGAAAGACGTTCTCTAGATGAGGTCGTGATTGTTATTTCTGTTAACTGCCTATAAACAGCTTGTATTTAATGAAGTTCTTGACATTTATCACAGTCAAAATGTTTTCCTTTTGGCAGCACACACACAGATGAATATGATTATGACCTTTAAAACACACAAACTCTCACCTACCACTGCAGCTTGGGAGTGTGCTTTGATGCATCTGCTCGGCTCAGTGGCTTCCAAGGTCAAACTAATCCCGACTGCACGAGGGGATGAAGCTGTTTATGTGCGAGGCACAGAAAGGAAACGGAAAAATGAGGGTCTGAGGCAAAGCGTTTGGTTGTAATTCGGGACGGAGAGGAGGTAAACACGCTTCCTGCAAACATTTCCTTTACAAATGTGATGCTTTATCATAACAGGGTTTTTCTATAAACTAGAGAGAAAAAGGAAGCAGCATGAAGCCGAAGTGTGAGGAACTTTGAGAGTCAATCGTCAGTTTCTGGTAAGAAGAAGAAACGAGCTGTGTGATGTTTCACTGAACATCTGCAGGAAGAGAGAAAAACTGGTGGAATGCGAAGTTCTAGTATGAAACAGCGGTGCAGTAATTATGTGTGTGACCAATGAGAAGACAGTGAAGGACACTGCTGTCTTTGTTCCTGTGGATTGGTTATTGCCTGCTGATATTTGTGTGTATCTCTTCGTACACCTGTGTGTGTGTGTGTGTGCATGTGTGTGTGTGTGTGTGTGTGCGTGTGTGTGTGTGCTTACATGCATGTGTCTCAGCACCCCTCTCATACTACCAGATGGCAGTGTCTTCTAATCATGGTTGTGTTACTTAAGTTGTAAATCCTACACACACACACACACACACACACACACACACACACACACACATACTTGGCAGTTTTCCTACTTTCATAACATTTACTGTTATAGCTACGTTTTGCAGGTGAGAATTCTCAGTACAGTAGCTAAAATATTTTGATGTTTTATTGCAGGTTAATGACCTAGAGAAACACAAATTGATCAATAACAGCTTGATCTTATATGGTTTAGTCACTTACCATTTCTTTGCCATATTTTCACCTTTAAGAATTTGTTGAAAACTGTAAATCTGGACAAGACTTATAAATGTATGTTTTCAACGGCATTAAATTCATACAGTTTATGATACAGACGGTGTCCTTGTACTTTTATACTTTAATAAATTACAGAGCGTGTGTTTGTGACTCATGTAGATCTAATATTTTAACTTTCAATTTCTGTTTGAAGTGGAATATTACATTATGCAAACTGTAATCTGGGTATAGTGTTTTTGTACTTTTACCACTTCTGCCAGTTAGAATTACAAAACGCACGGTGTTATAGTTTCAATAAATATTATTGGTCGCACACGTTGACGTCATCTCTGAGCAGAATGGATGAATCCAGCCTTACGTGTTGTGGTGCCCAGTCATTGAGGAGAGGAATTACATCAAGGAAATGAGATCAGTTTGAAATCATCAAGACATAACGCTTGGTATTGCAGCCTTGGTAATATTTTCATCTCTGTAGCTGCATCTACACAAGCTTGAAATCTGATTTGCATATAATAATTTTGAGATATTTTGCTTCATCTCAATACAGAAATGTCTAAATGTGTGACTGAATCAATCCACTGAGACGCAGAGGAAGGGATTGAATTGATTTGCATTCATTTCTCCTTTGTTCCCTTTTCAATTCTGTGAAATCCTTTTCTTCCCTCTTTGGTTGCAAATAAAATGCAGCTCAGCTCTAGAATATAAATAAACTTAAATAGACTAATATCCTCATAATGTGTTAGACTGCAAAGTGTTGCAGATTTATCTCCTGTAAACATCTTTAATCAGAGTATGACTTTCTTCACAGCTGTGGACTGAGGACCATGTCTCAGTGTGGGTGTTTACAGGTCTTACCTCCACAAAAGGGGGCAGACCTCTCCTTGTTCATCTTCTCCACTGCCATGAACTGGACGGGACAGACTCAGGCCAACAATACAATGTCTGTAAAGCCTGAGCCAGCAGGAACCAAGTGGTTTAAATTGCTTTGTGTGTGCAGCTGAGTGTGGAGACGCACAAAAGCAATGTGTGTGTGTGTGTGTCTGTGTCGTATTTTCTCCCAAACGCGCCCAGTGGCTCAAACAGAAAGGAAGAAAGATTGCAATTCCTCAGGGTTTCTGCTTACCAGAGAGACAGACCAAACATACCTCAGGCTTATTGATTCAAACAGATATTTCACTTCGCCTCGCTCCGTTCTCACAATAATAACTCCGTATGGACTGTTTCGCAAATTAATTCTCGCAAACACAACAGACGTGGATTCTGGTAACACATGTAGTGTGTTGGTGTCAGGCTTACGCATGCTCACATCACATGGGAGAGATGCTGAAGCTTCTCTGCACAGTGGTGAAAGAGACTGCGCATATGCACATGGAGATTATTTATCTGAAGTTCAGGAGCACGATCACACCTCAAACGTGCCTCCTCCTGCCATGCACCTATAAATATCTTCCTACCTCTATTGTCACTGTGCTGTTCGGTCTGTCCAACCTGACCCACTGTCCCTTGTTTCTCTTTATTCTGTCATCTCTCATTGGGTCCCTGCGGGTTTGGCAAACAAACGAGCCAAAGCCTTCTCCTCCCTGCAGCCATCATCCCATTCCACCATGATTCTGCACGTCATCACTCATCGGCTGTCAAATCCTTTAACATTAACGCCTGTGTAGGTCTTTGTCCCTTATCAAACCATCCCTACCATCTCCCAACAGTCTTTGGAGGATCTAAATACTTTGTTATGGTCTTTTATTCATTACAGCCTCCAAACAGTGAAAGGTATCTGCTGGTGGGTTTTGGCCGCTGGAACGAAAAGGATGACATGATGTGCTTAAAGTTCCACACCAAAGTTTTTTTCCATCATCATTCCATCGGCCACGTGCTTCTCATTAATATTTATCATAAAGCACTTAATTGTGTGGTCCTCGCTCGTGAATGTTGGGGTTTTAATCCTGAACATTGCTGATTGTCATTCCGTTGTTTTGGAGGCACTTTCTCTATATTAGTCACCAAGTTGGATGCATCAGCTCGTTCAGAAAGATCAGAGTTTCTCTCTGAGTCACAGTAGTTACAACCTGGATGTTGACAACGTGTAATTATGATTGGGGCAAAAAATAGAAAGGTCCATAGCTGCAGTGATCTCACAAGCACCGATCACATAACTGTGGCCTTTTTCAGGTTGCCATTTCACTGGTTCTACACACACACACACACACACACACACACACACACACACACACACACACACAATGAACCTGTAAATGGCAGCACAATGGATGAAGGATTTAAAAATGGGACTCATTGTAACTCCTCCTCCTTGTAGCATCTCATCGTCTCATTTCTCACAATGCTAAGCCTTAAATATTTTATTTGCATGTGTGTCCCGTGTGTTTGATTCTGTCTCACATAAAAAGCACGTTTGCTACCTGACACAAAAGGTTGAATGATGTGGTTAGTACATAACATTCTCATTTGAACAGAAACCTGCACTTGCAGCTTGGGGAGATTAGGAATGCTTTGTGGTGGCAGAGAGACATGGGATTTACCCCCCTCCAAAAAACCAGGGAAAAACCCAAATCTACAAGCGAGGAGAAATGGGTGCTAAAATAAGCACTAACATATTAGTGATGGGAAAATGCACAAGACAGGGACCAAGTGGGTCGGCACTGGGTTTGGGCCTAAATCTTCTCAGTCTGGAATTAAAGGATGCTTTGCCCACATTGCAGGAGAGCAAAAGAAATAAAAAGATCTGGTCATATCTAATATGTGCTTACATAGTTTTATTTTGATTGTAGTCCACCGGTGTTATGACAGTATGCAGGTTATGTGTTTGACTGCTTGTGTGGAAAAGCTACAGTAAATGCAACCTCTTAAGTCAATGTCGGCCACTCAGTGTGAGCTCCAGTTGATTATACAAGTCAAATGAAGACGGGGTAGTTGTAGCTCAGTTTTCAGAGCAGTTGCCCACAAACCACATGCTCAGTACTTTGACTCCTTGTTGCTCCTTGTTACATGTTGCTCCTTGTGTATTTGGACAAGATGCTGAAGCCCAAGTCGTCCCCGGTGTGTGCTACTTACTTGTAATAAGTTGCTTTGGATAAAAGAGTGAACTCACTCCAACAAAACTACATGTGTTTGAGAGTAAAAATCCCCTTTATTAATCCACAGGAAGCCTGCAGTCTCACTCGAATGCGGACCCTCACAGGAACAGACTGGAAAATACATACATTCAGTTATTAACATGATGTGGTGTCACACACAGACGTGCTCATAAAGAACCCAAGTGGCAGACCGTTGATTAGGTTACTAACCCGGGGGAAAAAGTGAAAAAATATTTACAGCGTCTCAGTATTTATGTCTCGACATGTCACCATAAATGCCTCTGCTGCACAGAATATTCTCTGTGGGATGTCTCTTTAATGGCAGACCCCACTGGGACACCGATACTCCATGAAAACTGTATCTGTGCTGAAATACTAATGGACTTTAACATTCACTTGTTTATATCTGCAGGAATTTGATTTATAGGGGGAAAGGCTTGCATTATTTGTGCTGATCTTACTGATATGGTTTGGTAAACCTGTGAAAAAAGGCACCTGTTATAAATAAACAAATAGGGATTTTATCGATTTCCCAAATATTTCAGCTTTTCCCAGAGCGTGCTTTGTTTTCTTGTATATTTAATGAGCTAAGTGGACTAAACTATACTGGTCATATTTATGTTAATAACAGAATATGTCATCAGATGCAACAGCTTGGCGTGTTTTTGGCACTACAGTAATGAGCTTTGTCATGTATATGCACAAGTGCAGTATGCCAGGCAGCACTTATTAATAAAAGCAACACTTAGTATGAATTGATGGTTTTATTTGACTCAGGGAATTTATTGGTTATGATAAATGTAGAAAACAATCCCACTCTACTCATTTAACATTGCAACTGCACCACAACCAGTACAGGAACGTTAGTACTGCTGTATCACCGTCATTGTTTTTGATGAGCTCCTACCTAAAACTTCCCTGTGCAAAAAATCCCCTGTGCAAAAAATTCACAAAAACACAAAAACATTATATGGAACTTTCAGAACATGAGAACAGTTCACAAACCATAACATACGAGCTTACAAGAGACAAACAGAGAATATTAGTGCATTTTTTTCCACATTGTGTTTCCATATGTTGAGAGGCTAAGATCGGTTCTAAAGCACAGATTATTTGCCGCAGCGTGGGAGGATCTTCTAAAATCATCTGCAGTTGCAGGTTGTTGCAAATCACTGAGCTCATCTACCTGGAAAGTTACCTCTGGTGTTCCTAATCAGATGCGCCTCGGCAGGGTGGATGAGAGAACATTATCTTCACTGTAGGTGTTCACAATCATGAGATTGTGACCACATTCACAGGTGTGCAGATAATTCACGCAGAGCGCAGCTAAACTTCTGTTGCATGTTTGGCTGCAGATCCGACCCGCACAATGGTCAGGAAGATGTTGGTCCCCGGCTAGGCTGAATTCTTAGGATTGATCTGTATCGGGTTTGTGTCTGGACTCTGACTGAGCCACTTAATACAACAGATTCATTTGTTTGTTTCATGGGGTTAAATAATCCAATGAGTCATGGATCAGCTGCATCCCTAAAGTTCATTTGAGTGTCCATCCATACAAAACTCCAGGATTTATGTATGACAGACTCAGGAACAGAGATAAAAATCTAAAAGAATAAAATGATTACAAGACATTTACTGTTGAAGACACATTGAATAAACCACTCTTGTCTGCTTCTTCAAAATAAATTACCATCCATGTTCTGAGAACAGAGGGATCTTCTCTTTTTAGATGAAATACATGCAGCACAATTCTCAGTACCACTTTTCCTCACTCAAAATGGCAAATTCTCTGAACAGACATATCTTAATCCTTTCAGTATTTAAAAAGGCTTCAGAAAACCCAGAATTATAGAACAATGTACATACATTATTTGACCAAAAACCACTTGTCTTTTCTAAAGACAAATCTTTATCACAAGTCTACTGATTGCATAACTGAGCTGTATATTTTCTATCAGTCTTGGTACACACTTATGCATGCCCAGAAAATGCTGTGCAAATACTTTGCGTGTTTGATTAACAAAGGAATTACAACTTTACATGTGATACACTTACCACCAATCTTGTAGTGAATGGGACGAACACTGTGAGTAATTTATTTTAAAGTCACTTCAGCTCTGCAGTTTTTTTCCATTATTAACCTATGTGCGTGTGCATACGTTTCCCAGTGTGCATTATGAGTGTTTAAATGTTAACAATTAAACAAACCAGGTACCGACCACCTAGTCGCTCTGTCAGGGCGTGGCACCTAGGGTGGCCAATGAGATTCTGGGGTTGGCCGGTGTTCCCGCCCCGCCCCCTGCCACCCCGCCCCCTGCCGCCCCGCCCTGTCCCCTACAGCCCCGCCCCTGCTTGTTGGGTTTACAATGGTTTAAATAATAAACAATAATAATAATAGTAGCTGGGCTGCATTTAAACTTTTCACTAGTGTTAGATACACTCAGTGGTTTTATTTATTATTATTAAATAATTATTAATAATGGTAATAAACACTCACATATATTTTCATGCTTTCATTAGGTTTTACCGACAGCCCTGGTCCACAAGAGCCTGAGATCGTCGCTCCGTCTGTCTGATTTTTAATTGGTCCACGGTCTGCTGAGAGGGGGCGGGGGGACGGACGGAGGGAACCGAGACTTTCAGACTCGCTCTTAAATCCCGAAAACACCAAGCGCGTCGGTTCGGTCTTGGATGGATGGAGGTTTGGGAATGGCAAAGAAAAAACAAACGGGAAACTGCTGAGTAAAACCAGAGGACTTTGACGAAGCTCAGTTTGGTTTCAGTCTGGCTTTAATCCGGGGGGAAAAAAAGTGGAGCAGCAAGAAGCATCTTAACCATGTCCAGAGCCGAAAACCGAGCGCACGGTCTGGATTCCCCTGTTCGCCGGACGCCGCTCTGGAATAAACACATCCCGGCAGAGGATGGAGAAAATCCCCGCTGACAGGGAGCACAAGGCGCTTTCGGAGCCGATGTGGTGACAGCTGCCCCGCACAGCCCGCACAGCCCGCAAACGACGCGCAGACGACGTCGGGATTCCCTTTGTCCCCACGTGCAGAGGAGCGGCGGACACGCACGGTGAGCGGCGGGAAGCTGTATTCTGTGTGTGTGTGTGTGTGTGAGTTCGGGTTCTGACCCCGAAGGGCTGAATGAGAACATTTCTGTCTCTGTTAAATCCACCGACAGTGAAGTTGAGTCTAAGCTCATTCGCGAGCTCCCGCCCACTCGCAGGTGTTTCTTTGATGACCTGTGCGCGTTAGACACTTCCGTCTTTGTCCTACACGTTGGCCGAGTGCAGTGGACTTTAACAACGCTCTTGCCCAATCAGCAAAGGCGCTATTGATTTACACTGAACACGTTGGAGACATATTAGTAATAAATGTCACCCACATCTGGCTCAATACCTGGGAGGAAAGTGCTCATTAGTCCCCGGGCGTGGGTGTGGATGCTGCTGGAGTCCATGTTGACCTGACCTGCCATAAACACTTTTTAGTTTTTCTAACGGTCTGGTTTGACCTGGCTAATAGCTGAACTGTACTGTCCATTTTCCCCACAGGATTATTTGTTTATATTTTTACCAATTTAGACAGATGTCAAAACGTCACTTGGACTTTATTGGTAGCTTTGCATAGAACCTCAGCCCTGCTGTTGGACAGTATTTTGGTCCTGAGTGACACCAGCTGAATGTAGAATGACATTTCTGATCATGTGGTTTTATTGTTGACTGTGTGTCCAGCTTTCTGGACAAAACCGTGAACAAACACAAACATCAGTTTTCTGAGCTGGCAGGGGAATGTCCTTTCTCCCCGGTGGTTTCTCAGGTCGTGCTTTAGTTCTCTCAAACGCTTCTGATTGTACTTCCTGTGGACCAGAGATTGCCATCTCTGTTCTACAGGAACCTCTGCTCAGCTTGATTTCCAACATACCCACCGTGCATGACCGGAATCAAGTGTGCAGTCAGTCAGAAGTTGGAATATACTGATATGCTTTGGGTTCCCCCACATCACCCTGATCCTGATCCCGGTAACGGCCACTGGCTGGTGCAAGGATAGCTGGAAAACAAGCAGGGCAACAGCCTGGAAACCACATTTGGGAACCACGGAGGAAGACACCCTGAGACACCATGTTTTCCACATCGTTAACGCCTTTTTTTTTCATTCCATACCAAACTCAAGAGTTTATTGATCTGTTGGCTTACACTCCATGTTTAAATGTGGAAATTCATTGATCTGAGAGCAGAGCTCTTAGTGGTGGGGCTCCGTCATTATATTTAGTCCTGAAGCATGTGAGCAATTAGAGTACATCAAACCCTGACCGTGAAGTCTGACTTTTGCTTTTTACAAATATTTAATTGGCATCATTATGGGGCTGAAATTGGTTACACAGACTCGCATTGAGACTGTAATCCCCCAGTATGTAATGTGGGCATTTGATTGCATTAAAAAGAGTGTGCACTGTTTGTGGTGCTGAAGTGGACATGAATTCCTGCATCCTTTCTTCATCCTCCCTCTCTACCTTGTTCCCCTGATGTGTGTGAGATGTTCAGGGATCACACATGAGCGTAGGTCAGTTGCATTTTATACATATGGCTTCTGTGGGGGGGGCACTGTACATGGACCTGGCTTTGAGTCCTGACCAGGATGTAAATTGATTACTTTGTCCCTGTTTTTACCAGCTGAGGAACAATGCCATGCTCAGTTGTTTATTATTGCTTTTCATTCCGTCCTGTCTGGACTAACTCCCAGCTTTGTTTAAAGGTGTCACAAAGAGCTGCAGCAAAGGTCTGTCATTGCTATTTTTGACATCTTTACAGTGGCTTCTATTCAAATTTCAAATTTAGGACTCGCTTTGGAAAGTCTTGTGACTACTGTTTGAGCCTTGTGCGGTCTGCTGGCTGAATACTTTAGAGAGCTACTACAGTGGTTTTAGTTGTTTTCTCTCTTTAAGCTCAGGGCAAACGTCTCTTTTCTGATGGATTTAAGATCTGCATGCTCTCTGGATGGAAAAGCAGCTAAACATCATTTTTGATGTTTGAAGCCCTTTGTGATTTCTGTTCTTGAAAGATCCAATATAAATGCACTTAAAATCAGTGGTAATGTGTAAAATCTCAGCGTTTCTTTCAGGCGCTGGTGAAACCTGGTGGTGTCTTCTTTGACCTACTATTTTGAAACCTCTTATTTGCTGATTATTTTAACTAGACCTGCTCCATTCACTCACCTTTTTGTACTTTTACTGTGTAGATGGAGACAGAAGGGCATCTGGACATAAGAGAAATGGCCCTAGTATGATTTAACGAAGAGTGAGCCAGTGCCAGAGGTGCCTTTTGATTAGGCCTGAGCTCTACAATCCATTTCCAACTAAACCCAGCTGACCTATTCCCATAGTCATGAAACACCATTTATACAGTAGCTCGCACACACCAGCAGCCAGTAAACTGCCTCACAACGTCACATACACCTTTCGGCCTTCTTCTGTGGGTATTTATAAAAGTCCGAACATCCATTGAGAACTGCTCCAGCCCGACCAATACGTGTCTGACTGAGTGCATATGTGACTCATGGCACGTTAAAACTCCCAAACCGGGTAGAACTATTTCAACAACTCTAGGTGTTACTTTTGCCACGGTGGGGTCTTTATCTGTAGTGCAGTTTGTGCATTTATTTGATAGGTAGGAATAAAAGTAAATGGGCGAAGAAAGGGAGGAGAGAAATGGTGAATAAGCTCATGCCAAAGTGCCAAACCGAAGACTGGGGAAGTTACAGTTAATGGTTGACACCTTAGCCCCCAGGCCAGCAGGACACACCTGATTCTAGTCTTTACTGTGTCTATAATCGAGGTTCAGTGGTTAGAAATGTGATGTTTCTGAAGGTCAGTTTTTCAGCCTTTGAAATGATTTGTGATAAGAATGTGTGTTTTGAGCCTGGTCAGACTCCAGCAAATTACTGCTTTTCCAGAGATTTGCTGGTTGTAATATTTTTTTTTATGGCAGCACCTAATTTCAAACTCAAATGGCTGCGTACGATCACTCCTGGAAGCTGCACAGCATTGTCTGATTGTGCCCAGTGAAGATTTGATGGCTACATTCAGTCTTAACAACGCCCAACTTGGCTTTTGAAAGGGGCTCATATTATGGGCTGCCACACATTTCAACATCCAGCTGGCCACCGCCAGCGGTAGCGAGATGTATTTTTTAAATACATCAGTGCATGTTCCGCTCTGTACTCATTAAATAACAGATTCTAAAACCGTATTTCTTTCTGTGCAGGCCCCGCCCACAGTCTCTGCCTGCCATTTGACCAACCCTGTCATTTTAATTGCAATATGGATTTTCTGAATGTGCAAATCAATAGCAGGGCTCAGTTCTGCTCTAATAGGGTGTATAATTAAAGCTCCCATCAGTTCAGGCTGTTGATGCTTGTTACTGATACTTGTTCTGTGTGTAATTTAGTACATAAAGAAGTAGTTAAAGGCAGACGATGTTTAATGCCTTAAATTCCCATTTATGCTCTTATTTCACTTTTTGTCCTGGCTTTTTTTGGAAGTGAGACGCTCTTGGCACCCGGAGAGAAGTATCTGCTCAGCTTTGCTCAGTCAAAGAGCTGGTTGAAAAACCACATACAAGCAGGTTAATGTGGGACATGCCAGCAACCAATTATCCCTCTTTTTGGGAGTTTACATGCTTTCGATGTATCGACCTTGCTTATGTGGTGAAGGCTTGCATTTGAACCCCAGTACACCTGCTGCCTGGATGCAGCTATATTTATGTTTTTCTTGAGTATGGGCTGTAGTTTCAAAGCTGAGCAAAGTTAGTCAAAGTGTTTTCTCGAGTTCTCTGAATGACGTCAATCCTCCACCTCTTGTAGCCCCAAAGCACCCGAACATCCCAGTAAAAAACATAACGAAACTGTGTTTGTGGCTGCATTCGTTTGTGTATCTCTTAAAGATTCCGGTTCTATTGAGAATTAAAATAATCTTTTTGTCCCTAAAGAGGAAAATTTAATTGACATCTCTTCTATTAGCCATATAGTTTTACTTGGTCCTGCCCAACAGAACATCTTTCATCCAGACATCCTCCCAGTCAGAGCACATTTACCCCATCAAGGCTCCAGGAGTATTTCACTCCATGCGTGCCATTAACTGGGCTTTATTAAAATTCATCCTATTCAACAGGGTCAACGGCAGAATCTCTATGAAACTGATTTGGGTATTTATGGTAATTGTAACTTCCATTATTAAACTGGCAAGACCATAGAACATGAAGCGTGTTTAGATTAAAACTGGTGCATTATTTGCAAAGGATCTCACAACTAGGAGCCAGAACCATAAAAATGTGTGTAGATTCACTACTAAAGCTGTGTGTAAGCACAAAGACAAAAATATGTATAAGCAATATCTCTTCGCTAGACTCATAAAGATGCACATACATCTGGTTCTGCTTTATCATATCTGCTATGGAAATTGCACATCCACAGCTCACCATAACTGGAAGTAGAAACTCCCTCAACATTATTTTTGCAAATTGATTCCTGTCTTTGCTCCACAGCTTATTGGACCTGTCAACATGAAGAATAGACAGCAAAAAGATTTTCTGATTGTTTTATCATACATGACCATTGTGCACAGCTGTGGCCATCTGTATCGCTGGTACCACAGATTTTATCGCGTGTAATAATAAACTACCATTAACTGTGAGCACAGAACGGAGGGACCACACTTGTGAAAAAAAGAAAAAACTTTCCATTTTTTTTGACCAAATGCTAATAAAATATAATATTTGCAATAAATTCAAATATTTGAGCATCACGTCAATACAAACAAAATATAAACAGAAAAAGACATTGGGCTTCGGAATGGGTATCTGTAGGAGGCAGTTTATTAATATAGTAGTGCTTATCGATATTACTTGACTTTTCTACCTCTGTTGATACGTCTCTGTATTATCTACTTTCTTTAATGTAATGCAGAGTGCAGCAGTGCCTAATGTGCCTTTATCCATTAATGTTATAAAAAATTTAAAGTGACCATCACTTCCGTTTAAATTGTGAATTAAGAGTATTGATGGAGTTAGTGTTTGTGATATCTTCTGATATCTGCACCCTACTCGTGTTAAAGTAGGAAATGAAATTATCAATTATAGTACATGCTTTTTTCACCAAACTTCTGACTAAATGTACTGTACTGCACCAAATCTTGTTTGTTATTAACTGATGAACTGTATTGTTCTTGGGATGGTTTAAGCCTTTAACATTACAGTCATGTGCATCCCCCCAAAAAACTGTATTTTAATACAGTTTTTGTAATATGATTTTTTTGCATTAAAGGCTAAACATTCGAAATCAGGTTCTGCAGGAAGCGCAATGGTATTTTGACAGATAGCAACACCACTATAAATTTTTAAAGCTAAAAGTGTTAGTAATAAATTGAAAGGGATTATCTCACTTGCTGACGTAAATGCATTTTGTGCCACAGACTTTTTATTTATTTTACTGGCAAATCCATTTCCCAAAGATGGACGTATCCATCTAATAACACTGTCACTATTTGTCCTAGTTTAACAACAGACCTTCATTCCTCCTATTCTCGTAACATCCATTTATGAATCTCCAGATCCATATCTGCACCTTCTTCTCCTTTGGGCCGTTTTGAGTAGGCTTTCTCTCGTCGGCTCTGCGGAGATGTGCCCACACTATTATAGGATAATGGAGCTGATCTTTAAAGGCAGATGGATGGATGAGCAGGAGCAGAAGCGAGGGCTGTGTGTGCACATGCATTAGTTGTGACCAGATTTGAGTAAGAAATGGGGAGTGAAAGCTTGTCAGACAGCTGTAATTAGAACAATGACAGCCAGAGCACATTTCAGCAGAGAAAAGCCTTCCCATTTATTATTACCTTGTCAACACCTGAACATCTGCACAACTTAATGTGAAATGGCCAGTCACGTGTGAAATGCTTCCAGTCCTGCTTCATTGTCAAAGGACTTGTACTTTGTGCCGAAAAGAAAAGAGTCTCACGGCATTATCTTCATCAGCAGATGGAGCTTATACAGTTGATCAGTAATTGTGGATGTTAAATTCCTGACACTGGAAGCACTTTTTAAGAAAACAGTATCATCGTTAGATTCGGTTAGTGGCTGAAAATATTGCTTGCTAATTAAATGAGTGATTAAACAAAGGCATTCCCTCTTCCTTCTCTCAGAAAGCTCGGGCTGACTGATATGAATAGCTAGAAGAGATCAGCCAGATAATTGAGCATGCAATTAGCCTGCCAAGCAGTCAGCTCATGTCTGCGTGATGAGTAGATGGAGGGTTTGGTTTTCTGTGTAAGAAACACTCGTAAGTGATGCAACACAGATGGAGTTTTGGTAAAGACATCCTCCACATGCCAAGACGAGCTGAATTTTAAAAAATGTATTAAATACAGCAGAAAAACACTGTTTACTGTAGCTTAGCTAACAACAAGAAGGTCCAAACCTATTTTCTCTTATGCCCAATTTTAGTTTGATAGTTTGATTGACTTCTATTGGAAATACATGATCGCATGAACATCATAGAGGGTCTCTCACTAGTTTTTAGGTGCAGTGTGATATCTAAAGGGATTATTATTCATTTCAGCCCACTGCTGTTTTGACTTCTGCATGATTATGTTTAATACTAAGGATGTGCCATGTTAATATAGAAAGAAAATCAGATTTCGTTTATATTGTTGTGTCGCAAATCAAGTATTTAGTATTTTTTTGTAATTTGGGAACGTTATGTTTAGTCGCACTGTGCACATGCAGGTGTAAATACAAACAATCGTGCAGCCAAGACGGCGCGAGAAGCTTCCCTTTAAAAGAGGAGCGGCCTCTGTGGTTTGGCTATGAAAAGTCTGACATAAACCACAAACCTGAGCTGCGTCAGGAAGTTTTAAGTTATTGTAAAACCATCTACAGTAAGTTCATTCGTCGTGATGGTTTTACTGGAGAAAACAACGCACTCTGTTTTGGATTTTGGAACTACTCAATCACTCACTTGCTGAGTGTCTCAGAGTGGATCCTCTTACCCTATAAACTATCTTTGGTTCTCAAACAGAAGCGTTGTAGAGTAAAAAACCTTGACAGTCAACACAGGCTTAAAAATGTGAAGAAAATTTTAAAAAATCACTTACAGTAAGTTTTACCCTCAGGCTTGTGACTCAACTTGGTAAAAGTTGCAAATAGTGTAAATATGCCCACTCATAGATAACTGGGTAATAGTAAACATCCTGCTGCTAGTTTATTTAGAAGTTTGCATCACTGCATTTGTCGATGTACATTACATTTTCATAATTAATACTCTTCAGTGTGGGGTTTGTTCACAGGAGTATGACGGCAATGACACAATCTGTTCGATTTGCATGAAATCAGAGGACACTTGAAGACGATCAGCAACCACTTCACCTAAATGGAAAAAACAAAAAGACAGAAACCGCTCTTCCTCAACTGATTCCGTATTTATGAGAAGATGTAACATTTTCTTTTTTTTCTTCTTGGGGTTTATTAGAATGGACACAGTTTGTGTAAAAATCCCTGCCAGGTCTCAACAGGAGCACAGGCCTCACTTTTATTGCTCCCCCTTCATTAAAACGACTCTGCTCGAGGGAGAGAATAAAACAAGGGACACCGAGTAATCAAGTTATTTTTTTAATTGTTCTAACAAGACCCTTACTTTTTCATAAGCTGGTTTCCCCAAGACTCAGTCAAGCAGGGGGTTGCTTGGCAGGTAGTTGAAACATGGCTGTGCCTGCGTCTATGAAATTACAACATTGACGTCAGGGTGTGAAAAGGGAGTAGAGAGCGACTGAAAGAGAAACACAGAGAGCTTGCTCATTATAAACTCCCTGGGCATCAGTTTTCAGTCTGACGATCTCTCTGAGGAAGAATATGATGTCCCTGGACAGAACGGACCAGTTTTTGGAGCCAGCATGTTTTAACTAGTGATGATGGTGTAGATGAGAAGCTGCTTTAGGACTTAGGAGTTGGATTAGAGGAGTGTACAAATTGGCCTTTTAGGAAAATATGATTCAACGTCTCATAGGTATCATCTAATACATATTTACAGGAAGCAGCTAAGCATGGAAAAAGAGGCCAAAGCAAATAGTGTGCACTTAAAAATCAGTAATCTGTTATTTGAAGAAGGAAAAAAATGCCACAGTTGTAGAAAACGTGGGTGCAATGAATCTATTTCTGCGCTTCTGACCTCTCACTCTGTGCTATTTCTCCTCTACACTCTTCTCATGTGGGAGGCTTTCAGAGGCCGTAGGCTGCAAAATGATATGATTGTTTCTCATATATCCCACACCGTAAAGCAATATCTGTCTAATGAATTCAGAAAACATAAATTGTCATGCAACGTGTTGAACTTAAATTAAAGGTATGAAGGAACAATGTTGTACCTTCCCATTGGTTGTAACACAGGTTGGGGTTTTTTTACGGGCATTTTTATGAAACGAGGACCTCACAGGATGTTAGCGGTGCTGTGTTTGTTGTGCTCATCTGTGGTGATCACGCCACATTCCTGGTTGATTACTTTGTGTGTGAACAGTGTATTGATGCTGTTGACCTTCTGACATCCTGGATAGAGGATTATTTGCTTTCCGCTGTGAACATTCAACCTCATAAACTGCTGTGCACTGTTTTGTTAAAGTCCTAACTCTGGGGTACGTGTTTAATCATCAATGTGGCTTTACAGATCGCACAGTGTGGACTTTTAGTTTTCTTTAATGCAGTGAATATTCCAGGTTGAACATCCGGCAACACAGACAAACTCACTTGTTACTCTTTAGTAGAATTGTTAAGTGTCTAGTTCATCCATTAACTGAGGCCACTAACGCAGGCATGAAAAAGATAATAAATGGACTTTGTTTTTTCTCTTTTAATATGAAATAATCCACAGGTAAACACAGGGTCTCGTGTATTGTAGTAGCAGATCTAAAAGTGTTATCTCAGCGAGACACAGACAGGATCAACAGGGGCAAAGCAACAACAGCTGCTGCAGTTTGGGGTCACCACACGCCCCACGACAGCCCCACATTATCATACAAATTCACCCTGATGTTGTTTTCAATGGAACATGTGGGTTTTATTGCTGTTTGTGTGGTGTCACTAATTAATCATTGAGTTTATGTTTAATGACAGTGATTGCAGCCAGTTCGAAGTGTTTTTCTTCCCGAGGCCTTTTAGTTTTAAAGCACTCAATTTCTGCTGTTGACCCATAATAGGTGCTTTCAGACCAAACTGTTCCAGGGATTTAGTTCTGCAGATCCCCCCCTGCAGAGCTTCCACTCATTCCACTTCACTCACCTTCAGGTCCTTTGTTTCTCTTTGTATTCACACTGCCAGTAGGAACTCTAGAGTGACGCAGGCTGCTCTACAGTCACTCTGCATTTATGTATTTCTGTCTGCAGTGTTTCGTACCATCTAGTAATTCAGCTATAACTCAGCTATCACGGATGCATGGCTGTTATCCACAGGAAAGACACAGACCGGGCCCTGCTCTCCGAAGCCGACCTCAGGCTGCTGAGATCTCACTGTGCTGAAGTGGGGTCTGGATAAACTGACATCGTCTAAATCTAAATGTGGATTTTCTTGTGAAGAAATATCAAAACATTATAAAGCAACAATTTTGGGATAAAAACAGATCTTCGGTATCGCGGATGCATGGCTGTTTTCCCGTGGAAAACCCGGTCCGGGCTGTGCTTTCCGAAGTTGTCCTCAGGCTGCTGAGATCACTGCTGGTGTCAAGGTGCAGAAAACGTCATATCAAATTTAGAAACCTACAGAGTTTGAATTAACTGAGCAAAAACGCACGAGCACGGATTCTTATTTAGCGGAGAAAGTACCTGCTCTGAAGTAGGAGCTAAAAAGGTTCCTCAAAACCGAGTTCTAAGAGCTTTTATGGTTCGTAGTTTCTGCTGTTTAGACACACGGAAGAGGGGGAACTTCTGGTTAAAATTCTAAGAAATATGAAAAATTTCCTCTGGTCTGAAAGAGCCTAATTACCCAGTGTGGCGACTTCCACTCTGGCACCAACCAAAACATCCTGTTAGGGACTTTCAAGTCTTGTGTGATTGCAGTAGGTGTGAAGCTCCTGCTGAGTGGGTAAAGGGCTGTTTAAAGTGATCTCACTGAAATCGTGAAGGCTGAGGCTGTCACACTAATGAGGAAGAGTCACGTAAAAACCTCTTCTAATAGATGTCATCTGTATTTGCATTGCCAAAGACAAGACTGTGTCTGCTCCGGTCTATTCTTGTCTTTATATTGACTATGTGCATGTGCAGCTGTATTAGTGAGTGTTTTAAAGCTCACTACCTGCCATAATTCCCTAATGCATGTTACATCGGGAAAGAAATATGAACCAAAATACATTGCATTTGTCGGGTTTGCCACAGCGACACAATAGGAAAATTTAATACGTTCTATAATACAACCAGCCATAGAAATATTACTTGTTAGAGCAGCTGGATACCTGCAGTCCCCAAGCCCCTTTCAGGATGTCTGGCTGTTGGCTGCATGTCTGAAAGGGAAGCTCCAGGTAATGTCTGGACCTTCTCCTCCTGACATCCTCTAGAGTTCATGTCTGAAAGGGCTAAAAGTATTGGAACGGTACGACCAGGTTTTTATTGTGCATGAAAGACAGATCAGAAGGTGCATATGAGATGAATTTCTGCCTTTATTTTATGTTGTTTACACCTAGATATGTTAAACACCATAGAACAGTTCCGAACGCACACTGCTTGCATTGTTAAAATAAGGTTTTCACAGTGAATGAAATGAAGAGCGTGTCCGTTCACAAGGTTCATGTGATGTTCAGTGTTTTTTCCACTATGCATCACTGGCCAGCGCTGATCCTGGGGGCCTGCTCTGAACGTTGATTCGTATCCTCAATTTGCAGATTTGGCTTTATTGATACAGTGACAGGCCAGTTTTTAGGTTTTACTTTGTTCTGTCTGTCTCACAGCGTGAGCAGGTGAATCGGACAGTGTTTTATTTTTGTTGGATATTTTGTGGACGTCTGTGTCCAACCATCAAGCCCGCCAGACTATGTTTCATTAAATTTCTATGAGCATCCTGAGCTCAGGTCTATGCATCAGTATTACCTATTGTTGAAAATATCGCACTGCCAAGCCGCTCTGACTGTGTGGGCTTGAGATTCTTATGCAGATACCAGCAGTACGCTACCGTTGAAACACAGTCAGGAGGTTAAGTAACACTTTTTACGAAACATTAATAACTGCGCTGATGAAATAGTTTCCGTTTTAGACTGAAGTCAACCACAGCAATAAAGTGTTCCATATTACAGAAGAGCATTGTCAGTCTGCTGACACGGAGCTTAGAATGTCTTGATTTTTAAAAACAGGTAATTTAGTCCATCAGTTATTGATTTTAAGTAACAGTCCTGCAATGAATATGTATTAACATTTCCCTAATGTGAATGGCCCATGTTTGCAGTGCCACAAGGTTTATCATTAATCAGAATCAGAAGAGCTTTAAGTTTCATATCAGATTTGTTCCAAGAAAGTCTGATCTGGCCTTTATTAATTTAAGACCAAATATACAAGCTACTCGAGCATTGTTAGGCGTCAGCTGAGCAGGATTCTGTTCACATTACAGTGCACAGTGTGCACTCTTCTTCCCTTTCGATCACACACTGTTGCAGACACACTCACACACTTACGATCAAAAACATGAGGTAAAAAAATGTGCCGAGCCGTCTGGAGATTTTCAGCTTTTATCAGCAACCATGCTGCAGAGCCTTTCATGTTTTTTTTTTTTTTGACGACACAAAGCACCTGAGCATTGTGCAGAAATAATTACTATCAAAGTGTTAACAATTGGATTGGACTGCAAATAAATCTTCGTCATGTGATCAAGAGATCTGCATTTTGTATTTTACCACAGTTCCGTTTGTCCACACACTTCCCTTTTTTACTGTATGACTTTCATGTGCTGACATGACGTAGGGGACACGCCAAGACATAATGAAGAACTAAACAAATGCAGACAGGCTGGATGCATCTTGTTCCATTTGATTTCCTTCATTTCTGTCTTGGGTTTGTACTGGGAGGCATCACTGATTCTCAGCCATCCAGGCTCCTCACACACAGAGTTGTCCCCCGCATCACTGTGTCATACAGAACTGTCCTCAGGCCTTTATGTCCTTAAGTTGACTGTAATGACTTAAAGGTTTAACAGACCCCAAAAAGCTGTCATGAAGACAGTTTGAGGCTATAACATACACTAACTTAAAGTCTAGTTGCAGAATTGTGGAACTGAGGATGGGCGGACTGGGAGGAAGACAGCCAGCTGCTCAGATCCTGTTTTCCTTCCTCTGGCAGGTCTCCCTCTGAGTCAGTCAATCAGCAGGAAAGACATTGAGACCTGATATCAAGCTGATGCGCGGCAAGCTCTGTTGAAGCCGCCTTCCACTGGATATGCAACAGACCCCTCGTCGCATTTTGTCAAGATGCTTGACTGTAACTGTCTCCCTCTGTGACATTTTAAAATCAAGTACCCGCAAATCGTATTACGTGGGATCGGACGAGTAACTTAGGTGAAACTTTAAGGATGTTCCAATACTACTTTTTACTTGGAGTCAGTTGTAAAAATTAAACATGTGAAATATGATTTAGCCGAGCAGAGTTTTCAGTTGGCCTCACTTTTGTCATCACTTCTCTTTAAACCATAGACACCGCCCCCCCTACACCTCAACAAATGTGGCGTTAACGTGGTATCTGCTGCGATATCTCAGAGGGTTTCTGACTATGCGCACGTCGTATCAGATTCATTTCGTTATTGACATCACTGGCTTACTGATGGCTTTAAGAGAAGATGTTTGCTTCACAAGATTCACTTGGGTACAAATTACTAAAGCCTGTTAATGGTCTGAACATTTTGTACCCTCCATACCATAGTAGCTGCTTTTATTAGATGATTCACACAGTGTGCTCACACAAAAAGGGAATGATTTGTGCTGAGCTGCAGACGGGGTCAAGAGGTCGCATCTTGATTTGAGGGATAAACATCTTGACTTGAGGAATAAACAAAAAACAGGAAAAGGAAAAATAATGGCTTTTCAAATCAGTGTGGTTTCATAATGTAATCAATGCAAAAGACTTCAAGTGTAAAAACAGATATTAAATAAGACTAACATCATGGCCTCTTCCCTTAACACTGGTAAAATAAAACTGTTTTTTCACCAAATTCACCTCCACATGTGTTGGTGACAGATGCACAAATGATGAAAATGAATTTAAGATACTAAATCCACTATAAATGAGACATGTTTTTCATGGATGAGGAGCTACAGCCTGTGATTTCAAGTTGATCAATGAGACTTTGAATTAAGACTTTTTCTTCATGTTTGTTCAACCTTCTTTTGCATCCTCGTTTAGATTGTATTTATTAATGTATTTGTTTCAACGGATACTTTGGTTTTAGTCTTAGTCTCATTTTTGTCAATGAAAATTTTTGTTAATAAAATGAACACTGATCTGGGGGCATTAAACATGTTCGCTACTGCAGATGAATCACATCAAATAAACAGAATTTGTAAGGGGACAAACTGCAGCGGCACACTGCATCATAAAATGTGCCCACTGTTCAGAAGGTGGACTTTAATTAGTCGATGTGGAGTTCACAATGAGACTCTGTTGAAGTTTGTGTTGTTATGATCAGCATTAACACATCTGCCACATTCTTAGTTTTACTTGAGGCCGACAGGAAGGACATGTCACAGAAACTACCCTCCGTTTTAGAAAAGCTTTGGGCTTCTTTACTAAAGTATAATTGCTCACTCTGACAGCTGTTGATGCGGCTGGACAAGTTATTACCAATCTATTAAACACACTCGTGCAAAGGCACCTGCAGTTTTCTATGCATGGGAATACATATTTGTATGGTCATGCAGAGAGGAGTGCGTTTAAACTTTTGGGTAAGTTTGTGTGCACTCTCTCTTCTCACCTGTCTACTTTAATGCTGGTAATTAGGCAGAAGCGATGCTGGTCAGTATACCGCAAGACACGCGCACACACGTTAAATCCTCGTCACTGTAGGTAATATGTATTCATAGACTGATACGTTTTTATCTGTGCCATTGAGCACAATAGTTGAATGTGCTCTGTACCCACTAATTATCTGCTAATAGTCATAAATTGTGAGCTCTGCCACTGACGTACGTATGTTTGTGCAGGTTTACAATGTATATACAAGCTTTCTTTAGGAATAGCCCCATTTGTCATTCAAGTTGTATGAATTGTTTTCCACCAGAAAATCTCTAACCCCGTATTTCAGAGAAACAGAAATATTGTTAAAATGCAAATTCCCATTTGCCCTTTTCCCACTGGCTGTTTTGCAGAAGTGCAGCTATTATAATAATTTCCGTTCAACAAAAAGTGAGGTTAGGGAAAATGACATTGCAGGGCAATTAAACCTCTTTCGGTACCCTTAAGATTCCTGCCATTATTATTCATCGTCAGCAATGTTGCTATGACTATAAAAAGTTTGTTTGCCTTTCAGCTATCCTAGAAATTACCTTGTGGAAAATATTTCCAATGACAGGTTAATGTTCCCTGTCTGTTCCCGGTCAGAAAAATAATCAACAGCTCCTGGGACAGAAACTATTCTGCCCGTGCTGCTAAGACGAATACTGTGTAGGCTTTTATAGGTTTAGCTTCTTTCTTTTTTTTTTTCAATGCATCAACGTGAAGTAATGATGGGGTTTTTATGTAATAGGGGCCCGAAAGGCCTGCTGCTGTTTGTTTCTCTGTATGTATATGTATATGAATGCAGTCGAGTACGACGTGTGCTTGTGCCAGGGGAATCGCCCGCACAGATACGGCTGCTGCTTTAGATTCTGAATGCACAGTGAAGTTGCTGCTGATTGCTCGTAGACTGAAGGCGTTTCTGTCTATGGACAATGACCCAGTAGAACAGCTTTGCACATACCTCCTCCATTATAGGGCAGATATAGGAAAGTATCTCTCTTTTTTTTTTTTTTTGAGCAGTATTGCAATTGTGATTATATTTTTTATTTTTTCAAAAGTTCCTCTTCTGTATTATTCACTGCAAACAAGCAATAAATGATAAGAATGCCCGGCGCTGCCCAAAGTATTGTATAAATTACTCTTTTATGTTGGCCGTGCATATATAGGCTCCTGCGCCCACACACGCTCAGTCTTCTTTTATCCTTTTACAATTTATTTTCTACCAACAGTTCCCCTCTCTCTCCCGTTTTGCATACAACATTAGTTTATGAATTTAAAACAAAATCTGGAAACACCACCAACACGTGTCTTACGTCAACAGTAATGACCTTCAGAACACGGACTGTGAACTTTGACCATAAACTCCATGAAATGACATATGTCCCTGAAGTGCATCTAAACTACTAAACTACATTCAAATGACCGGTTGGACTCCACTGTTTTCCTCCGACACTATTGTGCTGTCTTGCTCATCCGGTTTTACTTCTGCCAAGGCCACTTCATCCACTCTCACTTCCTCTGTGTGGGAGGGCACATCTCTGCATGTGAGGTCTGTGTGAATGCTTCTCTTATTATTTCATTTTTTTAAGCAGCTTTTTCAAATTGCAAAGTGTGTTCTGTTAAATTTTCGCCATGGATTGTGTTGCAGTGGGTCTGCACAGGTGACTGCTGTGCACCAAGTAGGACAGGACTGGGCCAAGTGTTCAAATTTGTTCTTCTTAGCTTAGTTTAGCAGGAAGATTGAAAGTGGCAAACTAATTTGGGTCTGTCTAAGAGAAGAAAAACCTCCTTTGAGCATCTCCTAAACTCCCAAATTAACGGATTAACATACTATAGTTAATTTGTTCTGTCTATTCAAGGATTGACATGTGATTGTGATTCCTGAATTTTTACTAAGCTCAACTATCCAAGTATATTTTTCTTACATGTGCGTTGCATTGGTGTCCTGATTTAACTTTTGAGTTGCAGGTGAATTATTTCTCCAAATGCCAAATTATTCTTTACACACTAAGGCTTTATCTAGTCTTGACAAACTGGTTCTCTGTCTTCCTCTGCAGTTTCACGTCTCATTCTCTAGTCCCTCCAGCCAGTTCTCAGTATTTTAATAAATCCTCTCTGACCTGCTTGCTTCAAGCTCTCTTTCTAGACCTTATTCTTCAAACCCCTCCTCGTAAGTTTTACCTATCCGGCCCGAAAACAGCCTCTTCCCGGTGATTCATCCTCCTTTTCTGCTTTGCCATCCCTCTGTTTCACGTTCTGACACCTCCTTCTCTCTCCATAGTCGTGAAGGGACAGAAAAGAGACTGTCCTGGCCCAGAGGAGGAACATGGCGAGTTCTTAGGACCTTTTAATGATTGCCTGAATTGGCTCATTAGGGAGGCGCTCAGTGTCTATGGAGTCAATCTTGTCTGCTGCTTTTGAATGATTAGCTGAGAGTGAGAGGAACAATTAGGGCTGCTGCTGCTCTCTCATTAGCTAAATGTTTCATTAACACGTTATTGAAGAAAAAAATGGTGAAGAAAAAGTCTCTTTTTCCCAGGCCAGGGAGAAAACTCATAGGTTTTGTGAAATGAGATTATTTGAAAACATCAGAATAGAGGACAGAGCAGAGGGACATGATTAGTGTTAATCACTGTGTGATGGAGATGTGTGGTTCATATGCGTGTATGCTTTGTTAATTTGGACTCACCCCTTCACATACAGTGAATTCAGACAGGTTTCAGACACCTTCCCCTTTTGCAGACTTTATAGTGCACCTATTTGAATTAATTAAATTGCACATTAACCTACACTCATCATCTCATAATGATAATGATGATTATCATCATTTATAGCTTCTTTCTTCTTTGACAAAACTTGAGAGGATCTATGATTTCATGGGAAGTGTCTGTGAACCATCATTTTTAATGTTCTGTAGTGTTTAGGACTGTTCCAATACGTTTGCTTATGAAAATATGATATGGGTGGTTCAAAAAAAAGCTGTTATCTTCTAAGTTGTGAATCAGATCCGGATGTAAATGCCTGGAAATAAAAGGTGAAATGTTGATCTCTTGTCTCGTATTCATCTTTTTATGTCAAATCCAAATGTTTTCGGTCTACAGCAAAAATAGAGGAATGTCCCTCACTGTTCCAATACTTTTAGGAGGGTGTCTACTGTATATTAAACCGGGTACATCCACTCCAGGTTTTTCCACATTAAGAGGTTGACACATACAAATCACAAGTGATTCTCCTCCTACCAAGACTGTGTTGAGGACTGACAGCTAATCCAGCCTCAGAAAACAGGACATAAAGAAGTGCTATAGTATTTTTGGGTCAATACTGTGCATTTTTTATATCGAGCAGACAACATGAATTTTTAAGCTGTGGCTTTTTCACAGAACAAGCAGAGAACAATATCAAACATCTTTGTCTGTTTGGACAAAGATTCAGTGTAGACGGGCTGAGGGCAGAAATAGAACGTTTACAGTCTGTGTTTCAGCTGGTGAGATATTACCTCAGTCCCATGTTGTCTGCTTTCGAGCAGGTTTTCTTCAAGGACCTCTGTCCATCTGTCCCTCAATCCATCCTCCCTGTCCCTGCAGCTACAAGCAGCACATTAAATAATCTAGGACACAGCGTTCCAGTGAATTTAGTTACAGTAACAGAAACTGTTTGTGAATGCAATTAGGAAAAATATCATAGTCAAAGTGATTAAGCAAGTTTAATGATTTCTTCAAATAAAAAGAGAAGCACATCACTGCACAATCACTGCAACTGAGGTTCATCCTGCAACGTTGTGGAGTTTCACTGCCAGTCTTTCCAGATTTGCAGCACATGAGTGAAAATGTGTTTAAAGTTTAGCAAAAAAGAGCAGATGAGTTTTGCAAATTGTGTCTAAGTACATGAACAGGTTTTGCCAAGAGTGTTTGATTCACAAAATTAATTTAGGTTGAAAAACACTGAAAATTTAGTTTGGAGAATGCTGTATCCAGTTTTATCACTAATCTCTCAGGTGCCTTAAATTTTTAGAAACAGGATGCACCTAAATTGGAGTGCAACAGCAGTGTGTGTTTTTAAATTTAAAGCAACACAATGAATATGCAATGTAATGCACATTTTCCTAGCCATGATCAGTACATGAAAATACATATATATGTAAAACTTGGACAGTAGCAGTATTCTTTTATGTGAGGTTGTGTAATCCTTTTATATAACCTTTTTCCCCCTAATCATGTGTGGTCCAGTAAAAGCAGTGATGGCTCACGGTAATTTGTGGCTTCTAGCAACAAAATAGGATAAATGGCAGTCCGGCTTTTTTGTAACCCTAACTATTCATTAGTGTAATTTATCTGTGACCTGTTCATGCAGACAACTTAAGTAGTTTTGCACTTTTACAAATTACATTCTGTTATTTTTCTCATCCTCTGTCTAAACTGATGCTGCTGCACTAGGACAGTATATGTCGTATTGTGGACTTGAGTTTGTAGAAATTACTGTGTTGTACAGCGATTTGTTGTTCATGGAAAAATTGGCATGTTCATTCAAACTGATAATCTGCTTGTTAGTGCCAAATCTGTGAAGCTGATTTATTGTATAGATTGCAACAGGCTTTTTTTATTTACACAATACATACATAATCATACTTAACATTTTTTAATTTTTGTTTATCTGGTGGTCTAACATGCACATTTATATATTTGTTCTGTTCTACAACAGGTAGCATAAAAATGAAGCAGATATTGGTTTTTGACCTGTTGGAACAGTTTGTGGCGTTTTTTTAGAAGAACTTTAATGATCATTTATTTGTGATAATAAATTCTCTGCTGATCTAATAATAAATCAACTAATCTTTTAACTTCTCATGAGATTGTCTTTGGAGAGTACCTTGAAGAAACTCACGCCAGCATGAGGAGAACATGCAAACTCCGCAAAAAAGGCAGCAGCCGACAGATGGATTTGAACCCGCGACCATATAGCTGCAGCGGCAGCTCTAGCCACTCTACCACCGTGCCGTGAAATCAACATAATATAAAAACAGTTTTAAATGCGAATGCAAACAATCACAGCTTCAAAACGTATGACAAATACTCTTTGTTTTTTATTTTTTATTAACACTGCCAACCGTCAGTCTTATGTGACTCTCAAACCACCGAAGTTGCAGTGCCAATCAAATAGCCATAACTGAAGTAGCCGCCATTTTTCTACATCAGTCATGATGTGCTGGAACTGGGGAGCCACAGAAACGGCCAATAAAACAAACAAACCAAAAAAGGGTTCGACAAGAGAGCGATCGTGCTGCTCGCGTAGCAAACCTGTTTCTCAGCCTGTTACTTTTATGAGGCCTTTTAAAGACGTCTTCCGCATTATCACAGTGCTTCATGAGGGATTTAGCGTTATTGCATTGATGAATCACTTACTGAACATCCCTCGCTGGAGCAATATTGGCGGCATGGCGGTTTTATTTTGACAGCTGTTGTCCTAGAAACAAAAACCAAAATGAGCGAGAATGGCACAAATTCAATACGGATGCTTTGGGAATCGTATACGGGACATAAATGAAAGATTGCAGAAATACCCCGAAAGGAAAAAGACATATTTTTTCCTTATAATAAAATTTAAGAGTAGAAATGTCTAATCTGCCAATAAAAGAGAGGCCTTAAAACCCTTCCACACAAAAATGTTTTTCATTTCAACCCATAGGGAGAAACAAATCACACAAATCTAACCTGTTTCTGCATTTGTGTTTTCCAGGCAGGTGTGCATGAGAAGCTGCCTTCGTTGAACAGTGAGGGAGCTTCCAGAGGAGAAGATGAGGAAGAGCAGGAGTGTTCTCACAGTGTCCCCCAACAACGTAAGTCCTAATGGTCCCCAGAATGTCTCCGCAAATACCAGACGTGGCATTGGTGGACGATGACTTTCGTGGAATTCTTTAATCTTAGCGTCAGTAGCAGCTCAGACTGAGAGGGACACGTTGAACGTGAACGGTTCCCCTACAGGGAGACAGAGAGGTTTATTAAGTAAAAGTGCTGGTTATGGACAGTTATGAGGCCATCGAGAGTTTTTAATTCAGCAAAATAAACTCACACCGTTCGTGCACAGAGTTTCCCTTTTCTTAACCCTGTAGCTTCCGCTGTGAGCTCTGTTCTCCTCCACACACCAGCTGTTGCACTACTATGAACAGTATATATTTTTTTTATAATACTCATTTATGCCGCTATAATCAGTATTAAAATCTAATTTGACAACGTGAAAAGGTTTGAACCCACAGAGAGTCGTGACCCACTATTTCCAGACACTTACTAACTATCCGGTCAGAACATTTCTGTGGAGAAATTCTTAAGAAAGTTGTACATTTTCGAATTTTGAAAAAATTAACATACAACACTCAAGGCTCTGGGATTAAACTCCCAGTGTTACTTTTAATCCCAATCTCCACATGGTGATTGTCGCAATCTGAATTGGAACAAAACGTAAATTAATGCACGTATTCAAAAAGCCGGTTTGTGTCAGTATATAAGTTTATATACTGAGTTTGATATTACAGTATTCCATGTACTGCATGGACAGAAACATGCAGGTGCCCTTCAGTTGCTGTGGGCGTTCGCTCAAACAGTCCATACTGTAGCTCACTTTGTGGGAGTACATTACTCATTCCCTCTCTTCTTTCCTTTTGCTCAATGTTCGTTTAAACACTTATCAAACACGTAGCATCTTCTTTTTCCCCACCCGCTTCTAATTTCCTTGACCTTCTTATTTTTTGAGAATGTGCTGTTGTAAAATTTACCAAAAACATAACCAGAATAGTGTTTTTTAAATTAGAAAGTAAGTTTCTGGAATCTTGTCTGATAATAAAAAGAAAAATCACAATAATTATAATAATGGAGGAAGGTCAATGTAATACAGATGTGTCGTTTATTATAGATTTTATTTTAAAAAATCTGTCTGTCTGTCTGCAGTGTTTTTTTTTTTTTATTTTAAGACAGTGAGACATCTTTCCTCCACAGAGGCCCAAACATCATTAAACAGTCGTATTTGGGTTTGGTTGTCACCGGAGACCTTTCACAACAAACACTGGAACTGGTTCTTGGTGCTGCTCCAGAAAATACAGCACTTCTGCCTTACTGTTAAAGTGTGTAACGTCAGAGGAGGAAATGGGATTGAGACAAACAGGTTTTTAGATTTCAATACACATTAAAGCAGTTTGTTCTACTTAAGGATAAGAGCAATAGAAGTGTTTGGTGAGCTAAATACCACTGGCTTTGTCAACATGACGGCACCTGTAATAAGGTGGGATATATAAAGCCGTGCTTGAGCAGCCACTTCCTGAAGTTGAAGTGTTGCGAGGCAGAAAGATTTGAGCCTCTTCCAGCAGAAACCTGGCACAAAGTCCCCAGATGTCAAACTGATGAGCTGCAAAACCCAAGTGTGATCCGTGGACGCCTCACCTCACAGCCTACAGGAGTCCACGCCTCGCTGGGTCAGAGGTGTGTTGGCAGCAGGCGGGAGACGTACACAGTATCGGACCAGTGGTTTTATTGTTGTGGCTGAGTGTGTGTGCTTCAGTGTGTTTAGTGTTTAGTGTGTTTCTGAATCAATGAGGTTAACTGTGCTCAGGTGCGACGTTGTTATTGGATTTCAGCTCTGACAGACGGGATTTGGTTTATTTGGTGATATTTAAGTGGGATTAGCCCTGAGTGCTGTAGGTGTCTCTGAGCCTGTCACTGAGTGTTTGTGCTAATGATTCGGCTCCTCGTGAAGCCAATATTTGGACTGGACGGGTCTTGTGTGTTGTATTTTTGTACAGTGCAGGTACCGATACATGGGATGGTTCAGTCCATATAGGATTTTACTGACCTGTTTTCAAATTAAGCTGCCAAAAATTTGCCCCCAAAAATTGTTGCGCAGTTTTTGATGATGTTGGAAATTGAGAGGTTGCACAAAACTCACGGGGGTCGGGCGGGTGGGGTTGCTTGAATGAATTGTTTGCAAGTGCAGCCTCACAGGGACTGGCAGTTGTACTGCGGCGTGCTGAAGGGTGGACAGATTGAACGATGCCACTGTGCCCCACCGGTCTAATGCTCTCATTCCCATGCAGATCACAGCTAATCAGCTCTGATCTGATCAGCCCGGACTCTCGGTCTCTATGTGGGTGTGTGGATGTGCTCGTTCGTCAGAGTGTTTGCATGCGTGCCAGTGTTTGTGTGTGCGACTCTGTATATTCAACCAACCGTGTTCGTCTCCACGAGTGCACATTCACATGCTCTGCGCGTGGTGTTCAATGAAAATATCCTACCCAGGCTCCATAAGGAAGTGTGTGCTCACAATGAGCCCTTCACACTGTAAAATATCCACTCGACGTTTAAGCTTTAATTTGCCCTTTAAACATTTCACTGTTGTGATTAAGAGATTTTCCCTCAGCGTTTCTCCCCCATCTGCTTCGTCTCTGGGTTCTTTATCTTTTTGTGAGGGCAGCTATAAACGCTGACGTCTGTCTCTTTGGTCATTTTGACAGTCAGTGAGTCTGGTTCGTTGAACGCACAAACGTAAATACAATCTGTATTTTATCTGCAAAGTCAAATGTCATTGGTGTTTGCCAAAACATTTTACAGAAGGGAAATCCAGGCTCCCTGTTTCTGTTTTTTTAAACGGACCTACGCTCATTTTAAGGACTATACCTGAACACGCAGCCATGAATGTTGGATTAATTTAAGAGTCTGAACATCACGAAAAAGTGACAAATCAGAAAGCATGAATGAATCAAACTGACAAGCCACGTTGTCCTGATGCTAGTGCAGCGTATGTTGTTGTCATGTCCGTCCTTCTGCTCATTTATGTATTTTATTACCCTCCCTGTGACCTCTTGCTGCCTCTTCCTTCCTCCAGTCTCCCTCTGTTTATCCGTCCTTCTGTCTCCGACTCGTTCTCCCGCTCCGGCGGTTCAGCTGATATTTACAGGGAGCGTGGGTTAAGCTGAACAGCTGTTCATTCTTCAATTACAGAGCATGAAAGCTTAGAGTTTCACACTTCCTCCCTCCTCTCGTCTCAGCCTCAGTGCACTGGCCCGGTCTCATTCACTTTTATTTCTCTTTAATGAAACCTATCTCACCTCCCTCCGCTGTTTCTAAATGAGCCTTAATAATGACTGTAATCTCTCTCCATCTCTCTCCATCTCTTTTGTGTCTGGTGAGGAGCAGTGGTGCTGGTTACCACAGCAACAATAACTCTTCTCTCCCATGGTCCCGGGGGATTACACACACTGTGACCTCTTGCACTCTGCCTGTCAGTCTATCGCCTTGTCAGCCTCTGAATGTCGGTGTCTTTCCCTGCATTTGAAGAACCAGGATATTTTATTCCATGTTTTTAACCCACAGTTTTATGCATGCATTTATGCATAGGAATACTGCTTTTTATTGCGTTACTTTAGTGTCTTATCAAGAGCATTTGTGAAAACAGGTGAACACTTTTATATTAAGGTGCTATTTCATAACATCCTATTTTCTTTTGAAGCTCCATTATTGAAGGTGAAACAGTGAAATGAAAAAGCTTTTTTTTAAAACCATATTTCTCCACATCAAAGTGAGTGAGTAAAAATCCTAACCCTGCAACTAACAATTATTAGTGTGTCATAATTGATTAAATCCATTTAATCATTTGGCTGTAACAAAAATAATTTAGAAAAATGTATTAAATAATTATGGAACCAACAGTTCAATTTAAATGTATTCAGTTATAAAGGACACAAATACAATATTTCATCAGAATGATTTAATATCTTTTCATATTTTATATTATCATTAGGCTGTGGTATATGTGTAAGAGAGTGGAGAAAACATCAGCCGGTCTTCTACGCAGGCTAGAGATGTATTTATCCTATTAACATTACAACGTTTTGAATATTTGGTGAACTTTTACCCTGTACTGGTGGGTTAAAACTGCGTTTCTTTAAATGTTGGAGTCCAAAAAGCGAACAGAGGTAGAGGATGGATTCACTCTGGATCTCCCAGTCTCCTCTGTCTTTCCAATAAACGATAAATCAGTACACGCATAATAAATAAATTAAGCTGAAATCGCTTGAAATTGGCCTTCAGCTAATTACACCAAACATTTCTCAACCCTTCGACAACCTAAATTTATCACTCGTTACACATTGCGCTATAGAGTGGAATAGTAGGCAATTTATTTCATCCCATGCCTGAGACACCGGAATCAGGCTATTTCACAGCAATAAAGAAACGATGATGATGAAAGAAAGAAGAAATGATATTTTCACCAGTTTTATTAATATCTTGCTTCTCTGTTAACCCCAGAGGAATATGTCCTCACTTTTAGCAGCTTGTAAATCCAGTTGAATGGAGTTGTAAGTCCTGAAATTGCCTTTTACTCCAAAACAGATCAACAATTCTTGCCCTGGTATTGCAACGGTGAGAGCACAGATAGTATCAGCCCACTGCCACATGTGTTTTATTCACATATTAAAACTGAATGTTGATACATGAATGGAGTTGTACCTATAACTTTTATATATTTTTTTTATGTTTCTATCCATGCATGCGTACAAAATGCACAGCAGATACGACATAAACTGCAAATGCGCACCACTGCAAAGTGCAGTAGGTGTAGATTTAGATGAATATGTCGGATTGCACACAATACTAATCAGTCTCAGTGCTCCCCTCCTCACGTCTTTGGCTCCCTCATCTGACGTTGGTTCTTTCTGTACCTCCCTGTTCCTCTGTAGCGGACGGGGAGCAGGTGTTGTTTTCTCAGATCATGCCATCATTTTCTCTCTATTGTTTTGATGTCTTGGTGTCGAGATGGCGAGAGTGCAGTGGATTCGAGCACTGGTGGGTAAGAAATGGGAAAGATGCCAGTCAAGGATGTCCTTGACAAGGTGCTTTATGCTAACAGAGAAGAATCGGTGCTTCAAGAAAGCAATTATTTGAGAAGTAAAGGTTTATATTGTCCGCTTTTATATCAGAGGGAATAAGAAAAGCAAATAACAATTTCTTCTTAGTGAATGTTTGACTGTGTCTGTCACCTACAAAAAACCCTGTACACTAAGCCTCATTAAATTTGACTGTGTCTTTTGTATAGATGGGTGGAAAAAGTACTTTTCCACACATGATAGGTGAGTTCAGACAGTTTTTAATCTGACATTAGCTGTTAATAACTTGGAATGTCAACTTGAAATTCACATTTTATTAAATGAAATTAGCGACGCCATCAAGTTTCTGATGAAGGAACATACGAGCTGCATGTGCATTTAATATAGTTAATGTTGATGGAAAAAAAATACAGTTGTGTCCCATGTCCTGTTTTATGAAGACGGGCAAAACTCTTACACTCCTGTGTCCTTCCGAGACCCCTTTTATTATGCTATGCAGACTATTCTCCTCTTTTGTCATGTAAACCTCGGGGACTTTAACCTCAGCTGTTTGTTTTTCCTGCGGAGGACAGTCATAAATCACATGGCAGCAAAAGACTGCTTCAGGTTGCTGTTTAATCAAATGAGTAATGCTGACATTTTTCTCATGTGGACAGTCTCAAAAGCCTGGGACAGATGTGGCAAGGCTGCAAAGCCACATTATCATTTCTACATTAATTTTACCCAACAGCGGAGATCTGTGACCCGGCTGCTGTGACTGTATGTTTTAGGTGTGTGTGTGTGTGTGTGTGTGTGTGTGTGTGTGTGTGTGTGTGTGTGTGTGTGTGTGTGTGTGTGTGTGTGTGTGTGTGTGTGCGTGAAGAGTGTAGGAGGGCGAATGGACATTATTGGCAATTGTGTGATATAAAGACCGTGGGGGTAGTGCTGCTAATAAGGGTAGTGGACCAATCCTGCTCTCACACACACACACACACACACACACACACACACACACACACACACACACACACACACACACACACACACGTTGTGTCCATATTACACATACATCACAGCAGTAGCAGGTAGATGGAAGGAGAATAGACAAAAGACTTGAAATTGCAATTCATCCTCTGACTGTATGAGTCGCCGGACATTTTCTTCCCTTTTTAAAAACCCAGTCACAGCTTTGTTTCTGAGTCAGACCCGTTGAATTGGTCACTGCTTTCAATTCACACGCAGTTCATTCTTTCTTCTCTGTCGATTAAGTGTTTTAGCGAAATAAAGGAAGAAAGAGAATTGCTTTAAAGGAAGACGGAAATGACTTGCATCCTTAAAAGCTGGCTGGGTTTAAATGCAGCACCGTCCTGTGTCCTTCCTCTCTTCATCTATTATCGAGCTGTAGGTGTGTGGCTTATAAAAGGCCCATTGATTAACTACAACCACTCACACTATCATGCAGTTGATTTATATTCATTAAAACGTAAAAAAAGTAATTACTTCACGATTCCCCGGAAAAATGGAAAGACTTTGAAGTCACTGTGAGAGTTGCAGGTCCTGACGCGGACAGCCAGTGCAGTCCAGTACTTCTGTTCAGGGTCACTCTTAACTTTATTTGATCAAATGATTCGCAGTTTGCATTGAGCTGGATGTGTGTGTTAGACGCGTGTTGCTCATGCTGTGGTATTTCATCTGTCGTAGCGGATCTTCTTCCTCCGTCTCTTATCAAATATCACCGGCTTCCTTCTGTTCTCCTTTATCCTCGCTGCTCCACACTGCACTTATCACTCCCCATATCTCACTTCGTCCTTGCCTTTCCACTGCGCTCGTTTCTAAGCTGTCATAGATAAGTATTGTTGGCTCTTCTTCTTTGCTTGCGACTCTCCAGCTATCAAGGCGAATATCTCTGAACAGCGTTACTAAACACGAGTGTATTTTATCCATGTTTCTATGTGTGTTTTTTTTAAACCACCTTCTTACCTTTTTGATTTTTATTACATAATTGCAGCCCTTTGATGCTGTATACTTTTTTTAAACAGAACCTCCTCTAGTCTAAACAAGAACCTCCTCACCTTACAAGACAAGGAATCAGTCATAATTATGGAGCTTTATTTATTATTTTTATTGCAGAGAAGTAACACCTGTCTGTCAGCTCGTGCTGGAAAAATTGAACTGCCGTCGAATCAGCACATAAATGTATTCAACACTGGAATATTATCGTTTGTGGAGTCTTCTAAGAAAGCAGGACATGCTAATAGTTACTTGCATTCAGAGGAAGTCGTGGATCGATGGGTAAGAAGAGGGTTGAGAGGCTTCATTTTTGAGAAAATAAATACCAATCATGCTTTTATTTTGATTGCCTCAAAGCACGGAAAATCAATTTAAATCAGTCGAACTTTAGTTTTCTAAAAAAAACGTATTGATAACTAGTTAAAAATCACATGACAGGAGTGAGTTAGCGCTGCCGCCTCATTTATCAAAAATTAAACCCCTTTATTACCTGTTGTTGTATAGTAAAAAAATTGGGCAGATGTTTATCCTCTTCTTGTCTGTAGTTACGTTGTAGGTATTTGCACCTATCATGTAATTACTTCATAAGTTCCCCTTAACTACAAAATGTTAATATTATTACCAAAAGTTTGCTGATTGTTATCGAGTAACAAGGTGCACCGTTGTTACTGATGTAGTACCCAGTAAGTTCACTGTACGTACCCTGTAAGTCACAGGCTGTGTAAAGTGTGACTGAACACAGCGAGCTACAGCACAGCCACAGAAAGCTGCCACACTAACAGGCAGAGCACACGCAGTGATTGCTTTCGGCTTGATGAAAACTGGTATGGGCAAAACTAGTGAAGATGGACGATACAACATTCACAGTAAACACAGACTTAATAAACTCCAGTGTCTTACTGTACCGAAAACCAATTTTGCAAAAGACGGAGCTGCACAGCACTGCTCTACAGAGCCCATGTTACATGTTGAGCAATTAGATTTAAAGAAAAAAACGTATAAAACCAGCACTGAGTATAATGGTTGAAGTGCAGTGTAGTATTCACGATGTATTTGCCATTAGCACTGATTGAACCGTCTGAGCGTGTGTGGCTACAGGAAGCCATAAACGCACAAAGTGTGTGTCCGTCCGTCCATCCATCCATTTAGCCATTATCCGTAACTGCTTATCCCGTTTAGGGCAGCTATCCCAGCTGTAATTAGGTTAGAGTTGGGGTACTGCACATCCTGGACAGGTCACAGTCTATTCCAGGGTCAGCAGCATGTCTTTGGACAGGGGGAGGAAACCCACGTCAGCCCAGGGGTGAACACGCAAACCCCACACAAAAAAAAGGCTGCGGCCAGCAAGCAGGTTTGGACCGAAGTGAAGGCAACGCAAAGGTGAAAACTGGCCTTAACTAATGCAGCCACCCACATGGCCAAAAGTGAGCTGGTTTCTTACCTCAGTAACTCACGGTTACTAAAAATGATTTGAGGTTTTACTGCATCCATCATGATTACTGGCATTGTGTTAGTAGGAAGGCAGCAGGCCAAGAAGAGCTTCTGTGGGACCCAGAGTGGGAGGTTGTATTTACTGGAAAGGAGTTCTTACTACAGTAGACCCAGTCGGTGTCACGCTCTAAAAAAGAATCGGTACAAATTAGAGAAAAATCCTTTTTTGTTGTGTTGTTGATTTTGAGCCAAATCTTCCAGCTTGTACAGTAGAGGAGCATGAGTGTAAATACTCTAGCCTGGAGTCAGAAAGGACAGGTATCACCGTGTGAAGCTTCCTACGCACATTCTTAATGAGGAATAAAGGTTTGTCTTTGACTAAGAATTTCATCACTGTAGTGCTGCAAATGAGTTTATTTCATTATGAAATAATCCGCAGATGGCCCTGAGATACAGACATGGGACTGGTCCTCTTCGACTGTCTAATTTGCAGATAATTTTCTCAATAATTTAGATTTTGTCTACCGGACCAATATCCACAGGTAACTATATGAATGTCACATAAAACAGATGTTTTTCTTATTTTTAAAATTTTAGTTATCACCTTCATAACCAATTTTGCTGTATACATGACGTACAGTGACAATAAAGGCTATTCTATTCTATTCTATTCTTAGGTTAAGACATAAACACTACATGGTTAGGTTTTGGTACATAAGAATTGTAGGTTAAGGACTCGAGAACATTTAACTGTAAATTGAAAGTAAAAAAAAAAAATGTCCCTGACTTGGAAGTTAACCCGACCCTTTAGCTAAGAAAGCTTTTTCAGTTTTTTTTTTTTTGTTTTTTTTCGCTGTCATATCTGCGTCTGTCATCTTTAACACGCCAACATGAAGCCTCTTTACAAGAGGTCACTTCCAGCACCATAATTATGGCCTAATTGCAGCTGGCAGTGCCTCATTAAATGGTGTCATAAGTCAAGTCAGCCGGTTTGTTATGTGCATGGATTTTTGGTGTTTTTGCCTCAAATGAATGGTCAAATTGACAACGCTTAATTTAGTTTGATTAAAGTCTGCTACATGTTGAATGACCTGGATGTCTCTATTTCTGTGGTGCTGCCGTTTGTTTTCATTTCTACTCTCTGCTGATTCTGTAAAGGATGAGCTAGTTGTTTTCTAATTTGGAGGGTGTTTTTCAGAAGTGTCTTTGAAAATCTCACGTAATTCAAACGTTGAAAATGTGAACTATCATACCCTTCAGACTTGTAAACATGTAAATTAGAGTGTGGCTGAGGGATAAACAGTTTTTACGCCCTGCAATCGGTTGGTTACAGACAGAAACACTAACACGACAGATTAAACCGGTAAATGGAAAAAAGCAAGAGCCATCAGAGGAGGGAAAAAAAATGAAAGCAGAAAAAAAAACCCATTCAGGTGGGCTCCATGATATTACATTTAAAGTATTTAAAGTAATAATAATAAGAGTCATATTTTATCCCTGTGGAGTTTTATTAGTGATAATCTTGTTAATTTTTAAAGACAGTTCTTGACTTTAAGGGGATTTTTTTAAACCTCTGTATATGAAACCACTGAGGTGAAAAGCTGGAGTAAGGCTCCAAATAATGAATTCATATTCTTATTAACAAATATTAACAAGAATTTGTTTCAACAGATGTTTTCCTGCTCTCCATTAGTTTTCCTAAGAAACAGTCCTGTAGTGCCCCCTAGTGGCTGTAAGCTAAACAAACTACCCACCCATCACCCTCCTTGCCCCCTGCACTGTCCTGTTCTGCTTCCCCTCTTTTGTTTAACAAAAATTGATGTAAATTTTTTCTGCCCCTGAACTCATTCTCTCCATCGTCCCCTTCTCTCTGCAGGACACCAAAGACCCTCCAGATTGCTGCCTCAGTGAATCTTTTACCTCTCCATCCTGCACTCTGGGGGTCGACTTGCGCCGTGGCAGGCGCCGTTTCTCAGGAAACCTGCAGCTTCCGCCCTTGTCGTGGCGTCAGGGGGAAAGGTCGCGGACACCTGACGAGGAGATCATGGTCAGGCCAACGTCTCTGCCGTTTGGTGCCCCCCCTAGGATCGACATCACTCCGGTTGATTCTGAACGGTGAGTGGACTGAAATAGAAGACATATAAAAATATAGAACATATAAAGGAAAACGTGGTTTATTATGAAATGTCTTTGATTAGAGGAAGAGTTCAAGTAGTGTAATTAAATCTACTACAGTACATTTTTCAAATATCTTTACTTATCTTATCTTACTATATTTCTCAAGTCCTGAACAAGAACACAAGTGACCATTGCGTTTGAGGATTTGGTGTTTATGTTGGAAAAACTGAATGTTTTAAAGAACAACCACCTTTATTGTCATTGAGACATATTGCTGATACAAAACTTTTTCTCTGCACCTGAGCCACGCGTGTTGGAGGGGAGGAGCGTGCAGCCCCATGCAGCCTGGAGCATTTGGCTCAGGGACACAACGGGTAAATCGGCAGGCTGGGACTCGAACTTGCAGATTCATGCGTCCTGTCCTGCTGCTTTGCCCATTGAGCTGCCAAAAACAAGTGGTCTCCCCGTCGGGGAATCGAACCCCGGTCTCCCGCGTGACAGGCGGGGATACTCACCACTATACTAACGAGGAGATGTAGATAGGAAAAACATGGAGGGAATTTGACCGTGAACCCACCAGGGTTAAGACGTTCATGCTCCATCCACTGGGCTTCATTTTAAAAGGCATTACTTCTTTGATAAATGGCATTTGAGATGAAATAGCTTGATGAGAAAAATGTTGTAGAGCTGTAATTTGTAGTTTTGCCAGCAGAGGGCAGAGCTGAATAATCCGAGCTGGGGATAAAGTGCAGATGCTTCTACGAAGGGTTTCACTCAGTGTTTTGAGTGTGAAAACAGTGAAAAGCAAAGACCTTTGTACTGAGCTGATCTACACCTGCGTGTGTGTGAGTCACACTCTGTCATCAAAATACCAAATGAAGGAATGTTGTCTGTCCTAAAACCCGAGAAAGAGAACTTAAACCGAGGGAAATTAGAGTACGGTACTTTAATTAACAAGTGGAGTCTGATCCTGACAGCACAGCTTTCCAAAAGTGTCGTGTCTTAAATACAGGTCATTTCTAAAGACCATAGAAGATGCTCACCTGCCGATTCATTTATGAAGATTATTGCTTTTCACAAACACTGAGGATTGGATAGTTTGCCAAAGAATCTCACTGGGCTTTTTTATAGTTTCGAGACTTGTATGAAAACTTCATTATCTTCAAGTCATACTGTACAGCATTTAAATTTATACATGAACAGGAAATTCTAACGGTCTCAAACTTTTAGGTGCCACCGTGTTATAACACATTTCTTTATTGGTGACTGTGCCGTGCTCGGGCTACTGCAGGCTTTCCAGCAGGCGGGCTGTGTGTCAGTCATCAGTTCCCCCCCCCCCGAGGCAGAGAGGCAGACACGTTTCCCCCCCGTGTTGTTCTCCCTCTGGGCCCACCTCCTTTTAAAAAGCCAATGCACTGTTTCCTCTTCAGGCATCACCGCTGCTAAACATCAGCATCAGCACAATCTGCAGTTCTTGGTCTGATTACTGTTTTCCCCAGTGAAGCTGTAAAAAAGAAGATAGTGTCCGTGTGTGTGTGTGTGTGTGTGTGGCACTGTTTACGTAGTGTTGTGCTTTCACAGCTTGAGAAAAGCTTATGCAAATGGGAGCGGTGAGTGTCAGTGCCACTCGGCCTCTCGCGAAACTATGGCAAGTGATTATCAAGGTGAAGTGAGGAAACTAGTACGAATATTGTTGGTGGTACTGTGTTTATTACATATACATGTACGTTGGTGATGCTAAATGATTTGCTAAACATCCTCCGTAGAGGTTCACTACCTATGGGTGTGTTACAGGGACCAAGAGAAAACCTTCTGATACTGTCAGACCAGGTTTTGCTTCCCATTCACTTCCAGCTGTGAAGCGACCTACATTTTTGGTTCACATGTAAGTAAACGTTAATAAGCAAAATCACAAGGCTCTCCAATGTCCAGCTGGTTTGAGTAAAAAAGGATTGACCACTCACTGGGGAAATATTGATTTTGCTCTTTTTGTAACTGCTTAGATTCTTTGTAACAGGAAAGGATCGTGTATTTCTGCTGCTGTTATTAGCCATTTGAGTTTGCTTACAACTTTATTCACTGTGGCATTATTTTTCAATCATTCTGATCCATTATTGTTTCATAGTATTCTGATTGATAAATTGATTAATTGTGGAGTCCACAGACAATGAATAAAATTCCCTGCATTTTCTGTTCCAAGCAGCATCTTCAGATGTGGTGTTTTGTCTGACCAACATTTACGGATATTCATTTTAAAATCAAATGAAACAGGAAGCTAATGATGAATAATGATGGAGAAGTGTGTGAGGATCTTTGGCATGTGTTTAGGAAACATTACTTAAATTACGATAAATGAATTCTCAGTGTTGTTGCTGACTGATCCGGGTTTGGCGCCATGCTTCAGTGTTTCCTGTACTTCCTGCTTTTAGTCACAATATGATATATCAGAGTTTGACCAGAACATGAGTATTACTTCTGGCTTTAATACTTGCTTTCATATCCAGTACAAAACCAAATATGTCCACAGGCATTCCCAGAATCCTTGTACTGCATTCGTCTATTTAAAGTGCCCCCTGTGATGCATAATGATACAGTTTCCCATTATGAATGAAATTTGCCTTTGCCGATGCCTCTCCAAACTTGATTTTGAAACTATATTTGGATACATTTTTTCACCCCAGGTCAAGACAACACTAGCCAGCTTGTCTGCACTCTGTGTACTTCCTTTGTCCTTTTGTCTTGTCGAGCACTGCCCTCACTGACGTGGTTCCAGACAGCTTTTATGTGGGTGTGAGTAATCCACATATCCAGTGAGCAGAAACTGGATCTTGCACTTTTCATTTTAGCACGCACAGAGACTAAATCCGACGAATCACTCAACATTGCATTTATGTGTACATCCAACTTTTCAGCTCCAGTCATGCAGTAAAAAGTTTTCAACCACCCCTTCAGAGTTTCTCATGTGTAAGTATTCAAGTACTTAAATGTACGCCCATTTTCCGTTCTCTAATCCACTACAATTCATAGACATTTTTTACTTTACTTTATTATTTCTTGCCCCACCTCTTTTATTTTAAGACGGCGATTTTAAGTTATTTTGTTGATTCCACTTAATAATATGCAAAAGTATATCAAATATACTTACTGTAAAATACAGAGATGATAAGACGTGATCCATTTACAACTACCCAGCAATACAAATTATAGTAGTATAAATAAACATTAGATTTGCCTTATACTTTCAAATAAAATTGCTGCAGTTTTGTGGCCAAGGATTTCTACATTCCTACTAAACACGAGGGGTACCACTCCCACCACTAACAAACACTGTATGTGGTAAAATGTCTGACTTTGGGGTAGCTTTTTAGTAACTCTGAGAACATTTTACATGATCTAATTATAATTTTTGTAGAAAAAGCGATGCTACGGGAGTGGAGATGATGATCGTATTAAATGGAGGAACACTGAATCGACAGCATCTAACATTTCAACACGATTTAGCGTGATTATGCAGCTTAACTAGTGGAACAGCGGATGGTCGACTACGACCCAGTTTCATGCTAAATCCTTGGAATGAGCAGACGTGTTCCCGCAGTTTCATCAGCTTTGTGAGAGCTTTGGTTCGGTATCAGAGGTAAAAAGGAAAAAATTAATCTCTTATTTACCTTGGCTCCTCTCCCAGTTGTCAGTTTGTGTTGCATGGCAATCCTCCTGTGTGTGAGAGTGAATTAATCTGAGGCTGAGAATAGTTTAGTCTGCTGTGCTGTGAGTTGACAGGGACATTTTTAATGGGATATCTGTCTTCATGCTGCAGTGTCGAGACATCCCAGGGAGAAATGTGCAGCGGACATCAAAATCACCTTCAAGTCATGGGCTTTGTCCAGCTTTTTCAGGTTTCTCCATTACCCACCCCGTTTCCTAATGTTTCCTTCTTTTGAATCCAGTTTTAATCCATTCTTTGTATTGATACTTACAATCCTACAACATTTTCTTTTCACTTGCACTCAAATGTCTACTTTCTCCAAGTGCCCATGTTGTGGATTGATAATTTGGGCTGCAATGTAAAGTATCATTTGTTATTATTTTCTATCAACTCTTTTTAAAACTATAACTGTAAAATAAGGGAGAAATCCTGATGTCCAGCAATAAATCTATATTGTTAATAGCTGAATCCCATGTGTTACAGCTGCTGTGTGAGATGGTTTCACCACTACTGCAGATTCACACATGTCGACAACTAGTGCATCGGTTATCAAGACAATAATTAATAATTACCTCATGATTAATTGGAAACACTCCTCCATCAGGTCGAAATGTTTGTCAAATACCTGCTAATGATATTTTCAGTTGTACTTCGTGTAATGCCAATTGGTTAGTTTGCTAACACCTTAAGACAAGATAGGAACATGGTAAACATAAAAAGCTGCTTATGTGCAACCTGATATTCACACTCAGCTCAAAGCTGTTGTGCATCACACCTTTACTATTGTCCTGTGTTGTTTATGACAAATGACTTTGACTAATTGAAATTCTAATAGAACGCCCTAAATTTAAGCCGCCCCGCTAAAATTTAAAAGAAATATATATTTTGTCACATATAAACCGCATCGGACTATAAGCCGCCAATATCCAGGCTGAGAAATAATATCTGTTGTAGTTCACAGTAAGGATGTTCTGCCTGTTTTACCGGCATTACGGTAAAGAGTGCTTTGTATGTGTGGCTGAATGTACAGAGCCGACAAAAACGTCCTTGTTATAATTAAACGGGCCAAAGGAGAAGACGTCTGTTTTTTCACGTCTTGCAGCTCAACAAAAGATTTTGTCTGTGTTTATTCATACACCTGAACCTGAATGGTGCCTGTAATAAAAGTGCTGATGTTTGCTGTTGTGCGTCTTGGGTTGCAAAATAAAAACTCTTTTTTGTTTGCACTGAATCTATCTGAGGGCTGCATTCATAGAAAAGCCGCATCTCTTTTCAATCTGTCAAAAAGTCTTTTTAAAATCCTAACTCATCGAACGTACCAGGGAAGAGCTGCCACCGCTTCTTTGCCGAGGACTGCGGGGTCTGTTTTTTGTCTCAGCTCTGTCTGTGTTGTGAACCTCAATAATCTCAAAACTCTTTAACATAGATTTCCATCTCTTTCAATCTGTCAGTCTTTTTTAAACGGCTTCCTGGCTTGTTTCTCTGCCCTCCTCATTTGTTTTTTGTCGTCCACTTTTCACTGCAGAGACTTCACTGAAGTGCAGTTTTTGTCTTTGGTATTTTGGGTAGTTTATTTCTTTTGTGATTTATTACATCCTCAACCACCAGCACTGAACTTCTATATAACAGTGAACGTTTTTAACATTTTGAGTGGCTTGTTTTTAGAAGTTACAATATCTATTTATCGATCAATCACTTGGTTCACTGTTTTGGCCGAAATATGTCAAAAATAATTTCCCAGATTGCCACAATATTCAGAAATACATTCATGAGGAGGATGAATTTTACTTCCTTTGAGAGTCCTTGACTTTTCTCTTGCAGTTTGACACCAATAAATTATGCTACTGTGTCCATAAGGTGCAGAGACGAGGAATCCTAATAATTAACTAACTTTTACTGATACTGTAAAACTCCTACAAGATGGACCGGAGCATGGAGCAAACATTTACAGATAATCATGGTCCCCTGAGGATGAACCCACTGAACATAGTGATCCCTTGACAGCTCCTCTGGTTTCATACGAGGGTTTTTGAAAAACCTAATAACTATTAACTGCATTGTAATTTGGTACAGACACTTTAATAACTTGTCATCTAGAACTTAGGGGTCAATGGGATCGGATTTTACTCAGCTCACCAAACAATATTTGGTGCTACTGTGACGCATTCGTCACTAATGTACAAACTGCTTATTCTTATCTGGTCCTATTTGGTTAAGAGCTGTGCTTTGTTGAGCACTAGTTTTGCCTGTTGCCTGAAACTTAATGTACCAGTGCTGGAGATTTTAAACCCCCATCCATCCACCGTATCCTGCTGAGCTCCTGTCATGTTGCGTATTACTACAAGTGTTTTCTTCTTTATGTGCGGCCTTGGAAAGCTTCGAATAGGGTTTATTGGCAAGCAATTGGCGAGAAAGTGCTGCACTCTTCAAGGGCTCAGAATCACCAGTGACTCACAACCAAAACAAATCAGTCCACTGAGCCGACGAGCGAGTGCTCACATTTCCACTCATCGTGCTGCCGTCCATCCTTTTCTGATGCTCATATAGGATTTTTTTTCCTCCTTTCTCTTCTCTGTTTCTGATCCTTCAAGGCATCGTTTCCTTTTTTTCTCTCGTCTTTTTTTTCACTCCGCGTAGCCGTGTGTGTGTGAATGTGTGGATATGGAATGACTGTTCTCTCTTCCATTCAGAGAGAATTACGTGTGTGTGTGTGTGTGTGTGTGTGTGTGTGTGAGAGTGAGTGAGACTATACTTTAATATTATTTCATAAGGACTTTTGTGTGTTGGGATTAATGCATGCTGTAGAAAATGTATTTAAGTCAGTCGACCCCTGAGCAGTGTTCATGTTTCTCCTCACGGATGCCGACATTAAGATGTTTGCTTTTATCTTCTTTGCAAATTGCCGGGTTTCTTCATGGTGTCTGCTCACCAGGTGTCTGCCACGTAAAAGGTCAGAACATCATCAGCAACATTACCACAAACCCCAGCTAAACAAAAAAATAAAAAAATAATAAATCTGACAAACTGTTACCGTGCCTGCCTGCTTGTCGTCACAACCAGCACCGGCCAATCCTCCACAGGGGAGGTGTGGCTTGCACTCGCTGCGTGCCTGCTCGGAGCTCCTTGTGTATATTCTGAATGAAACAGCAAATGAAGCATTTGCCTGCGTGCTGTGCTGTGCGGTGCGGTGCGGTGCTGTGCTGTGCTGTGCTGTGCTCCGCTCCGCTCCGCTCTGACTGCGAGTGAAGGGGAAAATTTGACTGGAGGCTTGACATAGTGGGAGTCACTCAGTGCCACACCACGAGTGCCTTTTGGGAGAGGTGGGGGTTGTTTGCAGAGAGCGGAGGTCAGTCAAGCAGTAGTTGATGGAGGCGAGAGCAAGACAGGAGGAGGCAGAGGGCAGTTTTCAGTCCTACTGAATCTTTCATAAGGGGATCCTCCAACGTTAAGCTGCCTGGATGGACTAAAAGAAAGAGCTGGTACTGAGGTAAACATTGAACAGGCAGCATTAGTGACAGAGGGACCAAAGGAGGAGCAGGGAGATCTGAGCAGAGCTGAGCAGAGAGAGGAGGAAACCTTCTCCTCTTTACCTGTGGGTAAAGCTCATCTAAGAGCCTCTAATGAACAGAAGTCCAGCAGGAAAGCACGGTGCATGAGCCAAAGGAAGGAGAAGGGGAGAGTGCAACTGCTGGCCAGCTACTCCCTAAACCCGTGAAGAGTAAGGAAAAGAGGACGGACGGAAACCACGGAGGCAAAGCAACACAAACAAAAAATAGGTATGTGACAGCTGGCTCTTTCACGGGTTAACATTTGTGTATGACGTGGCCTGAGTTTTCCTGCTCCAAGATTTTAACCTGGGGGAAACTTCTTTGTGTCAAGAAGAGGACTGAATCCGCTATTCATGACTTAGTGGTGGGATTGAATTTGGACAGAAAGTGTCAGAATTTGACTGAGGAATAAAAGTCTGCCATACAGGATTGAATCCAGCCCGCGGGGATGTCGTCCAACGAGCTGAGCGTTGAGATGGACTCCTGCATCCGCACGTTCAAGGAACACATGCACCTGGAACTGGAGCCCCCCAAAATGTCAGGTGTGGTGGGAGGGAGGAGGGGTGCCACATCCCCCAAACTGTCACCCAGAAGCTCCCCGCGCCTTTTCCACAAGCTGATGGTCAACAAGAGCATCCGACAGAGGCGACGCTTCACAGTAGCTCATACCTGGTAAGGCGTTACCAAAAAAGTGTCATAAAAAGAAGGGGGGGGGGTTACCACATTGGTGGGGGTCAAGAGGGATGTGGCAGAAAATAAACATGACGACATGGAGAAGGGAAATGAAAAAGGACCTAGTGGGATTAAATTGGTGGGGAAATGGAGACCGGGGGAAGATTAAGGTAGATAGCATGGAAGAGTGGGTGGTTGGGAGGAAAGAAAAAAGAGTGAAAGCTAGACTGATGACATTAGACGGCCAATGAGTCGGGGGGGGGAGAAATACTTGGAGAAAAACATTTAAGGGAAGGTGAGAAAACACCGGTCTAGAAATGGATTCATCATTCTGTGGAGAGTTTTGACACGATGAGAGGGGTCAAACTGTACGTCTGGTGATTTGTGACTGGGTCAGGGGATTACATAATGGAATAACATCACATTCAGCAGACACGCTGTCCTCCATTTTGATGTAGTGTATTTCCGCCCCCCTAAAGGTGAATTTTGTAGGTCTGCATGTTTTCGTGTGTGTGTGTTTGCACATCAGTCCACGTTTCGGACGTGGAGCAATGACGTGGAGGGAGTGTTGCAGGCGTTATGCAACCAGATAGTACTTTACCTTTTTGGTTCACGACCCCAGTGAATGAAAAGAAGCTCACAAACCATAACACAAGCGCAATTGAAATATATAACAACATTACACACACACACACTCATTGTCTGTTTTTTTTTTTTTTCATTTTGGTACATTAAATACACGAAACTCTAAGGCTGTAAGTCTTCTTCACTTGCCTTGAATTGAGCAAGTCAATAATACAGCAATGTTAAAAATATTGTTTTCATACATTACTTTTTCTAATTGGTAATACAAAGATTTCCTTGAAAACTTTGTCTGATTTATTTACTAAGTATAAAGACAGTGCTTGCCATGCTGTGAAATGTCTGGCTTGGAGATGAGGAAAAGAACTGCTGGGATTTGACTACAGAGGCTTCAAGGTGACTCCTGTCCCTCATTAAAAACACCAGGTACATTTGTTCACAGTAGACAGTGGTGGAAGGAGGAAATGGCATATTCCCGTGAATGCACGCAGTACTACATATATCTGAGTATATGTTAGACACTGTATGTACATGTGTGACCGTATATTCTCACAATGGGGACTCGTGCCTGTTTATCTCTTCTCTCTCACATTGTGCAGCCCGTTTCTGTGCAGAGACACATTTGTAAGGAGGGAACATGCAAGAAGAAAAGCAATGAAAATTGCTTTATTTAGAAATAATTAAAGATGGCATTAGTGTTCCCCGGCTTGTTTGTCTTGATAAATTCACGGTATATGGGCTTGATCAGAAGACACGACAACACCCATTACAGCCCTTAACTGCCAGTCGAGCCCATTACCAGCCATGTTCATGGTAACGTGTCCTTGGGTTAGACACCGAGGTCTGTCTGCTCACTCACGTTAATGCTCTGACAGTGACAGGTAAAAAGCTAAAAATGGAAATCGGGGTATAAAAAAAAAGAGTAGACACGATCAGAAGGTGTCTAAAGGGAAACTCGACAGTGAACTTCAGTGGGGGCAGGGTCACATTTACCCCGGTAACAAAAAAACTAATGGCATTTGTCAACCAGGACCATATGTTTTAAACTTGATATACATGCTTATGTTTCATTGAGTGTATAGCATGTTAGGATATGACAAAAATAAATAAATCATCAGCAGGATTACAAGATTTATCACTCAACTTTGTTTTTTAGTACACTGTGTACTGGGCAGAAATATCATTATTTGTTTGAGCTTAAAAAAAAAAACACCTTTCGTGGACTATTACTCACTGCACTCTCTTTCTGGCCTAATTGTTTCCACACCTGCACTAGACTTTGGGAAAGTGTGATGAATTAGTAGTATGTGTTGACCAGGTGATGCTGTTTGCTGAATGATAAAAGTCTTTATGTAATTAAAATGTTCTTCGTGCTTCAGAATTTAGCACTGTATTAATTATCACTGAAAACTAGCCCAGTTTTTAAACAACACAATTCAAATTTCAGGTGTTTTTCTGTTATTTTACCTGGACGCTGGTCCAATCTGATATCAGCAGTCGTCCAGAAACATCACTCCGAATGAGTTATAATGTTGCTGCATAACTGCTGGATGACATTTTAAAAATAAGCAATTGTTATTTCAATTAAAAACAATCTGTCAATTTTGTTTCTGCTGCCTCCAAGTGGCCAAAAGAATCAGTTTTTGCAGCTTTAACAAATGAGTTATTTCAACCAAACCATGGACTTTTCCTAAACCTAACTTTAATATATTTAACTTTTTCCCAGTATATGTCTTGCTTATTATTATTATTATTATTATTATTATTATTATTATTTAGGTGCTAACCATTCTCTACACACCTTTGTTCTGTTATTCCTCATGTACGACTGTGAGGGGTTTTCCCAGCGTTGCTCGTTCATTGCCAGCTGCACTTGTTTGAAGTTCTTGAAAGCGTTACGCCTCTCGTCTGAGAAGCTTCATTAATTCCAGATGAACTGTTTTTATATGTGCTCTGCCTATTAAACCCACTTTGCTATTCATCAGTTCATTTTGTTCATCCGTTCCTGACAACCTGATGACCTGTGTGATTGAGAATGTCCACACGTCTGGAGTTTTAAAATGAAAATCGTGTGATTGATTATAATTTCCATCCTTGATGCTACTACTGGTAAGATTATTTGGCCTTGCTGCGAACTAGTGGCTGGTGAACTCCTGACCTGTTGGCGCTCAGACAATGATTCTTCTGTTTGAGCCGTTCAGCTGTTCCCATGCCTCTTTCTCTCTCTATGTTTCTGTCTTTTATACACTTTGCCTTTCTTTGTGTGTGTTTCCCCAAAAGTTGCACTCACTCCGTCTGCTTCGTTGTGTGCCATCTTTCTACGTTTTTTTTCCCCCTTCCTCTCCTGTCTTTCTCTCTTTTGGACTCCAAACCACCACACATGATGTAAATCTTTGATGGCTGGCTGGGGCGTGCGACCGCTCTGTTTTCCACTCACGCAAAAAGCACATTAAGGAAAGTGAAAAAGTTTGGAGAGAAGTAATAAACTGCCATGAGAATAGGATCAAGGGAGACGAAGAAAAAATGGAAAAAGGAAAAAAGAAAAGAATCTTTCCTCAGCAAAAAGTGTGCTAGTTGATGATGCGCATAAATAAATGTATGTCTGTGCTGTGCTGTGCTGTCACTTTGTGTTATGACTGCGTTGAACTTGCTCTTGTGCGTCAACCTGCGCGTTGAGGTGCTTTTAGCTGCATGAAGAGACGGTGCAGAAGGCGAGAGGGATCGTTAAAGAGGCGGAGGCAGGAAGCGCACACAAACGTTGTGTATATAGAAAAAGGGAGACAGATCAACAAAAAAACAGGCCTCACTCACCGCAGCGGAGTCGGCCCTGACAAAAACAAATAGCGGTGGCTCGGCAGAGGGTTATTTACCTTAGTTTAAATGTCAACCTAAATATCCATCTTGCTTCTCCATTCCATCCCTCTCTCTGTCTGCTATTGATTTGTTTCTTTCTCCGCTCGCCTCTGTGACTCACCCAAAATCGTCTTTTATACGAACGTCAGGGAAGGCCTGACGTGATTATTGTTACTGCTGCAGCCAGTCTTTTTACGCCAGCTGCTCACTTGAGTGAGAGACGAGGGGACGGGCGGAGAGACGAGGGACTTTAAACATTTATCCAAAAACCTACATATATATGACGTCTGATTATAGACGAAGACCCTCAACTCATGTGAATGAAGAGTTTTTTTTCTTTGGTTACAGCTCGTTCTGTTTCTGCGAGCGTGTAACAGTTACACAATGTCTTGCGACTCTGTGGAAATCTTGGCCACTGGTTCACTTTTTGCCCCCATAAACAGATGTGTACCTAAAAACAGATTTTTAGATGAAGTTTGTTGCGTGTATGAAGGAATGTCTTTAAAAACTAATAGCTCCAACCGTTTGTTCGCCATCGTCTGCGGTGGCAGGAAAACTTGCGTTCTGGGTTGCGTCCCGAAGGATCCTGTTCCATCATCAGTGTCCTATCTTTCTCGTTTATCTCCAGTTTCTGTTCAAAGCTGAAAACAGTAAGGTTACGACTTGTGACATACAGTAGCTTATGCATCTAAAAATGTTGAGTTGTGACAGGACATGTCAACCTCTGTTTTCTCTGTTACTAGAGAAGGTTGACACTGAGAGCCAGACGATGATGACGGGGGATGACATGCAACATAGGTCCAGGCAGACCGATTTTTGGTTTAAACTCTATGTGACATCCTGATGATGTTAAGAACGAACAGGAAGAGATAAAGACTGTGTTAAAGTGATAAAAATGATGACTAATAATAGACACAAAATGCCCTGAAAGTGTCATCCAAAAAGACAGGACCAAAAATAGACATACAATGACAGCAAAGACATGGAAGGCTATATCAAGACAGTTACAAAAGTGATAAAATTGCAAAAAACAAATGCATAATGACACAAAATTGATAAAAAGGGTTCATAAAGAGGTTGAAATACAAAACAATTTTTAAGGGATTTGTTAATTTATTACTAATTGATACGCAATTTGTAGTCTTCAGTCTGTGTCTTACGTGTTGAGGGTCTTTACCTGTCCCCTGCCTTTGTCCTGCCTCCCAGGCTTCTGATTGGTCTTTATATGTCCAGCAACAAAACAGCCATTCACAAGAATTAACATCAGACCTTTTTGAGTCAGTGATAAACTTGGTGATGTGGGCGGTGAGTCATAGGTCTGGAATTAGGCTTCCTCTTCCCCTTTCCCCCCCTCCTCCTCCTCCTCCTCCTCCTCCTCCTCCTCCTCCTCCTCCTCCTCGTTCTTCTTCTTCGTTAGCTCACGCTGCATGACTCGGTTGAACACCCTCCATCCCTCGCTCCCGTCTCCCTGTATCGAACCAGCCGAGCAGAAAGTTTACTTTTATGGATGGGTGAAGGAGCACGATGGTCACAGGGTTGTGTATGCAAGTGCACGGCCCTGTGTGCGTTAGCATGTCTACGTGGGATTCTTTTTTTTTTTTTGGCTAAAATTCCGATTTAGGGGATGAAAATGTGAGGCAAGTTGACTTGTGACTTATTTCTCATGTTAATTTCATAACATGAGATTGTATAACTGCTCATTATTTTTTCATTCTGTCCTGACTCTTGGATTACATCTACATCCGCTCTTAATAAAGCAGCATAGGAGGTTGATGAAATCCACATTAGGAGCCAGTGGAACGTTTACAAGGAAACCTCTGATGTTGGCATGATGCTTAAACTCCTCAATTACTATAGTGCAAGCAATCTTTAAGTTTGCATGCACGGGGGGGGTAAAGGGCTGATGGGAAAGTTAATGCTGCTTCCCCAGGGGAGTCCTTGTAGTTGCTTTAAGCTGCTCTGACGGATACACTATACCATGTATTTACACTGCTGTCAGTTTGAATCGAAATGATGGAGGGTATTGCTGCGAATATCACCATCACCCCCCCTCACAGAGTGTGGTCTACCACAGCAGCATTGACTTTACTTTCCCGGACAAAATGGGTTGTTCTACATTTACAGTTGAAGCTTCTGGCTGATTTTTTTTTTTTTTTTTTTTTTTGTATTTATTAAGCAAATCAAACACCCTTCAGGAAACACACCATTGCACATCAAAACCACAAGAGGCTGAGAAACGGAGGAACAGCAATAAATAGAGGAATGAACACAGATAATTGCATAGCAAGATGATTAACAAATACTTTCAAACTTTTTAAAAGGATGGTAATTCTCACTGGGGGATCTCAGGGTTTCTCAAGCAAAACTCCAGATAAACACAGTAAATCATCAGAAACATAAAAAATGTGTTTATTTGCAGTCATGCAATTATTGATAAAGTGGGATAAGCAGTAATACTGTGCCTGGTAACATGGGGAAATCCTACTTTACATTGGTCCATATTTTTGCTTTACGGCAATTAATTGTTGTTTGTAGGACTCTGGTACGGAGGCAGCTGTGCCTCATTACGTAGAGCAGATTGTCCACTAATTGCAGGGTCAGCCGTTTGATCCCTGTCTTCTCCAGTCCACATGTCAAAGTGTCCTTGGGCGAGAAACACCATAAGTTGCTCCCATTTGAAGTGTGTGTGTGTGTGTGTGTGTGTGTCCACTTGTAAGTCATGTTGGATAAAAGCGTCTGCTGAATGACTGCATGTACAAATTAGCGTCGGTGTTTTTTAGGCTCAAACATTTTTATACAATGTAAAACCAGGATGTGATGCCTTTTGTAATGCTGCGGGCACTTGTCCAGGGGGTCTCTGGAAAACATGTGACCTTTAGTGCTAGCGTTCAGGAAACATTGGAAAATCCATTCGTCTTCATTATCTTTGATGTTCATCCCCTTTCCTCCTTCTCCTCCTCCTCCTCCCGCTCGCCTCTCTACATCCCGTTCCAGCTCTTTTGCCATCTAGCCTGCGATAACGATGTAGCATTTGCAATGAAAGTCAGAGGTTCATGGATCTAAACATGTAATTTACAATTGACATTTCCGTGTCTTTGCATGTTTTATGATTAAGTCCAAATCCCTGCTGCTGGATTTGAAATATTCAAACCCCTTCTTTTCACTTCGGTCTCAGGTTTTTTTGGGGGTTTGTTTTTTGGTTTAGCCATTAGAAAGTTTTGCTGTGTTGGATTTCTCTTTTCTAAAAAGACCAATGCCAGTTTGGAGGCGAGAGGAACCACGAGAAGCAGCAGAAGAGAATGAAACCCAAAGAATGGGAGCAGTTATTTGCAGAATGAGGTTATATTAAACTTGAAAGGACTATGCATCTATTCATACCATGCTTTTAACGGCAGCTACAACTGTGAATTTTGTACGTAACGCAGAACTCGCTGCATGATTGAGCAAGCCTGTGTGTGTTTGGGACATGCACGTACTTCTTGGTTTGCACGTGTGCTTTCGTCCCTCTCAGAGAAAATACAGCTGTGTCATTGACCTATTAGCCATTATTGTGTCTGTGTCTTTGTTAGTGTGTGTGTGTGTGTGTGTGTGTGTGGTACCAGCTGTATATTCCTATTCAGTCCATTCAGAGGAGCATAAGCATTCATTAATAATAAAGCACCATTTGTAGGAGTTGAAGTCAGCAGAATACAACAGTACATTTCCCGTCTGCCTTTCTCCTTCTCTCTGCCCTAAGAAACAAGTAGCGATTATTCTCCACTTGACTGCTGTCTGTCACACTGACTGAAAAGAAATTGGCAGCATCCTATTTTTTATTTTATTTTTCCCCCCAGCTGGCAACAACGTGCAGAGCTGCAGACTTGAGGCAGAGCTGAATTGTATTTTAGCTTCTCAAATGAACCCAGATTAGTGCATCGGAAAACACTTATTGTAGCAGGAGTTAATCAGAAGTTGTTACAGCATGACAATAATGAACGTGAACATTTGTTATCAGAGCCAGCCTGCAACCCAAATGATCAGCTACAAGTAATCCAGTCCAGTACAACGGTCCTACACACGTCCTACGTTTGAGAAGATGAAAATGTTTCGTTTTTGTTGAGCTTGTTTAAGAGGTAATGATTTACTTAATGCTCATCTGGCAGCTATTAATGGGTATTTCTAATTATTAGTCAACCCCATTTGAAACTGAAATGTCACATTTCAAACAGTTTCTTTCTGTGGAGGAATCATTCAAACCCACAAATTATCTTTACCCACTTCTATTGTCATTGTATAAAAATTGTTTAAAGCACCTCATGTGTATTTAGCAGCTTAAAAGCTGCAATGGAAAATCTAAATGAGAAGAATCTGTGTTTCCCTAGAAGCTCCAAACTCAAAGCTTTAAAAAAGACATTTCCTTAGACACCAATATGTTTTGAAAACCTAAATCACTTAAAGACCTTTAGCGAAGGGGAACTACAGTAATAAATAAAGGACTGTTGGACTTCCTGTGTGTCGGCAGACTAATGCATGTCCGTGTTTTGAGTTCATCTTACTTTCCCAATAAAACTGAAAATGTCTTTACATTGTAAAACTGCAGATCACGCTGTAATTACGCGTACAATTTTCTAGATTATTACTTGTTTTATTGCTCATTACACTGTTAGTAATGTGATTTGGATGAGAGATTAATTCCGTAGAATTCCCCAAAGCTGATCAGGCCACCATGGAAACAGTGTCGGTTGACACTGTCTGGCACCAAGGTGCCCAGTCTGAATCGCTGTCTCCCAGTACAATAAGACTCTCTGTCCTTCCATCTGATAAACAAGAGTTTGACACATTCATACATCATCATTTTATTCATCACCATCATCATCTGCTTTATTTAACTCGTCTCTCTCTTTGTTGTCAGCATTGTTGTTACTGTCACTGCTTGTCTTCACCTAGACCAGCACAGACTGATTGGACGAATTTGCATATACATTTTAGCAGCTGAATGTGAGACTCGATGCTCGTTTAGTTTGTCCAACTGGATGTCTGATTTTTGTCTTTGGGTGTCTCCCTGACTTGTTGTTACCAAAGGCCAATGGGGAAACCACCACCCACACTCTTTCTGATATGCAGTGTTGGATCTAGTGCATGTGTGTTAGTGTGTGTGGCTGCATGCTGATGTGAAAAGCATTGGATTTGTAGAGAGGCTGAGAGGTTTTGTGTTAGTTTGTGTTCAGGGATAAAAGGGGATTTGTGTGTGTGTGTGTGTAAGATGGAGGCAGTAAACTTTATGGAGTAAAAAGGAGAAATGATGTAAGCATTTGACTTTATACCTTATTTCACACAAGCACATTTACATATGATTGTTTTAAGCTGTTACTGCTCTTATAATATTTTTATCTGCAGAACAAAGCTGAACAGCAGGAAGCTAATAAAAAAAAACTCAACAGACAGATGTTATTGGCTAGCAGGAGCATTTCACAGCTGCGTAGCAGAAGTGTTTCCTTTCCTGGAGTTGGGGTTTAGTTTCTTTAAAAGTTCGATTCACTTTTGCCACACACAACTTATGTGTCTCTTATGGAATTCATTGTACTTGTGCTTTTTAATAATACCAAACATATGCCTCAATATTAACATAATTGTTAGATTGTGAGCTTACAAAGTTGTATTGCGAGCTTACTGGAAGAGGAAGTTATGCATCAACACCTAATTTTACACAAAATCTTTAATTTTTAAAATAGTATATTGTTTGAGTAAGTGTTGCTGTTTTCTTTGTTGTGGACTTTACTACAAACCTTGTACATTTTGGAACATTTTGAATGTGCAGCTATGTTTGTTTTTGTCCCATTTGCCGGGGCCTGGTGTTTGTGTGTGACCATTCCAAATATATCGTCCCTTTATAATAAAGTGATGTTTTCCTGTTGTTGATCCGCAAAAATGAGAAACCGCAGGCCCCAAATGTGTTTGCACGTGACTGCTCTCTTCTGCGTGTGTGTGTCACTGTGTGTTAAAATACGGTGAGGGTGGTCACAGAGCGCCATGTGGCCAGTGTTTATCCATGCTGGGATGTTGGCCGTGAAAATCTGGCACCGGATTCACATCCAAAAGTCACCATTTCTGCCTGAATCCTGTCGTCACCCAGTGACTCAGTGGGCAAATGTTTTTGATTTTGTCACATCACTCCGGACACAAATTTACAAGTGTCTCATTTAAGGGAAATGGGGGGAAAAAACTGCAGTTTTTCTGCAATATATGATAACGCCTCACTAAGGACGGAGGATGAGGGAGAGCTGGTGGTTGACCAGACACACACTGAATAAACAAAGTTGTATAAATAGAAATGTCAACTCCACCGTTCAGTTAAGAAATAATTACTTATAGCCTCATTAATTTGCCTCAGTTGATATTGTGTGTTGTGTGATCGGAATATTGCTTTTTGCACATCGCAGTGACCATGCTGAACGATGTATGTCCAGCAGCCCTAATCCCATTCTAAGCTTTGTGCTAATTTTCATGTTGCAGTTTGGGACAATTATTCCTCCGCTGAATGAGAATCTGATTTCGTGTTTCCTCACAGCCTCCAGAGCCCAACGACACCCTCATTAATAAGCCGTGAACAAGTATGGCTCTTTACAGGGGGTTTACCACATGAGACCTGTTGACATAATTAGATTTTCAATAGTACAATAGCATTTTAAATCTTCACAGAGAAGGTCTCAGAAGGTTTAAAATGAACATAGAAATACCTAATTCTTTCCCAGCTCTGCTCGTTCTGTCCTTTCATGCAGTTTTCCACCTGCTGTCTCGCCTCACCCCCTCTCTCCATCATGTCTGTCCCGTGATTAAGACTCCGTTTGCCTTTAGTCCATGTCTGTTCATTATCCCTGCTCTCCAGCAGCGCTTGTTTAGTTAGTGTCATGTTGATTAATACACACACTAGCTGTGAGAGACCTTTCCTTAAACCGGTCTGACTCCCTTAATGACCCGCTGCCCTCGCTCTGTACGCGAGTAGATAGAATCAGTATTCATAGGTTGTAGTTGGCCACTGTTGACCCTTAAAGATAATTTGCTGCATGTGAACAAGCAAACATGTATATGTCGAATAAAACCTCTAAAACCTTTGGAGAAATACTGTGTCTCTTGAAAATATCATAGATTTTTTGGCTGTGTGCTCACTCACCTGCTTATCCAATGAATTTACCATTCAGCTCCAACGTTTTTTTTTTTTTACTGCTAAATGAAATCTTGCAGACTCTGTGGATAATATCTGGGTTACTTCTAATAACAGCACGATGCATGGCAATAACTCACACATTCACAGATCTGGTTCATCGTACACGAGTACAAGTAGGAGAGACACAAAGATGGATGTTGAGTTCTTATTGGCATTGAACTGCAAGAATTCAGAGGACACATTTTATTTGTTTTTGTTCTTCTCAGTCAATCTGCCACTTTGGTTTGGACTGAAATAGCTCAACATCCTATTAAATAGACTGTCATGAATATTCCTTGACAATCACAGTCCACATAGGAGGAAGTCTAATGAACTGTATTGGTGACACTTCCAGGGTTCTCATAATTAAAAACATTATTTGCAGCATCAGTTGTTAAAATGTAAAATTTAGCGACACATATTTAAACAGCAAGTAATCATCTCCAGATCTCTGATCTTCTCCTCATGTAGCCTGTTTAGATGTGCTAGTGTTAATTACAGTTTTTTGGATTAAATCCTTCAACTTACACCACCGAGCTACGAAAATGTAATAAACTGAAGTGAAGCACCACATGGCATTATTAGCACCAGCTTAATTGTGTTAACAGGGGACAGACACTGAAGTGGGGATTTAAATGGACCGAAAATTAGTGATCGTGAGATTTGTAGAGGAATCTGAAGTAGATCACTGCTGTAGATCAACCAGGTACACTTCCTGGTTGTACCAGGCTTGTCTCAGCAGCTGAGGCCACCTGTCGATAAGCGTATGTTTAATCTACATAGTTAAAGTCTAAAGGCTGTAGGGGACAAATTAAGGTGAAGCTTTCTGTTTATTAGGTAATTTTTCACTGAAATTAGACATTTTCTGCCACTGAGCGTCTGCTGTGTCCCCATGAGCTGCAGCTACAAATCTGTTGATGAGCCATTATGTGACTTAAACTGACTAAAAGCAGCCAGGTCATTTCATTTTGGCTAAATCAGCAATAAGTGTTTAATGTTGTTATGAACAACATTAGGTAGGTTGTCATTTAAAAAAGAAATGCCTTGGCATAAAGGGCAAAGGGGCAGGAGCTGCCCCTCTACATCTGTCTGTATGTTTGATTCCAAGTGAAATCCCTTAACAAATGTGTGATGGTTGGAAATTTCCCCTCAGGATGTCTGTAAAACAATTTAATAAACCGATATTCATGGTCTTGTCATATTATATCAAATCAAGTTTTTATAGACCCAAACAGAGCAAAAAAGGATGTCAAATATTACACCGGCAGCTTCCCACAAAAACATGGCTCCAGTTATTATGGTGTTTTTGCTTTTTTTTTTTTTTTAAATGCGAAGCTGTAGTGAAAGTTGGAGGGATGTTCTCCTACACTGGATCTCGGGGCAGAGCGGACTGCAGAGGCCAGCTCAGTACAGCCAGGAGGAGGCCTGGCTGTAGTCTGCTAGTTTGACGGACACGTCGGTGCACTGTGGCATGTGGGAGAGACTTCATATAGGAAACATTCCAGGGGGGAGGTGGAAACACACATAAAAACTCAGTCATACTCACACAGAGGTATACTGTACGCAGAGACAAACCCATACACAGGTACACACCAAACGTCCACACAGATTGATGATGGCAGGTAGATGTATAGATTAGAAAAATATATCTGGGACTTAATGAGGAACACATTCCAGTGGAACACGCACACCCTCACATCACCACCAGGTTTAAAAGGGATGACAAACGGCCGGCTGCAATCATATTTCATCGCACGTGGCCTAGAAAATCCAGTAAGTTTTCCTTCTCCAAATTTTTTTGTTTTCTCACTCTCCCATACTGACCCACTGTCATTCACAAGATTAACTGTAGGCTAAAAGAGTCAAGGCTACACATTTCTTCACTGAAGCAATGTGTTCATAACTACAGACATATCCTTGGTTGTCATTACTTCCCAAAAGTCCACTGAGGTCATTCGTTAGGTCATTAGAGGTCATTAGAGGTATTGTACTGATAAAATTGCTCGTGGTAAATAGATATAATAAAGATACATCCTTTAGTCTCTGCAGCCCTCAAAAGTAGTTCTGCGTTATGGTACAGTTGTGGTAAAGTAGGAGTTTAGTGTTTATGGGATTGTGGTTGCTGCCATGGATACAGACGAAACCATTGTTCTGTCGTCCCATTTTTCAACGAGTCATTTATCACATGACCCCATCTGAGTCCTAAAACAATGAATAGGATGAGAGCCAGGTGAGAGTCTGGGAGGGCCGTCACTGGTGAAAGAGAAATCTGGGTCTTTACTATCAATTTCCGATCTCGACAACACCGGTGTGTGTAAGTGTGTCATGGCTCGAACAAGGGAGGTTGCTAAATACCTTAGGAGACTTGTTGATTCTCATCGAATGGAAAAGGTTAAAAAAACTCTAAAAAACTCTTTCTACGAATATATAACACTCAATGTCAATGTTATGTTACCCATGGGTGGTAAACCCACAAAGATTACACCAAGAACTATGTGTGCAATAGACTGTGATGCAGAAAAAACCCAAGGAACGTCTAAGAAACTGAAGGCCTGACTCAGTTCCCACGAGTCCGGCACCAACAGACCACGGAAAAACAGTAGCATATGTGGCTGAGTTGTCTCTACTCTCCAAAAAGAGCACTGCAGCCCATCAACAGTCTGCTCAAGGCCTTGTGGACGTACCAAAGGCTAAGGCAAGAGTGTTGTGGATGGATGACGCCGCAGTAAAACTTTTATTCTTGATGGGGAAGCGATATATTTCTGCTATCCATCCATGAGCCGAAGCCCAACAGAAAAAAACGACCCCAAGCTCAAGTCGTTCTATCAGCTGCAAAGCATGGTTAAAGCAGAAGACGAGTCAAAGTCTTGACCTTAATCCTATAGAAAAGCACAAGTCCTGCTTCAAACGGGCTGAAATCCCTCAAATCTATCTGAGCAAATCCACGTGCACTTTAAAGTTATGCTAAAGGAGGAGGTCCCCCTAATTAATGAAGGTAAGAGGTCAAATACTTTTACCACACACAAATATTTAAGACTAGATCAGTTACCACACCATCTTGGGACTGAAATATGAAAATAGACTAAATTTCCAGTCATTTGTGCAGAAATAGAGGGCGACTTAATGGGATAAACTTTCATTTTATTAAATGTGGATTTCTTGTTTAAAGCGAAATAGGATTCTCTGTAAATTAGAGAGGTACTTGTTCAAAGGGGACAGTAGGGTCCCAGTTGTGTATTTCCTGCTGCACAGGAGTGTGATTATACTGCAGGTCCAATCGAAATATTTTCCTGAAGACCTTTAGTTCGGCTGGGTGCAGTGGGTTTAATTGTCCTCCGTATTTCTCTCCTGATGCCTGTCTTCTTGCCTTGTTTGGGTTCTCATTAGCTCATTAAGCTCAAGTCTTCCAGGAGTCTTCCTGTTCCGTGTTTCTGCTCTCATCTATAACCTTTCAGATTGTTCCAGGAGGCATCGAGTTCTGAGCCAATGAGCCTGGCATTTGAAGGTCACTCATACAGAACCACAACGGAGCCCTGAACCGCTGATCAGACTACAGAGCCGAGGACAGAATTAAATTAATTCAAACACTCTCACACACACGGGAATCACATTAACATGTGTTCTTCAGCCATGGATCTGAAAGACTGCGTGTTTGGATCCATGAAGAACAAGTTTCCTCTCCATAATGTAGACTTTTAAACTCATCTTTTTTATAAAAATCTTTTTTTCTGTATTTATTATGTTAGAAGACATTTGATGTCTCTGTCTTTTTGCCAGTAAATGAATAAAAAGGAATTAATGTAGTTTATGGCCAAATCTTTTAAAGATTTAGCTTATCCTCCTGTGCTGTAGGACAGAAGACGTTCATGCTTTTTAAAGGAAGCACAAAGCATCTGAGCCCCTCAAATGTTTTTTTTCTAAAGGCGAAAAAATACAGCAGCATGAATAACTTTGCTTTAACAAAAAGTGTCCGTTTTTTTTACAGTACAAACCAAGCTCAAGTTTTGTATCATGTCCGTTGTGTATTTTGCCAGCAGACACGGGGAAAGCCAGTCACAAAAAGCAGCGTGTGATGCTTTTTTACCCCCGGTTATGTACAGCAGCGTCATGGGTCATTTTCTTTCTCGAATGTTGTGAAGCAGGTTGGCACGAGAGAAAGTGACGGTCATAAGGAAGTTGTGGCATGTCCTGCTCACTGTGTGGGTGTGTGTGTGTACCCGTAATACAAAGACGATAATGTCAAAATGTGTCAGGGTTCTGCTTTGACTCCCCTAACGTCCTCCTCCATACATCCTGCTTACCGAGCTGAGCTCTGTCTCCAGATTGTAGCGATGAGTAAATCCGTGCACATCACATGTTGCGCTGCAGAGTTTTGGCTCCTCTAAACTGGCCTGTTACGTTACGTTGAGGCTTGACTTGACCGATTCTTTTTTGCCTTGGCTGGATCTGACTGGGATCTTAAATCTGAACCTCTTGCTGCCTGTGTGGATCTTCTCTGGCCGAGTTCCTCTCGCTTTTGGATGTGGGTTGTAGTTTTTCAGTCCAGTCTTTATCTACATTAGATAGGAGGTAATGGTGATGATATAGCCAAAAGCACCCGACGACCAGCAGCTTTCGAGATCACCGTTTACCACTGTACATCTAAACACGCAGGGACGTTTCTGAATCCAGCTTAGAAACTGTCCCAAACATAATCCACGACAAATAATAAATGGTCCGTTTTGCATTTTATTTAATGTCAGTTTTAAACAAAGAAGAGCGAGCGCTGTGGCACCTTTGGGTTCAAGGAGGTTGATCATGACAAGGCCTCAGTCTCACACTCTCCTCTCATTTCCTGTCACGTCTCTACTGTTGCTATCTGAGCAAGGCTTGATCATATATTATATTATATTATATAGAAACAGACATATTTCCATCCATTTAAGGCGATTGTTCCTCTCGTATTTGATTTCCCATTGAGTGTTTAAGCCGACTTATGTATTGGCCTGATAGCTAGATAGATGTTTAATTGTTAAACGCTTTGCAACGAGGCTGAAAATGTTTTAACATGCTGCTATTAATGTGTGACTCGGGTGTGTGCGTCCTTATGTGATTATGGCCGCGTGTGTCCGCTCACACGCTTGCTCGGACGGTTTTGGCGTGTGCCCTGTGTGTTTACTCTGCCACGACTGACTGGGATAATTAAATCCCTTCTCTTTTCTTTTCCTCTGCTTTCGGCTCATTCCTTGTGACACTCCTCCTCCGCTCTTGTCTGTTCTTGTTATGCACATTGCTCCCTTTTCTTCTCACCCCGGTATTTTCTCGTGGTTCACTCCCTTCTTATTCCTCTGCTGTTCAAGTGTCACGGGCAGCAGAATGCAGTCTGCGTTGTAGTCATCACTAATTCAAAGCAAACGTGGGCTTTTTTTTTTCCTCTCTGATGCATGATGCATCCATTATTCACACGTCTTCACAAATATATTTGTAATTGCTGGCACAGACACAAAACCCCCTACATCTTGCTGTTGTAGGGTAAAAACCCCCTAATGGTTTCTCAGTTCCCAAAAAGGAAAAATATATCCATAAATATATGTAAATGTCTTTGGCATTGGATGTACACCTGTCATCCACGATGTGCAAAACAAATATAAGGTATAAAAGTGAACCATTTCTTCCAGAGGCTCTAAACGATATCGAGCGATTCAGGTGGGCAGATTTGTGACTAAAGCTCTTCTCTCTTCTCCCACTTGGCTTTTAAACTTCATCCAAATTACCCGAGTTGGGGAAAGCGATTGCCCCTCTCAAACACATTACCTGCTGCTACTTTGTGGCACAGCTAAGAGCACATTTCATGTAATTGCCCTTTTTCTCACGATTTCCTTCCATTCCCACCTCCAGCCCTCTCAGCAACAATGGGCCCCATTCACTACACGGCTTTTCACTCCAATCCGTCAGCGCGCTACGTTTGCTCCACCGCTTTATTGACTTTGTGTTGCGCACGCTGCCTTATAACGGTTATCTTAATTGAAATCAATAGAGGGATATGGAATCGACTGTGGCCAGGAGGGACTGGGTGGTGTCGGCGTATGTATTTCCTGCGTCTCCGCTGCTCTCTTCATGTCGCCCTATCTCGCTGTGAGCGCCGTGCCCCAAAGATCGATTCCTCTGAGAGAATCCACCCGTAATTGTAACGATAACAGAAGAAGAATTTTGCTCCTGCTCGTCTCCGAGCTGCTTTGCACTTGTTTGTGTCCTGGCAGTGTTTCTGCTGTCTGTGGTAATTGACAGAAGAGACAGACAGGAACGACGGGAGGGAGGCGTGATGACATGCGACAAAGGTTGCATGCCAGATTAGCGGGTACACAGTATGCGCCTGAGTCATCCGAGCCACCACGACGCCATAAAACCCCACGATTTATAGCACTTGCTGCATCTACAGGAGGGATTGTTGGGATAATTCTGTGGATTACTGAGCTTTTCATTTATATCACCAACTTCTCCGCTTCTTGAATATGAGAATTACAATATTGGTCGTGCCATTAAATAGTGACTCTTGCTGCTACCTTCAGATCAGTAGCTTAGTGAAAACTGGTAGATGGACAGTTACAGGCTGAGCAGCTAAAACCTAAACTGCATTTAAAGTCAGAATAAATGTAAGGCAGCCAGTTTATAGTATTCTTTGCACTTTAGCACAATATGTACGGTCACACCAAGCTCAGTTATTGTATCTAGTCTTTGTTTTGTCTTTGTTCATAAAATTGAACCAGCTAACATGAATTCAACATTCCTACATTCAACATACCAGGAAATACTAGAGAAAAACTGGCATCTTCCTTCTTCATATATGTTGTAAGTGTGTCTTGAGTGTTCACTCTTGAAGTCTGTTCCACCTTCAGCCATTTAATTTTTTTTTAATTGAGGCATTTACACAATTTAATAACATTTATTGGCAGGATTCGACTTACTTTGCTTTGATGTCACTACTGGAAGCGTGTGTTTGTGTGTATTTCAGATCACATTCTCCTTCCTTGTTCATCCTCGTCAGTCTCACCTACTTATATTCTCTTCTCTTTAATTTTTGCTTCTATTACTCATCAATTCTATCATGTGAACCCAGTTTTGAAACTCTCTTCATAGTGAATGCTCTTTCAATTGTAAAGTGACATTTTGTGGCACTATAATGTTACTTGTCCTTAAACCAGATTTACTCTCAGACCATAAACTCTTTCAGTCTGCTTCAATATGAGCTTGTCAAGTCCCGCAAGTTCAACACACCAGGTTACGTGTGAGACACTGTAGTGTTATTTAGTGCTGCTCTGTAAAAGGCGTTTATGACTGTGCAGGTTGGCACTACTTTGGCAGAAAGCTGCAAGCACCTGGAAGCCAAGTGGTCATGCATTACAGAGAAAGCTGAGAATGAAGCTGTTTTACTCTGTGTAACTGTATGTGTAGTAGAGCATTAATAAACTGGGTATTATCTTTTGTATTTTCAACATAGGCAGACACCCAGATGCATCTTGACGTGTCAGGTAATTAAGTACTCACCCTACAGAGAAGCTCACATAGACGAGTTTGTCTTTTTTATGTTGTGTCTTATTCTTCCACCCCACACCTTATGATGTACATCTACTTTGGCTTTTTAACGCTGTAAATTAAGCTTTTGGATGGTCATCAGCATGACAGCAGGAGCCCTTAAAACCAATTTATGATCCCTGCACAGTCCCACGAAACACAATATATATACTATAGACTATTTTCCTCTGTTTTTCATGTTGAGCTCGACTCTGTGAACAACCCATTTGTATCACATAATGGATTTCTGTTATTATATCTGGGTCCTTTATGAGCATTCGTAGCAGAACTACAGTAGACGCTTGTCAGTATGGGGAGCTCGCTTCACTGCTTAGGCCGCGATGCCCCACTGAGATCAACAGAGAATGAAGTGGAAGCAAGCCAGTGCTGGCATGGCGTCTTTATCTCAGTTTGGTAGCACTGCTGTCATGCTTGCTAATAGATTACTATAACATAATTGACAGAGTGGAATTAGACAAACTAAGTCACTCAAAAAAAAAAAGATTAATATTTGATTTACAAAAGTAAAGTGGATTTATTAATGCAGTTTTGGAAATGATGTTTAATTAGTCTCACAGGACATGAGTGATGCATTACAGTGTGTTTCACCTGTGAGCACCTGTTCACATGCAATAACATATTCCAAATCATGGTTTTCTTTCATTAATAAAGACATAAGTGAAGACCCAACCTTTCCCTCACCTTCCCCAGACCAGGATACAGTCAACATACAGTTAATGAAGCGCACTGTGAGCACACTCCAGGCAGAAGAAACATTTGCCGCCAACAAAATACACCATAAACCCAAGTCTTGTAAATACACAATATCGTGTGGCATTTAAAGTTGTCTCCAACTGACACAGTTATTGGATTGAAATTTTTTCTCTCAGCTCACGCATTGAAATGTTGGCTTTATTGTTTGAGCGTAATAGATGCAGCAAGCACAGCTGCCAGCTGTTGCTGCTGCTGAAAGCCCAGTGTCCTGTCTGCGTAATAAGTGGAAATCATAGAGTTCACTGTTTGACTAGAAACCTGGTTACACTAGAGATTATATGGGTGTGTTGTGTGATGAGGCCGACTATTATCATAAGTCTGTTTTGAATGTGCAGTGGCACAGACACACAGTAGAGTACAGCTATTCATCTGTGACAACCAGCCTCCTTCTCCTCCTCCACGTATCTGTCTGGCCCAGTTTTTTTTTTGGGTTGTTTGGATGAGTTTCAAGTAGTAAAAAAAGTCCACAAGGACACTCAGAGACTGTCTTAATCTCTCACGTTGTGTGTTTTTGCATTATGAGCAGCAAATTTTGCATGCTGTCAGGATGTCACTGGGATTTGGTTGATGCAAAGTTGTCGGGGTGTTCCATTAGGAGTGGGTGTGTGTGTGTGTGTGTCCTGCTCAAGTACATGCAGACGCCATTAAAAGGCTTAATGGTTTGCGTGTTTGATCATGTGACAATCTGTGCAGGTGTCCTCCCTGCAGGCAAAAGATACATGCTGGAGCTGTTGAATTGCATTGCGATGTTTTATTTTGTCCAGAGCATTTACATGAAGGAGTTAAATCACAAAAACGTGTCTAAATAACAGAAAGGTGTGCAGGGAATAACCCTGTTCATCCTTTAAATCAACATGTCATCTGAACACAGTTTAAACAAAACCCGAAAATTATCACCCTCAGAATCGAAGGGTTATTGTGGGAATGTATGGAGACTTTGTTGTGACACACACACACACACACACACACACACACACACACACAAAGCCTATCCACTCTGTCATTGTGTGTCCCTCCCTCTGCGGCCGTAGCACAGTGACATGACATGGAGTCAGGATCCTTTTCAATAACAAAACCATATTGCTGAACATGTAATAAAAGGCTTTGTTGTGGAACCATTTTGTCCCCCCACCACATGCACAAACGCACAGTCACACACACCCCGCCCCCTTCTCGCCATCAGACCTTCCTGTCACTCAGCGTGACAGATGAATTGTTAGTGGCCGTGCAGTGACGTGCGGTCACCAAGGAGCCCGGCAGTGACGAGGTGAAGAAGAGGGGACCGATAGTTGCAGCTCGGCTCACGGTCACTGTTGTGACCTTGTGGCTCCTGAGGGAACAATCCCTGAACAGCATCATTGTGTAAGTCTGCGAGCATGGGAAGGCATGTGTGCGGCTAGTGTTTGTCCACCGACAGATGTTGATGTGTGTTCGTGTGTGTGTGTGTGTGTGTGTGTGTAAAATACCAAGGGTGGGATTTAGGTCTTTTTTTTTCTGTCCACAGAGACCACTACTGCTTGGTCTCCATAGTAACGAAAGGATCGGGGACCATGAGATGTTGTGTGTCTGTGTGGGGTGATGGGGATGAGATGGATGGAGATTAGCAGGTTGTATCTTGTGATAACAAGTTGTCGGGTAGAGTGTCACCTTTCTTCAGTAGTTGTCTATAGGATTTAGTACCAAAGCATCCGCTATCAGCAGGTTCTTAATGTTAAATAAAATAACATTTTTGATAATAATAATAATAAGTCTCATAAAGAAGATTATTTTTACTTAAAACTACAGTACAAGTTTTTTCCTAAATTTTATTTTTTTCTCAATTTGGAGAATAGCACTCAGGCCAGGCCCAGGATCTACCCGAGAGGTGAGGGGAATCAACTTTTTGTTTGACTTTCTGTGTATGTTTCCATGATGTAAATTGGAAACAAAGACATAATCAGTTTGATTCATCCTGTTAAACAGTCAGCGAGGGTCCCACCGATTCATTTGCAATTACACCGCGAGTCAGCTAAGCTTAGAATCATCCTTAATGATGATGTACGGCAGGTACAGCTGCTGTCGGCTTTGTTGGAGCCTGTTGTTGCCTCTCGGCTCGTCTGCAGAGAGGAAGCTGTGGGATTCTTCAGACAACTCAAAGCAAATTCAACAACTCAAACCAAAACTCCAACAAATCCCCACGCTGCAGTACTGAACGTTTCTATGTACAACAAACACTTCAACATCCACTCAATCACCTGAGTCGTTTCTCTCAGTTTCCTGTGTGTGTTTTGTAAGTCACTTTGTGTAACTACTCACTTGAATGGCAGGTTTAGTCTTAGTCATTCAATATGTGCAGTGGAGGAGCCCATCTTCCATCAGCGTCTGTAACTGTTGTTGTCGTGTCCTGCTAAATCTGTACTTGTCAGGACATTATGTAGAATTGTGAATTCACTCCAGAATAATGGAATAAGCAACAGTGACACAAATGAACAACAAATATTCTGGTCAGCCGCACTGTCGATCGAGAGGAAAATGAATTTACGAACTTGCTGATACGAATTCGGGAAGTTAATTGAAAATTAATTGGACTAAATCCAAACACAGACCTTCGTCTTGGTAAGTTATTAAATTTCTTGATGAAGCACGATGCTCACACACACACACCCGTTTGTCTTTATCAGAGGAAACTGAAATGAGTCTTGGGAGTTTAACCCTTCATCCTTATGTCCAAACAAAATGGCCCCAGTTACTGTTTCCAAAGCAACAGATTGAATGAACCAACACGGACCATTTTAAGTCAAATCTTTCACAGGGCAATTATTTAGGCAATTTTCATCTTCTTTTCTTTTGTAATATACACACACTTAAGAAATTATTAACTTTGGAACTTCATTAACATGACATTTACTTGTCCTGCCTGTTTTAAAAAGTAGTTAAAAAATTACACAAACCTAATGTACAGGATGTTACTTGACCGTTACAGGGCGTCTTCTCTGCATCCTATGTCCAATGTTGAAATGTCTCATTACCATAATCAGCTGTTTTAGCTACTCTGCAAAGAGTGTCCATTCTGCATCTCTGTCAATGCTTAATGAACACCTACAGTAAAATGATGCTGCAAACGTCCCAGCTGACATTCTGGTCTGATCAGGCCATCATCAAGATATGTCCAAGAGACTAGCCATATTTTTTCCTTCCAGCTAATAACTTCGCAGATTAGAATTTTTGAACAAAACATCTTTTGTAAAATAAAACGCACTTAGCCATCAATTTACAAAGTAATAACAAAATGCTTGACAAACCAGCTACTTTTTATTATTACTCAATATCACTAATAATCAAGAGTAAAGTATTTATAACACCATTTAAAATAATGACTTTAATGCACAATACCGATGTTTATGAACAAATTTGTAAATGAACAAGTCTTGCAGTACTGGACCAAAGTCTAATACTCACATAAATTGTTGAAGTCATTTCCTAATATATGTGTTTTGTTTTTCTGGTGATCCACTTAAGCCTTGGACAAACATGACAACGTTGCACAACTCTAAACATTCACATGTTTGGACAGGATACCCAACTTGATGGTTTGAACCCTCGTGGGGAGATTTGTTGTGGCTTTATTAGGTAGCGGGGAGGAAATGGCTCACAATACACATTGTTCTCTCGGTACTTGAAATAGTTTCAAATTAATTGACTCATATTAAATAGAGTGTTCCTCATTTTGTTGGAGTACCTCTCTCCCTTCATGCGCCCCACGGGGATCCAGGACTCCACATTTACAAACAGTGGCCTAGAAAAGTCACACTGGGCCCTAAATGAATAACTGGAAGTCTGGGCCACCTCTCAATCTGGGCTGCCAATATTTACATATGTAGGAATCACCAGTGTGTTTATAGGGGCCCCTGCAGTTGTTCAGGTTCGACCTGTTTGCCAGCACCTTGTGTCAAATGTGTGTGTGGCCTAAAAAGCCTCCCCGTGGCTGTGGGCTGCTCTGCCTGCTGGCAGCCGGTGTACGATGCTGAGGACAGAGCCCCTGCCAACACTCGCCATCTGCCAACGTCCTTGCAGCCCTCCTCGTGAGGAGTCCAGGCGGAGAGTGTTGAGCAAAATCAACAGACCCCTCTGGAACACACACACACACACACACACGTTCATCAGTCCTCTCACAGCTCTTGTTCATCAACATTCAGCGACTGCTGAGGGTGATGGAACAAGAGAGGACGCAGATCACAAAGGAAGCCGCCTCTGAACAGCTTTAATGGTTTGACGAGGGTTAATAATGCCAGTGATTATTTAAGGTTCTGAAGACGTCTGTGATGGTGATGAAGTGTCTTAGAACCTCACTTTCTTGTAACGTTGGAACTAAACTTGTGACACCATGTTGCAAATATCATTTCAGCTGAAGACAAACCCTAATCAGCAACCAAAAGTCTCAGAAGAATCAATTTGAGGTGCAGGAGACAAATTTAGCACAGCGGCTGATGTAATAAGAAACAAAGACTTCCTCTCGTGTGCTATGAATAGCTTAAAATGTTAGTGGCTCCGTGGCTGTTGGGCTAAATCATCCTGACTTGTGGAGAATCACTTCCTGCCACCAGGGAGACAAAAGAGAGACGAGCTTTTAATTACAGACTTGTTTTCTGTTGTCATTTTCATCACCTAAATATGTCCCGGGGGGCTTATCTCCATCTCTCTGATCTGCGCTCTCTCTGACTTCATCTGTCATTGCAAACCGCCCAGCCAGGCTTGGCGCAGACACTAGTCCACACACTAAAGTTGAGGGAGAGTCAGATATGTAACAGCAGTGAAGACGGGCGACAATAACAGCGTCCGTGCTGGTGTATGTACGTTTTGGTTTTGTCTCCTTTTACGTGAGCGATAAATCCCTGCCAACCACCTGCAGCAGCAATGACTCATGCGGTGCATGAAAACATGACTGGCGTGATATTGTGCTTGTGATTATGCTTCTACATGAATCCATGCTGCCTCTAAATGTTTTTAATTTTGAGCTAAAGGCATTAATCCTTATAATAATTGGGAACAGAGCTGTATAACGAGAATGATAACAGATGGGACAAAAAAGAAAAGGCCACATGATTAAAAGAGTCAAAGATGTTGCCAGATAATCATAATCAGGTTATTTAAAGCACACTAGGACTAGCCTCCCTCACTGTGTGTACGTACGATTAGGTCAAAGGTGAACTAGGAAGTTACTAGTGATAATTTTACTGCCTTTGTTGTCTGGGCTGAATAGGTTTGATTACCTGCAGGTTTGCTTAACGACAAGCAGGAATGTTTGACTGACTGCTTTTCTTGCTCTCTGTGACTTCTATTGATTTACTTTTTCTATCTCTGCAATTAGCTTTGAGTTTGGCGTCAATAAATTCAATTTGCTTAATCTCATCAGTCCAATTCAATCAGTGTCAACATCTTGGCGCCATCTTGGGAGGTACGCTGCGTGTTTACCTGCGCCTGCTACAGGGGTTAGGATGGGCCACCTGCAACATTTAGTTTGGGGCAAGCGAAAATGCCCCAAACCTTGGTCATACCAGGCAAAATTACACATGTTTGTTGTATATTCTATTAATATAATGTTCAACAGTTAACCAATCAAGATACTTTTTTAAAAAAACTGAAAAAGAAGTTATTCTTTATTTTTAAGTTGCAGATAAATTCAGAAATCAATATTGACGTGAGCTTAATTTATACAGGCAAACTTGGTAAAATTTGAAACCCATCCAAAATAATATGATTATATTAGACCTTTGTCTCTTCCTGTTTAAACACAGGCATTACAGTGTTAACAAACGAGGTTTTCAGAGTTATGAAAGATAATGACAAAACATGTTTTAATCCCCCCAACTTTTTTGTGATCGTGCCTCTTCTCTTTGCTTGAGTGGAACGAAGCGTGAGGAGGGCTCGACTCGCAGCATTTAGGCCCAGTCCTGCCACGGCAGTGCTGCGGTTATTAATGAGGACTGTTGACTGTCTTCCACACCACAGGTCCCATGGCAGGAGTTTAGCTGTTTGGGTCGTTAATCTGCAACTACTTTATCTCTGTGGTTCATTAATGCTCAGAGGCCACAGAGAATCGTGTACTACCACACTCACAGCAAATTCTAAATTGTGTTTTGTGGGATGGATTTGGCTTCATTGCGACACAAAATCACACTGTTTACTCAAACGCACTCTGGATTTTAGGGGACAGCAAGTGTATTCAGCCTCATTAGCAATTATTTTTGTGCTAAACTGTATTATGTTATATATTATCCCTGATCACAAAGCTGTGGGCTTTGATTATGTCATTAGGGTCTGTGGTGTCATCACAAGTTATTTGAGTCTGTCATGCCTCGGTGCTTTGTATCCATGACAGTGTGGACAGTGTGTGCAAAAGATCTTTTTTCAGAACAACTGAACACAAAGGCTCCATTTGCAAAACAAAATCCAAACTATGAACTTGTATTTTAAATGCTGCTGAAGCTCTGTTGTTAGGCCTACTGTCAACCCCGCTGTTCGTCTTTTTGGATTTTACTCATCATACACAGGTCTGATTGACCAGCCATACAACTGCCTTTTGTAAGCAATACAATACAACTTCAGCTCACTTAGCAATATAACCCACATTCATGGTTGACAATTGGCATTTTTCTCTTCTGGTTTACAGTTATCAATTAAGCACTATTTGTTATTATATAAAAAAATGACAAGACATGATGGTGGGATACAGCATCCTTATCTATAGGTAAACATAAATTAAAACAAGGGTTTTATCTTTATTGATTACTTTAACACAACAAAGAAAAATGTGTAATATCAAATGTGTCAGGGGTGATTTGCAATAATTATGACTTCTTGCATGTTGTTGACAGGAAATTAGTGAAGGTGAAAAAATCTCAGCTTGAAAAAATAAAGAACCATTTCTGCTTTAGTTAACATTGAAAACAGGTCCTGCGTGAGCTTTGTTTTTTTATTGACATGGGCTAAAAACACCCTTTTTTTGGGGTGGTGTGTTTTGTTGATGCCCTGAAAAGAAGCCAAAGTTTGTGTACAAACCTCAGGATGGAGCTTCGCAATCTGCCCAGCTCAGCTCTGCATACTGATGCAGTGTGTCGCATTAGCATGTGCCTGCAACTTTCAGTTTTGGCTTGTTAGGCGGCGGTGTCGGAGCCAGCCTCACAGCTGCTGGAGTGACTGTGACTGTGCTTGTTTGATAATTTATCAGTGCCTGTGCCGTGAAATGAATGCAGGGCAGCCCAGAGGTGGCTCAGCTCTGCGGTCCCTCTGCAGCGAGTGACTCAGCTGGAAGGTGCTGGGTTTTTTTTTTCACCCCACCTCTTTCTGATCTCCAAAATGCCGTTCAGTTCATTCGGATCCCTTTACGCTCTACACTCATCTCATTTCATATCTCCACATTTATCATCTGTTGTTTGTCCAATCTTTTTATTTCATTCTCTTTTACGTCATCCCTTTAAGCCACTGATTCCTCGCCATGTCTGGGCTTAAGGCTTTGAGGCAGGCTGTGTTTTGTAGTACAGCTCTAGCAATGATGCTGCAGCCCATACAGACTCACACTCGACAACAAAGCATTAGAACAGTCCCTTAAATCCTCATTTTTAACCAGCATCCCTCTGTCTGTTGTTGTGGTTGGGACACCTGTAGTGTGTCTCACTGTGAGCAAAGAATTATCAGAGCCAGTGGTGCCTAATTTGAGACGTGTTGAAGCACCTACTGGAAATGACTACTGTGCTTTTCGCCCCGAGGTTTCAGCCTTGAGCTGCAGATTTGCTCTGTTATTGCTGTCTACCTGTCGTAGAGATGCTGCTCGAACAACAGGTATGCTTCACTATCAAATAACACAGCAGGAGAAAACCTGGGGGGTAATGCGAGGTGAGAGAGTAGATGAACGATGGACATGGAGAAGCCTTGAGATGGGTGAGGGCGCGGAAGACTTGACAAACTGGAGAGGTAAAGGATTAGCAAAGTGAAACAAGAGAAGGAGGCCAGAAGTGCTGATGTGTGTGTCTGCAGTATATTGAAAAATACTATGACAGTGGGTTTGCATAAAATAGCAAAGTATGATTTCAAGTGTTGCTTGTGTGATAAATTATACGCCGCTGTCTCGGGGTTTCTCAACCGGAGATAAAGGCGCCAGTTTGTGTCAGTGAGTGCATGTGTGGTAGACTGATGAGGAAGATGAGAGTTTGTGTGTGTAGGAAAGGTTGGAATCTGATTCCTAGAGTCATGTTGCAGACAGGTCTCTGTGTGTGTGTGTGTGTGTGTGTGTGTGTGTGTGTGTGTGTGTGTGTGTGTGTGTGTGTAAGGTGTCTGTCACTGTCAGTTCCCTGCAAAGGGGGACGCTGTCAGTCTACCTTCTCACTTTTAAGACTCTGTGGGAGCACTTATCTACACAATGGTCACACTTCACGAGTCACACGAGTAACTGCACGAAGAAAATGCACAAACACACAAAGTTTCCCTCAGTAAAACAACATCACACTGGTCCTGGTTCCCACAGGGGAGTCTGGCCTGAAGCTCATCCATAGCCTAGAGCTACTAATTGTATCCTCTGGCCCTTACTCCTGCAAGTTAATGTTCATTATTTATTTTATGTCACGACTCCATGGTGTACGTAAATTCTTGCTGGGCACAGTGAAAGCTGCTTGTTCGTAAGAAAATTATTTTGCACAAACTGACCCTTGTTGACAACTATTTCACTGTGACTTTCAGTTAACAGTTGAAGTTTGGATAAAAAAAATATATATTATTTTTCTATAGAGTGTGTATTTACAAGGCAAGAGGCAGTTTTATGTCTAGGCCCTTGTGCACCTGCTGTTATTGTAGATGTGTGTATTCATAAATGTCTGTTGATTAGATTCATTTCCTATTGTTCTAGCTTTGCCATGGGCACCAAGTTACAACAACCAGGAGATGCACAACCAGGCGAAATGACATCGACACTTTAACGTTGCAGTTTTGATGTCAAATGTGTTGCACCGGGCGACATGGGCACAAATAGCCAGTACAAAGTCTGCTTAAGTCTGTGTCATAGAGGCTTTGACAGCACCTCCCCTAATTAGGATAAGTTATGGAGCATAAACTAGTTCCACTGCAAAAATGCTTGAAAAAGTTACACACTGTAGCCTCGAAATGTTTGGAAGTTCACCTCATTATAACATCTGATGCCAGGGAAATCAACTCACGGGGGCCTGCGCAAGATCTTTAGCTCCCAGATCAGGAAGGGTTTTTTTCTGCAACCCACAGGAGGTTTGGAAAATAAAATCTAAGTGGGCCATGTTCAGCGTGTCTGGATGGTTGGTGCCTGTTGTGGGGTCAAGTTGATACCCAAGAAGGAAGATGTCAGGCTGAAGGATTCCTGGCTGCTCCTTTAAATAAGACGACACATTTCGTACTAATGGATGCAAAAAACCTGAGAGTGAAAGTAGCTTGAAGAGGTTAGGAACAAAGAGTGAGGAAGGAGACAGGATGTTGTCCGAGCCGTTTTCAGCAGACACTTGGAAACTGCTGACCTTGAATAGAGAGACTGCCAGACAGTGAAGGGGAATTCCTGACTCCGACTATTACGCACTTCTCCGACTGAGGAGGAGGAGGTAGTGTCAGATGAGACCTTGCACATTTCTCTAATGGCTGTCCCTGAGGTGGTGCAAAAGCTCTGCAACAAGGCAACATACAGTAGGTGGATAATAGTCTAGAGGGATGCTGATCAGATAAACACGCTGCAGACTGCTGAAAAGGCAGATGCCGGAAAGTTAGAGCAGTCGGCTCATAAAACAAAGTTGAAATAGCCTGAGCTTAGTGAACACACAGTTTATCTCTTGCTTTTGTGACACTTGGTTTATTTGGATCTACGTAGTTGAAAATACATGAGACAAGGAGGTGATGAGTACAGTCCACGTCCTTTTTTAAAAGAGCATCAAAAGGTGTGCGCCAGTTATTTAGGGTATCGCACTGCTCAGCCTCGCTGAGAAGGTTTATAGCAGGCTGCTGGAAAGGAGTCTCCAGCTGAGTGTAAAACATCCAAATTGCCTCGAGGTGTGAATGTAAGTGTGAATGTGATGTTTGGCGTAAAAGACCCCAACCTGCACCTTGCTCGGCACATTCAGCGGCTGGCTCCAGTCCCCTGCAGCACTGCACAGGACGAGGTAGTGCATCAAAATTTGGATGCCTGATATCATGGTGGAATTGGCCAAAACAGCCAAATCACTTCTCACTTCAATTGAGACAGAATTTCAAAAGACAAATATCAAAGAAAGAACTAAAAGGGGAAAGAAGTGAGATCCCAAGTGGCCCATCTACTTGTGTTGTTCTTTGTGGGAGACAATCTCTGACATGACAAAAATAGGCTCGAGCCCTGGTTGGAAGCCATCACATGATGCACTGTTCATTTCGGAGACAGTGATAGACACAGGTAAGGAGTGAGACATAGATACAATGGTAGAAAATGAGATGATGGCATGAAAAAGGGAGGGTTTGAAACAGCAGGGAAATTGGGGGTAAACAAAATTAATCTGAACAGCAAAACAGAGAATAAAAAAGAAAGGGAACAGACCCGCCCGACTACCGTTAATATAATCAGCCATTACCCACTAACAAAAGGAGAGAATGCTGCCACATATGTGGGAGAAAGGGGCGACAGAGCAAACAAACAAATGACTTGAAGAAAAAAGGGAGAGACGGGGATGGAAAGGAGATACAGGAAGCTATTTGAAGCTTGGCTTTGTTGAAGCTGTCAGCCATGGCAACCAGGCAGTGATGTTTTGCTAGTAACCATGTGCGTCATGGCCTCACACAGACATATGCACACACCTTGCGAGAACACACATGCCTACGTGTGCACGGACTCCCATAGACACACACACACGCTTGTGTGAAGACACACACGTGCAGAGATGGTATATGTGAGGTGAGACACGAGTGGACCCACACAGGCTCTGATGATAATTACATTGTGCACAATCACGAGTTGTGGTGATGTCAGTGGTTGCCTTTGTGGCATTGGGATTGTCTGTGTGTGTCTACTGTCTGGTTTGTGTCTCAAGGGCATAATGCATTGAGGCTGCAGGAGACATTTTAGGATTTAATATTTTTATACATTTATGATGAGAATATTTTTTCTTTTTTAGAATCAGAGTTTGAGCTAAGACCTAATGTTCCTACCTAAAGTTTCCTTATCGGCTTCTCCTCCTGTGATCTCCCAACATGCAACCGTTCCTGATGTGCACTGAGAACATGTTAATTGGGAAGATGTGAGAGTATAGACGGCTTTCAGGAGCCACTCCCTGCCAAGTGAGAGCGGAGTGAGATCAACGTGGGCCCCTGTGGGGAGCCGTGCAGAAACAGATCCCACAGGTGGATGTCACGGGGCTGCTGGACCGTGACACGCGTCGGCAGCCATGGTGACGGTTGTGATAGCGTCACTTTTTTTGTCTTTAACCTGTGACTCCTTTCATAAACAACCTTAACTGCAGCTAATTTCCAGTTGTATTGTATTGTAATATTTTTGTCTGTGCGGTACTTAATTGTAGCTTAATTAATAATATTAAAAATGATTATTTAGTGGCTTAAATGGTGCACTAAAAACTATCCAGTGAAATCTGCATCTCTGTCCAAACCCATCGAGCAAACAGTGCTGTAGTCCTGGCCTCTATTACACGACATAGTGGTGAATAGATAATTTCTTCCATCTCTTTTCAAATACAGCTGCTAATGGACGTTACACTTTGAATAAACACAGGAAAGTGCTATCTAAAACTTCTTGAGGTCAATCATTTCCCAGGAAGTTTTCTAGAACAAAAAAACACTAATTTGATACTTTCACAGACCATTTTCAGGAACCCCATGTTGTCTCCATAGAGACAAGTAATGACTCTGTTGCACAAGTTTGAACTGCTGGTATAAATATAAATAAATTGCAAAAAAACAGACTGCAACCTCAGTCATGCAACAGCCAAGTTCCAACAAAAGAAGAAGAAGAATAGTGAGCGTATTTGGACCCTTCTCCTCTTGTTTGTTCAGCTCTTGCCTGCTTTGTTTGTATTACTCATTCACACCAATAATCATTTGTGCAGGTCTTTAGCATCTAATCCCTCACCACAGCACTGTGTCCCGTTTCTCTTCAGCCACAACTAAATCCTCTTCCGCTTCTACTATTTCATCAGTCATCATGGACTAAAATCTGGCTTGGCTCAAATCAATAAGAAATCTGGCGGCAACTTATCAGTCCTGCGATATTTTTTTCATATTTTGCCTGGTTTGGTAAACCTATGAACAAACTGTGAGGCTTACAGAGATTACTTTAGTTGCACTTGGTACGCTTGTTAGATAGAAAAGACAAACATTATTATGATCACATTATACCTGCCCACGTAGAGAATAAATTAAACTTCAATGAAATACATAAATCAATAATAGAAACACATCACCGTGAAGCCATCACAGCTTTAAAGCATGACGTGTGTGTAAAATCCCGTCATTGCCTCAGGTGTACTCTGAATCCTTGGGCTTACTATAAGGTCACAGCTTATTGGTGGAGTCAGACTTACGGAGCTGGTTGCCACGGAAACGTCTCTCACCTCAATGCTTTTTTTTTTTTGGTCTCTTTTTTTCCCCCTTTCCCTCATGTTGAAGTGTCTGAAGAATTTTCTTGCATAGAGGTTTTTTTAGGTTGGTCTGTGTGTGTGTGTGTGTGTGTGTGTGTGTGTGTGTGTTTTCCAGTGTACTGTATGGTTGTAGAATAATCTGATGACTCTGTGGAACAGGCTGAGTAATATTTTCTTTCATTGCCTGTCTTTTTTTTTTTTTTTTTTTTTAAAGACGAGTCATCGCCTGGCTGTAAGTGTGTATGTGACTGCATGTGTTGCATGAGTTAGCTGAACTTTGAATCACACTCCATATGTGTGTTTTTTTTTTGGTTTTGGGGCTAATAATGCTCTTAGCACCAAAGAGAAGGAGAGTTATACCATATACTGCTGAATGCTGTATTATTTGGCTGGAGTGAGTTGTTGGTTTCATGTCAGTCTTTGATGTTCGATGAGAGCTCTAACCTTTGGATTACACGTTAAACTCTAATGTTAACTATTTACTGGCCAAGAAGGGATTAGGTCAGCATTTACAGTGTTTCAGAAAAATAAAGAAAACTAATTTTGACAGACAGTAGTTTGTATTTATCATTGCACTGAAGTAACAACATAATAAACTTTAAATGTCATTTCAGCACTTTTTTAATTTGCAGTGACAAAGTGCCTCACAATACAAACTACAGCACTACAGTAATGAAATTAAAACACCAGCAGATTAATAAATACGTCACAGAAAACCAGGTACCGAGTTTGGAACCCCAATCCTTTCAAAGTTTAGGAACACTGATTGCAAACTGCATTACTTTGGATTTAGACCTTGGAACAGAAAGATGAGAGGCTTCTGAGGATCTGTAGGTGTCAGTCAGGAACCAAACAGTCAGGAACCAAACAGTCAGGAACCAAACAGTCAGGAACCAAACAGTCAGGAACCAAACAGTCAGGAACCAAACAGTCAGTCAGGAACCAAACAGTCAGGAACTCTGTGCAAGACTAGCCTTCTGTCAGGATCATGGACTTTTGTTAAGTTTTTTTCCTTTTTCACTTCCTGTTTCACTTCCTATAACTGCTTCACTTCCTGCTTGGTCTTTAGTGTTTTTGGTTGTCTTTACTTATCTTGTTAGTCTCGTCTCAATTGTTTTCACCCGTTTTCCCATTTATTTGAACCTACTGATTTTTTTTTTTTTTTTTTTTTACTGGACCACTCAGTTCAGTTCAGTTCTTTTTTTTTTTTGGTTCCTCTTGGATCCTCTTTTTATTTTGCAATGACTCTGTCCCTGTTCGTCTGGTTCTGTTTTAGTATTTGAATTTTTTGTTTTAAATTTTTTAATCTTTATTATTTCACACTTTTGTTGTCACCACTTTCCAGGGCCTTAATTATAATATTCCGCTGTAGCTAGTTTAGTGCAGCCAGCATGTTTGAAGCATGATAATTTGTCTTTGCACCAGTTAAGGTCTTGGAGGCTCAACTTTATTTAAGCTTGAGAAATGGGAGAGAATTTTCTCAGAGAGCACTTATTTTAAAGCAAGGCCATTCCACATTTTTCTATAAGAAGCTGCTCCTCTGTTGTCAAAGTGAAGCTGAATTTGTAAAAATTAAAATGCACCATTTTAAAGTTGGGCTAATTCTAGAGCTTGAACTGCCACAGTTCAAACCAGGAGCTTATTGCAGCTAATGTTAGTTCATTTTAGTCACACATTGTTGTGAATATGACATGCTGTTGTTGACAGCTGTTCAGCCGCATGTCACACAGACACTTTTTAAAACAGTCTATAATAACTCCTGGAAAAAACGTGTCTATGACTGCTACATTTTCAAATGACTTCTTAACCACTTGTTAAATTTGGCTCGGTTACATCGTGCTGGGCAGACCGTCAAAGCTTGTCTCAATATGTTTACTAGAAACATCTGGCTGCAGTTTTATGATGCAGTTTTAAGTTCATGCGGGTGCGACAGACGAGCATAAAAAAAACTCCCAGATTTTTTTACACATTACCAGAAACATCTGAAAACATATTTAATCTAAAGCATGTATGTGGGGCATCACATTTATTATAGCAATGATATAATAATGCATTGAGTGTCTTTATCAACAATGAGCTGCTCTGTCAGAACTTGAGGCAGGAAGAATAAGGGGCAACACAGCTGTTTCGACCGTTCATTGTTGGAGTTTGCATGTTCTCTGTTGTGTGGGTTTTCTCCAGGTACACTAGTTTTACCCCCACACAATAGCATCTTCAATGGGGTCACCACAGTAGCCCTTGGAGAAGTTCCCCCCTTTAATAAATCATATTCTGTTCAAACAAACATACAGTCATCTTCAATCGAGACATAAATGCAAATTCCAAATCAAGTAAAATAAATATAGACTCATGCTGCCCACCAGTGTTAACTGACCGAGGGACTGGTTAAATGAAGAGGACATTTTCTACCTTAACCTGTGGGGGGCGGTATTGCACCAAAGGCCGTGCAGTCTTCCAAAATGTCAGAGGAAGAAGCAGAACAGTGAAGCCATAATTTGAATTAAATTGAAAAGAAGCCACATTTTGTAAAATAGAAATTTTTAACTCAGTTGCCTCACTGGCCCCATCTGGCCACCATCATGAAAACTTTTAGGGATGCCACTGCTTCCACAGTCAAACCCTGCCTGCTTAGGTTAATTGGTGAATCTAAATTGGTTGCCTGTCTGTGTAAGCGTCTCTGTGTTGGCCCTGAGATTGACTGTCCAGGTTGGACCCCGCCTTCCGTCCTATGACAGCTGGGATAGGCACTCAAAAGGAGTTACAGATACTGACTGATGAAGGATGGGAGGTTATGAGTAAACATATTAAACACTACATCTGCACTGGTGAGCAAGAATCATTGTCAAACATACGTTTATTTGATATTATTTGACACTTCATCTTAGATAATCTATGGACTGTGCAGATGTTCTATCAAATAGCACCGGGTTTCAAAGCAAACAACGACCGACCACACAGAGCCACGAGTCAAGTGCTTTCGAACCCACTTGTTGCCAGGCATTTTCACAGGATGTATGGAGGCACTTTGAATGGACTGGCAAAGTGGGCACCAGCGTGAAAAACACATTTGACTGATTTTCCTCATTCAGCTGCAGATGCATGTGTTGGGCGAATGCTATTTGATACACGCAGTCTTTGGTGTCAAGCTGCACATGATCCAGTAGTACTGGAGCTTTGAAGCCTGCAGTTCTTGATGTGCGCGCTGCCATCGAAAGCGAGGATTGTGTGTCTCGAGTCGTCGTTGCAGTTCTTATCGCTGCTCTGTGTAATCTGACACTGTGGAGGCACATCCACCACGTACAGTGAGACGGACGGGGCTTCTGTGACACACACAGAGTGCTATGAAGAAAGTGGTGGGGTAACATGAGGAAGGAAACCAACTGTGATTCTGTTTGTATGTTGTTTCCATTATCGGTTATTAGTTTAATAAAAAAATCACAGCTGATGTTATTAGTATATTAAATGGTTGCGTAGCTGATTAAAGTACTTTAGTTTAAACTAATATGTGGTGGTGGTGTGGTTGAAGGCCTGTACAATTGCAGCCATTAAAAATTGATGCACTCCTGATCTCTGGCAGAAATAGATAAGAAATGTCTCTGTCTTGCTATCAGCTGTACAACGTTGTGAATGTCATTGATGCAGATAAGATTAAAGTTGTGTTTCATCTTGGCTTGATTTGACAGGAGCGGCTTACCAGCATTTATAAACTGAGGTTTTGATGAATCTACTTTTGTTAGGTGAGGCCAAAAATGGTTCTTTCTTAATTTAGATTTACATGAAAAAAAAAAAGTAGTATCATTTTATGCACATGCTGTTGTTTAGCAGCTGTCATGAAGGCCCAGGCATTTGCAGTATGTTAAACCTTTGTTACCAGGTGCCGGAGGATCAGAGATGATCCATGAAATGTGACCTGTATGTGGTCCAACAGACCTGAAGTGAGGCAGAGACTCGGAGCCTCGCTTCCAGCAGGACGGGTACGGCAGAGACGCGAAACCTGTACAGATGCTTTGATCGACTCTGAGTTGGAGGATTAGTGTGTGTTCATATAAGAAACACACTACACGTTTTTTTTGGCGGGGATTGCAGTATTTTGTCTGATGTGGTCTTTTCTGTCAGCTGGGCCTTGATTTCAAGGACGTGGAATCCTGTGGTAATGCTGCAGATATTCTGCTCATATTGAGGACTGTTTTTTAAATGGGCCGAATCTCACTTTCCGTTGCTGCTGAAAACTGCTGAGCTGCAGTAGTTGAGAGGCGATTGGAAAGAGCAAGTGTTTTTTTTCAGTGGCCAGACAGAGCTGCTCCGGCACCACGGGCTACTTTACATAAACCAGTGCTGAGGTTTTCCCAACGAATTTCTGAAACGCTCCGGTGATGACGCACAGTGGGATTCCAGAGTGCAATGCCGGTGCGTTGGCTGGTAAGATTGGTCCAGTTAATACCAGTCTTACACTTTCGTCATCAGTGAATCACTTCACGATTTTGAGTTGAGACAATAAACAAACAGGAAACAAACGGATGCGTGAGCACAAAAATAACAAAGATGATCACAGCGACGTCAGCCAGTCTGAACCTTCCCATCAGCCATTTCGGCTATCGTCGTCACTCCTGGGTTTGGTACGTGAAGAGAAAGTAAAAGTGGGGGACCCAGATTTTGTAATTCTGGTGTGGGTGTGGTTGTGCGTATGATCACATCTACTCTAGACATTATTACAGTAAATACGGTAAGTAGCTGCCTGGACTGTGTTCAGAGGTGATGCTTTTCTTACTTAGGAAGGTCTCCGTGTACTGCGCCAGAGCCGCAGGAAGGTGAGACGGGTTGATGGTGGGTGTTCAAGCTGCGGGAGTTTGTCACAAACAGGGTTCACATGCTGAGTCTCATCTGTGATTAGATTCAAACAGCAGAAGAAAACTGATTAAGTTGAGGGAAAGATACAGTTAAATATTAATGAACAGGCTGTGTCGCGAATAAAGGTGGACGTCTTCTGCATGAAACCAGACAATGAACTTTACCTCTAATCTTATCCAGCTGCTGTTAGCGGCTTAAGAAAAATGACATTTTTGAATTTAATTTATTAATGTTTAATTTATTAGTGGGAACTTCCAAGATGCATTAATCAAACATTTCCTCATTATCAGCTGTATGTTGGAAGAAATTTCTGGTTGGTTTCACCTTTTTACCTCATGCAAAAGCCACAGTTGAACATGTGATCATATAGTATATTAAGTTATGTTCTTGGAGACGGGGCTATTCGGACTATTTAGCCTGTGCCCATGTGTTTGTGTGCTGTTGCATAGGAGCGTAATTGGTGTGTGAGGACGCGGTGTGGCATTCTCATTAGACTCAGTCCTTTGTGGTGGAGGCTCAGTGGTATACTGTGTGTAGATCGCTGCTGGAAATTGCTGATAACACTTTTAGCTGTAAGAAAATCACCTTGGTGCATAGGAGAGAAAGTTTGGTGTGAAAATTGCTTCCTTCCTTATTCATTATTATGTCTTTTTGTATTCGTCCCTCTTGTACCTCCATTGCATCGGATACACAGACCCGTCATTAGAGAACCGCTGTACCTTATTAATCCGATTGCTCCTTGTGTTCACGGTACTTTTGGGGGATATATATATAAATGAAAAGGGTCTAGTCAGGATACTTGAAGCTAGAGTGAACTGTACCTTTCTGCTTCTCGGGTTGTATAAGTGAAACAAAAGCAATTTGGTTAAGTTTAAGTAGAAAATAAGAGAAAATCACCTGTAATGGGATTTCACTGGCACCCAACATAGTTATTTTATGCACTTCACTCAAGCTTGGGTTAGTGTATGTGCCGGCTCATAAACGAACCTCTCGAACATGTTCTGAACAGCTGAAGTGTGCGCAGAGCTGCCAGTTTACAGATTCCTGTTAACATTCCCCCATTCGTTCTCCTTGATCTGTGAACCTGAAGTGAATCATTGTTTTGAACCACTTTGCCGATTACACTCCTACAGCTCGCCTAGCCTGACGGGCGGAGATGGACCAGATAAAAAGGTGTTACGTTTAGAAGTCGAACGGAAAAAGCCTGCAAGAGAAAACCTTGGCACACGTGGGCCTTGTTACGTGAGTCCCTGTTTTTCTGTTAGGATCAGGCCTCTAACCCTAAACACGAGTCATCTACCAGGTTCTTTGCCTTCGACACGCTGACACCAACACACACACACAGCAGGCAGAAATGCTGTGTGTCACGGGACACTTGGTTTTCTCTGTGTCATTCCCGCGTATGTCATAGTGCTGAATAATTAATATCGACTATTGAGGAAGTCCTTTCTGTGACAGAACATGACCAGACGCCCCATGAACAAACTGTCACTGTTGAAGTTGTAGATGATCAAGTCCAGGCACATTAATGCAATATATTTGTAAGTAGTTTCAATACTCATCCAATACATTTTAATCAGTAATGACACAATTATATGGCTTCAGTTACTACAAGAAACATTTTTTGTTACTAAACTGAATCAAATTCTCAAAAAAAAAAAAAAAAAAAACACTAAAAACCTTTTTGATTGGGAAAAATTAAGAAACCAATCACACAATGACCAATGAAGAAATACAATAAAAGCCATAATACTGCACATAGCACAGTAACTTCCAGTAATACACTGTGGTGAAAATACACTTTATTTTTACTTATATTCCATAACCTAGCAGTCACACCCTGACATTTAGCTTAGTCAGACCTCAGCTTTCATCAGTTTACTACAGAAAACGTATTGTCCCAGTTAGCTGGCTATTAGCAGCCTGCTAGCTAAGCTAACAAGTTGACCTCTGGTGACCCCAGCAAAGCCGGACACATCAGCTGCTCTGCTAACTTAGGTTAGCCAAGTTCCGCACAGCCAGCGATAACTGCTGTCAGCCCCCTGGCCGGCCTGGGGCCCCAACCGGTCGCCGGTCTTGCCTCTGCTTCCCACACGTCTGGTCCTTGTGCCAAACTGTTAGGTTTTTCAGACGTTCGTCCACTGGACTCTTTCAAACTTCCAAAGGACAGTGAGGAAACTGATGGACCAGTGTCAAAGCAGCAGTAACAGTAACTGCATGAGTCTGACAAGGTTACAGACAAGGTTAATACAGTAGCTTTTCTGGAACATTAAGCCAAATCGCATGAGTTTCCCCAAAAAAATGGAGGATGGCCAGTCGTCATGGAATTACATGTGTATGAATTTTACGTTTTCAAAGTCAAACTTTAAGTCGATATTCATTACAAGTGTTCAGAATTATTTGACTGAAAAGCGACAGCACTGATGGGCTTTACTCTCCTCCTTTCTGCTGCTGGTGATGGGGTTACATCTTGCTCAGCTGAAAATTTCCCCCTCCTTCTTTTGGGGAGTGCGGCCCCCGGTTATCGCAGTGTGAGCGCTGCTGACGACACCACGCAGCGCAATAATGTTGGCACTGAGGAGAGAGGGGATTAGGTGAATCACATGGGATCTGAGTGCAGTGCCATCTTTTTCAGAGATGGGAATTTGATTCATACGGGGAGAGGAGTTAGTGGAGAACGCTACGGTACGAGAGACACCGGCTGATCTGAAATTCTCCCTCCTTCTGAAAATTGAATGTGGCAGCTTGTAGATAAGGGCTTATTATCTCCTTCACTCGTATCTGCCTCTCACTTTTCATACCTCCCCCCCCCGCTCTGTCACAATGAAGGCAACTGGAAAGTGAGTGACATATTGAGTGCAAAGATCGGATGAATGACATTTTTCCCCGTTTCCGTGGCAACTCAATAATTGCCTCACCTGTAATGCAGAAGTGAGCATACATTACCTGAATGTGAACAAATTAAAAAATGCGTGGCGTAATAGAAGAAGTGGTTAAAGATGTGAACCTTGACAATAACAAAAATGCACCTGCTCGCACAGAAACCAGGGTTTCGCTAATGTGGGAATCACTGTCACCGAGGTTATGGAAGTGACATGTTGCCAGGAGAGTTTTTCCAAACCGGGTGCACCCCAGTAGCACTGCAGTAGCAAGTGTCACTCCGCATGAAGTCACGCTTGAATCTGTGGAGGACACTCCTCAGTAAGTGTAAGTTACATAAATAGGATATGATGATATGAAGCGTGAGACGCCACCCTCGATCAGAAACTGGGAGGAAGCCGCGGTCACCGTGGCTGCCAGCAGACACCTTTACTCACTAATCTGGTCTTTTTCTGTTTCTGCACACGCACTACAGTGGCGGTTCTGTTCATCCCCTTGTGACGTTCTGGCCGTCTGTGCCCCACCTGTCCTTCACACCTTTAAGGGTCAAAGACGATCATGAAAAGGAATCAGTCTAAAGATCAGATCAGTTTTGCTTTAATGGTAAATGCATCTATTAGAAACACAGTCGTGTGTTTTCCATTATTTAATCAAATGTGCAAAATTAATTTGGGATTTTTTTAGCACTACCATAACTGATGAGACTTTTTGATTTTCATGTTCATCCCCAGAACGTCATGTCTGCCATCGTTTTGATATTTGTCTATTAGTGTGCCCCTCTGAACTCTGTCCACCCGCCTCTTTATTCTCCTTGTGTCTTTGTCGAGTTTCGATTTAAACAGCGTTCAGCCTGTTGTTTGATCCTGATTTAATGCGATTGCATGTGTGTTTGTTTATGAGAGACACGGCTCTCATGTCAGAGGTGATGTTGTGCCTGCCAGGTTCTGTCGAGCACTTCACAGATTCTATTTACAGTCTTTGTTTTTGGCGCACAAAGGCATTTTGCTAAAGTTAGTCCTTTTGTTCAATTGCGTGTTCTCATCTGCAGTGCAGTATGGATTGAAGTCACGGCGACGAGCCGGACGAGCGCTCTGATAGTGACAGTCTGACAGGCTGCTCTTGAGCTGTCGACTTGATGCCTAATTGATGTTTAATTATGGTTCTCTGCTTCTAGGTGAAACGCCTGAGATGAAAAAATGTCACTGCATGTAAAAGCTTTCTGTTAGTTTGTGTTTACAGCCAAACAATATCTGTCAATACACTGATCCGCACAAGATAAAATTATAAAAAGGCTGAATTTGGACCAAAACAGGCTTATTACACACATGTGCTGAGTTTCTAAGCATGTTTCATGTTGTCATGATTGTTAAAGCATATCCTCATAATATCCTATTTCACAAATGTGAATGACTCGATGACAATACATCCATCATAACCATTAAAATCTGCCATGCTGATCTGACGTAATACAACATTTGAAGGAAACGTGTCCGTGTCATGCTGTGTAATGGCAGCTCTGAGTGCTGTCCACTGTGCATGGCTCATCTGGTGGCTCATCGTGCACGCCACATCCTGTAAAAGTGAGCTTCATGGCTTTTCCTGCAAACACTGCGTAAATGGTTACACACCGCCATCTCACGGACGCACGCAGGAAAAAATTAATTTCCTGTGGAATGAAATGGCGCCCCCTGGTGTTCAGAGAAGGGTCCAACTTCATTTTTGCTTTTAGTGTGTTTTTCCCCATCAAACCTGGGGGGTCGGGGGGTCGGGGAGACGAAAAGGGCCAAAATCTTTCAAGGGCTTTAAAAAGTTGTGTGAAAGCCTATCAGTACATCTTGTAGTTACCCAGGCCCGGAGTGACTAGTTTCACTTTTGGTTTAGTGTCAGAAACTGGTTTTACAAAAACACCACCTATACTTAGCACCGGTTATAACTACACTGTCGTACTTACAGTATGTGAACAAGGTTTTCTTTGGTATTAGGTCTCAGCATAATGTTTATTTGACATTTAAAAATGGATAAAAGCACAGGAAACAAAACACAGCTTAGAAACAATCAACTGATTGTGAGTGTAACGTGTTTTCTTTGAGAGGCTGCTGCTGCCAAGTCCCAGTCTGACAATTAGCAGAACTGTTTACCTGCAAGTGAAGGTGAACGGATCAGGCACATACTGTCACAGTAGGCTCGAGTACAATTTTGAATATTCAGAGACAAATATTCTACTTTTACTCCACTGTATTTATTTAATATTACTGTAGTTTCTGGTTTCTATTCAGATCTGGATATATAATCCAATATACAGGATAATCATACGACTTTATTGTTCCTCACTGCAGAATTCAAAAGCTACCCCAATTATATTTGGACTATTGAAAGATTATAGAAGGACATTAAAATTGCTCCATCATTGCCAGCTGCAGCAAGAAAGTGATGAGGTTGTGAAAAAAGTTCTCCTTAGTTTTCGAGTGATTTCACTGAATGATGCCACGAAGTTGTTAGACTGCAACCTAACGTACCTACTACTTACGAAAATTTAAACTATCTCCTAAATATCTGATTTACTCTCTGTAAGTTGTCTGGTGTTTCCTTGACCAAAACCACCACAGTGGGAGGAGGAGTTTGTTCTATTTCTTTGTTTCCTATTGTTAACCCTCTGGAGCTCATTAAGTAGGAATGTCATTGTTATTGTCACGAGGAATTCATACAGCCCTGTGGCTACAACATCTCCTCGTCTTTGTGTACATTCTGAAGCAGCTCAGTGAGCTGCAGTGTGGGAATGAAATAGTGATTCGCCTTTGGCTTCTGTAATCCTATCTGTTCCTGTGTGTGTGTGTGTGTGTGTGTGTGTGTGTGTGTGTGAGCTCTGTGTCATCTTTCTGAACTGTGTGCAAATGAATGACGAAGAAGCTCACCTGTCCTGCCTTGGTTGATATTGGAGAGTCATTCACAAAGGTTTTCCTGTCGAGTCTCACGACTATTGTTGAAGGATGTAAAGAAAAACAGGAGAGTTACTCATTCAGCCAGACTCACATTTTCCTCCAGATGCCTCATATTCAGACTGTATTTCCTTCCACTGGTGTAATGGAAATATTAACAAATGATCAGGTAATTTAAGGCATCTACTATTAAAAGCTTTTATAAAACGGACCTCCTGGAATCAAGGACAGATCAAACATGGCCTCACTTGATCACAACATAAAACCAATTAAACCAAAGAGCTAAAGCTGAATTACAGTAAATTATGTTGTTTAGTTTTACTGTTGGATTTTATCAATAAACTCTGATGTTTAACTAGCCTCCTACAAAAAAAAAACCATATTGCTGCTCACAGTAAATACAGTAAATAAAATGTGATTATGAATGCATGTAGGGGATCAGTTCTGCGTCATATATGCTGTAGGGTGCATTAGTGAAGAGGATGTTTATTTGTCTCCTGTTCATGGAAGCATGCTAAAAGATAATGATGCATTGAATGCATCCAACATATTCTCTTTCGGCTCTTTTTAAATATTCAAATATTACATACTATATCAAAAGGTTCTCGTGATGAAGACACCGTGTGTCTTACTGTGTTTTTTTTTTCTCTCGTGTGTGGCCTACTATGATTCAAATAGCTGTAACCACAGTTATAACGCCTGTGAGGGCAGCAGATGCTACCTCTTTCTCACTGAGACACACACGAACAGTTATGGTAGGACCAGGTTTGCTGAAAAGGCAGCGATGTTTTTAACAATGCTACAGTATGAGGATATTTTATGCTATTTACATATTGTTTTATAATCTCTGTCTAACTGTGTAAACTTTAAAAACAACCCATTTGATATTTTTACGGTTTGGTTGAGGCGATTCGTGGACAGTTAACAGGCTCAAAACATCACAGTTTTCAGTGACAGCACTTTCACACACAGAATGTTTGGACCATGAATGGCTCTGACTCCATTCCAGTGATTCCACTTCGGAATTTGAAAGTTCCTCTTTACTCTGCTGGGCCGAGCTGAAGGGAACAGAGTTTCATACACGCTCACACACACAAACACACTCACACACCCACCATGAGGAGGAAGTATAGCCTGTGACGAAGTCAAGAGTCCGCAGAGAGAGAGAGAGAGAGTGTGTGTGTGTTTGTGTGTCTGTGTGTGTGAATGTGTGTCTGGAGAGAGTCAGAGTGTGAACAAGGACTTTAGGAGTTCACTGATGTGCTGTATGGAGTTCTGCTTCAGTTGCTCCTGAGTGTGTGATGCGAGACTAACCTGTGCTGAGGATGGCGTGTCTGAAGGAGAGTCTGCTGAGTAACTTTTGTAACTGGGGTGTAACTGCTGTGCTGATTGTAAAGCCTGAATGGCTGATGTTGGCGTTGCTGTTCATGTGAGATGAACGTGTGAAGCGGTGCATGCATTTAAAGCTTCCCATCGCGAGTGGCTAGTTGCGTGTGTGTGAGAGCTGCTTGCTACAGTGCAGTGATCGCTCCGTCTCGTAGGACGTGTGCATGATGCTGTGTGACATTAATAAGGTTTGTCAGTGAGCGTGAAATGATGCACTTGTGGCACTAACACTGTGGTGTGCTCTAGTTAGTGTTTGCGGCTACGTACGTGATGGTATGTGCAGACTAGTGTTTGCATGAGTGCACGTGTGTGTCAGGGCGATGTACCGGCGTTCACCCTGTGCCAGAGGAAGGGTTCATTTCGACTTCAGTGAGGAAGTCATCAGGAAACTCCACGCCAACAACCACAGCCATGCTCCCAGGTTAGGACACACACTCTCACGCCGCATCACATTTAAAGGGAGACGTTGCCTTGCTTCTGATTCAGTCCTTGTAGTTAGCCCGGACTGTCGAGTCCCTAAACTTCTCCTATTGCTGAGCGTATCCAGTCTGTGTGTAGTCTTACTTCCTTTTTTCTATATATTAAGCAATCTTTTCACATTTTTCAGCATTATAGTAATCCCTAACTGGATTGTGGTTAGATGCATCACCACATGTTTGGGGGAGAAAATCTAGTTTGTCCTGGTGTGATGGTTTTGAGGTTTGAGAGTTTTGCAAAGTTGGGTTTTGAACAGGTTGTAAGCAGCGCCTGTGCAGTTACAAGAAGCATGTAGTTTGCCATTCAAATAAGTCTGGATCTCGTCACATAAATTTGGTTATTATTATTTTGCCACAGTGTAAAAATAGTCTAGACTGGGTATGACACCAAAAGGTCTGGAGCTGTCGGTCAAAGATATTCTTTTTTTTTTCAGTTGTTTTTTTTGTGAACAGCAGTGACCAAATTTTACAAATTCGAACTAAAATAATGAACAATAAATAATAAAATATATTCAGAAAATGCCAGCCACCCTAAAACAGAGCTAAGCACTGTATTGTATGTCGATAATATCTTATCTCACCTGCATAATGTAATGGTTTATTTTCCTATTTGCTCTCTTGTGATAAGACATACAGCACATCTACTGTATAAACATTATGACCCACAGTCTTATCGTTGCAGTTTTGACTTTAGTGTCTTTTATTTGACTCGAGACCTTCAGTTGAGAGGGAAAATAAGCAGAAAGTAAAGCACAACATGGTCCAAACTGGTAATGACCTTTCATGAAGACTGCTTTTGAATGTTTGAGCCAGAGAAGAACTAAACCAGTGTGAAAAACTAGGCTGGGTCTGATCTCAGGAGAATTGTGGGTATTTTAGCTCAGCCAGAGGCACATCAGAGGCTGCAGTTGCAAGTTTTAGGGGACGTGAAACAGAACTGAGGAAGGAAAACACAAGAAAATTAACCTTAAGCTTTGTCGACGCACATAAACAGAAATGTTCATTCTTAATATTTTAATATCAAATAGCCCAGCTTGTACTCATGTAGGTCTGGAGACACTCTGGAGACCTCTGGCAGGGTGGCTTCCACCTCTGTGATTAAGGGTTTCCTGTGGAAAGTACAGGCCTGTCCAGAAAAAAGCAGAAGTGCACAGGTGGTTTCTGAACTTGGTTGCATGAAACAGTGGACAGGTAGACCTAAAACCGCATGAGCGCGGCGTATAAATTCTCAATGACGGCTTCCTCGCGCTATTCTGCGTGTGGCTCTGTTGGTACGTAGCATATATGCAGTTTGCATGTGTCCTTCCTGGTATGTGGATGTGCATGATTTAGCCGCCACATTGTGTGTCTCTCATGCGTGGATCATTTCTCACATGTCCTGCTGGACCAGCTAATCTCCCAGAGTGATGGGCTTAACTAAATATTTGGACAGTGACCCGGATTCCTATGGCATAAAAACAAAGGTCACCGCTCCTTTTCAAAACATAATAATCCTGTCCTCAGCTGTGTGTTCAGCAATCCAATGTGCAAACCGGGAGCAGGAACATACGAAATGTTTAGGAGCAAAAAATCAAGTGCACTCAACGAACTTGCAGATATTCAATTTATATTTTGTGCGACTCCTTCTCTGTAATTAATTACATGCAAGTGTTTTTAAAACTTCCTTTCAGTTCAGGAAGTTGCAAATCACTTCGCTATTACTGTCAGCAAATGATAAAATCACATCTTACAACAGATCAAACATTAATTTAATAAGATCAATAAAACAAAAAGTATAAAAAAAACATTCTGTCAGAGTTGCCTTGGCTTTGTCTGCATGAGAACAGGTTCCCTGTAAACACAGAGTAGTATTAAATCACAGGAATGGGTTCAAATCCAAATTAGGCCACGTGGTTCTTACTGTTTGTAGACCGTAAATCCAACATGCTTCTCTCTTTAGAAGCTCTTTTACAATGTCACGTCCCCATGGGTTGGGCATAACTCTCTCTAATCCCAAAAACTTAAGAGTAAACGCAGATCATGTTTTTTATACCATAGAATAATCACCATTTCCATTTCCTGTTGCTCCTTTATGTTCAGCTGTTTTGTGTTTAAGCTGATGTTTGTTGTAGTGGTCCACATGAGCATTTGAGCAAAGTGACATTTGCGGTCATTCAACTTATTAATTCCTCGATTTCGTGCTTCCTTCCTGTGAGGATGATAAAAAGCTTTAGTACTAAAAACATTTGGACAACCACCAACCACAAATATCCTTAGAAAGTTAGTTTGTTGTTTTAATGGGCTCTGTTTATGTTGGCCGGACCAATAAATCACCAGAATTTCTGTAGTTAAAAACAAGGCGAAGTTTATCTTTTCTCAAGAAGTATTGTTGTATTCTCATATAAAAGATATTCTTTTGTCTGTCATGTCTTGATCGCTCCCTTTATGAAGTACTTGATTGAGATTTCTCTCATCATAACAAATTTCTATAGCCTTAGGTTTCAAATCTTTTAAATTTCTATACTAATTAATTCATTCATTATGACAAACCTGAATGAATGATTGAGACATTTAATCATTTATGCTCATTTACTGATATCAACAGCTCCAAAATTTGCATCTACTCTGTACTTTATTCTAAAGTTAACAACAACAACATTGGATGTGTGCTAATAATGTAATCTCTAAAATTAAAGATATTCTTTTCTTGGCCTGTATAAAATATGAGGATATAATCTCTGAACCTCTAACTGAACATAGATCATGATCAAAAGTATTGCAGTTAAAAAAAAATCTGTGTTCCCACAAGCCCATAAATAGATTTGCATTATTGGATGCAAATGGGACAACCCTCCCCCAATTCTGAGATTGTAAATAATATAAATTGCCAAATATTAAATAATTGGATTTCAAAATAAATGCAATAAATGTCCCCAATATATAACAGGCGTTCTATTCTTAGGAACTATTAAGAATAACGTGCAGATTGTTAGTGGACAGACTTTCCTCATCTAAGACCATAAATGATTCTTTAGGTAATTTAATGTTTGCGACTAGTTTCTGCTACGTAGGAAGGGAGAGTTTTAAATTGACTCAGTGGTTCAAGTAATGACCTTTTCCTTGAGCCAATACAGTAGGTCGTCCTGCCAAGTTGGTGAGACTTTGGAATTTAGGAAGGAAATTAAAATCTGTGATGGTTGGTTGTTCCACTCCTAAAAGGATAAACAAAGTTTTTGTTTCTGACTCAATCCTATTCAACAGAACATCCTTATTCTCTAAAATCGCACTGGTTGGGTTAGACAGTTCATTTGAATCTCTTGATTGGAATTTAATAGCCTCTCTTTCTGTAGCACTAATATTATAGCTTTTAATAGTCAGAGTACTATTAAATAGGATTTATGCTTGAGTTTATTTTGTTCGTCCACTGTTGTATCATTCTGAGTAATATTAAGAAAACCAACCAAAAGATAAAAGGAAAGAAAACAAAGGTTGTGAAATATTTGTTTTGTTTCATCTGCATCTCGTTCATATTTTCATTTTCGTACCCTCATTTTTAAAACTGGAAAATGCCTCTTCCATTGTTGCTTTAATTCTAGACACAGTTCATCAGTATGATTTAATTTCTTTAACTTAACTTTCAACATTTGTCCTAATTTGTTCTACTAAATCTTTTGATTGATGTTTAGTAAAGTCAGGTCCAGTAAACTTGTTTTTTAAAGACTTCTTCTGTTTCTGCAAAAGGTCAAGCTTCTCATTTCCCAAGGTTGTTTGTCTTAAATCGTGATTAGCATGCCAGTATTCAGACAGTGAAATTTTACATTTAAGTTGCATAAAACTTCCCAGTGTGTCGGGATCACTAAATAAAAACCGTGATCTTTGCATGCTTTTGCATTGAAAATAAGGGGCGTCTTATCTTTCCAGGACATTACACGCGTGCAAGACTTCGATCCCAGAAGTAAATCAAATAATGCACAAATATTAACTTACCAAACCCGGAGCAGGAATATACAAAATATTATACAGCTAAAATTCCAGTGCGTACTGAATTTCAGATCTTTAATTTATTAATAGTCACTGCTTTTATTTGTACAGAGAGTTTCATTGGTGCTGGTTCCCTTTAAATGTTCAGCTTCTGCTGCAGGTTACATTTAGTTGGTTACACATCAGAATGTACCGTGCAGTATTTACTCTGATTTGTACAGAACAGCAGTGTTGCATGCAACATGATCGTAAATGGTCACTAAACCAAAAACAATGTCTTAAATAGAGATTTGGAGTCACAGTTGTTGGCAAAATGACCCTGAACGGCCTTTAAAATGTCATCCACAGCTGCAGGACTCTTGTATCCAACACTATGTGCTGTGCAATTAAAGGAAACAAAACAGACCCTGAGGCTGCTGCTCAGCTTCGCCTTATGTTTCATTGCATGTTAAATAGCTGTCAGCGTTTCAAACCTGATTTCTTTACAGTGTGTGACCCATTTTCCTTTTCAGTGCAGGACTTTTAATAGCAGTGTTTTGTATTTGCTTGCCCATGGGTGGAGTGCAGCACTGTGTTGTAGAGTTTGCGGTTCAGCAGTATTTTATTTGCAGTGCACTTTTACTTACATTATAATATGTTGTTATGGAGATGGATACACAGAAGAATGTGGCAAGACTCGGTCGTGGTTAGAGCTTTTTGATTTTTGAGTGACTCGCCAAAGTTGAAATTAGACACCAGCGCTGTGAAGTGGCTTTCACAGTGATAATGGTGATTATGTCAATTAAGATAATGAGGAGGAAGATAAGTGATAGAGTGTAACTAATGGCTGGGAGGATCACAACAGACGATGGTGACTAATGACGATGATGGTCCGGGTTCAGATGACGGTGCACAACATCAAAGGCAGTTTTAGTTATTTAAGAAGAAGCCGATCCTTCATTTACAAATTCTCACGGAAAAGCGGCGCAAACTCCAAATTAAGTACATGCGATATTTCAAGGGGCCATAACTAAACACTGGCAGTGTCCCGAATCACATCTACTCACTCGCTCCCTACGCCTGCCATCATGTACACAAAGTATTGAGCCGTCATTTCACCGTTGTCACACTGCATCACTAACAGCTGATTTTAGCAGAAAGTAGTGTAGCATGGTGGGATATTTGGGGGATGAATGCACCATGTAGTGAATAGATTACACACCACTACAACACTGACTACGTAACTATCCTCTGCTTTTCCATCATTAGCTCGGCGTACAACGATGTGTTTAACTGAACGGATTAAACTAAATACAAGTGCAGTGAGCCACAAAGGGAAGTCAGGGTCTGTGAGCAAGAGTTGCCAGACTCTGTGCAGACTGGGGAATAAAATGGAAAAGAGAAACCACAGTGCAGTGTAGCAGCGCAGGAATGTCATTTTTTTTCAAGCAGCGTCCTGCTGAGTTCCCCCGTCTGCGTATTATTTTTCTTGCCATCTCTGCTGTTATATTCTCTCTCTTCCTCTCAGTTAAATGCAGGTTTCACTTCTGCACTTTCGGTTCAAACGTGTCCGTCACCCTGGCACCCTCTGCTGCAGTTTCTCACCCACCCACCCACACTGACACAGGCCGCCTGGAACCCCTGTTCACCAGCATCCTCACCGCAACCATCATTTCACCTTCGGCCAGTTCCTGCTGTGTGTTTTCACCCGTCTAATATGGGTCGTGTGTTTAGACCGTAGATGCCTGCGTACAGGAGCGTCTGCTACAGTAGATGACTTTGTAGCCGCATGTGCATCCATAATGACTTGGCACAGGCCCCGATTACATTGGTGGCCTCGTTTCTATTAATAATTGCTGCATCGTTGGATTCCTGAGTTTCTTTTTCTTCATAAAAGGTCAGAGGATACATTAGATTCTCATCGTGGTTTATTCTCCATGTAATGTTTGTTTATATGAATTAAAGTTTAGGACCAACAGTGGTTTATGGACATAATTCTGGCAGTTTGTGTTTGTTGCGGCTGTAAGGCAGAATATCAGGCTCCTCAAGAAACATGATTCAACCCAAGAATAAAGTTTCCATTGTGGGGCAGTGGGAAATCAACAAAGTTAGATTACAGTATACACTCACTGGCCACTTTATTAGGTACACCTGTACAATCTGATGTAATCCAACACAGCAGCTCTGCCATGAATTTCACTTTTACAGTGGGATAATTCCTGGCTGGCCTGTTTAAAATGAATCAGCAGGCAACATCAACATTAGAACCACCTCTTCTTATTATGACAGTTGTAACTTAAAAACTTAAAAGAAATTATATTATAACCTGCCTGTAGTTTCTATACACAAATATGCTGTGGAGGCATCCAGCTGTCATACTGCACATTTACTGTACTCAGACCTCAGTTTTTACCATTAGCAGCCATATTGAGTTTGCATTTCAAAATAAATTTTGACTAACTAGTGGGTAATTTAGGTAATTTTTTGATTTCAAGCAGAATATTATAGCATATCTTGATCCTTAAGAATCATTTCGTAGCTTTGGAGCATTGTAAGCACGCAGATTAGGGAATAGTGAGGACCGTGATTGCTCAACTTGTGTTTTCTCCTATAAGTTTCCAGAACCAGTATGGAGATTGTTGAAATTGAAGCTATTATTAAGAAAAATGAAGAAATGCAGCAATCTGCAGTTGTTTAGCAGCAGCCCACATCTTTATTGAGACATTGTCACTCAATCCTCACACTCACTGTGGGTGAATGAAGTTAGAACAGGCCTGATCATGTGTGTATCATCGAATAAATGATACTCCCATTACCCTCGTACTTCAAGCATAAATCCAGGTTTACTGTAGGTGTGTGTTTGGATGGTGTAGCAACTTGTTAGTTGTGACTCAGTGTCTTCATATTGCATCATTTCAAGTGAAGCAGAAGCAACATTGGACAATTACCAGTGGTTTAATATTAAGATAATTTTTTTTCAAAAACAATGATTAGGTTTATACATGTTGAGTCCCAGATTGTAAAAGTAGAACATCAGCTCCAGCGGAGTTTTACAGCTTTGCTTGGTAGGAAATGTCTGGTCCAACATGCGCATGTTTGGACTAGCTCGGCTAATGAAACTATTTTTAGATATTTCTGCTGGAGATTTGTGTAGGCAAGTTGTACTGCGATCGTTGGAGCTTCAAATTCAGCTTCTATTTTTGCCCGCTCTGATGGGATCCCTCAGTCCGCTCATCCATCCTTCTGGGGCATTTCAGAGCTCTGGCACATTTCACCAAGCTGGCTGGTTGGACAGGAATGTTTTTTTTCAGCATCCATCACTCTCCATTTCTTGCTTGGTCCTAAACACTTGCGAGTGTTTTTGGAAAATGTTTGTCTCCAATACACTTCGACGAGACTTCCTACTAACGATGTAGCGAAACAGGTGCATGTTATCTGAGTACGTTAGTAGAATTACTCATTTAGTACCAGAACAAAATCCAATTCCAGTGTGCGCTAAAGAAATAATATTTAAACCTTGGCTAACACAAACAGGAGGTGTTACCATGGCACCTATGTTTTCACAGCTTGACAGACAAATGGTCGCTGGTTTCCCTTAACTATAACACACAGGAAGGAAAGACATTAATTCAAGTGTAAGAGTGTTTTTTTCCTTCCTGTCTGTGACAGGTACGTGTAAAACAAATGCCATTAAATGTCCCTCTGACTCTGCTATATTAAAATATGTCCCTGCTTCTTGCTGAAAAATGCCTCCAGGTGGCATCACTTGGAGGAACCTTCAGTTCAGATTATGCCACCTCATTGCTCAGGCTATGGAATTTGTAATCATGGTCAACCTACTTTTCCAGAGGTTCCCAAGATGATGATATCTGAACTCGTAATGATGAAAGACTCCTCCAGGTGAAAAGGTTTAAGTTCAGATGATGACACCTGAAGGAGTTTTTCAGCTAGAGGCAGACAAAGAATTTGATTTAGGGGAGTTGGGGGGAAGTTTGAAAGCATTAATGTACAGTAAAAGTCTAAGCTAAAGCCCAAAAAATTGGCCCTTTAAAGTTATAACAGTTAAGTGTTTTTAGATATTCATGGTTGGCCACACTTGGCTGCTTAAACGGCTACACACCAGAGGGTTATAGGCAAACCAGGGGATCAAACTGAGCCGTACATAAACACTTCGATGTCTATTAAGATGTTGCAGTAATTTGGGGAAAGGTTTGGACATTAATTCAATCTACTGGAATTTCATCTGACTTACTGAACCATCCAACTGAGATTTTCAAGTTTTTTGTTTTACCATCACACACTGAAAACGCTTTTTTAGGTTTTAAACCTAAGGCAAGGCAACAAGCCTTTATTTTCCCTTTTTTAGTGGTTTCCTTGCAGAAAACATACAAGGAATATGACAAAATTAAATCATAACAGAGAAATAAAGACCTATTATGCACTAGTTGCCCAGTGCCAAACAGTCCCGGTCCCTCATGGCCACGTTGTCAAAGTGTCCATGGGCAAGACACTGAAGCCAAATTGCTCCCGGTGAGTCAGGTGAACATGTTGCATGGCAACCACTGGCATCAGTGTGTGAGTGTGTGTGACACATTGGATAGAAGTACTTTAATAGGAGGGTTTACCATTTACAGGACGCTGATGTGGCTTGATGATAATTGATTTCCAATTCCCCAGAATTTCAGCAATACTTTATATTACAAAACAGTTGCATCCGTCTTCCTACACCTACAGTCACATGAATCCACACACTGGACACGGAGCTGTGCCACTTTACCAGTAAATGAGTCATCCAGTCACGGGAATCCCTTAAACACCACCATTGTCTCACGGCTAGGAAGTGGAGTCATTTCCCAATATTTGTCACAAACCTTTCCACCCGTGTTGGCTTTCTTCAAGTTGCTGTCACTGGCTGTTTCCAGTGTAGTCTCAGCTATTTGTTTTCCTGGATGTTGAACTACAGCTGAACTCCCATGAACGTTTAATGAAGAGTAAAATTGTACCAATTTCAACATACTCAACTTTAATTCCAGAATTTTTTACAAATTTATTCCTCTAAGTGAAGGACTAGAAGTCAGACCGCTCAGGTCATCAGGTGGTCGTTTTCTAATTGTATCCAGAATAAGATCCAAATCCATTTAAGTACAGAGATATTGCTAAGATTTCTGCTTGATTAGTATGTTTTGCATTTTCTTGTTTTTGTATTTTGATAATGACTAATGCTTAAAAAGTTGCGTAGAGTGTAGCTGATGGCAGACGAGCATGGAGTAGCAGGGAGAGGGGAAGCCTGCTGTAGCTGCTTTTGAAGCTCTAAAATGAGCTTATTCTCTGTGAGTGTGATATATGCATATACATTAGTCTCAAGCATTTGGTCTAAATTAACCACCTGGAGCAACTTTGTATCAGGAAATATTAGTTGCTAAAATTATCCAAACTACTCCTCATGATGAAGTAACACTGAAAGCTTGAGAAGGAAACTATGACACTGTCCAGTTTTGAAGTGGCTTTGCTCATTTACTGAATGGGATCAATTTCCAGTGAGTTCCTGGGTTGTGTGCGTCTGTGAGATTTTTATTAAAACAGGACATTCTATTCATTCACTTGATAAAGGGTTTACACGCAACATACATAAACATGTTTTAACTAAAAGATTTATTAAGGGTCTCAAGGACAGAAAAGATTGGAGAGAACAATTAAGACCTATTCACCCTCTGGATAAAAGCTGCAGAGCATCCAACATCCATTAAGCATTAAACTCAACTTTTACAGTACATAAACATACTGTGTATAAAGTGAAAGACTAGGGATGTTGCATAAAAAAAAGTTTTCACTATAGAGACACGTTCATGCACAGATATAATCTAACACATACTGTATGAAGATGGTAGTCTCCAATAATGAAGGCATGATATCTACAAAGCCCGGTGTGTTCACTTGCCCATTAAACGTCGCAGCCTGTCGTCCATGACATGTCTGCTCATCAGTCTGACAAGTGCAGCTGGATCATGGGAAAGGAATGTGGTGTCATCCTAAGCAGCCATTCTGGGGTCGGAGGGTGCACTTCCTGATGGCTTAAGTGAAACATAACACCAGGAACACGACTGACTCGCCCTCTGCGAGCGATCGTGACCAATTTGAAAACCCGTCCGTCAGTAATGAATTCCCACGAGTCCACAACCCCCTGCAGTTCTTTTGGAAAGCCACACATGACCATCTAATCACCAAATTAAAACAAAATGTAAACACAAGTGTGCGTCATAAATCCTGGTGATGCTTTGATCCTCTTAAACTCTTATTCACACATTGTCAGATTCCTTAAAGCCACGCTAGTTTGAATGGTCGTTTCCGTCTGCCTACAGTAGAAAGCTCGTAATTGCAGTGCAGTGTTTGGCCTGTGGTTGCCTTGATCTCGCACTCGACTGGATAAACAGCGTTTGTTCTCATCCTGTCCCTGAGCAGAAGGTCAGCTTCTGTTTGACACAGCAAGAACTCGGTTCAAGATACCAAGATTCAAATTTTACATTTGTATATGTTTTCATATGCAGATCGAAGACATGAGGCCTCTGTTCATTTGTAGATAAAGTTCAAAGAGTAAAGTGAGAATGTTTTTTTTTTGAGAAATTCACTAAAGCAGCAAGACATATTTTATTCAGAGGGGTCTTTGTTCCCATGGTCGGTTTTTTGTGTTGATATTTGAAGGGTAAATTGTTGGATATCATTCTTTGTCCTGTTACGCAGACCCGTGTAAAAACCCAGCCGTAAAACAAATTACTCTTAACGGGAAACAATCATTGCAAAGCGGTCCGATAACCCTGTTTATGATAGTTTGAAGCTTTTCATTATCCACAAGGATCTGAGCTTAATGCTAGAAGCTGGTCAGAGCTGTCAACCCCATCTCAGTCCATATTCTACAACTGGAGCTGTGCAACGAGACAACGTTTAAAGTTTAGTAGAGCTGCAGAAGTTAGTGAACATCTGAGTTTTGAGAAGGTCAGTGTTCGTCGACTTTGAACTAATTTAACATATTTAGTGGTCGTCTATGGTCTAGTGGGAGTTTTGAGATGAGGGAGGTTGAAGTCAAGGCTAGAACAAAATATTAGCATCAATCAGACAGTGAGACACGAGAGACATAAGTACGGACGCATGTGACAATCCTTAAATCTTGGTGTTAGTTCCGTGTAAAGACAGCGGCTAAATTCTGAACATAACTACATTAACTTAATAAAATCAGTGCATCAAAGGGACTGTGCAGGTGAATGTAAATCCAATCATTATTTTTAAATTAGCAATCAAAAAAATCTACAGTAAGTGAAGAATAATATCCTATGGAACCCATATTCAAGGCCTTCTGAAAGGGCTTCGAACCCACTTTTGGAACCGCCAGTACAGTTTATTGTTTGTGGGACATTTTTAAAGTCAGTCTTCCAATGTGTAAGTTAATGCTAAAATGAGACTTGGAATCATCCCCTCTCACAACCCTTTGCATATTCATCATTAGTGTATTCATGAGTTTTTAAACCGGATGCCCTTCCTGCTGCATCCCTGCATTTTACACCGGCTCTGGCCCCTTGGTGGCTGGGCAGCGTGGATTGTGTTAGCATACTAAAATATACCTTTTAAAACATGTTAAAAGTTAGAAACGGTTGCTTTAGACAAGAAATGATTTGTTAAATGCTTATGGGCTGTATGAGCTCTGTGTAGAGTGGAAGGAAGAATGCTTTAAAATCTTCTGTTGAGCTGTTTTCAAAGACTCCTACTATCATTCACAAAGCTGAAATGTCAGAAGCAGCGGATCCTGAAACAAGTCAGTGATCCAAGGCACAAAGCAACGACAACTCCAGCCTTTGACTTGCTGTAAATACCGTTAAAAACCTGTGAATAGATTTGAGGGAGGCGGCGCATAACCAGCTACATTGGTAGAACAAAATACAACGCACTCAACTGTATCTCCTGTTACTATCCTCTGGGTTTTGGGCGGTTAGTCAAACCAAACAAGTTATGTAAAGATGGTATTTTGATCTCTTTTCATTGTTGATGAACAATTTTCCTTTTACAAAAGCCTTAACCACTGGTTTAATTATGACTGATCTAAGTAGTAAAATTAACTTGTCAGTGGGTTCAACCAACCATAAAACGTACCCTGTATTGTCGGACTATAACAATGGCCTGGATGCGGATAATACCCAAGTCCCAAACTGATCTCATTCATATACTTGGACATGTCATTGTGTTTTTACACTTCAATACAATCAGCTCTTTGAGTAAAGGGACTTTTCCCCCCCTCTTTTCTTTGTTCAGTTTCTTCTTACAGCACAAATATCCATCATAACGCTGTGACTCACGACTGCACGGACTCTCACGTGGATGTGACTGATGCGTTGGATTAACAGTTGCTGAACACTTGAAAAACATAGAACCCAGCTCCCGCTTCCTGACAGTGTTGCTCACATGTGGTTCATTTGCTCCAAAACTAAGATTAGTGAGAACTTTGTTGTGGTTGTTTTTTTTCCCCCTCGAGCTTTACGCTGTGGCTACCGTGTGAGTTTAAGCCTGGCTTGTAAACGAGAGCACGGTTACATTGACATTCTTTGCTGCTTCTTCACATCTTTTCTCACTCCCAGCAGTCAAAAAATAAACTGATACGTCTACATTCTCAAGAGAAGTCTTGGCTCGAGCACAAACCATGCTTCGTTGCTGTCTTTATTAAAAGCCTTTTTGGACAGATCTTTGGTCCTGGGGACATTTCCCTGGCCCTGCTGTGAAAATGTTTGGAATATCCCTGGTAGTGTATCTCATCTTCATCTACAATGTTAATGTGGAGCTTTCTGTCTTTTATAAAAGTTAAGAGAGAGACAGACGGTTGACGTATGTATGTGTGTGTGTGCGTGTGTTGTGGATGACTAAACCCGTCTGCACCGGTTCCAGAATTAGTCGTCTTTGCACGTGATCATAACACACAAAGGATTGACCGGAGGGCAGAGCAGTCAAGCATCGAATGCACAGCGCAGGCCTGCATGTGTACGCATGTATGAGGCACAAACACTTACAGTGAAACAGAATTCACATTTACGAGAGAAGCACCCATACCCAACTTCTGTATTCCTCTTGAGTGTCTGAATGTGTGGAGTTTAGGTTAGTAAGGAGACTTTTTCTTCGCTATAAAATGTCACATCAAATTCCAGCCAGCTGATGCAGGATTGAATTCAAAAACAAGGTTTCAGCTTCCCAGCGACTAACTTAAGCCAGACTGTAGATCACACATGACACACACTAATGTCAGCTTCTCTCCTGTGCTGCTTCCTTAAAATTGTACTTGTGACAAACCAGGGTTTTGTTTTTGGGGCCCTTCTGTAACTTAAATACCGAGTCGTTTCGTCTCCTCACCACTAGGTGGAGTCAAGCATTCAGAGCAGATTGTGTTTTGCCCTTTTTCACTCCTTGAATTTGTATCAGCCTCATGACCAGCCGCATGTTGTTTAATACAAGAAAGCATCTTAAAACTACTGAAACTTTTTTCTTTGGACCTTAGTAATTCATGTTTTGTAAACTTATAATCCTTGATCTTAAATGCTGAGGTTTGGAAAAATGCTTAGATCTATAATAACATCCGAAGATAGAAAGCACACAAAGCTTTGTGCATTCTGTCGCATACATGGTTTAAAGTAAAGAATCAGTTTAAGTTTTATTCTAATAAAGAGCTTTTATTTTGGAGAATAGTGTGTTTCAGGTGCAGTTCTCAATGACATAAACAGAAATGGGTCAGTGAAGCAGGATAAATACACAATTTACCCAAACACTTGGCTCCAAAAGAAATATTTGTGACATTTACACAAATACTGGATATATTTGCTGGAGTTTTTGGTTAATAGTTGTTATTGTAACTTCGCTCCTCCTGCTATATTATGCAGATATGAATTCCAAAAAAGTCAAAAGTTAGCTGAAAAAAATGTTTGAATGGACACTGTGCACTCCAGCTTATCACTCTGTACGTCTTTTTGTCATGTTTCACATATTATCACTTTGTGGTCAAGTTCTTGATGTTGAAAACGCAACAATAAATAAGAATGGACAAAAGTCATAAACACCTGATGGACTTGGTGGAAACTACAGACAAACCTAAAAAATAATAATAATCCTAAATGTCAGTTCAGTTACTCGTTTCCTGGTCAGCGTATTTTTGCTTACTGTGACAGACTAATGCAGGTAGAAGACATGCAGTCAGTTGATGTGATTCCTACAACCACTGGGAGTCGTCCCCCCCCCCCTCTAATCTTCTCCCTCTTAACAATCTGTCCTGGGATGACTTCTATCTATCTTTAACATCATATGTTTTTGCTTCTTTTCCTGTTTACAGTTTTGATGTAGAGAATGGCCCATCTGCTAGCTGCAGCCCTCTGGACCCCCAGGCCTCCCCCGGCTCGGGTCTGGTCCTCCACACTAACTTTCCCGGTCACAACCAGCGCAGAGAGTCCTTCCTCTACCGCTCTGACAGTGACTATGATCTGTCACCCAAATCTATGTCACGAAACTCCTCCATCGCCTCTGAACTGTAAGTAGAAACACATGCAAATCCGCACAGTGAGCGCACACAACAGCACACAACTATTTTAGGACACGAGCAGAAGAGGACTACAAACATGGCTGTGGATACTTATGGAAGTAAATAACTACAGTGATTCGAAGTGTGAAATATTATCACCTCCTAAAGCCACGATATTTGCTCGTTTTGAGTCTATTTTAAGTAGAACCATCTAATTGCATAAATTTGCTGTCAACAGCTCCTGTGGAATCACGCCTGAACATTTTTGACGGAGGCTCATCTTACTAACGATTCATCCACTGCAAACATTCACGTCATCATAATATTTATTTGAACATTTGTAGGAAGAAAAAGACAAACTTCCATGAAGTCAGGCACAAAAAAACAATACATGTTTACATTTGGTAAAGTTTTATACCATTTTCAAACTGAATCATATCATCTGTATATCAGTGACATAATATACAAAGGAATTCTGTGATTTACTGTCTTATCCCCCGATATTAAGTGATCGTAGAGGATACTGTATCATAAATCATTTTGTTAACGCACAAGTATTTGCAATTTGAAGTGACCACTGACTACAAACAGTGTTCTGGTCAATTTCTGGTGCTTGATTTGATTCGGCTTTTCAACCTCTGCTAGTTTGGGTTTCTGATAATTTACATCACATCTTAGTTGTTGCTAAGCCATTTCCAAACAACACGGGGTCTATTATGATGTAGAGCAGGGTCCGATGAGGGTCCTGTTCCTGCACTGCTACCCCCAGACCCCCCAGCAGAGGCTCTGGAGACACAGGAGTCCCTCAGTGAGCACCACAGTACTGTCGTCTCCTGATGTTTGGCGTCACAGTAATTTAAAACCCACAGGAGAGTAATTCAGTATTTTTGCCTGGTCCTTGTTTACAAAATCCTCTTGCCTTACAAGGATACATTCCATCAGAACAAACCCATAACCGTCCCCTCATACTCCTCCTCCCTATTTGGGCTCTGTTAATTAGAATAGTGGGGCCGGCCGGGTTATGAAATTATTACTTATTGTTGTTGTTTAACATTTTTGACCAAGCTGGCAGAAAGTACTATGTGTAAAACTTGGAGAACCTGACATTTAACGTGGATTACCACATCTGTTTTGTGTGTGTGTTTTGTTTTTCAGACATGGTGATGACTTGATCGTAACACCTTTTGCTCAGGTATTTATTTGACACACTCAGATTGTCTAAACACTTTCATTTCCACCACATTCACAGTACAGCTGCCAAAACTGTTGAGGCAGTGTAATCACGGCCATGTACAAATTTCAGAAGCCTCGTTCGTTGACGCATAGCGTTGTGCTTTCAAAAATAATCACATTTAATTAATTTTAACTGAATTACATTCATGTTCACAATTCTAAAGTCACTCTGAGATCCAGGGCTCTGTGGAAGTTAAGTGACGATGGCTCTTTATAACTCTGGCTGAATGTTGAGGGTTGTTGTCATGCAGCAGAATGAATTGGAGACTGATCAGACCACTAAGATTATACTGCATAATGTAAAATACTTAATCTGTTTGCACAGTAGTTAGGTCTTAATGTTTTACTAACAATTATTTCCTTCTCTTTGCTCCTGCCTGTCTGTCTAGGTTCTGGCAAGCCTTCGCAGTGTAAGGAATAACTTCACCATACTGACCAATGTCCAGTGCGCCTCCAGCAAGTAAGTTTACTACATTAAAATTCACATCCGCATAGGCGTCACTGTGAACTGTTGTCTGTCTGCGTCTCTCTGTGTTGGCCCAGAAATGGACTGGTCACCTGTCCAGGGTGGACCCCAGGATAAGCAGTTACAGATAATAGATGGATGGATGAAAGCTTTTTACCTCTGTTCCATCTGTTTTAAGATTTGTTGCTATTCAAAATGAGTGGAATCGCTTAGTTTCAACATGCTAACTGGTGTCTGCTTATGATTAAAACACGTTTTCGAATGATTTGTAAACTATTGCATTCTCTTAATTTACATTTTACACAATGCCAAGTTTTCCAGACTGTTATCTGCTATTAGTTCACATTTGATGCACCGTAGACATTTGCAGGCTCGTATGAAATTCAAGTCTTGTAAAGCTCAAAAAGTAGTTTGTTAGTTCAAAATAACACTTGAACTTGTGGTAAGTCTTATTATAAGTGGTAATACTGCAAAAGAGTGCCAGTCATTGTGTTACAAATAAAATACATTCAGAAATGACTCAAAATTATAAACAAAAACACGTCTAAAGTGACAATACACCATGTTCCTCTACTGCCCTTCCAAAATACGTTTGTCTCTTGAAACCTTTAAAAAAAAAGTTTTAAAGCTGATTAGTCAGTCAGCATGTGCCACCTACTGTACTTCAGCAGGTTCATGAGTTTGCCACCAGGGGGCGTTGCTGACCATAATATGCACAGAGAGGGTCCCACTGCATATGCAAGGAGGTAAAGTCACCCAGCAAACAAAATCATATTTCCTTCAGTGGAGTTGTAAACATTTTAAAGTGGGGCGTTAATAACACACTGGATGTACCCTAACAATACAGTGATGTCAACATTTAAACAGGATTGTATTTTATAATTATCTTTCCTACTTTGCGTGACTCCATTAAAGTGCTCCATAAGTCATCGCATCAAAGAGTTTTGCTCTGTTGTGGTGAAGCGCAAACACCCTCTAAGCGATTGAATGCCCCACTGGTATGTATGTAAAGGACTTGTTGTCCCCGCTGCATTTGATCTGCGCTACTTCATTGACCATTGCATCATATTTAGCTGACACATTTTATAAAATATGTTTAAGGGGAAAAAAAAAGAAGAAAAGCTTGTTATGCACAATAAACTCCAACACTAGTCCACGGGTGTTCTTGATGTGTCTGGAATGAAAACTAAAACCTGCATTTCATTCTTTCATCGAAAACAGAGTAAAACGACCATGTTTGATTTAAGGCTTATTGTGTTCAAATGCAAAAACTAATGCTAAACATGTTTGAAACTATTTTGGAAGATGCAACATCTGCTCCAGCTAAATCAACAGCAGACTGACATGTTCCCGTTATTTTGTCCACCCTATTTGTAGCACTGATGCCGTGCTTTGTGAATTCCGTGTGTTACTTCATAGTTTGAAGTGACACGGACTGTGTGTTCAGTATTAATCTACAGAGTGAATGAGGTTTGTCCGAGCTTTCACAACTTCAGAATACTGGTAGTGATGAATCAGTCTTATGCTTTGTTTCTCTTTTGCTTTGAGTGTAAAATCTTCATGAAACAAACTTTCTTTTTGCGTGTTTATCTGCAAAGTAAATGTTCTGCCAAAGTAGACTTTTTTTTTCACACTGATGCAGTCTGTAGTTCTACAGAAATAGTCCACAATTTCCACGGGTCTAATGAAAGCAACATTGTTCTTCAAAGCAGCAGCAGTAACCTTCAGCATCACACCTCCCAGTGGAGGTGAGACTGCAGATGCAGATACCCTGAAAACACACATGTAGGACACCTTTCCCTCTATTCCATTCTCACTGTCAAGGCTTTGGTATATATTGTTTGTGTGTGTGTGTCAGTTAGCAGAGACTGTGGAGAGCTCTCTACTAACACTCCACTGTGTGCTGTATTGAATAGCTAAAGCCTGTCTGACCTACATTCAGCTCTCACACCCACGAAAGCACAGGCTAGGAGACACACACACACACACACACACACAAGTGTAAGGATGCATGGATCAACATGTTGAATATATTAAATGAAATATATAAAATAAATTGACATATTCAGTACACAGACATGAGATCAATAAGTTGCTGCTCAAAAGAAAGAAAGGTAAATGGCCTGCTTGTGGCCAGGTTTGGAAATTCTCAGTAATAAATCGAAAATAAATTACTAGAAATGAAATAAAACATGGTTGTTAGTTAATGTGAAAGTTAGTTTCAATGTGGTAAAATAACCATACAAGGAAGATGAAGAAGTGAAGATGCAGAGTGCGACACCTGAGCTGGTAGAAGTACAAAACTCAATACTCAAGTACTTTAGTAGCAATTTACTACTTAACTGTGTCAGGTAAATTTAAAAACCATTTAAAGTTCAAAAGGTACTCCACTAAAACATGACAATGTTATAAACAGTACTGAATTTATTGCTAAAATATTATCATAAAGTTACCTAGAGACAGACTGATTTACCTACTTTATGTACATGATACTTAATAATAATAATTACAATTAAGTAGTTGATTTTTTTTATAAGAATCTACATTTAGTAACTAACTAAAGCTGTAAAATAAATGGGATTTCCCCTTTTAATGGGCTTTAGGTCCAACCCCTAATAAGGTTTGTAGTTACAGTAACACAAAGTAAAGAGATTTTGACATTTTATTCTGACATGAAATCTGTCAGCAAATTCCTTATACCTGTTGTTTTTGAGCTTTTACGGGTCTTTAATAAGTGGCTGAATTACACAACAGATTAATAATTTGTCTTAAAGATCAATTTGATATTTTGTAAAACGTGCTTATATGCTTTTTTAAATGAGATTAGATCGATTCCTGTAGTTCCTGTAGCTGAAAATCCAGAAGGCTATTAGCAAACCTTAGCATGAGGAGTGGAAACGGGGTTTGGACACTGTAAATTGTTTAATTTGTCACTGGGTGAAAAGTGTTACTTGGACAAGAACACTTGTTAACAAGCAATGCTTCATTATTGTGTTGTCTTTACCTCTGCTTGAAGGATAATTTTGGCATTTATCTAAATCATAGCTTTAAACCTGCATTTGAAAAAAAAAAAAAAACTTTTTTTGTATTTGTTTCAGGAGGTCTCCTGCAGCAACAACTCAGCCTCCAATCACCAGAGTTTGTCTCCCAGGTAAGACACTCGCAGGAATGTCCTGCCACATGTTTGACTTTTGTAAAGCCGCACGAAGAACAGCGCTCGTTTTTTTTCTTCTGGCTCAAACATTCTTGCGTTTCATTTTTCTCCTTGTTCTCATTATTTTCTCCTACTCACTGCCTCTCTCCTCTGTCTCGTCCTTTTCTCACGAGCTCGCCTACGTGACAACTTTCACTTTTTCCCCCTCATCTGTCTCCTTCTCTAACACTGTAAGTCCAGACGGTTTTGTCATCAAGCTCATTAACCTTGTTCAAACACAATTGAACTGGTAGTTCAGAGAAACAATCAGACACAAGAGTGTGGTATATCAAAGCAGCTCACACAATGATACCAACAAACCTCCCTTTTCTTCTGTCGTCACATTGGATTTTAAGTAGCTATGTGTGCGTGTCTGTACAGAAGGGTACGTGTGTGCAGGCCAGTAAGAGGTGGTATGTGAGTGTGTGTGTGGGAGCGCAGATGACTGAGTGCCACACATGTGAGTGTGCGGACAACCGCGCGTCGTTACGAGTTGCCGTGTGCAGGCTCCTTCTGAGAACTTTTGTCTTTAAATTTCTCTGTGATACTAAGATCAGTCTGCCCACTGACGCAGCCAGTTGCTAACACACAAAGCCATCTACACACCCACACACACACACAAAGTAAATGTGGGCTTACATACAGTACATCCCACATTTGAGTGTATCGTTCCAGTTGCGTTCATACATAACTTTGAGGTGGGATGACAATAAGTCTTTTCACGCGTTAGCCACAACAAAACTAGCAGGAAAAACACTGTTTGGCTGAAATGGGAAAATGTAACGGCCACGTCTCTTTTTGGCTCACAAAGTCTGTACACCGTCTGCTGATGATCCATAACTTGACATTTGAAGTATAAACACTAACATATAGCACACCCACAAATCACAAAACAGCACGTCTATTCATCAAAACGATTATTAGCCGATCACATCTTTACTCTCACGTCTGTGGGCAGAGCACAGAGATGTTGTTTAAACAAGAGTGCGAGATGAGCAACAGTGAAACTGAGAAGAGTGCGGGTAGTTAACAATCTAAAAACCAACACGGCTTCCACGAAACCAACTTGGGTCAGACTTGACATCAAAGTAAAAGTTGTAAAAATGAACCCTCGAAAATAATGTTTTCTTTTTTTCCCCCTTTTCTGCACTGGTCTCCGCAGTTACAGCACATTTAAAACTAAAATGCTGCATGTGTCGCTGGCTGTATTTATGGAAATTTTACACTCAAAAGAGTCATTTGTTTAAAGCCACATGAGGAGGATGTACTGTAGTTTGTAATAGTCGTGACAGTTGTGAAATGTCCCTTTTATAGTCTTAAATTATCATTTGCGTGTGCGTGTTAAGGCAATGACATGTTTCATTTTAAATTTGTGCAATTGAATTTAGCAATGCAGGACTGTCAAGGTGTATGATTAAATAAGTGTTTATCATGGCATGTATGCATCATTGTGAGGTGTGTGTGTGTGTGTGTGCGCGAGTGTGTGTGCTGTGAGGAGGTGTTCCTGTGGCTCTGATTGACGTCAGCATGCCTGTATGTGGCTTCTGTTGACTTCCTGTCAAAGCAGATGGACTGAGTTTTCACTTCCTTCTTCAGAACCGCAGCTCATCAGGTGCCCTGAGTTTGTATGTGTGAGTGTGTGTGTTTGAGTTTTAAGGGAATGTGTGTGTGCATCTCGTAAACCTTCATTATGCACGCTGTGACCTTTCTGTGTGGGGGCAAACAAGGTTGCTGCTAAATTATGAGTTTCAATCAACTTTTTAAAAAAGGTATTTTAAGTGAAAGTATTTGCAAGTGCTGGTGCTGAACACTGTCTGCTGATCTACAGTATATGCAGTATATGCTAGTCTTAAATATTTTCATAATCCACTCACCCTACTGCCTATTTTTGATCATTGCAGGGCAGAGCGTGTAGTGAGATCGTTGTGATACTGCTGTACAGTTCTTTAGGCATAAATAAGAATCCCCAAAAAAAATTAATCTGCAGTGTTTTTAGCTCTTATTAAAGCACAAAAGCAGAGTAAGCATCTAATCACATTCCTTCGAATACTGATTTCTGCCCTCCAAAATGCTGAATTAGTTTTAGAAGAAACTAATAATGCCCACAATCTTGAATTGTAGCGTTTTCCATTTGATGGACTAGATAGATGTTTCTACAACTTTAATCATACACAGCCTACTCGTTGTTTAGTTGGCCTTTTTACTGCCCTTAAATGGCAATTTGTGTAATCCACACTAGAGTTGAAAGAATGAACTAAAACCACAAATTGAGACAATTTGTGGTTTTACTTTTATTATGTCACTTTAAACAGGGTATCATGTGACTTGACAAAACCAGCAATTTAAAAATGTGAGGGTGTCTCTTTGGATTTATGACATTTTAAATGCTATTTTTATGTTTGTGACATTTTACAGATAAAGCCGATGACAGTGGAAACTATCAGCAGATTAAAGCTACAATAATGCAAAATTTGAGAATCGACCGAGCTGTGGCGTGAGGTTCGAAATCAATCCACCGCAAGGCTCGTTGACCCCGTTTAGTCTTGGTTTCAAAATGCACAAGTAAACAGGCGAGATGCATCCTTGTTCACACTGTGTCCATATACATCCCTCCCACATGGTCCAGCAGACCAGAGGTTTGCAAGCCATTGAAATTGAGTGGCACCATCTGAATCTCTCACCAAAACATCCAACATGTCTTGGATGTATTTTCCACACATCGGGACGCATTACTGTTCACACTCCAAAACTGACACTTCACACAATCCGCCTCAGTTGTTGTTCACACTTGTATTTAGGGCTGTCCACTTGTGATCCCATTGCCAAAGACACATTATTAAACCAAGTGTAACTGGCATCGCAAATAAGTGCAAAGCTTTCCCTTCTGCATTTGACGCAAAGGGTTGGAGCTTATCTGATTGGTTAGAATGGTGAGCCTCTTTTAAAAACCCTTCAAGGGGAATTTCTTTGCCCTGCTCCAGTGCTGTTCTGCCAGTCCGTATCACAGGAAGAGTGGAAAGCATTTTGTCTCATTAAGATAAACTGTGGAACAAGTTTCATTCTAAAAATATAACAAACAACTTTGGTGACAAAAAGAACTTTAAAAATAAGGGCTGAAATCAATTAATTTGCATGTATAAAAGAACATATACTGTAGATATCATCCTCAAAATGTTACATTAACACTGGCAATGTTGATTTCAGATGTAACATAGTGATTAAGTGTGTGTATATATAAAAAATTCCCCACTCGCCCCTTCTCTTTGGGGCGGTCTTACTTCTTCCTTCAAGCTCGGGTCCTCTACCAGAGGCCTGGGAGCTCCTCCGTTTCCATGGAGGATAGTGCACCTTATTTGTGTTGATCTTATAGCCAAGCAAGGACCTCAAGGATCACAGTTGCTGTGCTGTATATCAGCTGGTTGGTTTCAATGATGGTCGTAGTTGGGATTGTCTGTAGTGCTGTATTAACATCCTCTAGGAGACTCCCACTCTTGGTAACCGGCCACGGGGTTGCCGAGAGTCCATCTTAGCCATGATTTTCAATCTCAGGTCAGCTGCTCTGTTGTTATTGGGGCTTGGGACCCAATCTCCGATTATATATATATATATGATGATGATGATATCTCCCCTCTGACCTGTCGTCCTGGCTCCCTTGCCGTAGCATTTGTGTTGTACCTCATCAATCTCTAGTTATATATATATATATATATAGGTGTTTCTTACGGATATTAGAGCACTGAGCTACTAGCTGTTTATATGTTAGTGTAGATGTTGGGTTTATATATATCCATAGGTCCCACATCCTCCGCATATATATATATATATATATATATATATATATATATATAACCCCTATATATATAGATCCCGCCCCTATATATATATATATATAATCGACCCCATATATATCTACTGTGCCAAAGTCAGTGGCGTTAACCACTGAGCTATCCAGCTGTATATATATATATATATCAGTTTATATATATATATTTTATATAGATGACTTTTAAGACTATTTAAAAAAATATATATATATATATATATATATATATAATTTTTTTTTTTTAAATAGTCTTAAAAGTCATCTGAAAAAAGTGAACGTTACATTGTAGACCATTTCACATATGAACTCAGCCTTGGACATTGTCCAGTTATGTTTCATACATGTAAAACACAACTAGGGATCATCTGATGGAGAAGTATCCTTAAAAAGAAAATCCACTCCAGTTCAAGTACAGCTCATCTATGTTTTGTCTTAAAAACAGCACTATGCGAGATTTAAGTCCAGTGCCATAATCAGCGCCGGTGCCGTTTTATTGTAGTTTGGGTACAGAAATGCCAATAAACTTCTTTCTAACTTCCCTATATTAAAATATATCTGTACTTCCAGCTGAAAAATGCCTCTGGATGACATCACTTTCAGGAACCTTCAGTCCAGATTATGTCATCTTGTTGCTCATGCTATGGAGTTTGTAATCATGCTCAACCTGCTTTCCCAGAGGTTCCCAAAATGACATCATCGGAGCTCATAATAATGAAACTCTTTCAGGTGATGTCATCTGGAGCAGTGTTTCAGCTAGAAACTGAATTATTTTAATAAAAATGCAAGTAACAGGGACGTTTAAAAGCATTAATGTACATTTACACCCCAAATTAAACTGACAGGAAGAAAGTTGAAAATTGGTGAAGTTGCCCTTTGTTTATTTTTGAACAGATTCCTTGAAGAGACAAAATTAATGTTCCAGTGGTGTATGAAAACCACAGTTATTTAAATCCAAAAGTTCTCTTGAATATTTACTTACAAGCTAAACTTTGTATAATGATGCAGGTTTTCATTGTTCACTTGCTTCATATCAAATACTTGTGGGGTGGTTGTGCTATACAGCACCTGTCCACCACAGAATCTGTCCTCAACCTCTGTGAACCCACAGTTTGCCCAGATGCTCTGTCCACATCACCACAGCATACTGCCTCCTATTCTCACTCTCTCTCTCTATCACTCACACCAACACACACACACACACGGACACACACATTCTGCTTTTAATTAATCCGTTTGTTTCTTTTTCTTTTGGAGGAGGGGGTGAGGGCAGGAAGTGAGAGGCAGGAAGAGAAGATCAGATTGTTCCTGTTTTGCTGTCTCTAAAAGGTTAAAACTTGACGGAAGCCAGGAGGAACTGTGTGTATGAGGTGATGTGCGTGAGTGTATGTTGCTGTGTATGAACGCCTGTGTCAGCCCACAAGAGAAAAATAGGATGCAGGAACACAAAGGTCCATTGTCTGGGCCCACTCACTGCACAAACATGCACATGCTGACACAATGATATCAGTGGCGGCTCCAGACCATTTTCATAAAGGTGGCCAGGATGGGGCCAGTATTTGTGCCGTGTGTGCCGTCGCCACCACTACCTGACTCGGGAAGAGTCGCTGTCCAATTAAGTTTTGGAAGGGGGGGTCGGGGTCGGGGTGCTGACCCATCAGAACGACCTCTTAATGATATAATGAATAAATACCTACAAAGTTGCACACTCTGTGTGAACCTATTTTCCCCTCTGAGAACGCACACAGTCTATTCTTCTAATGCACAGTGTACATGTAGGATTTTTTTAAGGCCATTAATGCCAACTAAGCTAAAAAAAACAAAAACAAACTAGGTTGTGAGACACAATTGTGCGCTCCTAAACCTCTTAAATAGTCAGGCCTAAATTTGCCATTTTATTAAAATACTTTAATTTACAGAATGCATTTAGATTATTATATTTCTGTAATTTCCTTTTGCCTACCTGCCTGGGTATTTGTGTGTGTGTATGTGTTAAGGGCATATCATGCAGCCTGAACCAACTATAAGGTTCCACTTTGGCCTTATTGTGTTGGTCGCAGAGTGTAGATACAGTTCTTACACAGCTGGTAATATGTTTGTTTCATGTCAAAGAACAGAGTGCAGTTGTTACCTTGAGCCGTGTCCAGTAGTTTTGCCCCCATGCTTTATCCCATGGCACGCACACCGGGAAAAACAACTGTACAATGTCGCCTTCTTTTCTTAGTGTAAAGTTGAAGCTGATGATGAAGTATATCAGATAAGGCTTTTAATAATGTAATTATAATGTAATGTACAATAATGTAATTCATGTTACTATCTTTTTTTAACCGATATGACATTTAACCAGTTTTTAGACAAATTTGTGGCACTATGATTTGTTAAGGGGTTATTCAAAATAAAAAGAACAGTGACAGCAACGGATCAGACGTTTGACTTCAAATTTTGTTGACTGTTTTTCAATCATGCGTGGAATAAATACCTCCTACAAAAGATAAACACCCCTTATTAAAATGATCATTGTTACTTTGATGTATGTTATCATCCTGATGGCAGCATTTGGCAAGTGTGACTGTGGACTCCCGTTACAACACATGATAAATTAATTAATGATTTATAAGTAGCAAACAGAGTCCAATTAATCTTTCCTTTCCACTCTGCATTTAAGGTATAAGGTATCCCCATTCCCATTACATAACATAATTTATGCAACTAGGAATTTCTTGAATGCAGAACAAGAAAAATAATGTGTTCTCTACACTTCCATCATATCACTGAAACCGTTTCATCTCAGCTAATCTCTGTGGCAGCAGGGGTTCGGCGAGCAAAGTAAAGGGCAATGAATGAATAGTATTCCATCAATCTCTTTATAGACGTTGCTTAATGAAGGCTTTAGACAACCCTGCACTCCCTGAATGAAATAGAGGCCCGGTACATGCAGGAATGCAGTCAACGGAGGAGGACGTGAAAAGAGATGGAACAGAATGAGGGATGAAAGAAGGAACTGGGGAGTGCTGAGGTGAGAGGGCAGCACATACAAGGGTTGCATTTAGAAGGGAGGAAGAATGAGCAAGAGCTTACCAGAGATGACAGGAAAGAGCGCTGGGATGAGACGCTGAACAAGAACAGAAAAATCCACTTGCTTGCAAAGCTGTCACGTCATTTAGTTTATATGTTTAAGGGACAGTGTTGGAAATGCTGCTAACGAGAACATAAACCCTCAATTTTATTTCAAACGTGAACTTTATGCCCACTGATGTTCAATGTTTTATTTTCCTCTGTAGAGGCGGTTTTGGCTACTACATTTAAAACTAAAATTGGAACATTTTTGAATAGAGTTTGGTTCAGTGGCTTTGGAAGCAGAACGAAAGAGGCTTTGCCTCGGTCTGCAAAGTGAAAAGGCTTTTCGTATGCGAACATACTGTATGATTAACAGTTTTGGTTGGTGCTGGCAAGTGCGAATGCAGATGGGATGTACGGTTTACTCTGAAACTGTGGTTGTAAACTAGGACTGTGTGTAAGCTCCCGAATTTTGTGCTTAAATGTCAGCTCCAATTAAAAAGAGGTCAGCAAATAAACAGTCGTGGCAAACGTGCAGACTTCAGGTATGGAAATGCCATCAGTAAGAATAAAAATCTTTATTGTGTGAAATGAACAAGAAGCTGAGCTGCAGACTAGGTTCTTTACTTGCATTACAACAGCTAAACAACATGCCAGCATTTTCTTTCGCATGCTGTCACTGTTCTTTGTTGTAAGAAACATAGCTGACAGTTATAGAAGTAATAATAGTAAACTTTATTTATAGAGCACCCTGTTTTGAAAAACTAAAAAGAGAACTGAAGATAAAAAAAGATAGATATAAAGAGAAGATCATATATAAACGTCCTCTGCAGTTCACACTTATTCAGCAAACACACACATTGATGCACACACACACACACACACACACACACATTATGTGTCTGATTTTTTTTTTTCCCCAGGATCTCTTAATAGTTTGTCATGTGACACCTACTAACACAGCGGTTCCAGTAGCAATAACCCCTCTGCACCTGTCTGGGGCTTCTCACTGGCAGAACCTCGGACTCCAAATAGAGACGAATATCTGCCAGGGTGACCTGCGTTTTTATCTCGCTAAAGTGTGTGTACTGTATGGACATTGGTGTTGAAGTTTTGTGGCACTAATTGAAAAAACATCATTTTAGGGATGTTCATTTGTAGTGGTCAGTCACTTAATGAAGCCTAATCAGAGCCCGTCTTTAGTCTTTGAATGCCGTATGAACACTTACCTACTGCTCACGTAATATTTATTTCCCAGAGACCTTATAGAAATGATCGCAACAGCCTGTGAATCTCAGCCTGGCTTGTGTCCCATATTTTATTAGTAAAAAAGGACAAACAAGCGTGTAGTATTGACTTGTATAATACAGTATGCTAGTGGAATTTGACGGTGTAATCCATCAACTGTAATGTTTATGAGAGTTGAACCGTATAATGTTGCCATGTGAAAGTCAAATAAATTCATTTTCTAGGATAGGAGTTACCCTTGTTTGGACTGGATATTTTTTTACATCAGAGACCACATCTATACTAGTTAGTGAGGTAATGCTGGACCCGTGCAAGCCACATGGTGTTGATATGGCATTAGTTCAATCAGGAGTTATGGCAGGGCTTGGATGTCTAAATGTCACAGATACAGTATCTGCCAACTTATCATTCTGTCGCTCACCTAACACTCTGCTGTGCACGTCCACAAAATACCAACACGGGCAGTTGCCATGGCAGTGACTCCCACTATTTTGGTCCAAACTCGCCCCACCTCCCTAACCCCATCTCTCACTTTTTTTTTTTTTCTTCTCTTCTCCTCTTTCACCAGGTGTTCAAGTTTGGAGAAACTCATATTCCTGGCCCCTCTTGTCTTGTGTTACCTGCCCCCTTTACTACTTCCCGCTTCAGGCTACTTTAATGGCCTCGCTGGGGTTTCCCCATAGACAGGCGGAGCAGTCTGGAAGGACTATGCTCACCACAATATGTTACGTTAAGGACAATGTAGCTTCATCCTGGGTCATGTCTGAGGTCAAAAGCGAGGTGTTATTAAGCAACAAAAATAACTTTTAAACATTTATAAACCATATTCAAAAAACTTGAAGTATCCAGGCAGAGTTGTGTGCTCACTGAGCAGAGAAAAAAGGTGAAACAACATACGTGACGGTGAGAGGTTTTCGGTTTCTTTAGCGGAAACTGTTTAGACAGTCGATAAGAATGGCAGTGCTCTCAGAAGAACTCTCACCCCCTCTGACTTACCGTAACTATTCTTTGTGCGATAAGTAAGCAGATATTTGTGGATATTGCACGTGTTTGTGTGCCAGCCACTAGGTGTTTTTTCTTGGTCGACTAACTATGTGAAAGGTCCTCTTGATGTTGCCATGCAGGTAGTCTGTGTTTACTTGTGTGTTTGCTTTTATCAGATTAGGAAAGAGACTTTTCTGACGTGGCATCTGAGTGGTTTTTCCTTGCACTTCCTGGTGGGAAAATGTGGGACAAATAAATAAGCTCCTATCATTACCTAGCATCAGCTCTAGTGTGTGTACCATTTTGACAAGATCTTGTGAGCTGTACTACATAGTGGGTCAGAGGTACATTTGTTATTTGCAAACTTAGATGACATTGGCACTTTTTCTAGGTTTTCCTGGCAATAGTGGCTCAGCTCCAGCGGCATGCAGGTAGTGACTGCTCACTAACAATAGCTGAATAAATGATAGCAACAGTCTGTGAATCTCAGCCTGGCTCTTGCAAAACGAGGGTCACATTCAGGGTCACATTCAGTAGAGAGCTGGTGCAATTCCTTCACTGATGTTTTCCGTTATTTCACCTTGGGATTGGAATCAAATCATTTGGGGTACGCTCTGTTTGCTCAACTTAAACTTGTGTGCACTGTTATAGTCTGATTTAAAACGCTGTACAAAAATTACTGGATTACTTTCAATATATTTTGACCACACTAAATTAGAAAAACTTGTAGCACCATTACAAATGAGAAGAAGCATAAATTTAGCATGATGTGAACCAACTCAAACATTACTACGGCAATACAGCAGCTATAAGCTCAGTTGGAAAGGCAGGGTATTTCCACAGGGTCAGTGGTTCGATCCCTGGTCCCTCCTTGCTGTGTGTCCAAGTGTCCTTGGGCAAGACACTGAACCCACAGTTGCTCCCAGTGGGCCAGATGAGCACCCTGCGTGGCAGCCATGTGTTTACCAAATTACTCCAAGTTGCTTTGGATGAAAGTGTCTGCCAAATCACTAAGTGTAAATGTAATAGTTGGTTTACGGTCACTGTAGCCTCCCTTCAGCAGAAGAAAGTTTAACTTTGTCTTCCTTGTTGTAGTTACTTAGAAATAAAAGACATTTTGCCCAGACCAGTGTGGTGCAAGGGTGAGCTTAGATCGGGATACAAGAGGCAGTTAACACACTGGATACGTCTCAAGTATATCACAGGGCCACACACATAGACAAAACAACCACTGCCGGTCACGTCCGTGAGCTATTTAGTGTCATCAAGTAAACTAACTTTAAATCTTTGGACTGTGAAAAGCAACCGCGGTAAAAACAGAAGCTCGGGCACAACATGGGAACAAAGGCAACAGTTTGCAGGTGACTTTGAACTGGGGACCTTTTAGCTACAAGCTGGCAGCACTAATCAAAGTCTTCAATTACTAATTGACCTCAAAGTCCTTTATAATTTATAACACAACATCCTCCACCAATTAAATAAAACCTACTGTGTAGAAACATGTTGAAGCACACACAAATACAGAAGTTTCTAAAACACAGTAAAATCCATAATAATAAAAATTTCAGTTGAGGTTAATAAGTTTAGGGGTCACTGCTATTGAAATACATTCGATTTAAGAAGAGTGCAGAAACATGGCAGGTTTTTGTGACATGCTCTTTGTTTGCACTGGTGCTGACACCCTAGGGCATCCCTATTTTGAATGGTAAACAGGATGAATTGTTTTTTTTTCAACTGGGGACAAATTTCCATGTTCACAAATGCGTCAAAGTTGGCAGGTGCATTCTCCCTCTCTCTCTCTCTCTCTGTCTGTGTGTGTACAGGGTATATTTGTGAATGCATGTAAAACAGGGGTGTGAATATTATCTGAATGAGTGTTTGTCACAGACACATTTGTATCCATGGAAGGAAGTCCATGCTATGCAGGACTGTGACACTAATAAGGAAACAGGCCAGTGGGACAATCTGACTTCCTCACACACAAACACACACTCTTCCCCAGGTGTTTAGAAACCCCCTCCAGGCTCTTTTTCTACAACTGTTCATCCATCTTTCTCCGGGGACTAATGAGTTCCTCTGGTGTGACACGGAGACAAAGAGCAGACGGGGTCTGACCTGCGTCAGAGAGCTCAGTCTGAAAACACTCATTACTCCCTTCACTACTCATCCTTGATTTCTGGCTAGTTTCATAAACTGTAGAGCTGAATTTAAGACAATTCTCACAGAGAGATCTGTTTTTTTTTATTAGAAATTCTTAATTCTTTTGTAGAAATATGTTCCAAAACATTTATTGTTGAGAGGGGAATGTTAACATGCTGATACGCCAAATTACAACCCGCTAAACACCTGATGGTAAACATCCCAGTGCATCAAGGGTGCTCAAAATGTGTACCTCCCCACAGATAAGATCACGAATGTCAGACAAGACGTCAACGGTGTAATTAAAACACAGTAAGTAGTGTACTTAGTCCATCGTGTTTCTCTCTAATGACTCTTTGTCAGCTGGACATATACAGTAGCACAAATCAGCACATGCAGTACAGTACAAAATGTGCATAATGCTGGTCTAGTACACACTAACGGTGACTTTTTCATACCTGTGTAAACACTTCATGGCCACAGTTTAAACAGCTTAAGTGCTAAGTGGTGTATCTTGCATCCGCTTATGTAAGGTGTTCTGCTGGTCTCTCAGAAATCAGCGCGATGAGAAGAGTCTGTTCTTGGTGATAGCAGATAAGACCATTTACTTCCAGAACAAGTCAGAGCACCAGTGTTTGTTCTACACTGGAATGCATATATTGTACCCGGGAGCCAGTTCGTAATGTCTGACTGGGTTTGTGAATGTGCTCCACGCACAGCTGCTTGCTTTTGTCCCTGTTCTGTGCAGTGTCCTGTGTGTGTGTCCTGGGTGTGTAAAGGTGATACAATAATGACATAACAAGACACTCAGCCTGACCAAACAAGCTTCATGTTTGTTCATTTTTCCCTCCCTGAGTAAAGTTAAGGTTTCTAGAGTTAGGACAACATGTACAGTTGGGTGCAGAAGTTTGCATCCTTTTATTTAGATAGATAAAAAGAGCAACTCTAAGATTTTCTTCTTAGCATAATACTGTATGTATTGCATATTGAGCTAGTACCAATTTTCCTTTATCAGAAATAAAATGTAGTTTTTAAATCATTTATTAAAGGGGGTTTTCAAACTTTTGCACTGATAACTGAATGTTCAGTATTATGTTAGAGCTACGTTTGTATCCTCTCACACAGTGCAAACATAATAATGCACATTCAGCTGTTAATTTCTGAGAAGTAACAAAAATTGTCAAAAAAAGGTTTAAAAAAATAAAGTTAGAGTAAAATAGAGAAATCAGTGCAAATGTTTAGACCCCCTTACTAAATATTTCAGATTTAACTTTAATTTCTGAGGAAGGAACATTTACCTGTGTGTCCAAATAATTTAACTTTTTGACATTTCAAAATAAGGGGATGCAAACTTCAGCAGCCACCTGTAGTTACACAGAACAGACATGCTGTGCTGACACTGCAAACACTGTTCATTTTGGGGCACGTAATCTGCAAAAGTTACAATAAAAAAAAACCTTAGACCTTGTTGAACAGGGGCTGATAATCCTTACGTTTTTTTTTTCTACTTCAGTATCAACTATTGTGTTTATTCCTGTAGTAATATAGTAATAAACAGGCAAGGATCCACATTTAGGACTCACATCTACTCCCTTTTCTCTAGTGGCATCTTATCAGTCAGATTTTAATTCAGGCTTTTGACGCCCATGTAAAATTTCTTTTTATGTACACAGAATTCTGTTTTTATTGACAAACTACTGACGATTATCCATGAGAATGTGTTGCCAGAGAATTAACTTTTAATTTCGTCTTTTAAGCCAATGTGAATCAAACGTTTCTGAATTCCTTCAAAATATAACAATTTCCACATGTACAGTTTAATGACAAGTGGGATAAGTCCATCGAAGGTTGTGAGACAGAATCAAAAGCTAAACCACTGAACAGACCTGGTGGTGAGAATGTTTTCTATTTCAGCTCCCTTTTTTGAAAAATATTTTCCCTTCTCTTTTGGCTTATCCTATAAGCTTGGGGTCGCCACAGGGGATCATGTGGTTCACACAGCCAAAACATTGAATAACGGATCACTCTCGACTCCAAAAGAATCTGGTGAAGGGTAAATGCCCGTATTACTTTCATTTTGTTTCATACCGTATCCTTTTCCACCGACTACACAACACTCCCAGCCATTTTAGGAAATCCAGACCCTGTTAATCCATGTTTGATTTTAGCTAAGCGGACACTTGTTTTATTTCTAAATAAATCAAAACTTGCACTTTGGAATACATTTATTCATGGTAGCTGATGCCAAAACAAGTGCAGTATATACAAATTTTGAACATTCAATGCTTTAATTCATGACATAAATTGATTTTGTTCAGCAAGACTTGAGAACTAAAATAATTCAGATCTTTCCTGTTAAGACGATGCGGTATGGGATTCGGTTGCATTAGTTTTGTTTGTTTTTTAAATATTTTTATAAAGATACATATTTATAAAATACATACTGTTTCTAGAGTAAAAGTGAGTGATGCTTCTTGTAAACTGTGACATCATTTTCAGTTAAAGCTGCAGTGTGCAATATTTTCCACATTCTTTTGCAAAACAAATATGCTCCATCACGTATCCTAATGTGGATAGATATTCATGTCTTAAAGCTATTTTTGGGCACACTCTACTGATTAATTTGAAAACTAGTTATTTTGACTTGTTTAGAAGTTTATTAGGACTGTTAATTGTAATTTGATAGAGGTGGTGTCTAAAAAGCACCAGGGAGAGGGGCAGCTGTGCAGGGCAGGGAGGACTGGTTCTGATTCCATATTTAAATTTATTAGTGCAGTTTACAGTATGTTGCACACTGTAGCTTTAATAAAACTAAAGCTCATCTTCTGACAATAACTAAAGGACACATCATTCTTCCATAACAAGTCCTCACCACTTGACCTTGAGACACATTCCTTAGGCTCTCATGCTAAACTGTGATCTGGTACACACGCGAACAGTGTTTCAGTAAGTTTTCCATGGCAATTAATATTTTATTTCTGTTATGGTATCTGCCATAAATCAGCTTGGCCTAATCCTGGGCAATGACAAGCATTCAACTGATCATGCCTCAATATCTGTGACACAAGCTTGTTTGTCGAGAGAGTCAGACCACTGTCATTTATCCCTAAACCCCATTTTTTGTCCACTTCAGTTTGGGAAGGGCCAGAGCAGCAGCATGGCTTAAATGGTCCCAGATTTATTATTCAGAAGTGAAATGTATTCCTCAGATAGTCAAAATTGGTCTGTGCCTTGGCCTTAAAAGGAGATCTGGATGAAGATGCTGTGACATCGCTACTAAAGAAATACGCCGTTATGGTTAAACTTGCTTTTTTGACTATGTCATTCCTCAAAAGAAAACAGCATGAATTGTCTAATACAACCCAGATTGTATTAAAAAATCGTATGACTCAGGGGGAAAGGGTTGAAGTAGAGTGTATGTGCAGCTACAGATAAGAGGAGGTCAATGTCAGTAAAGAGTCCACATTGGTTTCATTTAGCCAACATGATCCTCGCATATCAGAAACTTGAGTTGATATTCTTCTAAAAAAAGGTTTCGTTAGTTGAAGGTTGAATCATGACAACCGGATCTTTTGCCACTTATCCAAGCAGCTTCCTTAGTTGGAGGTGGACGATATGCACTGGGTAGAATGTATGAATCATTAGCATGACAATCTGCTGTAGTTAATCAGTAGGAACGATGCTCTTGAACGCACGTCCATTTCTCGATTAATCACACACACAAAAATGCGACCATTTTTTCAACCCTGTCAAAGTAGCTCATTTAAACCATAAACATAATCTTTCCCCCACATTAACCACAAAAACAAAACCCACTAATAAAGTGTGGTTTCGTTTAGGAGGCCTCGATGTTACGTAGCTGATGTTCTGATTAGTAAATGTTGCCGTATTTATGCCACGGACTGTGGCACATGCCTGAGAAAGAAGAAGATGTGATGAGAGAGATAGCTGTGCCCCCTTTGTTTTTTTTTACCCATTGTAACCCTTCCGGGCAGTGACACTGCCTGTCCAAACATTATCGTCAGCTCCATTATGTGACACACAGAGAAATACTTTGGAAAAAAGATCAGCTTCAGAGGAAGAGTGGGAATGTGGGAATCAAGGCCAGATATCAAACCACAACAATCATAGTACAGTCCCGTCTTTCTCAGTCTGGACTATTCCATGCCAGAAACACTGACTTGCTACTTTGAAATGTAATGTGTAAACGAGCACTGACTACTTTGACAAATGCACGTCACACTGTGTGTTCACATCCACAAGTGTGTGTCTTTACCAAATTCTCGTTTGCCCAAACGGCACCCTGCATCATCAGGTGAAGTTGTGAGTCCCCCTGTGTACATGTTTCATGTAACTGAGAGCCTGTCATCAGTGAGTGTGAGTGTGTGTGCACGCGCACGCGTTGTGACAGTTGCGGGTAGCTGTTGGTTTGCTGTCAGGCAGAAGGTGAGGAATATCACGGCCCTCCCCTAAGCAGCCTGCACTCCCGCTCCGCTCAGATCTAACCGTTGTTTATATGGCCTCAATCTTGGAGACAAGGAGACATCAGTAATAATTTCTTTCAGAGATTATGTATCATTCAGGCTGTTAGTATTGTCTGCAAATGCTAAAACGTTTAAGATCACAGCGATATCAGTGTTCTTACGCATCAGTAAGACTCTGCAACCAGTCTGTCAGTGGAAATAGTCTTTGTTTTTATTTGTTGTGGAGACCGGGCTGTGATGAAAATTTTTTCCCACACAAAGAAAAAGTGAGCTGAAGGGTTTGTGGTTACAGCTTCAGAGCACATCAGTTTGACTCCCTCCCATATGCTTTTAATTGCATCCCACTGTCTTATTTAATTCCAACCTTTTTCCCTCTATGAACAAATAAAAGTAAAAAAAATATTTTCCAGACTTTTTATTTCACAGGAGGAATAGGTATATTAGCTAAAGCTGAAGCTTTGGCCTAAGAAATGTGGAAAATTAATAAAGCTTTTTAAAAGAGTTAGCTGTATAGTCATAAAATACAGGATTGTACAATGAAAAGCAGCTGCAGCCCTCTGTGTGTAATGTGATAAATGGCTTTACATTAGAATCAAATAAAACAATAGAAAATCAAAAAGGCAGCACAAAAGGAAGAAATACAATAGGAAATACACTGTCACTAACACTGAGGGTTTTGTTACCTTTCCCTGTGAAAAAGTTTTTCTAATATATGAAACTAGGCTTTTTTACAGAAACACATTTCTATTAAACAGAAAACTAAAACAAAACGTACATATTGTAACCATAATTAAGGTAGGACTACTTTATTAGACTGTAAATGCTACTGTACACGTACCTCTGCAACTACAGATTATCGTTATGTATTATCTTAGCGACCATTTACCTGGTCTATAAATTGTCACAATACTGAAAAAAAACATGTTGATCATCAACACAGTTAAGCTTCTGATTCATTTTCTATCAATTGCTGGTTTGCAGCCGAAAAGGAAACCCAGGTAAAGCTCTGTAAAATCAGCAGTGGAGGCAGAGAGATGGAGAAGGAAAGTCTGTCTAAAGGATGTTGGTGATGTTAACAGCGGCTCATCTGTTTGCTGGAAGGCCAAACACATGGCGCCCCTTCAAAAACAGAAAAACTAGACTTTGTCCATCTGCACTTGCACTTAGATAGGAAAAGTATTCTAATTAAGCACAATTCTTTCATTTTTTGCCAATTTAAATTAATCCGTTTACATTCACCCACATTTGTCTACTTGTATTGCTCACTAATTCATCCCAGACAGTAATTTGCATTCATCAGTTGACTTTCTTTTGACAGCTCAGAGCTGATGTTCACCTTGAAAGAGTTGCGCAAGTGTTAAAGATAATACTCCCCTGATCTTTGCTTCAAGAATGTGGTTCTTTGTTTTGTCTTCGTAGGGTGATTGATGAGTTGGGCTGCTGCTCAGACTTTTGAGAGACAGAAAGAAGTGGAGGGAGATATGTGCCTGTTTGTACAGTGGAAATTTCTTGCATAAGGAATTAGCACATCACCACATATGTCAGTGCCATTGCCATACTCTCTGTCCTTTGGACGTCTCTGTCGCTCTTATTAGTGGTTTTGGGCTATACTTGCAATGCTTTTATTGATTTAGATAGTTGCATAAGGGTATTTGTTGTGAAGAAAGCAATGCTTTGGAGTTGCTGGCCCAAGTTAGTTATTGTGGGGCCTAAGTTGTCAGCATCTGGCTTTTCATGTGTGATTAGTATGAATGCACACAATACAAAACATTGTGTACCTTTTTCTCATTTTAAGATGACATTAGCCTGATGTTTCGTGAGCTTGTATAGGTGAACTATCCCTTTTAGCTTTAACAGAGTTTACCTTAATGCACAAAAACCTATATATCTAACCCAGTGACTTTTAAAACATGGAAAACTCAAATGAGTTTTGATTTGAACTAAGCCTAAGACCCAGAACAAGGAGCTGTCTGACTTATGAATATAAACCAGCCTTGGATTTAATCAATGTTTTGCACGAAGGAAGATGTTAATATAACTGCCAAAACCCAATGTAGGCTTCGATCATTTCACTTGGTTGTCTACAAACAAGATATATTTTTTTATTTATTTTTATTTCTCAGTCAGCCTGAGAGTATTTCAGAAAGCAGATTCTGAAGTTAATGCTGAACTCTGAGTTGGGTTAATCAAGCTTAATATAATCTACTTTTAGTAGTCATTATTATGGAGGTCCAAGTAGGTTGGAAGTACTGGAGGACTTCACTACCCACTTTGACCTCAATAACAACAAACACATATTAGATCATCACCTTTCTTACAGTTTCAATGTAAAAACTGCACAGATGCTCATTATGTTATGGCTAATCGGTGTACATGTTTTTTGTTTCACAGCTATTTAAAAATTTTTAATATAGTGTTATGTGTAATGTTGCATTGAAGTGATTGGGAACCCAACAGTTCTAATATCTACACAGTCAGAGTTACAAAGATGCACAGTGAATAGATTTTAGTTTGAGCGAAATTCATGCTGTGTAATATTCATATCTGAAAGTGAGGACCGATTATTGTCTCCGTCGTTACAGAAATTAATGATCATGAAATCCACGATGTTTGGAAAGACAGGGGGGTAATGAATTAATGAGGTACTGTCCAACCAGGATTTTTTTCTTCTCCCGAAATCATTTTCAGGAGATTATTACGCTCCAATCTGTGCTGTATGATTGAGGAAATGAAATATGTGTCAGATCACTTCTGCAGACTAAGAAGGAGGTGAGGAGACAGCGAGCAGGTTAGTTTTACAGAGTGAGGCCTTAACCTAAAGTCCTCTCTCATTTTTGTTTCCCCTAAAAACCCTCAAAAGAGGTAGTGGTGAATAAAATAGGACAACCCTTCAACACCTCTGTACGTCCTCAGAGGCAGAAGAGCGATCTGGTTTTCTTAGGAATCAATATGGAAATATGAATGGGACGTTTGGCGTTAGTTCTCCAACTGGCTTATTGACATCAGTTGAACTGATACTGGCTGTTTGGTCCTATTTTTATTTAAGGACATGCACATAGCACATACCACATTTAAAAAAAGAATCAAACGTTTTTTTAGTTGACATTTTTTCATAACCCTCACTTTTCAGTGTAAACCGCTCCGAGTACCAACAGATACAAAAGAGCTATAATTGCTGAAGTAAATCGGGACACCCCTAAACTACATGTGAACATGCAAAACCAAGAGGTTCGTGCCAAGTGGCAGGGCCAAGGGGAACTGAAACTGAACTCAAAACTCAGTTTCTCTCAAGTCAGGGTGAACCAAACCTGACTATGTTACACCCACTTTATGGAGTTTTTAAAACCACATGATGATAATACTTGTTTCTTTCCCCTCAATCCAAACTTTATCTGCATTACACAATGTAACATAAGTCTTCTCCACCGAGTTAGTAACTACCCAGCAGGATTTGATCCCCCTGGATCTGATAAATGAACTAGAGGTGAACTAGTCAAAAGTCTCAACTTAGTAAACACTCATGCTTTAACTACACTGGGTCCTAATTTAGGGAAAGTAGGTGCAACCACCCCCGGAAGGTTTCTATTAATACATTAAAAGGGCATTTTGATACTTCCTGTGTTTTGCTTTCATGGTAAGTTTTTGTTGGTAATAAGACGATACTTAACCAGTTTTAAACCCTTCTGAAATAGTCAAACTAGTTTGTACTGCCACAGTTTGCAGCTCTACAGTACGTTTGAGCTACTACTTCTGTTAGTTATGCTTTGCAGTGATGTTACATTGCAAGCGCCCTCACTGTCATGATGCCTAAATATAACAATTTTAGGTTTTCTTTCACATTGTTGATTTTTGTTAACTTGTTTGCAACTTGTCTTATTGCCTATTGTTTTTTTTTTTTTTTTTTTTTTTTTTTTTTACATATACTCATCTGTGCTGTGTTCACAGATCTTACTGGTTACATTTCAATGTGAAATATTTTTATTAACCATGGAAATTAAAATAATTTTATCACGATATTATACATGTTGCAACAAACAGTATATCTTTGTGTAGTTAACTTGTAAAATATGATTGATATGCCTGATTATTAGTTTATTTAGTTAGTTCACATTTCACTGTCCCTCTACTCTCAATCTCTCAAGTATCAGTGAGGGGGGTGAAAAGGGGTCGGAGGTTTCCATACAGAGTGACTGACATCTACTTAAGTGTTACTGAACAACAAAAAGGAATTTATTTCGAAAAAGTGACCTCAAGTAATGTCTTTATGTCTTTATCGGCAAACAGTTTTAAAAGTCAGACAGCAGCTTCTATTGTGGTATATTGTGGTAATTGAAAGTAATCCCAATGTTGACGTGTGGCCAAAAATGACATGGCCCCTGCTTTACAAGTCTCCAGGGTCATAAACAAACTGCAGTGCCAAGTATTTACCCTACTCAAACCCACTAGCAGAGACTCTCATGGCTTCTAGCCAGGGGAGATCCAGAGATGAGTTTGAGGAAAAGACCCAACCGCACCGTGTGTGCATGCTTATAAACACCTAATGCAATAGTCGATTCGGTCGTTGCAAATTAAACAGACACTGTGATTTTAGTGCAATTCCGCTGGTTGGTTTTTTATGAGGAGTCTACCAAAATTATAATATAGACATAAGCGCAGTAGATTCCCAGGAACATAAATTTCAATTTGGAAATAGGAGGACTTTTTATTCCAAAAGCTTCTTGGCCCTGAAATGGCAGGTCTGTATCATTTTCCAGCTTGTAAAGAAACCTTCTAACAGTCTGTGTCCTTTTCCCTAAGAGAGGGTGAATGAGCTCAGGACCGACCAGAAACAATTTGAGGTTGAGGCCTTTATGCAAACCAAACCAGATCAGAGGTGTTGTTGATTAAATTTAACTCCTGAGTTCTTTTTACAAGCAACAAAGCCAAAGGAAACAAGCGACAAGGACCTAAATTAATTGTATACATAACTACAAAACTTCAGTAATTTCATTGAGCAGTCGTGTCTTCTCACTGATTTGCTTTCCACCTTTGAAATAATTTATTTTCTCCAAGTGTGCAGTTCCATTTCTCTCGCCCTTATTAGAACAAACCAAAATCTGGACTGTATGTTTCCTAGTCTGCGGTCACCCGCAGTTCCATCGGATTATGTCACCATCACTCATCCTACAGTGTAAGTCATGATGTCATTCAAACTCTGGAAAACAACTCACATCTGGTGTTGAAAACAAACAGTCTGAGTCAAAAGTCTTAACTGGACTATAACGTCTACCAAGTTTTTGACTGGGCTGTAAATTACTAGATTGGTCTCAAAACAGGCATAAAATATTCTTGTTTTCATCTCATGTATTTAAAATTTTTACCTGTCACTACCCTGTTTTCCCAAAAAGAAAAAAAAAAAGGCACTGCTTCAATCAATCAAATTAATGCTCATAATAATTTCCTAGAATCCCTTAAAAACTGCCATTCTTTAACCAAGAGTCTAAAATTCAAAGGGTATTTATTTAAGTGTAACTGAGAGAAAACTGCCATGTATTCAAATTAAAAAAGTTTTTTTTTTTTGCTTTAAAAATATTTATGAGTTTTTTTCATTTCTAGGCAAGCTACTGAAGCATTCATATTTTAATACTAAACACCAATATAGACATGGCTTTACACAAAATCGCCGCCACTTCCCTCTTTCAGTAAAAGAGAGGCTCATCATAATAGGAGGATTAACTGATTTCACTTTGGTTTTCTTCTTCCTTTTTCCTCATATAAAAACTATAAATGCATCCACACTTCTTGCTAAAGGAACTTGGTTTTCTGTGAATTACATCCAAAGTTCTGCACCAGAGTAACATTTTATTCTCTCTAAGCAAATACACATTGAATTTCCAAACATGTGTCAATGTGTCACTTGGCCTTGAGTGATGACTGAAAGTCTAGCAAATGAAGTCCATGTGTTTTTTTTGTACTATTTCAGCCCGACGTGACTCCATTCCAGTTGTTGTTTTGTTATTTCATTATAACCAGCAAGTCCAATTCCATACCGGGTTTTAGCTGCGGCCTGCCACAGATAGAGAGCAGGTTCAGAAAGCTGGAAGCATGCACTCTGCAAGTATTTGAATTATGCCATTGACGTCAGCACAGTCATAAAGTAGACGGCTGCCCTTCCCCTGAAGTATTCCCTTGCCAGCAGGCCTGTTCAGCTCAGCGCAGATGGATTCAAACGCTCTTCTCTTCACAGACAGGCCCTTTTGTTTGGGTGTTTGGGAAGCAAATACCCTCCAAAAAAAATAAAAAATTAAAATCCACCGCCACCACTAGCATGCCCTCTTTGTGGGACACGGAAAGCCGCCTTTTAAAAATCTGTTCAACAATAAAAAAAAGTCCACTTGAAATTAAAATCCTCTTGATTATTCTCAGCAAAGAAACAATACAGCCAAATCATGTTTCGCTGCCAAATCATCATTACTCTGTGGCAACGTGGCTGATCCAAGTGGATCCAAATGTCTTTGTTTTATCTCAAACTGCTGTTAGGCCATGCATGCCACATGCCTATTTAGTAGTTTCTTGGGGAGAACTTTTATTTAATCTTGATTCAATCAGGAACCTTCATTAAGCCAATATGAACACATAATCAATCTTGTTCTGCATATTAACCAGTGCCAGTAGTCTTAATTGCCTTAATTTGATTTTGTTATGTGGTCTGGGAAGCACTCAAACGCACACATGTATGCAGATACTCTGATTTAGACTGAACACCCCCACCCACCCCCCAGTTCGCCTCAACTGACTTTCATATGTTACTGGATACACTGATTCGTGCTCATTGCATGCGAGCCCCTCATCACAGAAACCCCGGGTTGCCTTTCCTCGATCCACTCATAAAGTCTGCATTGCCCGGACCTGGACTTGTCTGGATAATTGGCCCAGTTTCAAGGCCTGCATGCTAAATATGGTCAAGACCATGTTAATAAGACACTCATGTTTTTCTTGACAACAGTTCAACAACAGCTGGAGAAGGGACCAGTATGATTTCGTGTTGGCCTCAATAAAATGTTTTGCAGACATGAAAGCCAAAAAACAGAAGAGGCATGACACCTGAACTGCGCCTGTCTACTTGCATGTGTGCCCACAGAGGTTGTTTACTTCCTCATTATTTGAAATAGGACTTGTAAAAGTGATCTGAGCCCTGGTTTAGAAAACTCATGGGAGGTGCCGCACCTTCCATGTTTTCAAGATGTAAAATAACTGAAGGAGAACGGCAGTTAACAGCCAGGCTGCTTTGACTCATTTCTAACACTATGTCGATTTTGTTTATTCTACTCAACAACACCCCCCCCCCCCCCAACCAACCTTATAAATACATAAATTGTCTTACTGTTAGGGAGGTAGTTAGTTTAGATTGTTATCAAACTTTTCATCTAGCTCTCTACCAGAATTCAAACTTTCATGTAAATGGTCTGATCACCCAAATGACAAAACAAAAAAATATTGTGCAACGGTTCTCACCTACCCACCCATGAAGCTGATTGTAGTTTCATTGGCTCAGGTTAAAAAAAAAGAAATGAAATTTCTGCCACAACTTCACTGAAATGAATGTGCATTTAATTCTGTTTGTTTAGCTCAAAGCATTAAGCCAGTTTCTTTTGTAGAAGGCAGTTAACAGGATGTTCTTTGTGAGGTCTTTTTATGTACTTGCAGAAACATTAAAATAACCTAATAACTTAAAATAAAGTTTTAAGTTGAAATTCTGTTTGATTCTGATCCATACTTAAACTTTCTGACCACAAAGAAACTGAGCTGGGTCCAGCAGCAGCAGCGGCGACATTCTGGCCCATTCTGATTATGCAAATGTTTTCCTGAGGACTTCAGAAACCACCCTCGACATCAGGTCTACCCCTGCACAACCTCTAGACACTATTAATTGTAACTCTAGACACTAATTTAAAACCTTAAAAAAAAGGGAGCATCAACGTTGACAGAAACTTGGCTAACAGAGGTCCGTGGCTCCTCAGATTCATGCTAATCAACCCAGGGGGCGAATGCCAATGAGCATGACAATGAAGCCCATTCAGTTTAGTCAGTACTTTTGCCCCCGGCGTATGAGTTCACCTTAGGTAACACACAGTACATTTGCATGGACTTCAGTAACCAGGTTACAGTCTGATTCGTCAGGAAAGCTGATTTCTTGACTTTCATGTAACCAGGAAAGCTGGTTTCCGAAATCAGGGTTGGGACTAAGTGAAAGAGAAACCCCGTTTCCCATACAGGTAAGGTTCTCCAAGACTACACAAATTTCTATGTCATGTATACACTGGCACAAGCCAATGCCGTGAATTTGGCTTTTACAAGGTCATATTTTCTTAGTTCTTAAGTTGAAACTGTCAGAAAGGAGATAATTCTGTTTACTGAGGTCATAGTGGGTGGTGGAGTTGTACTGGAGTGGATTCTAAAGAGAGGTGGTTCTAAAGTTTTGGCCAACTCATTCATTTTAAATAGGGTGGCCAAAAAAATAGAACCACCTCTTACTATAATTCACTATGATGCAGAATATGGAGATATTATTCAATGGGGCAATGCCGCCTCATTTTTACCACAAAGTCTGCCTAAAGTCAGAAATTTAACTAATCAAAGTGCCTCGCAGAAGTCTAAATAAGTCACTCTCCCTGTGGCCATACACCAAAAAAAGTAAAAAATCTGTGTGTTCTATATTATACAGTTAAAATCTGTGTGCAAAGCTTCCAAAATAAGTCAGAGGTGGAGGAGAAATCAGATTACTCTCCGGCTGCAACAATACATGGATTTCCAGCAAACAGTTTTCTTAAGTGCATGTAAACGCCATTCCCCGATAACCCAAGAAAGCCAATTTCTCCAAGTAACCTAGGTACCTAAGTGCATGTAAATGCAGTCCCTGATAAAGCCTGGCCTGTTGCTGTGTGTTATACATCTGAGTGTATGAAAGCTGAGTGGGAAAATGAACGTGTTAGTCAGTTGTGACTCCTACTTTTACAAACTTTTTCTGAGAGCACATGGGAGGCAGCAGCTCAAGGACAGGACACTGCTGTAGTCACTGGTCCAAGGAGTGCTGCTGATAGGACACACAAACACACTCATTGACGTCTGACGGGTTTATCAGAAGGAGTAAGCAGATGCAGACACAAAACACTGAAGATTTTCACCTCGGAACACGATGACCAGTCAGATAGCAGAGAAGACTATACGCAAGACTCTGACACACGTCTGCGGCCGCAGTGAACCTTCAGCCCCTGTTATGTCAGACTGTCTCCAAGCTCAGTCCACGTTTTATATTTTGCTCCCCACAGTCACTTGCAACATGTATAAAATCATTCTATAACTCCCTTTGTGTCAATAAGGAAACATGCGTCAATAATGCACTGCACAGGAAGCTTCTATAATCATTGCAAAGCATGTGATGTTTTTCACCACGGTTAATATTTGGCATGATGGGGTTTTTGTACCGTAATTTAGACTAAAGCCCCATGTGGACTGAATTACTATGTAGTAATAAACCATTTGTCATGCTCTCTAAATACATCTGTACATATGACATTTTATTCATTGCTGAATTTTAGTTAGTTGTTTGACACAGAAATATAATTGTTCTTTCGCAGTCTGTGCCAAGATAATGCAGCTTAATTAGTTTCAACAGTTCCACTGGACAATGAGTTTTAGGAAACAACATTTTCTCAGTTTTCTGATTAAACAGACAAGGAACTGAAACTGAAAAAAATAAGATAGTTGTAATCAGACCACAATTTACAGAAAGCACTTGTTTTTCTCCCCAGTGAAAGGTGAACTGACCATAAGACTGAACAACATAGGTAGTACATTCAGTGGTACAATGTCACTCAAGTTTATGTCCAAAGGTAATTAAATCCTGTTCAAATGGTCTTGACTGAAGATTAATATCCATCACTTTATGGGCTAACATACTCATGAGCTTTTATATCATCTCACCAAAGAAATATAACCTAGAATCAAATAATTCTCCACAGTAGAGTAGTAGTAGGCCCTTTTTCTACTGTTGATGTTTTTCTACTGTATTCCGGTGATCCGGCAGGGACCTGACATTGCTTACACCATTTAGCCGTCTGCACATATTTATAGATATGTTTGATTTTCTCAAGTTCTATAGTAGGGCAGGTAGGGGTGTGTGTGTTACAGTATGTCCGTATTAGGAACAGACATAAAAAGCAGTATTCAAATATAGTTCTGACAAAAGAGACAAATATAAATACATGTACTTAAAGCATTTCTCGATGCCTTCTTTCATCACATCAGAGGTCCTAATCTGTCAGTTAGCATCCAGAGGGTGTTACAGTGCAGAGTACAGTTCTTGGAGAGCCACCACATGAAAAAGGCCCAAGTATGTTTTACCAACACTGTGTCCCAGAGCAGTAAATTTACCCGTTATGTCTGCACCAAAGCTCTGCTGCAAATTCATAACTGATGAAGCATGTGTGAACCCTCCATTGCACTGGAATGCCCTCTCCTTGTTTCTCTTCTGTTTATAATTTGCGAATAAAGAGTTGTCTATTGAAACATTATTTTTGTTCCACCTCCTCGTATATCAGACAGTTTAACTCTTGATGAAACACAGAGTCGTGATGTCATTTTGTCACTTCTCAAAACCTAGCTTACAAAAAGGTTTCACTCCAAACATTCTGCAGGGTTACATGGCCTGCTCCTACAACCACAAACATCACCCCTCTTCTCATAATTTGTGTCAGTAATGAATTTGCAATGGTATGAAGTCATACTGTAATTCATCCTGTATGAAGTTAAAGAGCAGCACTATAACAGCCCACTTGCTTCACCATACCATCTCTGGTCTTTGTTAGAAAGCATTATGTAACCGCACGGAGGGTTTCAGATCAACTTGGCCTGTTTATTGTAAGGCAAGAGAGCCCACTAAAGAAAGGTTTCCCCTCTTTCTCGGTCTCATTCAGGAACCAGGCACTGCTGCCAATCGGCTCACGTCAAAGTGAGGTTTCTCTTTAGGTGTGCGTGTCATGGTTACGTCAGTTCTCTGGAAATGTGGCACATCACCCTCCAAAAAGGGGGGGTTTACAAGATGATGCATACGAGTCTTGTAAATTGAAAGCAGATATTATTATATGACAAAAAAAAAAAATGCTGATCCTGCTGACCTGTTACCCTGCAAGTTTACGTACACGCGTGTCAATGCCTGTAATTTCTTCCGATGATTCTACTACCAGAGTACCACGTAGGTTTTAGCTGCCGATAATGCCCCGTCCCCCTTGTTCTGTTAAATCTACCATCACAACAGGCAGGAAACTGACTCTGTCCCCATGAGAAGATAATAGATGCAGCTGCCTCACTCTCACACACGTTTAAACACACATAGCTTCAGTATTTCTGCTCTGGCGTATTGTGGGCTCACATGTCCTTAAATAACCCAGCATGTTTGCACATAGATATTTATCAATTTCAAGGTGAAATTCTGGTGTTGCAGTAGCAATTACACAGAACACACAACATTATACAGGGAAACACACATACAGAGGACAGTGATTGGCTTTCACTTAAAGGCTAAAGACCAATCAGAGACAGTTTTGAATCTAAAGAGAGCCTCAAAATTCTAAGAAATTCTTAAAATAGCATGACAATTTAAAAATCACCTTAAATGTTATTCACAAACATCTTACATACAGCACGCAATGCAATAATACCGCATAGCCAGAAAAGAAAGTGATAGTAACATTAACAGATTTTGAAAGTGGAAAATGCAACTGCGAGGACTAGCATCTCTTGCAAACTTCCAGCATTAGTTTACAGTGCTTTCGCAGACACATATTGTGGTTTTGTGTGCTTAAATTCTTCTAGACATTTGCACCTTACAGACTCAAAAAAAGAGTCTTCATGGACAAAGCAGGCAAAATGGTAAATGGTCTGCACTTCTATATAGCCGTTTTCTACCTGTTGGTCCTCAAAGCGTTTACACTGCTTCTTATTTACCCATACACACGATGCTGCAACAGCTGGCCAACACTCACCGGGAGCAACTTGCTCAAGGACACTTTGACATGTAACCAGAGCCGGGGATTGAACTAGCAATTGTAAGAGTGGTGGTAAATACCGTGTAAATACAGTGTTCTTTGTCCAGTTGGGTTTCTTGTTTTTTTTATGCGTTTCCATTACCTTTTTTGTGTGTACCAACCAACGTTGCTGCTAAAACAGAGTCACAAGTCATTAATTGATAAAACGTATGCCATTTTCTCCCATTAATAAGTTACCAGCATTGTTAAATAAACAACACAGGTACAGAGTCACTGCTGTTCATAGTAAACATATTTCTAAAGGTTCTAATGACGTGAAATGCTCACCAGATGTTGGTAACAAGCCATGCAATCCACACATGCAAAGAAATCAAACTACAAATGTCCATATGTGAAGTTATGTGTAGCAATCTGAAATGACACAGGGGAAATAATATGGGACACATGAAGAGAGGTCCACAAAAAGCATGGAAAGCCAAGACACCAGCTGAAATCAATCAGTAATTAGAAAGCAATCCTGCCCCTTGTCAGTGCGAATTATTATCAGTTGGTTCAGCCACAACTGATGGCCTATAAAAAGGTGTCTCATTACTAGGGTGACACACAAGAAACATCTCATGACGGGTAAAAGCAAGGAGCTCTCTCAAGACCTTCGCAACCTTATTGTTGCAAAATATACTGATGGCATTGGTTACAGAACGATTTCTAAACTTCTGAATGAGAACTATTGGGGCCATAATCAGGAAGTGGGAAGATCATTTCACCACAAACTCTCCACGACCTGGTGCTCCTCACAAAGTTTCTGATAGTTTTTTTTTTGGTTTTACTCCTCTATCAGAAGAGCTGTCCAAAAGCCTTTAGAGCTTCCTGGAATTAGCAGGTACAATTGTTTCAAAGAAAACAATGGGTAATGCACTCAAACTCTCGTCATGCAAGACTCCACTGGATGACGAAAAAGCACGGTGAAGCTCGTTTAAAGTTTGATGCACAACATTTGGACAAGCCTGTGAAATACTGGGAGAATGTGTCCTGCTCAGTTAAAAACAAAACTGAAGTCTTTGGAAGCCATTACTGCACATCAGCCCAAAAACACTACACCAAGAGCAACGTTTTAGCGGTGGGAACATCATGGCGTGAGTTGAAGGAAGGATGAATTGAAAAATGTACTGAAACACAAAAATCTGCTCCCATCTACCAGAATGATGAAGAGGAAATAAGGGTGGACATTTCAGCAAGACAATGATCCCAAACACACAGCCAAGGAAACTCTCAAATGGTTTCAAAGAAAGAAAATAAAGCTGCGAGAATGGCCCAGCGAATCACCTGACTTGAATCCAATTAAAAATCAATAGAAAACATAAAGGTCAGAGTTCACACAAGAGGCCCAGGGAAGATTTGAAGACCGTTTGCAAGAATGGGCCAATATGACACCTGAGAAATGCATGCGGCTAGATTCTCTACACAGGAAGCATCTTGTAGCTGTCATTACCAACAAAGGCTTTTGTGGGAAGGAATAAAAAGATTTCAGTTAGCATGTTCAATACCTTGAACAATACCTGTGTCATTTCACTATATTACACATAACTTAGTGTATGGACGTCTATGGGTTTTATTTCTTCGCATAAGTGGATTGCGTGGGTTGTAACCAACATCTGGTGGACATTTCATGTCAACCTTTCGAAATATATCTACTGAGGAAAATGGTGACAGTGTTCGACACTTATGTTAGCCGCTACATAACACCTATCAGAATCTGATTAGTCTATGCCATGACTAATAACAAGTAGTAGTGGCGTGATATGATACTTTTCAAGTATATCGTAACCTATTCAACTGTGATGTTTATAACATAATATACTTTCATAGTCTCTTAATAGAGGCTTAAATTCTATGTCACCTAGCAATAGGGTCAATCATACCTCCTCGGTGGGGTAAAATTTTCTGTTTTTGAGTAAATCACATTAAAGCTATAATAGAAATGACACGGGCACCTATTAAAGTGACTAAAATTTAAAATCCCTAGTTCACAAATACATATATAAACTTTCAGTTACTTTATATTACCATATTCTGTTATAGGTGTGTAATTGTTCTTCCAAACTTTTTTTTTTATGAGCTACAGACATTCAAGGTTCTTAGCTTGTCTGATATAATTGAAAAAGAAAATCATCTTAAAATTATTAAGATGTATTTTTGATATATTTTCTCTATTTTTTTTTAGAAGGTGTTCCTGTTAATCTGTTCACCCACGTCCTTAACCTACACTTTCTCCTGCTCAATGCTCTGACTGTAACAGTTTATTAAAATTTTTCTTACAAAGCCCCCCCCCCCCCCAAAAAAAAATCACTGATATTATTAATGGTTTTCGAAAACAGGTGTGTGAATGCGCACTTAGTCTTGTCTGGTTTATATCTGGCTGTAAAATGGACAATTCAACAATTGTCATTGGATGAAATACTGCATCAGCCTGTGTCAGTGAACCCTGATGAACTGAAGTGAACTAAATTCATTGAAATGAAAGGGCGTGAGTTCACCTCATGTTTCTTCTAACCCTCCCTCTCTCTGCTGCCTGGCTCTGCCTCCCTGAGCTGGAAAGTGCATGTCTGTGTGTGTGAGTCCAGTAAAAAGACATTACAGCTTATGTATGTACAGCACAGTGGTGTGTGTGTGTGTTTCTGTCTGCCCCTGTGGGACAGACACTGTAGTTCTGAGTGAAAGGTCCTTGTGTCAGGGTGGAGGTGGTGGAAATCCCCTCTTACATCGTAGTGTGTGTGTGTGTTAGAAGACATTTGGCTGTTTCTCTTGGTCCATCTGTGTCTATGACACTACATGGTACACGCAGCTGCAGGCTTGTAGTAGCTTGTAGTATTGTGTGTAAGAGCCGGAGAGTTTGCAACGTTAGTTTTAAAATGTCAAAGAAAAAAGAAAACAGAAAATGTAATACTGACTTTAGTTAGAGCAAGTAGCACTTTATTAACTAGAAAAGTACCATCGGTCTTACTGTGCATTATAATATTAAACAAAACTATCACTGCCTCCTAAAACTTTTACAAGGCCTTGACCTGCATGCAGTACAATCAGCTCCCACTACCGAACTACATCAAGAACATGGTGCAGGGGAGACCGAGCCACAGACAGCCAAATGGGCTGGACAAACCGAACACAACAGCTAACTAAGCCGTTTCATCTGGCAAAGAATTCGGCAGAACGAGAACATATGAGCAACCGAACGCAGCAACAAACGGCACCAACCCAGGAAATATAATAACTCAATTAAAAAAGTGTGTGCACGACTGTTAGGCAATCATAAAAACACACAAATCACATATGAGATAAATAAACAATATAATAAAATGAACAGCTGGATTAATATAAAAGCATAATCAGAGTAATATTTACTCACTGGCTTATTGGCAACACAGATGTGCATGTCATTTGCTCACTAAGTGGGGTTGGTGTCTCCAAGTGATTTCAGGTGAATGGAAGCCTGCATGTGGCTAAATGAACTTTGATATGACACTGCAGCCTTTGTCACCGCCAAGAATCGTTACTTTTCAGCAAATTGGTTATGTGCAGGTTTAATACACAAGATCACTAGGCCCCATAAATGTCGACTGTTTACACCAGGCTGGCAACTTTGCCCTGGAGTGAATGGGCAGATAACTTCAATTACTAAATTCTAGCTTTTGGAACTGGTCACTATTTCAGGTAACACTTAAGTGGTTTATTTTTTTATCCTTCCAGAATGTGGCTTAATTTTCAATTTTCACGTACTGGCAAGGTCCTCGAAAAAAAAGCAGCAGGACTACCAATCAGGGTTATGTAAAATGTGGTCATTTTTGAATAGTAAACATTTAGTGTTCATGTTAAGGGACTTGGACAATGTAAATAAATATAAAATGAAAGTTTCCACTTTATAGAAAATAATTGGTATAAACCAGAGAGGTTAGGCCCTCTCTAAGGTCTGAGGGGGGCCTGATGATGATGTCCCATTGTATTCTCATTATGGTGTATTGTTACCTTTGCTCTCTCAAAATAAAAGTTAAATTTAATTACTACTTTTTTTTCTTTGTCCAAGATCTTGCACTATTCTCACATGCACCTGGGTACTTTATGTAGTCAGGGCTCTTCTGTTTTTGATAGTTATTTTTTGTACAATTGAAATGTGTTGCCTTGTGTTCTACGTCTGTCTTCGTTGTAGCGCTGTAATCCCAGAGGAACGTTGTTTCGTTTCACTTTTGACATGACTGTTCACAATTATAATAACAATAACGCTAAAATCCACTGTTATCCATCAGTATATGGACAGTTTATACATTTTAATTTTCCAAAGCACTGTTGAAAATACATTACAAAATGTTTTATATAAAGTGTCATGGCATTGCCATTTAATTACTCATTTTGGTTGACTAGCTGCAGCAGGTTTTTCTTTGAACTGAAGTAGTGGAAGCATTAGCTCTAACTACTAACAGTCTCCAGTACCTTAGTGCTTAGTACATAAATCTTTGTATTTTATTTGACTAGTGGTCAACTAGGCCCGGCCCTTTAGTTACCGAGCAGGGCAGAGATCAGAGTAAAAGGGTTTTACAAGTGTTAAGGGGCTTTGGCACCTACGCAGAGTTTGGATTTAGTACAGTATGTGGCAAACCACAAGAAGTCGGCCTGGTGAACATGTTTTTGTCCTGACTCACTAAACTAGATGTTATTGCTTTATTGCCATTTTTTAATGGTTTGAAATCAAAGACATGAAAATGGTTAAGAGCTCAAGTCATCAAGCACTTCAGTTGTACCCATGATGCAGCCTCACTACCACACATATGCCTCTATATTTTCTAATTCTCTGTCCTGAGCTGTCAAACACTAATCCAGTTCAATTTGAATGTTTTATTTAAAATAAATGCTAAAATAAAAAAAGTGTTCTATAGAATGGTATCTATTATCCTCAGGACAGTCACATGTATTATCCACCTCTTACATCATGTAATCTTTAATGGTTTTTGTAAGCAGCGCACATTTTTAAGCTTTATGTTTGCATTCTTTATCTCTCTCCGTCAAAAATCTTGCAAACCTTATTTAAAAATTTAAAACAGAAATTAAAGTTAATTATTTAGTTTATCAAGAGGGGCTCAAACTTTGATGCAAACTTAACTCTAAAGGGGACATAAGGTTTAGGGTGAAGTTTGCGTAATAGTTCATTCAGCTAGTACAAATTTTACAAATGTTCTTTAGTCATCATATATAACAATAATGATTAAATACTGTGGTAAAAAGTTACAGTAAAACAAGGAAAATTATATCTGTACCAAAGTTTGCAGTCCTGTTTGATAAATTATTTAAAAATGAAATTTCCTCATTTCAAAAAAAGGGGACGCATTTGCATTTGACCGTATTTTCTTGCTTAGTTCCTCAACTTCTGTCGCACTGAATTAACCACTAGAAATTCATGCTCAGCCTATAGTCATAAGTTCTCCAGTTGACTAAATTTCTTGAAACCCCTTATGCCCCAACACACACTCCCTATTACTCTGCTAGATTTGGTCCAGTACTGAGTTACAAAAAGGGACCTATCTATCCTCCATAAGTTACTAACCACTAAATCTGCAACTTCTTTCCCCTAACTCCACCACCCACCATGACCACAATAACAAACGCATAGTAGAATTATCACCTGACAGTTTCAACCTCAACTGAAAAACGATAACCTCATAGAATTAGAATTCATGGCAAAGCTGCTGTATTGCGTTGTATTCGATTTTACAGGTGTACCTAATGTTGTGGTTGATTGGTATACCATATTTAGTGTATGAACAGCCTTAGCACAACTGTGACACTGACTGCGATTACATGCACTCCAATAACCAGTTTACTGGATATCTGCATATACATGCAGCAGAGGGTAACCTGGTTTCCCCTCCACTTATTTTGGAAGCCTGGCCCACAGATTTTAAATGTATAGTGACAAAAGATGTTGCCTTTTGACTTTTCTTTCTTTTCATGGCTGTGTTAGTGTTGCAGCAGAGTGGAGACGCACAGCTGATGCACAGGAAGAGCAAATTGTTAAACAAAATGCAGTGGTTAGCAGGTTATGTAGACCGCTACAAGGAGCTCTGTGCTTGTTGAATTTTCTGACAGCCTTTGACAGACAGTGCAAGTCCATGTAAAGTTACACACTGTAAGACACCAAAAAAAAAAAAAAAAAAATAGAAAAAGGTGTAAAAAGAGAATGTTGTATAGACTGTAAAGCCAAATGAGACTTGGGGCTATAAAAAGATTTGATAGAGCTGCATGTTTATACAGGACAGGTCAACAATACAAATTTAGCCTTTTAGCCTCATTAATGTATTGATCTGAATTAATCTTAAGGCTGGGGAGTAGGTCTAACGATGAGGCCTGTTGTACCATAATTAAACATTTTGGATCATATTTACAGATGCTATGAACATACTATACAGGGTGTTGTTAACTAGAGCAGAAATTTACAGATTGAATATGCAAGATATGAATATAATGTGCCTTTCCTGTCTAATGTGTTGCCCCTACCCGTTTCTGGGCATTAGGTTCTGATGTACATACAACTTTACTTTTACTCTGCTACACCCAGTATGTATCCACACACTAATGTGGAGAAACAAGCAGTACTCCTGTATCCATAGCAGGTTTTTTTACCGTCATGACAGAGTTTAAAAGTTCAAGCGAGAAAAGGAAAACAACCTTTCTATGCTCTTAAAAAAAACACAAGCCACCTCAAAAGATCTGGGAATACTGTAAAGAAAAAGGTTTCTAAGTTTGGTAATTAACTTAGAGGGTATTACAGTGTTGAATGCTGAGCTCTCAAATAAGTGTGGGTGGGAAGCCACTTCAACATCAGACACTTCATAATGATGGGCGTGAGTGGAGTTCACCTAAAACACACTCTCCTTCTCTTTCTCTCACTCCCGTCATCAGAATGAGGGCAGGCTGTGGGTGCCTCTCATGTTTGGGAGAGCAAACAAGCTCGTGTCTTTGATGGCGAGGAGATCAGAGTCTGGGACACATTCTACGTAGCTGCGTTAAGGTCGCCACAGTGCACACCCAGCTGCCATGTTGTGCTCTGCAGCTAGGAGACCTGGAGTATACACAATGCAAGGGCAACAGACGAGCGGGTCAGCTCAACACAACCAGCCACCTCATCACACAGTCTCTCCAACTCCAACCAACAGACGGTTAGCTGAAAAACACATTTAAACCACAGTGCTGGGACGTTGGTCCTAAGTTTATGAAATTATATTTCAGTGGTTGCAACAGCGCACTTGTATAAAGCAGCTGCTCATTGGCGCCGTTTAGTGTAAACTGTAATTTAAATTTTAGCAGAAAAGTCACTCACATTAACTAATATATTCAGAGTCAAGCTTATCATTACAGGCGGAGTGAAAAATAAAACTAAATTAGCTAGATCTGTTAGACCAGTCTCATATTAGAAGCCCTTTACATTTCACCTACTTTTCTTTTATATTTATCCTTCAACTATACTTGAACCATTTTTTGAACCACTGGTACCCCCTCCTTTAAAATATCCCCCCCCCCCCCCATGTTTCTCTCACATAAACACACATCAGTCATGGTGGTTGCCATGCAAGGTGCTCACCTGACCCACCCACGACAGTGTAACATAACCAGGAGAGACCAGGACCACCAAAACCAAGCTATAGGTGCTCCATCAGAAAAAAAATATTGATTTATCTTTTAGGTGTTCAACATAAAATGAATAAGTAATAATTAACATAGCCCAACAATTCATTATCTTTCCATTATCTATACCATTTATTATGTGGAGCAAACCAATTCATTTTTTACAGAAAAAAAATGCCAAACTATGTTGTAATTAGCTGTTTTTGCTTGTTTTATGTAATGTAAAAGGAATAGTGTTCTGGAAAAATACCCAAGTCAGTTTTCAAAATTATGCCTCTGAACTACAATATCACATTGTGCATACAGACTGCAAGACAGCCACACATCGTGGCTGCTATTTTTGCACTACACTCTGAATCTACTGAATCTGAAACTGCCTCACTGAAACATTCATCTTGTGGGGCCGTATCAGACACAGATGGGGCCACTACCAAGTCAGCGTCTCAACTGTATCACTGATTGTCACTTACGATAGGACTACTCTCAATAATCATGTAGTAATTCCTCAGTTTAAAAAGATCATCATGCGTGTCAGACAAACCAGAAAATGTATTAATAGTTAAAGGTTTGGTTAGAATGACAAAAGCTTGTGTGTGTGCAGATTTAGAGGTGCCTGCTTCCTGTGAGTTGGGCAAAGTGTGTATATGTGGGGTGGGTGAAGGGTATCTGGTTTCCTGCTCTGGAGAGTCAATTTTATGTAAATGAGCTGAGGGCCTAGATTGGGAGACAGAGCATAGGGGGTGGGTCGCACACATACGCACCAAGAAAAAAGTTTAGTATGTGACAGCACAAGCTCAGGTCCTAGCCTTCCTCCATCTGTCTCTGCTAACAGCTGCAAGTCCCCCAGCTCGCCATCGCTACACCTCCCCATGATGAAGGAGCGCTGCAGCCGGGTGCCACCTCTTACTATTCCCCCTCCTCAGCAGCAGGCACCCCGAGCAGGACCCGTGGGTGGATGTTGCCTGGGAGTGGCTGGGCAGCGCTCGGGCTCTATGTCCTCCGTCTGTTCTGACTGTGTATCTCTGTGTGCTGGCTGCTTGTTGACAGATGAGGCGTACCAGAAACTGGCCATGGAGACGATGGAGGAGTTGGACTGGTGTCTCGACCAGCTGGAGACCATCCAGACCTACCGCTCTGTCAGCGACATGGCCTCAAACAAGGTAAGGCAAGATGCATCTTTGTGTAATTCTCCACTTTTTTCATTAGCAGGGGAATTTTGAGGGACAAGTCAGAGAAACTTGTCAAGCAAGTGAACTTTTTGTGCAAATGTGGAAAAGGCTCTGCACATTGGGGGACTTTTTAAAATACTTTAAGCAGATGCTAGGAGGACTAATCCCCCAGCATTACAAATACATCAAGAGTATGCAGAATCCAGGGATAATTTAGCTGCACTTAGCATGACCTTAGCAAAGTCGAGAGCATAACAGGTGAAGTTGGGTTGGGGCTGCAGCGGTGAGTGAGCAGGGTTCACATGAGCGCTGACTAGTTATATGGACCATCTTGGGTAACATGCAGTCATATTCATAAATCAGCTTATTAAGTTTTACTCTCATCTTTGAATACTGTAAAACTCTAGCTTATACTGAATGTATTTTTGATTTTGTGTCTCTAATAGGGTTTTGGTGGTCTACTTTTAATCATTTCTGTTTAACATATTTTTAACTATGCACTTTTAGCTGTGTTCTATTTTTTGTGTCATTGATGGTGCGTGATATGCAGCTGGGTTTAGTTCCTGGTTTTTTTTTTTATACAAGTAGCAAGAAGTTGACAATGCCTGATAGAGAATGTTACGAAGCTTGCTACGAAGCTGCATCTCGTAGATCCCTTTATTTACTGAGCTTTGCCTGGTACAAAATTCAGAAATGCATGTAAAATATTAGGTTTAACTCATGCAACTGTCGAACCTACTTAATGATAATAATAGAATCATGATCTTTTAATGCACCGGTTGCAAGTTGGCCTTTCACTCACTGTGTTGTCATTAGAGGTAGTGGTCAATGTGACTAAATGGTCATTTATGGACTTCAGGATAATGCCCCTGCATTCCTTTGAAAGGTCATTTAGTGCATGAAACAATTAAAGTTCAGTCTTTACTTGGTGCACTGCACATTATTGTTTCATAACTTCTTGTGGGCTTGGCCCTTAGACTTTTACATTGAGCACATCAACACTTGGTTTACTTCATACTTGAGTGCAGTACCATGGTTTACAGATGAGGCATTTGCATTCATGCGCTATAAATGGTGACGTATTAAGAGAGCTTGATGCCAACTTGCCCTAGTGGTCGATGGTGTTAATGGAGCTTAAATAAATTATATTCCCAATAGGCCACCATTAGAGAAGGGTCCTCCGAACTGCTGACACAGGCTACAAAGTTATTTGTCTTTGTATTATCAATGTTTAATTCGTAATGTTTTGTGAATGCCTGGCCAACTTTGCTGTAGATGTAACGCAACTAAAATGGCACACTACTGTAGAGGAAGACAACGAACATTTTTTTTTTTTAACATTTTATTTGTGCTTTGCGCTAAACCCTTAAAAAAAAAGTGAGCCATAGGCAAAAGCTTGTTATTCTTTAAGACTGGACAACAGGATGCAAGGTGACCCATTGTGAGCCAAACACAATAAACTAGAGAGGAAGAGCAAGAACATTTGGTGTGTGTGTGCGCATGTCTTTATGTAGTTGTGTTTTAGTTAAGTTTAGTTTATCAAAGTTAGAAGGACAGTGTCCTCACAACTTTAAAGGGCTGCTTGAAGGTTAAAACTAGGTTTTCTGGTTAGAATTAGATTAGGGTTAGGTTTTTAGATTGTGTTAGGGGTTTATTTAAAATGGTTAATGTTAGGAGTAAGTAAGGAGCTAGGGAATACATTACGTCAACAAATGGTCTCATAACTACCGGAAGACATGCATGTGTGAGGGATCAATCTAGACCCAGGGGCAGTGACTCTCTCTTCCTGTCTCCTTCCTGATCCCCTGATCTCTATCCAGATGACAATAGACATCCCATCATGCCAGTTTGGGTGGTTTATGGTCATGTTTATTAATCCAAATGCTGTCGTCATCTGGACAAAGATCCAGCACTGACAATCAGCTGGACTGGTTTTTGGTCAACAGAAAACAAAAAAAAATGCCTTTAAAAACATCAGAAACTTGATAGAAGGCTTTAGGACAACAGAATAGTGGAAGGCAGATTATATAAATAATAGTTGTCTTAGATAAAAAATAGTTTTCTTTGTGTCCACTACAGATTTTCACAACAGAAGGTTGGGGTTAAAACATTTTATACCTATGTCCTAAAACTGATTGTGTACGTGAACCTTAATTTACTGGATTATGTGAGGTATTACAGTTATGTAACCAGAGTGTGTAGTTTTAGGTGTTTGCCAATCACAGGAAAAATTGGCAGGACTGAGCCAGAAGTTATCTGTAAGTTATCTCCACTGATTTCAGCCCCCTGCTTGTGTAAATTCCAACATATCACAACTATTGAATAATTTAGGGGTAGTTCTATCCTGTCTTTTCCTTAAAACATTTTATGAAACTTAACCCTCAGCTGCCGAGATCCAATGAAACTGTGAAACAATGTGACAACATGAAAAAATGACAGCTGTTTTACTTTAGCAGATAAGCACAGAAGAACAAATGTTTGTGTGGCAGTGCAGATATTTTTGTTTAATGTGCAATTGTCTGCGATAAGTAATCCCTTTGGAGGTACCATGTTTTCTTTACCATGCAGAAAAGCTCAAATGTTACGGTTTCATAATTCTGATTCAATTGTTTAATATGTCAGAAAGAGTGGTTATATGAAGAGAAAACCAGGGTAGTGAACATGACTGAGTACAGAATTGTAGATGGCACAATTCCTGTCTTGTTGATGGCAGGTGTGTGAATGTGTCCTGACGTGTAACAATCTGTGGATAAGACACTGATAAGGAACCCTGCACTAAACATGCCCGTCATGTGGCCGTGTATTCATATAACAGTAGGTTAATCCTACCGATATTTAAACGGTCTTTCTCCTAACCTTGTTTTACAGTAAACTGCAACATTACACAACTGCTGACCCCTAGTCATGCGGGGCATTAAACTCAACCTGGTTTTATTAATGAGAACATGCCAATAAGCTAATGTGACCTGAGTGGCTGTTGTATTTAGGATGGAAAAACTGTTATTCAAGCCGTGGCAGAGTATGAAACATGAGTATGAAAGAGGTGAAACGGGAGAAGCTGCTGCACCACCAAGGTGAAGTGTAGGGTACATCTGCTGCTGAGGAATTACAGTACGCAACAATCCTCAACGTTAAGTATGGCTGATGTAGACAGGTTGAGGCCTACTGTGAGTTGGAATATTCTTCAGTGTCATGGCTGAAGATGTTACATGATGAAGCTGGGAGAGAAATTAATAGCCAAACAAACACTAGAAATACTTAATAAAAAAACTAATAATCCAAATTTGTTGCCATTATGTCAAGGATTCACTGCTACCGGTTTCTCAATTGTGATTTTGATGCTTTATTTAATTAAAAGCAGTTGCATAATAGAAATCTCTGGAATTTAGTCTGTTCAATATATTAAAGAAGTGAGTTAAAGAAAATACCTGGGATCAGGAAAAGGGTAGAAAATTAGTTAATAGAAACTGATTATTGAATAATATTAATTATCAAATTATTCAATAATTTATATGAAGTTTCTCTACACTACAGGTGTTTTTACGACCTATTGTAAGGCCCATTTTTGGTTCAGTTGTGTGTGTTAATGTAAAATACTTTCTGCTGGCATGTGCAGGTTTGAGTCCTCTGCACCTGAAGAAAATACAATTGATGTTTCAACAATATGTATTAATGACAAAAACCTCCATTAATAAAAAGTATCTTGGTAAATTGTTCAAACAATGATCCATCAAGGCGCTCCACCACTAAAAAAATAAGACTGCTGCTCTGCTTTTGCCATCAAATGTCTATTGCATCTGAAAGGAAAAAGAAACACTAGACCTTGCTTTCTTTGACAGTTCAGAAAAATCCACCGTATTCACCAAAACAGGTCACAGAGATTGATAACAATAGCCATATTGACAGTGTAAACCTGAGAGTTGTGACTGCTGGCTGCAGGAGTAAGAACAGCAAGAGGCAGAAGGCGGGACTACCCCCATGAGGGAGTGTGTATGAGGCAGAGGTCTGTCTCTCTCTCTCTCTCTCGCTCACACACACATACGGTCATTGCTCCACAAACACAGGGTGTGAGGTAAAGCCTAGTCAGAACTCGCAGCCTGAAGTGAGTCACTAGAGCTGTGGCGTTTCCTAGCGTCAGAGAACTGAGGCTTGGTTCTTTTACTCATGCTGTAGTCAGACTGAGACAGACACTTTAACGGACGGCAGCCCTGCTCTGCTCTGCACTCTACACACAGCAACATGGGAGCCTGCTGCTTTGACAAGAAAGAGAGAAAATTAGGAAAGCTAAATGGTTGGAGAAAGGTGAGTTGTCTTACAATTCATACCGTTTTCATGGGTTTGTAATCACTTCAGCTCTTTTTGGTCTGTCTTGTCTGGACGTTTTGGTGCTTAACTATAGTGGCTCATTTAATGACGGGGACTTTTGAATGCTGAGGTTCAGTCAATCTTTTCTAAACAGTTTAAGCTGATTTTCTGGTGGCATTTTAAGTAGTTGTCGCAAAACATTTCAATGAAGTGAATGCCGAAAGAGTGCTTTAGTTTCTTCTTGCTTTTAGCATGTGAGGTTAAGGTACCAAAGCTGTACAGTACATGAGTGCATCCGATATTATACATTCATACTACATACTTCATAGGATAAGGAGAGGTGCATGCATCCTACTTTTTAGACCCCCCCGGGCACCCTTTCACGTGTGTGACACTAAATCCAAGTATATGCCTAACGACAAATTCAGATTTATTGCAGTAATCTAAAACTCCCGAGTTTATCTTTGACCAAAAGCTTGGAATTACACAGATATCTTTATATCCTTGGTGAAAGAAGTGTACTTTTTTTCCCATTGACCATTGATAAATTGACTTACTCCGAAGTTATTAAATTAAATATAGATAACATGAATGGGTAGGACGTTGGACTGTGTACTTACAGCTTAAAAATGATTTAATGAGCAAATTGACTGTGGATGAAAGTAATTGGAGAAACCTGCAGCTGATAAGTGGTGTTTCTTAGCACTTATTTTTCCCTTTTGCTTACAGAGAGTCAGGTAATCTTGGGAGAACCCAGATATACTTGTGTTAGATGATACATAGGTGGTTGGTTTGAACATGGAGTAAAACTCCAAAACTTAGACAGTTACCTGCCATTAATTTAATTCAAAATGCTTTGCACCATCCTTTCAGTTGTGAATTTTACAGAAATGATTTTGGTGATTAAAGCAATGCGCGTGTTGGCCTGTTTAGTTATTGTTTTGGTGCAGTGTTGACTGTGTGTCTTACACTTGCAGATGCTTTCTGCTTTTGAAGTAACCAGGCGAACATGAGTGTGCAGCCTGTTAACAATTCTGCTCTCGACAAATATGGTGTTGCTGATCACATCTGACTCGACTGAGTCCTAAATGCACATGTGAAACAGAAATGATTCACACAGCTGATATAGTTCTTCCTTCCTTTATCGCTTCCAGTTTTTGCCTCCTTTTCTTAAGCCTGATTGTTCCTTTTCAACACAATTTACAGCACAGATTCAGAGACATATTTATACATGCTTTTTCATACAGACACAAACTGGCATGTGTGTGTGAGTCAGAGGAAGTGAGAGGTAGTCAGGCGGTTTCTCAGAGATGTGTGCATCTCTCCTCAACATACATATTTGTTCATACGTAGGTAGGTTCCCTGATCTTTACAGAGTTGTGCCACCCTACGTCATGTTTGCTAAAGCAAGGGGAGGGAGGAAACCACAACTGTGAAAGATTTGCTGTTAAAGAAGAAATTATAACATAAGTCACCGTGCAGTGATGCATACTGAAATGTGACATATCCACTCAGTTCAGTTCAGTTCGGATGATTGACTACAAGTCATATCATGGAAATCATAATTTATTTTAGCTGAAGCTTCCACATTTTTTTTTATACAAAAATGTAAAACAAAAATGTAACTGGACTCTCTATCTTGAAACATTTCACAACTCATCTTGATAAGTTTTTGATTAGCTAAAAGATTATATTTTTATGTTTTCATGTTTAGGACAGATTAAGGTTTACAAGGTCTTAATCTCAAGCTGTAAATTATGTCAACATAGGGTTAAGCTGTTCATAACTGGTTCATTCAGAAGTCTGGAGTGCAGCAGATTGGGCGTAGTGTGCCCACTAGTGGCCACAAGGCAAAACATCACAGGAACCATAGAAGCTTTCAATACGGAATTTAAACACAAAATAACTTTTTCTAAGCAAAATTTATCTAACCAAGAAAGTAAAAAAAAATATGAGAAGCTCATTTATAATTTATGAGAAGGCGCCGTCATGTTTTTCAAAATTGCCACTAGAATTACATCTGCAATTACATCGCTGCCAGCCGAACACGATCAGTATAGAAAAAGAATCAAAATACAATCTGATGGTGCAGCACCTGGTCACATAGGGAAAGCACGTTTTTGCAAGTGCACAAGTCGCGAGTCTCGTGTCAGAAGGAGACTCGCTGTCTGCCTACCTGTCCGCGTGGCTGCCCTCCGGAGTGAGCTGTCCGATGGGATCACATCGGAATGGAAAAGGCTCAGTGTTGCGTTTTTTTCCCCTCCTCACAATGAAATGCCACAGGCTCCATTCACCTTCTCTGCCTCTGTCACAGCAGTTCTCTCCTGAGTCAAACCAACCTCCTGCAAGAAGAGAGACAAAGAGTGAAAGGTTAAGGCCAGCAGATACGGAGCTAACGAGACAATATGGCACAATATGATCACTTGCTCCGTTTTCTTTTACTTGTAGAGGTATGTGGAAAAGAAACTTAGGAATAAAAGGGTATAGAAGAGGATGAGGTAGAAAGTGTGAGGGACAGGAAATGGAGCAGAGGAAAGACCAAATATAAAGACCAAGAAAAATGCCTGAGCCTGTGAAGACCCAGTGAGTAATATGTGGGTATGTGAGGAAGAGGCACGTTTACAGCTCTACGAGTCTAAGCTTCCCCCAGTGTCAAAGTCCTATAAAGGATTCGTCTTTCTTAATTCCCTTGATTCAAATATCAGTTACACGCAAAAAAAAGCACATGTAAAATATTCACGTGATGTGTTAACATACACTGCAGATTATGGCATTTATGGCTTTATGGCAGATGATGGCATTTGTAACTTGGTGTGTGCATTTACGCATTTTTTCCAGCCTGTGGGAAAACAGCTCTTCAACACATTGCAGAGAAACACCCCCTGCTGTTATTTCTGGTTTCTTTATATATTATGCAGTGAGGTATTATATAAAGATCCCTCTCTCTCCCCCTCTTTTTTGTTTCTGCATCCTACCTCCTTGCTTCTGGTTACTTCCCTCTGCAGGAGCATAATCTGTAACACTTATGAGAAAGGTTCAATCTCTCCTTTTTTAACATTTTTAAACTTGTACACACAAACATACACATATATTGGACTGACAAGTTCTCTGGGAGCTTGCCCACTGTCTGACAAGGACTATGGATATTTTCATACTATGACACACGACAAATTTGACACATTTGCCCCAAAATAGGCCAGATGTAGTTAAAAAAAAAAAAACACATTCCAGTCAGGTGGCCCTAGATCTGCAGCTGTATCAACACCTGTTCCAAGGACATCCCATTGATTCTGCCAGCAAGGCAGACATACTGAGATTGATGACTGTGTTGGCAAGTGGTAGCCGGGAGAGAAATTGACATGTAAGTGGTAGAGAGTGAGACCGAGTGGTGGGGGTGGGGGGATTCAGTCTGTGCATCCATGGATGCGAGGGAAGGCAATGTGTGTGGTGCATCCTCGTGACAGCTCAGCAGCTACACCACATGTCTGGCTGGGAAAGAAAAGGGGAAGCCTTTTCCTCTCCTCCTTCAGAAACAGCCTTTTAGTGGATGCCTGATGCTGTTGCCATGGCGTTGGGTCGATCTAGTAATTGACAAAGAAAACACATACTCGATCGGGAAAACGTCAGCTGATGTCACCTACACTGGGGATGGACGAAATTAGATTCCACTTCTTTTTCCCCCCTTCACTTTCCGTCTTCCCCATTCATTCTCTGGTCGTCTTTGTTGTTAAAAATAGCGTTCTCCAGACACCCTGACAGCGTCTAACATTATTATGAGGTGTGGATAATGAACAGGCTCAGGAGTCTTCCACAATGGCCGCCGCACTCTGGGAGGTCAGGACAACAAGAGACTCGGCAGAGGGAGAAGAGCAGATGATAATAGCGATAATTGTGGTAAAAATACAGTTGCTTTGAATTCACATTCCTCAAAACGTGGCCCATCCCTTTTCGAACACTCATTGTTTCAGGGGTATAAGGGAGGCAAAGCTAAATGGTTTGACGGAATTCCTACACAATGGCTGACTTCATTAAAAATCGCTTTAGAAGAATTACAGGGGCCGTGAATTTAAGAGAGTGGAGGACATCTGCAGCACTTGCACAGCTGGAAACAAAGTTACACCAGGAATACATGAGTGGATATCAAATATCCATCACTCGAACGTCCATTCAAAACGTCATATACACACAAATGCCAAGCTGTAATTATCACCCCTTTTCCCTCCCCTTCTCCCCACTTTCTGTCAAATCATGTGTTCTGAATCGAGCGTGTTGCTGGGGCTGGCAGACTACAGCAGGGAAAAAAGAGACAGAAGAGGGAGGGAACGAAAAATAGAAACATGGGAAGAGAGAAGCTGGATAGGAGGGGACTGAGCGCTACAGCATTGAGAGCAGTGAAGCAAGACAAATCCCGTGGAGGAACCCCCCCTCCAGTCAGATGAACATTGCTGCCTCACTCCCTCCTCCTCCTCCTCCTCGTCCCCATCGCTGTTTTTTTTTTTTCCACCCCTCCTCCCTTCCTCGCTGCTTCTCCATTATTCATCAGTGTGCTGAGAGTCCCCAGCTCACAGCTCCAGCTGCTGCGGCTCCAGCCAATCTACAAACCCTGCTGGATCTCTTCTTTTACTTAGCCTAGCTACGGTGCCGAATTTTTCTCTCCGTCCAACCGCCCGTCTATCTACTCGTCCATCCCTGGGCATGGAGACTCAGAGCTGGCCCTTTTCTGCTGCTGAGAAGGAGCATAAGACATCATTAAGCTGCTCTCTTAGCTGCTGAGAAGTGAAACACAGGAGGACAGGAGATTTTTTTTGTCGTTTTGGCACTGAAAGAATTTGGTTTGCCTGGCTCTATTTTCCCCCCCCCCATTGGATTACAGTTCTGGCTTTGTATAGGAACGAGAAAACGGGGTCCAAAATGCCTGAAGCCAATTACCTGCTGTCGGTGTCTTGGGGTTACATTAAGGTGTGTGGCGCTCATCTACGTAGCTTGTTGGGATACCACTCTCATTTCATTGTTCCCGTCTGTGCTGTGTTATATAATATTCAATTTCTGAAGACAGTTAGCCTTGTGATAATACAGTTTGTTTTTATAGAGCTTTTCAGGACACTGGGCTGGCCTCATTACACCAAACGATATTTGTCCATCATGGTGGAGGGGGGTGTCACTGAATGGTGTTCTGTGGCTCGGGCTCCATCTTGAGCCCTCTGCAGAGCTGTGTGTCTGTATGTGTGTTAATGTGCACGCGCTTGCATCAATCTCCCATAAACGGCTGTTACTGCAGTGCCAGGCTCTCTGTGTACTCTTTCCCTTATGTGTTCCATCCATCTAAAACTCCTAATATAAAAAGCACTCAAAATCGCCAAAACGTAGGGACGTATTATGTCAATTTTCTGTACGACATCACTGAAATTCTTGCACACTGACAAGTAAAACCTGCCAAAGTGGTCCTAAAATGTGAATGAGTAATACAACTGTAATTTGGTTGCAGGGGGTCAATTTGAGGGGTGATGGCTTTCCCCCCCGTTAACACAAATAATGATCCTTATCCTAATTAATTTCAAGGAAAATGGAGAGGAAAAAAAAGATGCCCCCCTTTCCTCGACACACACACACACACAGACAAAATTGGTTGTACAGTATGCTGTAATTAAATAATCATCTTGAGCTGGTAGAGAAAAACTGTGCACTGCTCTGTTTTTCCATGGAATTTCGTACTATAATTTCTTGAGGTTTTCCCTCAGTAGAAACTGACGACATTTTTCTCTTGCCCTCCCCCCTCTCTTTTGCAGTTCAAGAGAATGTTGAATCGGGAGTTGACGCACCTATCTGAGATGAGTCGGTCTGGGAATCAGGTTTCTGAATTCATCTCCAACACTTTCTTAGGTAAATGAGTGTCTTATGTACATGCACCTATAATCAAATACATTTTAACTGCTCTTCATGATAAACCTTTAGTCACTGATTATAAATGTTTTTTTAAAAGTTTGTAAAAACACTGATCTACAAATATTTAATGGCTCATACAAATATCCACCTTTGTGCTTTGCCGCAATGTTTTTTTTAATAGAGGTTCAGCCTTTCGTATGATGTTAAGCTGTGCAAGTTGCTCTGGCAGGTTTTTTGTGGGGGCGTACCATAAGACACTGCGCCATTAAGCTTTGTCTAGATGTTTATGGCATCAGTCTTATAATGGCCAATGATCAAAAAGTGAAATTAAGAATAAGTTAATTTCTCAAAGCATTAAGACAAAATTGGAACAAATTACGGCATTCAGGTATTGCAAAAAGTACCATCTGCCTGACAAATGAGCTTGTTAGCCAGAATCGGAAGAAGGGGATTGGAACTGGATGCTGTTAGCGTGGGTTGCAGATTCGAGATCTGTGAATAGATAACAATTTCTAAATATATATGTATTTTTGTAATCTTTTTTAAACACTGCTTCTGCCATTTTTGTCACATTGAAAAAATGATCCTGGTACCAAATTGCTGTGCAAATTTGCTTTGCACAAAATGCAGCAGTAAACTAAAAATTCACCAAATTTCACTGATTTATTTTAAATTTGGCTCTAGGCAGATACAACCGGAGGAGCGATGCCCAGAGATAATAGAAATAAACAAAAATGATAAACGCCAGACAGAATCTACATAGGGGTAGCTGCGACTATTAATAGACCAATCGACTTTCGATCGATACATATCCTGACCTGGTGTGATGTTGTTGGTGGATCCCTTACCACCACCTCACAGAGGAGGAGGAGGAGGGAGGGAGGGGGCTGACTGCAGTGAGGGAGAAAACAGAGGTACAGAGGAACCCCCTTTGCTGGCTGTGAGATGTGCTCGGCAGATTGGGTGACTCATCCCTATCTTAATGCATCTTTGTCAGCAGGGACACCTTGTTGTCCCTCTACCTCTCCCCCCCACACACACACACACAACCCCGAGAATCCAGATAGGGATGACTCGCTTTGATAAAGAAATCAGGATTACCCTACTGCCGGTGGAAACACAGAGCAGGTACACATTACTGGGGATGGAAGGAAAGAAAAAGACTGCAGCAACACAGCTGTGCTGGATTAGCCTCAAATGACCAGCAGCAACATTTAATCCTTCCATCCATCAAAGATTAGCATCATGCCAGTAATGTGTTTATTTCTGCTTCATACTTATATATATGAATAAAAGCATCCATTTAAAGAAAAAAAAAAAAAAAAAAAAAAAACAGAAACAGCTTTCATATACCTGGTTTTGCAAAGGTCTCTCTTTGATCCACATCAAATCCCCATCAGTACAGCACACCCCCCCCCACATCAGCTGATTGTGAAGCAGACTGTTCACTACTAAAACTGTGCTCATCATAAACTGTGCTCAAATGTTTTTGAAAATTGGTGTCTAAAAAAATGTGAAGATTGAAATGACTGAAATCCAGATTAGATAAAAACAAAACTGGATTATACATGTGACTGGCTGACACACTGCAAGAAAACTCAGCCAATTCACTGATGGAAGGTGGAAATAAGATTCACGCCAAGTGCAAAATTCCTGTAGTAGTTTATCAGTTGTTTCGAGTCAGCTGTTGAGCAATGAGTCTGTTGGTTGCTGTATAATGGCACATACTCATGTAAAAATGAATGTTGAATGACATGGCAAACTCGTTTGTGTCACAATGTAATCTCCCCCACACACAAACACGAACAGGCCACACGCACACAAACATTACACAGCACTGGTGATAATGATGCCTTGTAATAAATTAGAGGGCAATACTGTATATTGCTCTTCCCCTTGTTTCCCATGCAGCACATGTCTGCGAGTGCTTAATTGCCTATTCTCAATTACCACTGGAGGACCGAAGAGAGATCAAGACAGAGAGAAAGGCAGAAGAAACTGAAAGAGAGAGAGCGAGAACAAGTGATTATTTGAATTACAGTGGGTAATTGAATAACCCTCCACAGGGGAAGGCTGATAGGCCAACGATGAGCTGAATCAAGGCTTGACAGATGACTGCACAGCTCACATACAGTACATGCCGATAGCCAGTCCCTCTTGAATTGCATTTGTTTTGTCTTTGACTGCAGTATAGTCATTCAAAATGTAGTTCAGCAGACTATTTAATAAAATAACCAAAACACACAAAAGAAACTATATATTAAGGTGTTTAGTAAAGCTAAAAAAAAAAATGGATGTTTACTGAATGACCCACTTTATGGAGCTGTTTTGACTGTGCAGAAGCACAAGTCTGTCAGTGGACTGATCTAAGTGAAAGAACACGAGATGAGATGTGGGCCACCTGCTGGGAAAAGGGGGTAGCTATGTGTGGGGGGGGGGCAAGAAGAATCAACAGTATAACGGTACAGAAAGCATGAATGAATAAATGAATGAAGGGACAAATGATGAATGATTCAATAAATCCCTCAAATACTGACCTGCTGCAGGTGTGCCAACAGCGCACCTGCGTCCCTCAGGCAGCCTAGCTCCGCATCAACCCACTCAGTTTTTGATATTGAGATTGAGAAAACAGCTACAGTTTCTATTTTCTTCTCCTTCAGACAAACAGAATGAGGTGGAGATCCCATCACCAACATCGAAGACACGAGAGAAGAAGAAACAGCAGAAACAGCAGCTGATGACACAGATCAGTGGAGTCAAGAAGGTTTCCCACGGGCCCTCGCTGTCCAGCAGCAGCATCTCACGCTTTGGTGTTAAAAGTGATAAGGAGGAACTGCTGTCAAAGGAGCTGGAAGATCTAAATAAGTGGGGCCTGAACATATTCACAGTTTCAGAGTACTCCAACAACCGACCTCTTACCTGCATCATGTATGCCATCTTCCAGGTATGGAATATCCTATTTTCAATACAACCTAATGCTGAAAAACGTAAATATTTGCCTTTTTTTGTTTAACTGCATACTACGTACATTAAAGATCGCTATGTTGTGAATGCAGGAGCGAGACCTGTTAAAGACGTTTAAGATCCCAGCGGATACGTTTGTGGCATACATGATGACACTGGAAGATCACTACCATTCAGATGTGGCCTACCATAACAGCCTGCATGCTGCTGACGTAGCCCAATCCACACACATTCTCCTCTCAACTCCAGCCCTGGATGTAAGTCATTATAACGTTTTTACAACTCCTTTCTAACTTTCCTAGAACATTCATTCCTCCATGTCCTATTTGTTAAGAGTTTTGCTGCATCCATTTTTCATAGCTCTCCTCACATTGGAGTAGTTAGTAAGATACTGTCAGGTCAGAACACCCTGGTCTTTAGATAATGATTTACCCTTGATTCTCTAATGTATCACTGCCAGACGACACAGTTTACTGGATTTTATACAGAGAGCCAGACGACTTTTTGTCAATTGGCAAACAGGAAAAGACTGAAAAACCCACAGTATTTGAATTGCAAGGATTTCATGTACTTCCTTGCGTTTGTCATCTCTTCCCCACTTGCTGTGGATTAACTGTTCTGACTTAATGTTCCTATTTTCCTCCTGCCCTTTCCCTGCTGCTTTTTTCAGGCGGTTTTCACAGATCTTGAAATCCTAGCAGCCATCTTTGCTGCAGCTATTCATGATGTTGATCATCCTGGAGTATCAAACCAATTCCTAATCAATACGAGTAAGTAAAAATGTTACTAAAGAAACATTTAAAAAAAAAATGCAAAAATCAAACAGAAGAAGTCATGAGAACGATAAAATGATTAAAACATTACATTTATCTATTTGCAGACTCAGAGTTAGCTTTGATGTACAACGATGAATCTGTGCTGGAGAACCATCACTTGGCTGTGGGATTCAAGCTACTACAGGAAGACAACTGTGACATCTTCCAGAACCTCACTAAGAAGCAGAGACAGTCCCTACGCAAGATGGTCATAGACATGGTAAGATATCCTGATTCATATTATTTTCTCGTTTTACGTTGATCAAAATTTTAAAAACAAAACCTGCCCAAACTTTCCCAATTCTTAGAGTTGTGTTTTTTTTTGTGTTTTATACAGGTTTTGGCCACTGACATGTCTAAACACATGAGCCTGCTGGCTGATCTGAAGACTATGGTGGAGACTAAGAAGGTGACAAGCTCCGGAGTGCTACTCTTGGATAATTACACAGACAGGATACAGGTACGTATCCTCCTTACAACCTAATAAGTAATAAATCACACAAATGTGGACTATTGTGATTGGACATACTGCAAGGTTTCCGCTTCTCATTTAATAGCTCTAGTAAAGAGCCAGTATTGGCAAACGTTACTCCAAGCCAACGATCATTAGCTGGCCATCCATTTTTTTAACGTTTAGATGTTCCCTTCATCTTTTAACCGCTATAGATTTTTATTGGTGTGTTGTATAGATCAACTTATTTTCATAACAGAAAACAATTGTTTCATTTGTACAAGATTTTATTGCACTTTTTTATATTGGAAACACTCATTGTTTCCAGGTTGTAAACTATGTTTTATAACATGCTAAAGAGCTTCTGAATTGACACAAAAATAGGTCCAATAAATATGGGCTAGAGATTTTACTTTAACATTTTTTCCTAAATTACAATTCTGTGTTATTCATAGGTGTTGCGTAATATGGTGCACTGTGCTGACCTGAGTAACCCCACCAAATCCCTCGAGCTATATCGTCAATGGACCGATCGGATAATGGAGGAGTTCTTCCACCAGGGGGATCGAGAGAGGGAAAGGGGGATGGAGATCAGCCCCATGTGTGATAAACACACAGCCTCAGTGGAGAAAAGCCAGGTAGGTGACGAAGAAGGATAAAGAGAATAATTATGCACAAGCAAGGATGGGTGCACAAATAAACATAGCATCAAAACGTCAAAAGAAACTCACTGCTACCTTCTTTTTGTCTTGCAGGTGGGTTTCATTGACTACATTGTGCACCCTCTGTGGGAGACTTGGGCTGATTTGGTTCACCCAGATGCCCAGGACATTCTGGACACGCTGGAGGACAACAGGAACTGGTACCAGAGCATGATACCCCAGAGTCCCTCCCCACCTTTCTATGACCAGGGCACGCATGGACACAGCGGAGGCACTGGAGGGCAGGGAGGTGGGGAAAAATTTCAGTTTGAGCTGACTTTGGAGGAAGAGGACTTGGATGGAATTGAGAAAGATGGCGAAGGGGAGGAGGAAGAAGAGGAAGAACTAGAAGAGGAGGAGGATAGTCTAGGAGATTCTCGATCTCCTCCCCTGGACTATTTGGACAGTCAAGAGCAAGAGGAGGGTGGCATGATAGAACCCACAACGGCAATAGAGATTGTGACACATGAGGCGTCACCTACAGACACATAGGGCTTCCATCTTAAGGCTCATGTGGTGATTTGAAAGTTTTTGGAAAAAGAGGGTAAATCCTCCTGCAGCTGTGCTTTTTAACAAGCCCAGAGAAGCAAGGGCTTAGTTTTCGCCCGCACAGGGGCATCTTGCACTTGGGTGTTTGAAGCCAGACATGGATGAACAGTATCAGTGGAGCGGCTTCAGAGTTCTCAGGAAATAATTACTGCGAACATTTTAGTCTTGATGGACATACAAGACTGAGGATGGAACTTGAAGGATTTTGGCCAGTTTGGGAAATCATTACTTTTCTTTTCTGGACTGGCGTTAAATGGACACTGACACTACTGAAAGAAGTTTTGTACCTTAAGACTTTTTTTACAGATATGATCTAGAAGTAGCATAGAGAAAGATCTACTGATGGAGACATGTTTGTATAGCAAGAGAAAGTGTTTACTTTTTTCCTGTACCATTTGTCAAAGGACTTTTGTGTGCCTTTTTTACTATTGTCTTTATAATAGTTTATTTATTGAACACTCTAGTATGTCTGTGAAATGTTTTTTTTTTCTTATCCGAAAGAGCAAAATCTTTTTGTATGTTTGAAAAGAGATCAGTCTTCCATGTATTGGGCAATAGAGAAATCCAAACAAATGTCGACAAACTCTTGTACAAACTCAAAATAGGTAAACATGAAAAACCCACATTATACGCACATTTCAAATTAGATTTTCAGTGTTTTCTTTATGTGGAATTCAAACACCTGTTCATTGTCGGTTAGTTAGTTGCTTTCTATATCAGATACCAGTCAATGAATGTCACAGTCACACTGGAATGCACCATAATTGTCATGATACAATACATATTTTCCTTTGAACGGTCTGCAGACCATTGGGGCTTCCTGGTTTTTCACGCCAAATCTTGACTGTTAATGTAAAGCACTCAGCGAGGATAGGAAACTACCTGCAACTGCAGACAGGTGACAAATCAACGAAAAAAACAGCATAAAATGTCAAATTAAGGAGTTGAACTACCATGTGCCAACAGAACAGCTGAGAATTTCTTACATAACTGCACTAATCGATCACAGTCATCGAACGTGCATAGTTGAAGACATTTCACAGCCTTGTTTACTGATGTTTTTCATATGGATCTAAATGCAAATGTCACTTTAGCCCCTATTTGTATTAAAACAAGATCCTGCCACCTGTGCCCAACAATGAAACACTTCTCTTCCTCCAGCCATCTTAACTGAAAACCAAAATCTGCATTTAACCCAGAATATGCCACAGGGCATGACGGTAATTGGAAAATTATACCATACAGTGCATCTTTGCAGAAGCATCTGGGCTGGTTAAGTTTCTACACTCATTTACTTTGGGTTTTTTTTCCTTTTTTGTCACCTATCTGTAAGTGGACAGGTATTCCAGTTAAAATTTGAGTGGCTGTGATGTGTAAAATTATTGGGACAATTATCTTAAATGATCTTGTCTTTTCCACTCTTTCAGTTTTCGTCACGTTTGTGTGAAACTGAGGTCAGCCTAGTTCAAACCTTCATAAATCACAACCTACTACAAGATAAAATAAGCAGAAAAACAAGCAGGACTATAGAGCAAACAGCTGATGACAATAAGCTGCTTTGATCTATGATAAAACCAGAAATGAAGTCTGCTAAGGGCAAACACACAATAGTGGTGAATCTATTTATAGCCCACAGGTACAGTATGCTGCAGTCTTAATAATCCTGTTAGTTGGAACAGGTCCTGACACCAGACCCATCTGATATAATGCCCACCTCCACCCCTCTGCAATCAGCCCCAGACCAGATGATTAGAGGTGCTTTTACAGCTGCCTGTCTAAAAGGAGCTTGCAGACCCTCATCAGCACCATTCACATGGTTTACAAACCCCTCTGGGCTCCATGGACACGACCCCAAAACAATCAGGCCAGCTATTTCTTCCTCACGATAAAAATCCCTCAAGTGCTGCTTCTGCTCATTGACGTCAATTGAATTTTTTCTCCCTCTCCTTCTACTGTATCAAGTTTCCAGGGCAGTTGGGTTAGTAGGATTTGGCACAAATGGAGTTGCTGAGATTTCAGCATGGCAGACGCTACCTTTATAAAATTAGAAAAGTGGAATAATAAAGTGCTGTAGATTTCAAGCAAGCCGAACACTTCTTAGTTTCTTCATACTATATTGTTGGGAAGATTGTTTGAAAATGGTTTGCAGACCTCAAATATCGACTCTTTTGGCTCCCACAACCAATTTTTATGCATGTTCCAGTGGCATCGGTAATCACATCTCATTTTAATATTGGTTTACTGATATACTCTAAAGGTACTTCATCTAATTTCACTCTATATGCTTAAGTGGCAATCACTAGAGGGCAGTTTGTATGTATGGACGTTTTTTATACCTGTGTGTTTCTGTATGTGTTTGGATGTGTTGACTTTGTCATCAGGCCTTACCCCCATCAATCCACATCTTTGTTTCTACAGTTTGTCGCTAGGAGCTCAAGTTGGTCCTTTTTGCTGTTTATAACAGTGTGTATTTATTCTATACTTTAAGCTTGTAAAAAAGAGATACTGGTTCAGTGTAAAATCTATTTTAATTTATATGCACTTGCATTACCTGAAAGTGGTGGTGTCTAATGTGTAGAAGACTCTGGTTTAGAGTCTTTTTATATATGTATTATATATTGTTTTGATATATATAAATATATATATAAAGTATATATTCGCACAATGTTTTGAGCGCCCAGCAGAGCAGCAGCTAAACAGATATGTTGTTGTTGTCACATGAGAACATTGTAACTCCAACACAGCTATCTTATTTTTACAGTTCAAATTGTCTTTAATGTAATGTCCGAGACAAAAATGAACAACTTTATATTAAGCATATTATGCATGAATAATAAACAAAAAATATTCTCACTTTAGCATCACTTTGTAATCTTAATGTTTTTAAATTCCTAAAAGTTAAAGTTTCAGTGTTTTTAAGTTTAGCTGTTACGTTTCCTAACAACAGAAATCAACCAAGGATTGGTGTTCTCATTTTGTTTTTTTACATCACTTAACTGATGGAAAACAATTTTAGACAAATTGACATTATGAAGGTACAAGGTTTTCATCTGACAGCAGCAATTTGGTAACCCAAAGGCAACACAGAGGACATTATAACCTGCACAGGCTTGGATATAGGATACAAGCAGGTTAAGGAACAAGAAACTTGGTCAATGCTTGAAATCAGAGTACACAAATAATATTTTTTTTCCTCTCTCAGCATCTGATCACAGTCTAAGCTTCTCCATCCTGCATTTGAATGCAGATTGCTTATGAGGCCAGATACAGGTTCGACTGATAAACACACAGCAATTGTCTTCTTTTACACTTAATGCACTTCATGTAAAAGTAGATAACGGGGACTGTATTGGTAGCATGCTACAATACGCCTGGCACTGATGTGAACTGTTCTGAATAATCACAACATGATCTTATGTAACTGATTGTGCTAATGTGTGAACTCTTTCTGACCAAACTTGTTAGCAGTTTTAAAATTCAAATTTGTATTAACATTGTTTATCTATGTTCAAGCTTTTTGGTCCTAGTTGTGTCCAAATGGTTAGCCAGATTTAGCACTATCTGCATGAGAGATGGGATTTTTTCTTTTTTTGGTCAATAATACAGTATGTTCAAGTCTGCCAGTTGTTGCAGGTGGGTTAATAAATGTTTCACACAATGTATGGTATTATATTGTATATTGTGTTCAAAAATAAATCGGAAATACTTTTTCTATGAAGTGATTAAAAGCAAAGCATGAACATATTTTTTCTGGCTCTGCTTTTTTTCCCCTACTCATGGCCTTGTTTTTTTCTGCTATGGGTGTTCAGCAAGCAAAGTTATGCGTGTCTGAATACAAAACTTTATTTACTAACCACCATTCTGAAACAAAGTGTGTGTGTAAAGCAGTTTTAAATCCCTGTAAAAGCTGGTGGCCCCAAGAGGCTTTTGCTGCTCCCGAGATTGCTCTAGAGCAATATACAAATCAAATACCACAGTCAACAAAAACCCTGAATATCATAACCGCATATAATGAATTCTCTAACAGAGCAGAAGACAATGTAAAAGCTATGACTTTAAACACGCAAACACAAATACACATTAGCTGCACAGATTAAGAGCTGCCATTTCCAGCTGTTTTTACTTTGAATTAGCCTTTTATATTTAAATTAATTGGTTAGTCTGAAAAGTATCTATTTTAAAAAGGTCTCAGAGCCCAAGATGGCATATTCCAATAGTATATCCAACAAAAAGATCAGGATTTGTGTTTTACAGCTTTACAATAACAGGAGGGTGCGACAAGTATTAGATGTGACCTAATCATAAAGAACAATCTCAACATCAAAACAGTGTTGGAAAAACATTATAATGTGTATAGACATATCTGTACTATGTTACCTATTATTCTCTTGATCTTACTGAGTTTGCTGCATCATCAGAGGTTTGGCTCTAATGTGGTGAGACTGGAACACTGTGTGACACAGACTCAGCACTACAGCCCACACACAATCTGACAGGCCTGTCCTGACGTGACACAAAGCCCTCACTTACACACAAACACACACAACACAAAAACATAACACTAATGTATGAGAAGTCACACACACCAGATGCATTGCAAAGCTTTCTCTAAACATATAAGATAGGTGATCATATATTCCCTTCATTGATAACGTTAGTACTAACGTCAGTACTAACGTCAAACATTATTAATTCTATCACAATTCTATTATGCATCAAATGAAAACTGTTATTTTGTTACACGATTGTCAGCTGTCTGACAAAAAAACCCTAAAGAGGCTTTGTTGGCATGATTATTGTATGTTTTGTGTTTAAAAGACTATTATGATCAGGCATAACATTATGACCACCTCTGCACTTAAATGTACATCCAATACAGTGGCTCTGCCAGGAATGCGATTTTTTCAAGGTTGTAATTTCTTGTCATATAGGATGCAACTATCTGAAAGGTGATAATTCTAGTATGTGTTTATTATTAAGATCAAACTAGGTACTGGACTCGTACTGGAGAGGTGGTTCTAATGTTTTGGCCAGCTCATTCATTTTAAATAGGGTGGCCGTTGCTGGGGTAAGAAAACCGGCTTGATAAAGAAAGGTTAGTCTTTCCATTTCCACTAATGACTGGAGTGTATAAGGGGTTTGACTACACTTATGAGAAAAATCCACAACACCATCTTCTTTAGATCATGTCAAAGTTATGTCTAAAACAAGATCACTCCCTTGGGGCCAGTTACACTGGTTCTCTTCTACAAAAAAAATCCTTACCAGCTATTTTTAGTCTAGTAACTGAAGAGAAATTATCGAAACCCATTCCAAAAAAGCTTCATGACATGGGCAAGAGGCTTGTGTAATTTCCACCCATGACCCTTCATATCCAATTTCACACAGATCCAGGATAAGAGCTCCAAGGCTGTCTGTTCTTGTTTCCACTCCAATCAAGCCTCAAAGAGAATCCTGAGTGAATTGTTACCACTGGGGTCTATCATCTTATTCTCCCTCTTTGCATTCCCATTAGCCATCTTTTAGCTCTTATTCTTAAATTTGATATAATCTATTTTCCTCAAAAAAAAAAAAAAATCCATTAACATCATATTTACCGCACCTCTCTGTCCTACTCTCCTATTTTCTACTTTGGAAATCTTTTCCAGTCTTCTCTGACTTAACCTAGTAAAAAGAAGAGATTTGATTTGATAAAACTACTTGCGTACATATGACGGAAGAATGATTGACAGACATGTGGGACAGAAAGCTTCCCGTCAAGCCGTTAATAAGGCATGGAGCTCTGCAGGGACGGCCAAGTTATCTAATACAGCTAAAAACAGAGCAAAGCCTTTCCCAACAGTCGAGTTAAATGACACCACTTAATGTTCCCCGTGTGGTGCAGTAAAAAAAAGAAAAAAGATATTTCCAGATCAGAAAAGGAAATGGGAAAGGGTTTTGGAAACTGAGGGGAACTGTATAAAGGCTAAAAGATTTACCACTTTATCTTCCATGCATGGATAAATAATAAAATAAAAAAAGAATCAAGAGTGTACAGAGTTCTAAAAGTTATCTTTTGAAATGAAATTCAAAACATACAATCAGAAACTAATTTCAATTCACTACAACTATGAGAAAAAATAAAACTAAAATGATTATGCCTCATTACAAAACTAACAAAACCACAAAATGACAATTAGAAATTATTTTAAAACAATAAGGTCTTGAAGAGTTAAAAATTAGAATTGAAGTGGAGTGGCTCCTGTGGCACATAATGTGTCTGCCAATAATGAGAATCAATTCATTTTAATCTGCATGAACATTTACAAAGTGATTTTACACTATTGGCAGATTGTTCCACTCACGCATTCTCACGAGAGTAACTTGCTTGGTTTCAGCAAGGAGTCAGCATGTATAGGAGGCACAACACGATCAAAAAAGCATGCTTGATTACAGCATATCACGCTTCATGTTGTAGGCCAACACCACGCCTCTTAAACTGCTTGTCTGCCCTGAACACGCATAAGTTTCAATACAATACAGCTGTTGCTATAGTAGCCCAACACCGCTACCACTAACAATGCGCTAAGCGGCAGAATGAAAATGATATAAACACCATCAAGTGATGCCTTCCTGTTTTCAAATCAACGTCTGCCCACGTCAGACTTCAACTGAAACAAACACAGAGTGGCCTGTAAGAGTCTAAATACGTTGGTTTCCACTGCAGGGTTTTTCAAATTCAAACAGTTTGTGTTGTGTACATGCACATTTTTCACCGCACTCTCTTGTCTATCAGCTCTGATTAAATTAATACTATTTTTACACTTGTTTTAGGCAAATTTGTGTCCAACATATACATAGTTCACGTGTCATTTTAATATGGTGAATTTAAAACCAATGAAATAATGAAAAATAATTTCAAGCTATTTATGCCAAATTATCATTGATTAGTAAACTACCAGCATGTTTTCAATTTAAGGTGGTATATGGGTTACTGTTTGTAACCCAGTGAGTAAGTAACCAGAGGGGTCCCCACCAATAAAATCCAGTCACTCTTAATGAAGTTGAATAGTATAATGACGTTTTCGCTGTAACGTGCTTTATGTTCTCTGCAGAGAAGCATTTCTGTTCTGTCAACTTGCAAATCTATTGACAAATCAAATCTCTCCAAAGATTTGCTAGGCAGAGGGTAAGTGGGGCCTCACTAGGTCTTTTCTCACACTATACAGTTAAAATCTGAGTGATATTTCCAGAATAAGTCTGAGGTGGAGGAAAAATGCAATAACGGTCCTACCATTTTAGTCCACTAAATTTATCATTTGTTGTGCCAAAGTCATGACCATATAGTGACTATCAGCAAAATTGCAAATTCATTTCAAATTTGGTGAAGCGAAACAACCACCAAGTTCATGAATGAGATAAGGATTATGTGTAACTGCAGTAAACAGAGTGGATACCCCCCTATGTTTGTTTACACTGGCTTCTATCTTCCTAAATTAATTACAGCATTTAAAAACTTTAATAAACCAGCTAAGAAAATTACAACAGCTTTCAGCCTTAACGAGCAATCACTGCTGCATGCCTGCTGTCCCTCAGAAGGAGACTGTAAGTGCCCTCACAAGCCACACTATAGGCTCATGTGATCCCTGCAATCTCTCCCATCTTTGACATTTTGGTAGATGGACCATACAGTAAGGAACAGTGTTGCTACGGTGCAGTACAACCTGCGAGTGTAAGCTGACCGCCACCTACAGTACAGACATCATACTGCCATCCCACTCCATGCTGCGGCACAAAGGACAAGCAGTCAAGGTAAAAGTGGCCAGCTGTCCAGAGTATCACGATGCCTTTCAACGCCTAATGCTCTGATAACGACAATGAGTTCTTATCTTCTTTGAAACTGTAGCTGTCTCTCAATTCGGGTGCTGCATCCTTTGACATGCTCAGTCTTCATAGGCATGTTACCTCTGTAGACTACAAAGGCAAAACCAAAATGAGATTGTCTGGTCTATTGTTCATTTCCTGTTTATGTCACCTGCTGTTGCTAGTTGGATGCAGTTGATTGGCTGAGGTAGTGTCTAGCTGATGTCACATAGTGTTGGCTTACTACATTTTCCTGGCATGTTGGCCATTCAGCCAGCCACCAGCATAACATAATTTTATAAACTTATAAGACTGAAGGATGCAGCCCTTATTGCCAGCTGTGATGCAATAGTTCTCTAAATGCAGCCCCTTAATTGAGACTTAGCTTGTATATAGGGAGCGGCCTGGTTACTGGTTAAATTCTCTCGCTCAGTCAAATATCATCATACAGAGGACTGAAATATTTTTGCTGTATTAATCATTTCAAATCTCTAAATGTCCTTGTGTTGTGTAAATACAATGAAATCGTGGTACGCTAAACAAGCCAACATTACATGCATTGTATGGTGGATTTCCTAAATCTATCCTAACTCTAGTTACCATGGTTACCAATGACTTAGGCCTGGATCTGCAAGTAAAGATGTTCCTCAATAAGGGCTTCAGGCCCCAACCTGTTAAGAGCAATGGGGTGGCTATAGCTCATGGCTCAACAGCCACCTGGTTCTTGAGAGCGGCATGCTGTCCTTTGAAGCCCTCTTCCACAAAGACAGTTAGCTGATAGACCGCTGCTTTGAACATTACTATGATGATAGGATGCTTACCTTGGGCTATATGGTTAGGCATGGAAATGATCCAAACAAAACCGTTTCCTTTTCTCTGGTTCTTGACTGACCCTTTGGTTATAATCTTTTAGACTTTAAAATCATCCTTAAGCTCCCTTGACCTCATACAGGTCTGCAGCACATGGAAACAATTCTCTGGCTTCCATGAGAGCTTGTGTGATGAAACGTGCCTGCATATCTTTCATTGTCCTGCTACAATGCCATTCCTTCGGGTAATGACCTGTAGTTCACAGCATTTATATTTATGGCAGGTACACACAAGTCAGACACAGCTTGAACTTGGGCCATCATATTTATGAACTCATGAGTAGTAGAAAAACCAACCTCACAAAAATATTATAATGGTTTATATTACATGACATTAAACTGAATAATGTTGCCTAGAATTGCCCCGGAGCAACAAGTGTCTTTATTGAACTGTGGGCACATGTGACATGTCAATCACAAGCTAATCACTAAAGACGAACTTTGTTCATTCTTTAAAAAAAATAATTATAATAATATCGGAGTACATATTTATCAACAATGACATTGTGTTATGCAACCAAAAGCTGATTCATCTTCGTCAAATGCCACTTCTCATCATTTCTATGGATTTATGATCAATAATTCTTTATCCCTCTTTTTTTCTACTTATGCATCATCGGTTCTATACCCTTTCTTTTGTCAAAATTATAATGTGTTCTGACTGACAATGGAGGAGAGAAGAGAAAACAGAAGAAAGGAAAGGAGAAAACAGAAGAGAGGAGGGAATGCAAGTAGCTACTATTTTAAACAAACCTGAGTACAGGTTGAAGACATCCTGGACTCTAGTGAAAAGGAGATGATAGGCAGCACTGGCATCAGAGTTCTGAAATACACAAAAGAAGTACACTTTAAATTAAGTGAACATACAATATTTATCACATCGCTTGGCAGACATTTAGTGTCATACACACAGCAGAATCAGCTTAAACTATTCAGCAAAGATTGAACCAACACCAACCAATTAATTCTTTGCTCTTAAAACATTTTCTGTCTTTAAACATAATGCATTACTGAAATATCAGTATTGCACTACCCTTTGCAGTTATGTTGCTCTGGTAGATGGCACTGCTCCTTTAACAAATTAATGACGGTGAGTTCAAGCATGTGAACGTGCACGTGCAAAGGGAGACTTTAAGAGTAAGGGAGCCAGCCAGCCAGACAGTAGACGCAGTAAACTGGGATTGTGACAGGGTTTTTCTCTCACATCATATCACAGGGGCAACCAAGACCTCTCTGTCGATCAGGTTGCCATGGCAACCGTGCCAGAGGTGAATAATGAGACACATTCTCTAGACATTTCTCTTTGGGATAACATCTCCAGTCACACATAGTCAGTGTCATTTACAGCAATTACCAACACAATCAGACAGAGAGAGAGAGAAAATTACACTGGTAAACACCATAACTAAACATAATGGATTACAAGTGTATAAAATTTAGGGCCAGAAAACATCAGAACAGCAGAACTGCTGCTGTATTTACAAACAGAGGATGTGAGTGTTAATTCGTAAATAAATAAATTTATAGAATAAATATAGGCTACGGGGAATAAAGAACACAAGTTCTACACAAAAAAACCTAGATGGCTTTTAGGTTTGGTCCAACATGCAGTTCACACATACTGACCACAACATTAATCTACAATGTTGTAAGCATTTATGAAATACTGTAAGTTCAGCACATGGATCACGTAGAGTCTGCATGTTAAGAAACCCAACGTATCTTTGATTTGGGAAAAAAAAAACAGTGGGGTGAGGAAGGAAAACTTTCTTGTTATGCAACACTATAGATCTTTGAGTCAAAATATTGAGATTTGCCAGAGGAAATTAATTTCCTGGAAGGTTCTGATGAATTATTAACGAAGGGGTTGGATAAGTGAAGGTCAGGTGTGTGAATCAGCCTATTGTTAATCAGTAAAATAAGGCCTGCAGACATTTACTAGACACGTGACATTAAAATCCCTACTAAGCGATTTTGCTTTACCATAGAGGTGAATAATTAACAACCATCGAATGTTAATTGAGATTTCCTAAACGTTAAGGTTCACTACCTGCTGGAATGTGCCTTTGGGCTTTTGGCATTTAGCTAACAACATGCATCGTCCTTTCACCAACAGTTTCAGCTACACTGACAACTTAGCTAATGTTAGCTCGGCTTACGCAGGTAATGCGCCACACCTCGACACCGGAGCTAACGTCACACCGGAGCTGAAGTTAGCCACAATTAGCGCTAAGCCACGCCAACTTCCATTGCTTTTATTATGAAGCACATGTAACTAACATAATATCCTAAATATAAGACTAATACAACGCTTACCGGCCGGTATTTTACCGCTGAATAGAAGACAAGTCTAGTTTCCCTGAAGCAAACAGCGTTAATTAACGCAGGTTACACCGGAACTGACACGCCTCCTTTTTCACTACATTCATAGAAAGCTACCAAACATTCATAAATTTAACAATGTATAAATATATGAGTGTTAAAATAAATTACCACTGGTATTATGATAATAAAACATATTGAACACAGCAACTATTTACACCTCCCATAGCCCTTAGCGGCCCAGCCTCTGGCCCATCGGCCGGGTCGCTACAATATGTTAGAGATGCTTCTTACAATGGAAGGAAGTATGTCACTTCCGCCTGGCAAGTAGCGCAAGTAGAGCAAGTTAATTAAGTTACAAACTATCTTAACAATTCAACATATGTGAGCTTTTGGCAATAAAAGAATGCAACGACAATATTAGATATAATATAACATAATATTTCTATTAAAAAACCAATGGCTATTGAGTGATCTCTCCTACAGAGGCAGAATGACAAATCTATCTCTCGATTGGCATATGCAGCTCTTGCTTTAGAACTTGACAACAAAATTAGCAAAGAAATTAAACAAATTGTTATTATGAACTCTGTTATTATCTGTAATTGTTATTATGAACTACTATTATGAACAAAAGGGGTGGGATTACATTTTTTGACTTCTCCACGTTGAACTCCTTTGATGGAAATACAGTAAAAACAAAGGTTCCAAACTCATATGGGCGATAAAAGAGGCAAAATCATAATTTTACACTAGAGAGTATTCACGTGCAAGCACCGTGGCAAATATATAGTTACCTAACTGAGATTCTAGAGATGCTCCACACTCCAAGAAGATGGCGATAATGCACCTTTAAGCTGGTCTGCCAACGGCAAGTAAACCTGAAGAAGAAGAAGAAGAAGAAGAAGAAGAAGAAGAAGAAGAAGAAGAAGAAGAAGAAGAAGAAGAAGAAGAAGAATTAAAAAAAAACAAACAAACAAAGAAGAAGAAGAAGAAGAAGAAGAAGAAGTTATGTTAAATTAAGTTAAGTTCCGGCGACCATCTTTGAATTGCCTAGGAAGCTGTCTTTATTGTACTGAAGATAGAGGACCTAGGATTTCACATGAATGGAAGCAACTTAAAAAGAAGAAGATTATGTAAAGGTTCCCCAAATAGTGGTAAGTGTTGTAGCTAATTATCTTTAGGAACGACATAAGCTGTCAAGCTAAGGTTGACTTAAAGTAAGCATCAATGCTGGTGCATATGAGCAGGCCAGTTACAAATAAATAAAAGTGGATTAATTTGGCTTTTGAATCTAGTTAGTAAACTATATTAAATAAAGAAATAGTGATTGCTTTTTTGTTAGGGCATTTGGCTTAAAGTAACAATAAAACTGAATCAAAAGTGAAAATAACATTTTGGCCTAATTTTAGGGTCATAGGGTTTGCATAACCTTTGCTCAGTCACTACTCAGTAGATTTTAATGTTTATGGGCTGAGGAAAGCACGACTTTAACATTTGACGGGAAAGTCTAGACCTGAGTAATGGACTTGGGAAAAGGTGTTACACACCCCCCCCGTTTTCCTGGTACAGTACATGGAGGGCTGCTGCCAGTAAATCTCCTTCTGGGAAATAGCTGTAGAAGAGTTGAGTCAGTTTTGTGAAATGTTTATCTGTTGAAATACTGCTCTTGCATGGTTCATTATTCACATAATATTACCTTTTGTATTTGACCTCTTTGAACTGTTGCTCAGAAAAAAAAACACGTTGATTACAAAACTAGAAAAATTCTAGAAATGGGTTTCCCAGTTAAAAAAACATTATCTTTTTGACCATCCCTTAGTTAGCAATTGGTTCACATGTTGCTCGGTATCTGTAAAATTAAAACACTCATTGATGCTGCTTTCAGTGTGTGAACACAGGCTACGTATCATAAGTATTGGGCTCTTCGTTTTCTATCTCGCATTATGTTTGTAGGTTTCTAACTAGAAAAACTTCATTACACAGGGTAGCATTCGAGTAACTGAAAGCAATGGCTAATGTTGAGGGAGTAGAAGGTTGTCACCAGTATTATCAACATCTGCATCGGCTGAGTAATGGTGTTTTATCATCTTTGTGCTGCAATCAATTTATTCAGGGCGATTGGTTCAAGCTCACTACATTATGAGGTTTGACACAGCTGGAAAATAATTACCATTTGTTTGGGAACTTATTATTCTGTGTGATTAATTATGCTGACTATGTTTTGTAAGAGCTGTGGCTGTTGATGCCTGGGGAGGATTTAATCAAAATATCAGACTGTATTGCATCAGCATGTGATGGTATTTGTGTCCAATCAACGTGCCAGATATTGTGTAAAGTTCTTCATTGTATTGAGTCAAACAGGTGTTGTTGCATGTGATGTTTCACATGGAGCAACACCTGAGTTGGGCTTGTCTGTTTCCCATGCCAGTATTTCCACCCTGCATTAGTGTTGGTCCTGGCATAAAAAACAGCCACTGCCATCTGAGCCATTTTCACTACATGTGTGCGTGCATGATAACTGTCAAATAGGTTGAACACTCTAGCATCCTATTGTATGTGTGAGAGTTGAAGTAGAGGTTAGTGGTAACTGGGAAAAGCTGTGCGCGAGAAAAGGCAACGTCATTCATGATAGTGATGAGAGAAAAATTATGTTTCAGTTTTGGGTGGACTGCCTGGGAACTCAGCCTGGGAAATTTTCTGATTTCTGTTTCCTGTGTTGACCTGTGAAAACCCTCAAATCCAATATTATCGTCACAGGATTCTGGGTTCTGCTCATGAAGACAGTGCTGTGTCCCTGTCTCACACTGCAGCACGGTGGACACCAGGAAAATGGTTAAAACATGGTTTACAAAAATGTAGCAGAGGGAATAAAATGTTTTTGTGACATTTTAATTCATTATTCTACATTTAAAGTCTAAAAAACATTTAGTAAGTATATAAGTTCTGTTAAACAAATCTAGCTAGTATTTTGCCCAAGTGTGGTGAGAGAGATATTTAGCAATGACATGACCGACCAGAGCCTCACTATTAAATAGGAGTTTTGTGAAGGTAAAGTTTACCTCCCATGTGTGTATTATCTACATATCCCCTGAATATTTGAGGAAAAATAACAAAATATAAGCGAGAAGAATTCAGCTGACTTGCATGGTTAAATACAGAAAATGTTGCTAGGGAAGGACTGAGTCATTTGTGCTGCAGAGATTGTTAGGGGATGCCGCATGTGTTTGTGCGGAGGAGCAAAGAGTTTCCTCACAGTATCTGTCATTCAGCTAGTATTCATAGTAACTTTCCAAATACAGTATTCAGTTTAACAGTCAGTTTGAAAACATTTGTCTGGTTCATTATTGTTTTTTAATTTTAAAACCACTTTATATTGTGCTATTTACAATTTTAAGACCTACATGGATACTATTTGAATTTTTCTTCTCTGTGTGTGCAGATCACCAGTAGACTGCAAAGGATATTGGGGTAGGTTTGACTTAAAAAAATGACTTATTTTTCAAATCTAAAAAGATAATTTAAAAGGTTGTACAGTGTGTGTCTGTGAGCATCGCAAAGGCTGTTCGTTTAGAGGCAGAGAATTTAGCAGAAGAGGAGCCTGAGGAATTTGGGTGAGCTGTGTGTGCGTGGGTGAGCAGAAGCTTTCTGTGAGGAAAAGAGGAGAACATATGGCTTATTTGACATTCAGGAGTGGGTGTGAAAGAAGTCAGTGATGGATAAGAAGGAGTAAGGTATGCTACCTTCTCGATAGAAGTTGTTGTATACACACACACACACACACACACAGATTTGTGTGTGTTTGCATACTGACTGTTATATACTGATCATACTGGTCATCATACACTCTCTATGTAATGTACCTAACAAGGGGGACAAACAAAAGCATCTTAGAGGATACATTTTGGGTTTCTTAACCAGCCTTTTGATAAGTAAATTTTATTATATTTTCCCATTATATAACTTGCCTTTAACTGCAGAAGGTATTCGGATGAGTTGTTGTTGTTTACATTTTGCAATGTTGTATCAATTTTGAAAAAAAAAACAATATTGAGTTTCAGTTTATAGTTTACAATATTTGGCAGAATGGTTCATTTTGTGTTTTCTTCAAGCCCTTGACCCCTAGATGGCAGTACTGAAATCAATCAGCAGCCATTTTGCACTCTAACTAAGAACAACAGCAGAAAGTGGCTAACATCAGCACTAGCAAGTGTTGGTCATCATCTGTCTTAGGAAATGCAGTGAATCTTTGGGTTAAACTTAGTGCTGATTAGCTTCTCAGACTCATTTGTGTGCCTTACTTTGACAACTTATACTGCAGTCACCTCTAAAAGTATTGAAATGGCAAGAGCAATTAATTTTTGAAGACCAGTGAGCTGTCCATGGCTGAAAAGCAAGCCTTTCTTAAACTTGAAGGGGAAAACAGTCAGAGGCATTACAGAAACATAATGCATAGCCTGTACAATTATTTGGATTGTCCTGAAAAAGAAAGGAACCACTTTAGAACCAAGGGTGGTGAAAAGTATTTTGTTGTAAAGAAATGAATTTTCATCCTATACTCATATTTTGAACGTAAACGTGTCCAAAGCAAAGGCACATAAAGTGGTCTTTCAATCCAATAACTTTGGATTTGATTTTACATCCTACATCATTGCTTTGGGTCTGCCTCATGACCTATTGTACTACTTCATAGTCAAGTTCACTGTTCTCTGCAGACCAATGAGCTGTCAGATACAGAAGGTCTTTAAAATCTACTCTCCTATTTTAAGATGCTTCATAAATTATAAGTCCAGTAATAAATGCGTCATTGAGAGACCTATCTGGGTTTTCACCAGCACAGCACATCACAGCGCATACGCACATGCACACACACATAACCTATATTAGCAACATTCTCGTGGGTGTCCAGCCAAACTAGAGTGAGCCAGTAAGGAAGCGTAGGCAAGCACTACAGTATCCTTTGCCCAATTCTAATTCAGCACTAGGCTATAGGAGTTTCCTGTGTGAGTTTTCTAATATGACTCCGTGTTTGTGTGTTAATCCAACTTTTGATTTTCGCAGTGGAATCACTTTTGTGTTTTCTTCAAAGGAATCATTTACCAGTTAAACATATCCAAACATCAGAAATCAAATCATTATCAAGTTCGACATCTAATCAGACAACGTTCTGTAGGAAGAGGCTATTTGGCTGCATAGAACTTGTGCCTGTTCTATTTATGGTGTCTTTAAAATATTCCTTTGAAACTCCCTGCAGTGAGTTAATGTGGCTCCATTCTGTCATCTAAGACTGGCTGTCCTAGCAAAGACTAGTACCCCAGGGAGTGGCCTAATTTAAGCTGCTCCACTGTTTATAGATATGAGCTGATTGTATAGCACATTTGAGCTGTTTACTTAGACTTGGGCAGTATGTGGAATGTGTGATTGACGTAAGTAAAAGGGACATACACTGATCAGCCTTTAAAACTGGTGGTCTTCATAATGTCATGGAGGCTTGGCCACGCCAACCGGTTTGTGGCTTCTCAGGCCATACACAGCAAAATGGCACTGCCCTGTGTACCAAGGTAGTCAAAGTACACAACTCAGTGTTCAAGTAAAAGTGCAAGTATTAGCATCAAAAAAGTACTTGGCAGGTTATTTACATTTTTAAGAATTACTCCCTGAAAACAATATATTTTAAACAATTATGGCAAAACATGTCCAGTAATTAAATAAAACATAATAGTCAAAGATCAGTGTTAGTAAAGGTGGAGTTAATTTAACCCCTTTATGGACACGTGACCAACCCTCAATGATACATCAGCATTTATTAGTTCATAATGTGTTTAGAAAAACATATTTTATATAAAAATCACAAGTATTAATGTTGTGGCTGATCAATGCATTGGACTGGTGTCCCAGGGACCATTAGGGAGTTCATGTCTTCTTTCATCTGTTTCTGTTAGAGTAGAGGACTGAGGTTTCACAACTGAGCTTTTTATAGAGATAAGACTCTGGACGGAGTCTGGGGTCAGCAGAGTTGTTCAGACTGACAGGTTTTGAACTGACCAGCTTGAACGGAACATTTGTGAGGGCTGTCACGTCGATTGACTGACTGAATATCTTCCAATGTTACTGTACCTTGCTAACTAGTTGACTGAACACTGACTAACGGTACCTACCTCCCCTCACTTAGTACCCAAAATAAAACAGGTGGCACTATTTGTCCCAGAAAACATTGTCACACAGTTCCTTCCAAGCTAACTCTCATTTCTTGCTGTAAGAACATAAGACTGTGACTCAAAATAATACTCCCAGTGGCATCAGACTAAACAAGCCACATCCACCTATGAGCTGGCAGTCAGCATCATCAAGTAATTAGGAAGTGGGTGCTAATTACACAGAGGACTTTGCTGCTCGATGTAGTGTGTAAGTGTGTGTGTGTTTGGTACCTTGGGCAGGGCAGCAAGTGTAATGACAGAACAGTGTGTCTGCCTGGCAGTACGAACAGACAGTGAGCATCATGAGTGGCTGCATGGCACGTAGGCACTCACCATGGCACCCTGTCACCACCGAGCCTTATCGCCCTGAATGCCTTGCCTGCTGCTGAGTGGAATGTGTTTTGGTTTGACTGCACTCGCTGCTACCTAATCGGCGGGTGGGTGTTTGTGTACATGTAATGACTGCTGCCTAATCACCATCCCTCATCAGGGCTTTTTGGGGGTGGGGAAAGATAGAGCAGGGTGGAGGTTTGCAGGGATGTTGCTTCAACAGTATGCAGGAAATGGCACGAGGCCTGGCTTGGGGCTTGGGGTATGAGACGTGACAATTTCAACATGAGCACAGGGAAGTCCATGTATAGAGATGACATTCACTGAGAGTTGTCGTTGACATACCTCATGCTTAAGGCAGTTGAGATTGTTCAAGTAGGTAAAAGGTGATAAGGGTGTCATGTGAAAGCGTACATTTTGACAAATCAAAACAACAGCTTCCTCTAGAAGACAATATAATTATCTACATGTTTTTATTGGACAAATGGCTGTGACATTCACGTGACACAGTAGAAAAAAATTTCTTCATAAATTCAGAATGGAGTATATAATTTAAGTAAAGCCCTGTAAATTTTATTCAAATGTAAATCATGAAAAGTGGCAAAACCTACTTTTAATAAAAAGCATATTAGTAGAATTTGGTAAGAGAGAATGGAGAGAATGAAAGGGGCAAGAACAGAGCCATGAGGCACACCAGTCTATAGACAATGAGAGCTGGATATTTGCTCTTGTCAATCAATACATATGGAAGCTTCACACCGATAAGTTGGACCTGTGCTAACAAAGTGCTTTACCAGAGCTGCCGAATTCAGAGAGGAGGATCTGGTGGTTGACAGCATTGAAGGCTGCAGACAGAAACTGGCCTAGAGCGTTAGCAGCCAGCAGGTGTTCTACAACTATCAGGAGAGCCGTTTAAGGCCAGAATGGTGTTTTCCTTTAGTTAAACTTGTTTCTCTGAAGAGCTTTTAGCTATTAATGTGCATAAGCTTAAAGTAGTTTTTAAATATTTTAATGATTATTAAGTCCTGAAACTATCAAATGTCAGCACTTGATGAATCCGGCCTTCTTTTTTTTTTTTGACCATCACTCAAAAATTAGAGGATAAGTTAGGCTCCCAGCAAACCTTTATATTATTATTGTTTTCAGATTTTACGTTTAAAATTGTCTAATCAGTTAACTAAATGGAGCACAATTTTTGCAACACTGCTATTTTTACTTTGTGGGTTAATTGAGGATAGAACTAGAACAACTTTGATAAATGATCATTAATTTTGGGACCTGAAGTGGCATCACTTTAGCTCATCCTCCTCTCCCAGTGGTTTCTCACCTGCCAGTTAACAACAGCAGTTTGCTTCTAAATACAGCTTTTCCTTTTTTATACAATAATACATGACCCATTTGAATATGTCTTGCAGTTTTTGCTGGTGGTGAAAAAACAGTTTGGACCTACAAACAGATGCAGAGAGAATCACCAAAACATATCCAGATTAGAGCAACACTGCACCCCACAGGCGAAAAGAATGAGCAAAGGTGGAGAAAAAGTAGGTCAGAGGAGAGGGCTGGAGGGTGTTATGCGGGTAGGTGTGTTTGGGGGGGGGCAGTTGACAAAGCCAGATTTTTTTTTGTTTGCATTTTCTACTCATGAAATAAACAAGGTCACTTTACACAAGTTTCTGCCATCTGGGAGGTAAATGGAATGTGCCAGAACTAAGAGCATTCGTGCTCAGAGCCTTTATCTAAAAGTAAGCACTGCCAATGTAAATGCCAAGGAGACTGCTCTGTTCTTGGGACAGGATGCTTTAGGCATGTACTGACAACAGAACATACAGCACTGAAACTGACAATGAAGTGAGATGTCCTTGTCATTTTCTTTTAGGCTGCCTATACCTGAAAAGGTGGAGTAACTAACACCACACAATAGTGTAATGTTGGTGCAGATGTATTAAAATGCTAAAAAACACTTTTAGTTTTACTCTGGGCCCCTCGTTATGCTGTGTCCAGTGCAGATGTATAAACACTTTTGTCTGTCACTGAAACTGTTTTACTGTCCCTCTATTCTTGACAAATTAAGAGCACCTCTAGAGGTGCAGCACTGTAGATGGCAGGGCAAAGAGTACTTTATGTCAGTGAACAGCAGATGGCGCCTACCGCATATGCCATTTTGGGTTTCTGTTGGAGAGTAAATCAACAAATCTCTGATCTAATTGACCTGCAATTATGAATCCAAAATGTTACATTATCTGTCTAATTATTAGTGTAAATGCTACTATATATAGTAGATAGATAACAAACTTAGACAAACTTAAGAAAACGTAAGAAAAGACCAAATTAGACTGGTTAGCCTTAATTTGGGTAAAAAGACGAATACTTTACCAAGAAGGATGCGGTGAAGAGTTGAGTATAATTATGTTGGTTTATGAGTAGGGCAAGAATGCCTTTTTGCTTAAATCTTTCCCGTTAGTCTCCATTAAAAAAAGACATCTGTATGCTGCTGAAAAGTTTAGGATTTTTGAAACGGCATTACAAACGTTATGTTGATGTAGATGTAAAATCTACACCAAACTTTAAAATCTGAAACCTGCATAGGTACAGACTGAATCTTTGTACATACACGTGTGTGTGTGTGTCTGCCTGCCTTACTGCAGTAAAGGACATGCTGACCTTCACTGCCCGACTGTTCTGGACTCTGTTTCACAGAGACCCAGTGTCACATTACTATTCTTTGCTGATTGTGTTTTGTCATATATGTTGTCGTGTGTGCCTTTTCGTCTTGGCACTTGTAGTTGTTAATTCCTATGCTGCCGTCTGCATCGTCGTCCTCTGAGCAGCCCAGTCAGGCAGAGTCCTTTTGCTACTATTCATCCTTGTCTCCCTCTTTTCCAGTGTGTCGTTTTTGACATCTTTTCATTCTGCTCCGTTCTCATCCCTGTTTCTATCTCTGGTGAAAACAGGTCCATGGGGAGAGCTGTAAATGGCTGAGGAGCTGTGTACTGGTTGGTTTCGCATCGTTGCAGGGACAGCAGGTAAAACACTTTTCTTTTGCCACACTACAATATCATGGTCTCACTGCAGGGAGACCATGATATCGTCAGTGAAAAAAAAATAGGTCACTTTTTTGCATTCAGATGATTTTGGTTTGGTCTCTCATTGTGATAATGGACTGAATTGTACCTCTTGAGTGTATGTACATTTACTATAGTAGGAAATGTGTGTGCTTGTAATTATTCACCTTCTATTTTTTTTTTATTGACCCTCCTACTCTGTATGTTACGTTCATATACTCTCTCTTTACTGTGCAGCCTGTCATCTCAAACAGTGCATCAGGGAACACTTTGGCACTTCAGAATGAAAGGCGGTCAGACATAGTAAGAGACTTGGACTACATCGACAAAATCATAAACATAAAGCTGAAGAAAGTTGATTGATCCAAATCAACATCACTATGCCAGTGATATTGCATATTGGACTCACTGGCCCACAGTGCAATATAGAATATGTTTAAATTATTGTTGAGGTTACCACATTAATTTATCAGTTAGAGTAACACTATAAGGTCACGTAAGTGTAAAGTATATATTTTAACTAACTGAATGCCAAAAGACAGCTGCTGTCTTTTATTCTATGTCAAGTAGCCTTGTATTTAAGTGAGGTATGCTAAACTTACTTTATGTCTTAGGTTTGTTTTTCATTTTGACTTACTGTAGTAGAAGTGTATAACTTGCCATTATAAAAGTTAAGAAATGAATCATCTTAACAACGAACTGAGTTACTCTAGAAGTTAGTATTGCAGAAGCATCATGTTAGCCAAATGGTTACAGCAGGTGCCATGTTACCCCAGTGTCACAGGTTCGGATATAGCTGTGGAACTTAAAATCAAACAGTTTCCTGATGTTTCTTAGACTCTTAAGTTTTTCCGTAACACTCTGAGGGTCACTTATGGTTTCATGCTGAACTTGGAATTAATTTTAGCCTATGCTGAAACAAAGTACGAACAACTGTAAGGCTGGGATTGATGAAAAAACTTGATTATAAGTGGGTGATAAGTTTTAATTTAGGTCACCTTTTATGTTGAGAGAGGCTTGTTCCAGTTTGATGTTAATGGCTTTTTTATTACTCCTTTGTCAAATCATTAGCCACCTTTGTCCAGAATGTGTACAATGCTGTCTTCAAGGAGTGACACATCTTTTTCAAATGCAGATGTACTGCTGAATCTTGTCCTGAGTAGTTTTTGGTTTCTCCAGCGTACAGATCTGTATGTTTGCTACATTGGACTGCAGGATATCTTCTCCTTGGAGTGGACAAACTTCTGTCCCAGTTGCTGTGTTTGTTGAAAATCATCTTTAGCTGTTATCACATAAGCTCAGGCACATTTTCAAACACAGCAGCTCTACTCCTACAATTCCCAGCTCTTAACCGACATGTGTATTTGCCCCAATTTTCAATCTCCGGTCCTTGCCTTAATGCTCTGCTCTCGTTGTTGACATCCATCCTGGTCCATTATTCCATAAAACATGATGTTTCTTCTACACATGTTTTTCATTGTTACAAGAAATACTATATAGAAAATGGTTTAAACAAACCTACATGCACGTTGTGTTTCAATGGGGCCGTTCTGTTTTAATAGCTAGATATCTCCCTCCCTCCTCTGTTCAACACTCCTCCACTAGCTGGAATGGCATCATTATTCAGCTGCACTATACACCTGAATTTGTTGTAGTAAGTAGCAAAATATCTGCCCAGTTGTCATAGACATGTCCAGTACAGCATATTGCTACACTGCATGAGCAAATATTATCTTTGCTCATGATTCTCAGTGAACACTAGATGGCAGTGCAGGGAAAGATGCTGGTTGAATCACAGCCAAGGGAAGTGAGACCAAAATAAAAATGGGGGAGGAAGAGGGAAAGTGATGAATAATAAAATGTAAAGAGAAAACAAACAGGTAGATATACAGGGAAAAGAAGGAAGGATTGTTTGGCAGAGATTTGTATAAATAGGAGAAAAGGCATGAAAATCACTAAACACAGCTGTAGAGCAACGTGAGTGACAGAAGAAGGTGGGGATGCTCTCTTTGGGAGCATCATGCCGGTTGTTGAGACCAAAGAACGGCAGAAGGAATAAAAGAGAGGGGAGGCCAGTGACAAAATTAGCCACATAGACACAGCTTGACAAAAGTGGCTGGGTGAACACAAGAAAATGGGGGAAACGGCTAAAGAAAAGGGATAAAGTGAGAAATATGGAAGAGGGGAGAGAGAGAAGAGAGGAAGTCATCGTCACATGGGCTCAAGCATGACTTTGGAAGAATCGTGGGTCTGGGAAGCACGCGGCTGGCTCCGATCAGAGCGTGAATGTGGTTGGACAATACAGTTAGAGAAAGGAAAGATAATATCTGTAAAATAAATAATTAACATACACTACTGGACACCCTGTAAACACATACAGTTTACACTATCTGACATTATGTGAGTAATAGACTCTTTACATGAGGGGGAAAACAGTGATGGTTTTAAAAGTCATTTCTCCCCATTTTTTGAGACTCTATAGGCATATTATGAAAAAAATCACAGCAAACAACTCTCAGGCAATACAAGGAATACAAATGTCTGTAGGAAATGTAAAATTTGCAGTAGAAGAAAACCTGCAGGCTTTGAAGAAATGTCAGGTCCCTGGGCAAAGGCTGAATAAAAAACCCTCCTGTAAGATTCCTCGACACAAGAAATACAAATACCTGTCTTTAGTATTGTATGGACAAATTGTGCCATTTTTATTATTAAGAATTAACTAAACTGAAACATAGAAATGAATAGCTTTATTTGGGCATGTACTGTACCTCATAGCTGACTACACAAAATACCACTAATACTCCTACAGCTAAAAATAATCATCCTAGCACTAATTGCTGTCCCCTTCGGATATTTTTCAGTATCACTTTGTCTTTAAATTGTTGTAGGTTTGCCTAATTGTCAGTCTCCTCTACTCTTTGGTTAGTCCACATAAAAACCACCTCCTCTGCCTCCTCCCCTCTCTTTCCATTTCCCTCTCTCCACCCTCTCATAGAAAATTAACCAGCATACACAAACAGAAGAGCACGCCTCTCTCTGGGGGCTGGTCTGTCATCGGCCCTTCCTGCTTGTTGGTTTCAGCTGTGGCCCACGTTACCATGACGTCACACTGATCAATTGTCATCCCAGTGCGGTAGGAAAGCACAAAGGCCAAAAAAACAGAAACAGACAGCAGAGCGAAGCAGGCTGGCAGAGAGTGGTGAAGGTGGGAGGAAGCAAGGAAAGAAGAAGAGAAAGAGGGCAGAGTGAGACCACACTGATATTCAAAGGAGGCGGGACACAGAGGCAGGCACACGGAGGCAGACACACACAAGCAGCCACTACAGGAATAGCCACTGTGCAGAGAGTGCAGGGCAAATATTCTCTAAAGTGGTGTGTGTTGAAATGGTCTGTGTGTGTCCTCGGCATGGGTTGACATGTAGCTGGTACCTGGATATTGTTCTCTCCACGGTCCAATAATTCATTTTATTCACCGCTGGGCAGGCTGTGCACACTGCATTGACATAAGGTAGGGTGTGTGGGAGGGGTTTATGTTTTTGCATTTTCTGCATTTGTATTCATGATCAAGTCAGCTGTCTTTTGAATGTGTAAATGTGTGTGTTTTTGTGGACAGTTATTTGTCAAGCGAGGGAGGCTACTAATGTAGAGTTCTCTTGGGCCGTAGTGTCAGGAGATTCAAGCTGCAAGCCATGTGACTCCATGAAGAGCTGCAGTGATTGGCTGAGGTCACCTGTGACCTCAGCGAGCTGCCTCCGCCCCTCCCCAACACTCCCATCCCCATTGCCAAACACACACACACACACACACACACCAACCCCTCCCTCCCCCGAGTCTCTCTGCCCTCCTCCCTCTCTCTTCACTGCCTTTTTTATTTATTTTTTTCCTCCAGTTAGCCTTTCCCCCACCTCTCAGCATCCTTGGCTGAATGTGTAGGTTAGAACTGCAGTAGCAGCAGCAGGGCAAGCAGCAGTGGCAGCATCCATGGCTTAAGCCCCAGCTCTGATCAGCAGCAACCCCAGCCAGGCTGCTACCCCTCCTCTCTCTCTTTCTATCTCTCTCTCTCTGTCTCTCCCTTCTGAGCTAGTTGACAGGCGACGTCTGTGGGTGTCGGAGGCTCACAGTTAGCCAGGGCGTTAGCCACACACGCAAGGCTGCTCTGCTGTCCACCAATTCTACTGTATCTCTCTGGTAACAGGGGCTTGTTCTCTTTCTCCCCCCACCACATCTCCTGCTTTCATTTTAGGCTCCTTGGAGATAGAGGAATGCAAATCAGCAAACATGATGGAAGGTAAGAGAATATTTTTATTACCACTACGCTGTCCCCTTTTCTGTTGTAATTCGGGGTAATCCTCCTTTATGTCCTTGTCCTGCAGCGCTTCATCCACTAGCAGACTTGTATGTGTGTTAGGGGGAGGGTGGAAATGTCATATGCTGCCTTGCTATTTTGAGTACATTTCACTGGCTTGCATGTTATTCTTAGGAAAAGGGCACGGGCACTGAACATCTATATACAGAGCCACAATGGAGAGGCTAATTGAACCGTGTGTACCTTTTGTGAGGGTGTGTGTGTCTACATATGTCTGAGTGACCCCCCAGAACCCCCTTTCCAGCGTCCCATGGTGAAGGATTATTTGGATTTATTGTGTATTAGGGCTTACATGTCCAGCTGGCTGAGGTGTATAGATTCTCTTTGTATGCTTTACTCTGAAACGCATGTGTGCACATACATGCGTATAATGCCATACAATTCTGCTGTGTAGTATGTGATAACGCATAGATTTTACTTTCAGGGGTATTGCATGTTTGAATGGTTGGGTGCATACGTAGATTTGTACCCACCCATGGTTGGACTGATCCATCTCTGGCTGGTTTGCGTGTTGTGAGGAAGAAGAAAACTGATGATTGTTTTAGTTTCATGTCCCTTTAAATGATGACATCATAAAGAGGGAGGCCAGTGATGGAGGGATGAATCTCTACAGATCTGCAGCTGGCACGCGAAAGCCTCATCCACCCATCTGTGTTCTCTGATATCTCTTATATTTACCTTTCATATTGTTATAACATCCAATATTTAACTACCAGTGATCTTATATTTGAAAAGATGCATAGTGACATTTTTCAATCCACCTGGATTTACACAAGCTTTCATAATCAACACAACACAGGCAACATTGTGAGGCAGTGGACATGCAGAAATATGAACCGGGCATAAATCAGTGCCATAATTTCTCACAATAGCAACCCCGCTATTCTTGTAGTTTGTTATTTCAAAATCCTCACTTTTAGGGAAAAGCAACATTGTTTTTTTTAATTGTGTGGCATTTACTATAAATGAAGTCAGTGCCACTATGCATGCTGTTAGCTGTCTGTCTGTCTGTCAGTCTGCGTGTCTTTGTCCATGTCTGCCCGTGTGCTGCCTGTTCGTGTGTTGTGGTTCCTCAGTGCCATTACACCAGTAAATAAGTCATGTTGTTTAACAGTAGTAGGCTCCTTTGAATTTAGGTGTGGGTTTGAGGGTGATTATAACATGACAGGTCTGGGCTAACAGTGCTTTGTGATTTTGATTGCTACACCCTTTCTGTGTTTGGCTAATGTCAATGTCAAACAAGCTGACTTATTATAAATATTTGGCCACCCAGGGTGAAACCAGAGCCAGTAGGTAATGATCAACCTAAAGGGATTGATTCAGTGCTTTACTTTTTTTATTTTCTGGTTTATGATACAGCTTGTGTCCTAAGGGTAAAGTCTAGCTGTTGCACTTTGTTGATTAGTGAGTGTTTTCCTCTGTCAGGGTATAGCAGATGACAAAACATGTGATTTCATTTTCGTACTTATGATACGGTAAAAATTTCGAAAATTGTCCTCTGTTTTGACTTGAGTAACAGAAGTGATTCCCCACTTCTACAAGAGTGCCATTGTGTCATTAGTTGAACTTGTCACAAGCAAAGTGGTTAGGTAACAGTTGCAAAGAGGAAAAGAACAGACCATGTGCAAACTGCTTCCCTTCCATTAGCATGGCTAGCACAAGCTTAGCACAAACTGTTTGAGGGCAGGATTACAGTCAGGTGTTAAAATTGGATTCTAATCCTTGTTAGCACTACTTTTTAAAGCCCTGGCATGGTTGTCCCCGGCCAACACATGGTAGAAGACAAAGGGTGATTACTTAATTTTAGTTCAAAGAGGCAGAAGTTTGCATTTAATAGTTTGTGTTGTTATTAGGGATGCCAGGCCTTTCAAGACACAGAAATGCTGAGCTAAATAAAATTGTTCATAAACTGAAGAAAATCATGAGATAGATTTTCTCCAGTAAAAGCAGAAGACAGTCATGCATTTATAAAAAAAAAATATTTCTATGATCAGATTTTCCTTGAAATGCTCCCTGCCCTATAATTTAGACCTATTAGTGTAATAGCACTTACTTGATCATTTGCTATGAATTCCCTGAGTTTACCAGACGTGGGATTAGTGTATTAATGGTTGTGGCGCAAAGCACATACACATCCGTGCTAGGCAGATGTCATTTGAAGTAACAAATCCCATGTATGCTTTTCTTACTCACCGGAGCTTGCATTTGAGCAGTGATTGTTTCACCAGTGATTTACTCATCTCTCCTCAAGGTGCTGTACAGTGTGGGGATTCTGATCCTGTTAGAGTTTGAGGGTAGGAGACATTATCAAGACTACTTTGAATATTATTAAATTACATTTCCACATAACAGGAGGTGGATGTTCTTGTTTTCCAGTCGATGAATCTTAATGCTGTTAAGGTCTCTCCAAACTTCCCTTTGTACAGGCTGAGCACCCTGACATTTTCCCATGCTCCCTAGACCCTAAATATTTTGCATTGTGGACACTTCCTCTTGATACAATGCAAAAATTTAAACGCTGTACACAAAATGGATTATAATCGTATTGTAACTTTTCTGACCACATTTCTTTTCCCTGTGGAAAAAAGTCTTTTGATTTTAATGACCCCCACTTCCTGTACCACCAGCATCAGATAAATGTTAACATTTTAGTTCCGGCCCTGATAAAGCTCTGAAAATAGCAGAATTAGCATGTTGTTGTCAGCTTCAGTATGTTGTCAGAATGTTGTTTTCTCCATCCACCAATTTGGTGGGTTGTAATGAAAACTGCAGATTCTCGCAGCCACTAGCAGGGCTTAAAGGCTTGTTCATTCTAGTCTTGGTAATCCTAACAGTAGGAATCAGACTGTCACTGGGAGGCCCACTGCTTAGAGCTGGCTGAACCATGGATAAACCCTTGACTGGAATGCTGCAGAGTAAAAGGTAGAGAAGACACATTATATAAGCATAATTTGGTTTGACCATATTTCAATTAAAAACAATAAACTTTTGAAATATATGTCCATTTCAGCTGATGGAATAAAAGCTTGCAGTGTCATATCCACTGACTCAGCTTGTCAAAAGCATCTCTGCATAAAATATTATCTCTTTCAAGTGATTTGCAATTGAGGCATCAGGGCAGAGAGAATTACTGCCGCTAAGAGACTGCCGACTAAGAACCCAGTGGAATATCAAAAATGTTAATTTGAAATTTATTTGTTTCATCAACTTTCATGTTAGACTCTTGCTCAGGGCACTAACAGAGCCTTGTAATTCCATAACTAACTTTTGCCATTAACTCATCATTGTTATCAGCTTTGACATTATTCTATTTTTTAAAAAGTTAATATTGAAATATGCTATTAAAATAGCCAACTATACTCATGATAGTTGCATCATGTTGAGAATATTAAACATGTTGTCTATTGATGCAGTTTTGAGGATTGCAGGTATAGGGTAATAGTTGCATTAGGGGAATGTAAAGTATACAAACTCAGACCCAAAAATAGTCAGTCAAATAGTCAGCCATCAGTTTACCGTCACTCTGTCTCAGAGGGGCTCTGCAGCCATATGGTTTCCTGAGTAACAACCACGAGGTTGACTAATGTCTGTTTTGACAATGAGCTAGGGAGAGACTCAGGGTACAAAATGTCATTGATTTTGAAGTGAATGAATGTTATTAGGAAATGGTCAGAGAGAACAGAATTATGAGGAAATACTGTTAGTTTATCAATTTCTTGTAGTAAATTGAGTAATTTATTTGTTTCATGTATTTGGTGTGTTAGGATAGGCACAAAAACATAAAAGATGATGGCCAGTGCACTAGGCCTGAGCCACTCCAGACATGTTTTGAGGATTGCAGGTATAGGGTAATAGTTGCATTAGGGAATGTAAAGTATACAAACTCAGACCCAAAAATAGTCAGTCAAATAGTCAGCCATCAGCACTGCTAATGGTGTTTCCTGATGTTTCCAATCATGAAAAATGTCTTTTTTGTGCAAGAATTGCTACATTGCACCCCATTACAGACCCAAAGGAGGAATTTAATGTGATGCCATAAGCCCAAACTCATAACTGATGTAAGAATATGCATAGGGAACAACTCTTACTAGCGTAGGAGAAATTTTATGATGGTATGAAACAGAATAGCAGACTATCTCGGAACACAGAATGGTACCTCTCTGTCATTGTCCAGGACTTAGTCTTTCCAGCCTGAGTCATAGTTTGTGTTTATGTTTCTCTTGGCATTAGTCTTATCTGGCTCTCCATTGACACAGCCGTGCTAATGTATCCTTCCATTTTTCATAGCAAGTAATGTATGTGAACACAGGTGTGAGACTGTTCTTTGTACTGCAGTGATTTATAGGACATTTTGTCATTTAGCCAAATGGCCAAGTGAGAAAGAGAGCAGTAGAAAACGTGATAAAAGCAGTTGTGTTAGTCCCTGCATCAGAGTGGGAGTAGCTCGGGATTAGTTTGAATCCATGTGATTGTGACCACATGTACAGGTAAATGTGTGCGTTGACGTGTTGCCTCAAACTGTGACTAAAGTACCAATGTTGACACAATGTTTTCCCCTTTAACAGTAATGAAATTCCATGCTGGCGAAATACATTTAGGTTGAAAAACATATTAAATGCCTGTATGGCTGCAAAAAATTATGTTCAACACTGCGTGTTAATTGAAATATGTACAAAGCACGAGAATGTGTCAGCCAAGGCTACTTCTGATATCGAAGCATATTTTTAAGAAGTGACCACTTCTGTCACTTGCTTTACGTATCCTATTGTAACACAACATTGCACAATGTCTGCGTATACACCGCATATGTCTGTTTAATAATTAAATGGCAGATTTGTGTGTGTGTTCCTCACAGAGTGTGACAGACACAGAGGAAAGCCCATTGTTGAATGTGTCACAGTAGAATGGGTCCATTGTGGCTGTGTTTGACAATAAGCTTGACAGAGGCCCAAATGAACTTTCTCACAACAAAGACACACAGGGACAGAGAATCAGAAGAGGAGGAGGGAGGGAAAGTCAAAAAGAATGGACTTGTTTTATTTTTGCAGTCTTCCTTACACCACATTCATGAATTCATTCATTCATTCATTCATGCATTCACAGATAGAGCAGCACAACATCCTCACATCAGGCCCTGCAAACTCCATCTTCTGTTCTCTGCGCAGAAACATCTACTCACACAAACACACACACACACTTAAGGTTATGTAATGAAGCCCAAGATCCAGACCCAGATAAACAGACATGTTTGTGTAATCCAGTGTCAGCTGGGGGATGAGGAGCTTCAAACCATTTCTCTGAATTGTCGTCAGAAAGAGTACTTTGTATTTGACAGTTCATACTTAAATAAGGTGGAATAGTTCATAGTTATTTTAATTTTTTCAAAATATTATCCAATACAATCTCCCTATGTGTACCATACTGATTTACTGATGCTGACATGTTGAAAGCAAGCAGGAAGGGCTGCACACTGTTAACCAGCCGACTAGTGATGCTGCTTTCAACCTGACAAGGCCGGCACAGAGATTAGAGGAGCCCGCTGTCAAAACAGTAGGTGATTTGCCGTCAAAGATGGGTGGTAATTTAATCAGTAGTTCTAGCTTTATCAGAAAATGATGGTGTAGTGTTGTGGCTGCGGTTGCAACACTAATGTCATCACTATGATGCCACCATGGGTGCATTTGTATAGTGGTGAATGAGCGTAACACATTTTAAGATCTCTGAGTAGCTGTGTCTCAGTCTCAGGACACAAACCACAAAAGGAAATGCTGCCTTCGTAGTAGTACTTGGTGTATAGCAGCGCAGCTAGGGGAGCAATCCACACTACCCAATTAGAGGAGGGAGACAACAAAAGAGGAAGAAGCTTGTACAAGCTACGAGATAGAAAAGTAGATTGACGCCACAAAGCCATTTCCAGAAAGGAGCATGTAGACAAAAACAAGCACTGGTGAAAATAAAAGGAGGATATTAAATGGGGTGAAAAGTTCAAGTAGGATATAATGAAAGTGGAATACATACAGTACAAGGGGAAGCAGCAATGTACGTCAGAGCCAGGTCGAAAGGGGAAGGAGGAGGAGTGATAGGACCGCATGATCATCATGAGAAGCCTGTAATTTCAGTTCCTTTTTTCCAAATCTGGTCAAAAAGGTCATCATCATCATCACTATTTAAGATACTATTACTGTTGAGATACATTTTATTATAAGCTAAGTACAATATTATGTTTTCTCATAAAGATTAGAGTTCTAACAATTGTGGCCTTGACCCCTCTGTCAGCATTTAACCTATACTTTTTGTGCACCATCCTGTCATCATCCTTCACATCCCTGAGTGTTTTTTCCGGTTCTCCTGCATATGTGGAACACTTCTCTCTTTTCCTTTTCCTGCATTCTCTTTCATGTTATAAGGGGTGAATAGACATGGTGGCAGGAAAGCCCTAAGGGAAGATGGATTTATTTAGCCATATAATATTAATGTGCTTCTCTACATAATATATTCAGCTCCCAAGCTGACTGTTAGTGCTTGGCTGAGTCTCCTTTGACTCTACTTAATTAATAAATCAGCATGGACTGTTATTGCAGTTAAATGGATTAAATTTGTGTGGCATTTTTGCCTGGTTTGTGCGATAAATATCAGCACAGATGATCATTATATGAGCACTGATGCACTGATTAGATGCGTTGTGCTTTTCTTTTTCCTTCCTTTGAACTTGCATCATTTACTTGAATGTGCGATTTTCTTAGTTTCCCAGAATACTTTTCAACAGGCCCCACAGACACAGCATGACCTATTCTGCGATGGGATACATGTGAAGGAATACAACATACTCTTTTTCTGCTGGAGAAATAGACTAATTATGCCTCAATTTTACAAACCATAACATATTTTGTCTGTATATCATTTCAAGGGCGTAAGAAATATTAGCCCTGTTTTTCAAATAAGCATCATCCAGATTGACTCTAGAAAAAACTCTCGTCTTTCAAGCCAGCTGTTTATAGCCAATATTTTAGCTGAAGTGTCTCAACATGACCTCACATAATCATGAATTCATCCAACTGTTTGTGGGAATAAGCAAATGGCAGCAAATAACCAAAAAGGCCACAAAACAAAAACAAACGAGACTCATTCCATTTCCTTCCATTTTGTAAATACTCCAGCGGTAGGTCTTTTAGAAGAAGCTTTGTTATGTTCGTCCGTGTGTGCGTGTGAGACAAATCCCCCCCCCCTCACCAAATCTGGGAATGTGTCTGGGTCGCGCACCCTGTGTGCGATTCTACTGTACGACTACAAGCCAGAGCAGTGCAAACAGATGTCAGTTTCAATCAACAGAGGATGCACTAGCACAATGATGCAGAGACACAGCTACAGGAAGAGATTAGCAACGTTTAGATTGATACTGGTTGGGATGATCATCAGTGATGAGGGAGGGATTGAAACACTGGAGGGCTGGAGAGCGTGAGATGTTAGGACTGAAAGAGGGAGAGAAATGTGATTCATGGAACTCTTCATTTTTTTAGGATGTGAATAAAAAGAGGAACACAGCATGTGTTGTGTGTCTCAGCAGCTGTTTTAGACCTGTTCTTTTTGCATAATAATGTTTGTCTTAATGTGATTGAGAGTCTGCACTGATTTGTGCTACACTCTACGTTACCTCTAAGCTTGTGTACAGAAGAAGAAACCCTTGGTCTAGTAACTTCATTCACTCTAGCATACAGGGATATTTTAACACAGCATGTTTAACTGTCAGACTATCAGTAAAATGAAAGTGCAAACTAAACTCCCAAGTTCATTTCGATCTCAATAATTATTGTTACAGTCAATGCTAATGGTCATTGCACACATCTCTTAACTGTGTGTGTGTGTAGGTGGAGAAGGGAACAATTTGGTGCTGCGGTGACTCAAAGGACACAAATCTTGGAGAATCTTGTTGCAGTTTTACTTATTTTATTACAAGTATTATAAAGCTTTGGTATTTAGTCAAAATTAATTGCAATAATATGCTATCCTTAAGTCATAATGTTAGGTAAATGTTAAATGATAATTAAGAGGAAGATAAAAAATATTTTCCTGAAGATCAACACAACAGCTCTATGCTTTGCAGAGTAGTTATTGGTAATGACCGTGTATATGCATGATGCAGTGAATATGGTTACATAGCAAAACTTAATGTTAAAAATTTTGATAGAGACCAACTACAGACCAAAACCGTCCAGCCACTGCCTTGTTGTGTCCCATTTAAAATGGGTAGTCTAATTTAGACCGTCACCTTAATTATCAGTGTTTATTTCTGCAGACAGCACACTTATGCTTGCATGAATGAATGTGTCCATAAAGGTGCGCATGTTTATGTGTGTGTTTAAGAGATAAAAGACGCTGGTCCCTCTGCCTGTCGTTGTCCCAGCAGCTATCAGATGGATGACTCAGAGCAGATAGGATTTCATTAGCAGACATCAGACCTTCCACAGAATAGAGGAGCCATTGATTTTCACCATATCAGCAAAGATGGAGAGAATGGGGACGCAGGGAGACATGGGAGCTGGAGGTAGACGGAGAACTGCAGCTGAGAGAAAACTGCACATTAGTGGAACTAAACCACACCCTACAAAGCACCTGCTGTCTGAAGTCCCATTGTAGAGGCAGGACAGCGAGGCTTCTTCTCTGTATTTAAACTGTACCTCAGTTGAGTTTTTGACATACATCGTCCACAGTCAGCCCCAGATCGTTCCTGTACCCTGTGATGAGTTTGGTTGCTTTTGTGCGTGCCTGCGTGCGCATGTATGCTGGTGTAAAAATCAGACTTCAAGTGCTGTCATAAATAAAACGGAATGGGTTGCCTCGAGCATTTTAATTTCCACTTTGGGATTACTTGGGTAGGCACCTGCCTCCAAAACCATCAGTCACAGAAGGTGGTGTGTTGACATGATTGTCAACTTTTTACCTCAGCCTAAAGTTGTCTTATTTTTATTTTTATTTTTATTATTTATTTTTTTTTTACAGAAGGTTGTGCTTTTGGATTGTTTATAGGTCTTCCTGCCTTGGCCAGTGGCTCGTTACCTAGCTCTATGATCATGGATCATGTTTCTGTCTTATCAGTCAGTAAAGGCAGTAATGTTTTTTGTCAGATTAACAGATCTTTAGGCATAAATATAATCAAAACTATTTACCAATTTTAGGGCAGCAGTTGCCAGTGCTCACATGATCAACAATTAATAGCATTGATGTAGCAGGTTTGTGTAGTTATCTGTACTGGAGGTCCTATACATATACTTTCCTATAACCTGAAAACAAGCGTTAGTGTGGCATGAGTTCAGTGATGCTCTTGTTTTTGTCCTTCTGATGCATTAATGTCACCTGAATCTGCAGACTTGGTTTTGTGTCTTTATAAAGACAACACTCAGGGAATGACTGATTAAGTCTGGAAAGAACAGAAGGCCTAGAGACAAGAGGTGTGTCGATGAGAGTAATACAAAGTGCAGGGATGTTTGGGAATGTAGCTTTTCTCCTAACAAAGGGGTAGAGCAGGACACAGTCTTTCACAAATTCTAAGGGAGATTAGTGGGATAGAAGGACGATCCCCCGCCTCAACGACAATTTTAATCATTATTTATATCATCGCTGGTATCGGTAGTGCAGGAATAGGAATGCCTTCCTGTCTTACTTCTTATGAAACAAGATTAAACTGTCTAACTATATATTTATATAGTATATATACTAGGTATTTCAGCATCAATTGAATCTGTCACCTTTTGAAGGTTTAAGGTTGATTTGCATTAAACACAAGTACAGGACGTCTAACAAACTCCTCTGCACTGACACCAAGGGCTTTTTCCCCATAATCACAAGGTTTTGTTATTCCTTTAGCCTCTTGGCAAGTTACAAGGCTCTCTGTGAATAGTTTTATTTACAGGCAAATAATTTTGTTAGCACGCTTGCACTATGACCATCAGTGGGAATTAGAATTTTTCACTGAATACTGAAGGAATTGAAGATTAAATATATACTATAGCAGCTGGGCTCTTGGCCACCTGTTAGCAACCACTAATATGTGAGGCTGTGCTGCTGATGCATTCAAGGACAACGCAGTGTATATCAGAAGCATATGGAGCCAAAACTATCACTTTTATTAGTAGGCCTTTCTTTCTCTCCTAATGTTGTTCTTTATGGTTACAATATATAAAAGGATTGCTTTGTATTTTAGTATATAGTTTTTAGTAAGTTAAAATCTAGGTTTTTAAATTATATTGTCCTGTAGACAGTGGAAAATTAGATTTTAACTGTGACTTTAACCAGAATGAGTGAGTACTTCACTGTACATTTGTACCAGTACATCAGTCTTTTTTGTACTTTAAATTACATTGTGACTGAACTAAATTTTGCAAAGTGTTTGTTTTTGTGCTCAAGTTTCTCATTTCTTTTTCAGGTGCCCTAAAGCTATAACAGAACTCGTTTTCATCTCTGAGATCCCCATCCTCAATAAAATATTCAGAATTTATCCCCCGTTTCATCGACCTAAATTTAAACTTCTCTTAAATACCAGCATAACAAAGGCAAACTCATGCTCTTTTCATTCAGTGTGAGTTACGGAGGAAAGTGAGATTATGGTGTAATCCAGCACTGACATGTTTCACCCCTTCACACAGCGAAGCTTTATGCCCCTGTGTCTGTGTGTGTAGCTATTTGTCTTTTGCTGTACTGTATCCATGCTTAAGAATTGCTGTCCTTCCTTTTGTGTCACTTTAGTGCAGCACACGCTTCTCGGCCCATTTTGTAGTTTTAAAAGCCTTACATAACACGCACTCCCGAAGAACAATATCTTTTTTTCTTTGGTCAGTACCTTTAGCCAACATACAGTAAGTACACTGTGCACAGTGTTAGTGAAACACAGTGAGCAGTGTTGTATAAAAACAGTAATACACACAAGATATGATGTTAGAGTCTGTGCTGTAAGAAGTCTACAAGGTCTGGCTGACACAGTCTCTTTCAACCTGCGAGTTGCGTAACAGCAGATTGCTGGGCGTCCAAGTGACACTGGAAAGGATGGTGTGTTCCCTCAAAGTGCTTCCAGACCTTGTGGTTCATCATGGTTTCTCCACATCCTTCCCTCTCTCTGCCTCCTCTCTCTGCCTCCCCCATTCTTCTGTCACTGCCCCTTTCACTCTCCCTCCTGCACCGCTCCACCTAATCATGGTGTCAGCAAATCTTTATTTAGGAATGTGACTGTGAGAAGATGCATTCAGTGTTTTTTTTTTAATAACCCCTGTCTTAATGAACCATAGACAATCATGACATTCCTCTACCAACCAAAAGATGACCAAACCTATAATCTCTGAATGGGGGGTGGGAGGGGGGTGGAGGCAGCACTTGGCCTTAACCGGCAGGAACTGAGAGGAGATTGTTGGAAAGTAATAACAGAGACGTAATCCACAGGAATTTGGGCCAGCTTTTTAGGATCATATCTCAATGAGAGGGACACATTTCTAAACAAAGTGTGCTGCGCAGACACAACTACTTCATTCTTTGCCCCTTTTCCCACCTTTGTCCTTATTTTTGTATCCTTTGTTCCTACTTGCAGAGTAAGGCGTCCTCTGAGCTACTGATGCTCTGTCAGTCCTCATGGATAAGACCACACACACACGCCTTGTTGTGTGCAGCCCTGCTTACTTAAGTTCATGTGGAAACTTTTCATTCTGGGCAGATACATAATCTTACTGCCAATCTCCTTTTGGCCTCTTTGTGCCTGTGTCTTGTTCATTTGCACTTATTGTCATGTCTTTCTCACTGGCACAGAACCAGCACAGTAAGTGAAAGACATTTGACTGTAGGCTGCTGATTTAGCAGTAAGAAAGAGGCTTAGGCCGAACTTGACATTAACTGTTTGGCTACCTGCACTGTGCCTAGTGGTTTTCTAAGATTACTAGTCACTCTGGATTTTCAGTGGTCACAATTTTGTTGTTGGGTAATTGGTACTTGCTTGGAACTAGATTTACAATTCTTTCAAATGTAAGTAACGACTCTACACACCCAAATCAAGAGCAAGAGTGTAATACAAAATGTATAACACTATGTGTTGTTATTAAAACTGTACCACTGTACGTTCTACAATTGATGCCGTACATTATTTTCGTAGCAGCCATTCTCTGCTTGTAGGGATAATGGATGTCAAAGTGTCATAATATCATATTGCAATTATTTTATTATTTGAGCTAAGACTACATTTTAAAAATTCAAAATTTTGTAATTAATTGCATAACTGCTGTAATTAATCATAATTTATCTAAATTATATAAATCTGAAGACTGCTGGAAGTTGCTGATTGGTTTAGCAGCCAAGCTACCGATGGACCAAGTAACCAAAAACATTAAATCCTACATTTCTTGTGACACGACTTGATGGCGTCTTTCATTAGATATCAAGAGCCAGTTTCTAACAACAGTTTTCATTCAAATAAATTATAGTATCCAAAAACAAACTGACATTAAAAATGACCAATATTGTGAACATAGTTTACTCTGTAAGGTAATCCATGTAGTGGGCAGGACAAATTCAGTTCTCTTTAAAACACAAATTTTAAATTCAAACAGCTCATAAAAGAATTATATGAGAAGCTTAAGTTAAAGATATTTGGCTTTTTCCAACAGAAGCAGAACCAACTAATAACTATCAAACCTATAGAAGAAAAAGTGAAAAACCATAAACCGAAATTTGATGAGAGCTTCCACGTTATGATATATGTCTCCAGAGACCCTGAGTTCAGTCCCCACCCATCTCCTCTTTGCAGTGAGTTGCAGTAGTGGAATTTGTGGATATTGGGTTGGTCACTCCATTATAACCTAATGCCGAGCCCAAGATTTCACAAGATTTTACGAGTTTGTCATAGTGTGTCACAGTCATTTACCTGATTGGTTATTTGGTGCATTGGCCAAAAGTAAAAGGGGTTGGCAATGAGAGGGTGCTCATTCAGGATATGGGCACGATAAATGGCGTGATACCCAGGGTTATAGCAACACACACTGACACACATCTACTTTATAGAACCTTAATATAAATCTATACTGGGAATCATAAAAGAAATGTTCCCTGGGTTAAATTTAAAGTGCTATCGCAACATTCAGCTTTAGTGTTGTTAAAAAAAGTGCTTGATTTTATAATCTCAAGTCTCCCCATAATGTCTCTGTTTTACAGCAAAACCAATCAGGTGGGCAAATAACAATCAGAGTGCTGATCCAAGATCCTAATTATGGCTTGGACAGTTTGGTTGGGCTGAAAACTCAGCCGAGGAAAATCCAAGAAATCTGCTCTGAAAACCCTACTCAATATAATAGCCTTGTAAAAAATGTTGTAAAACAATCTTAGCAATATCTTAGCAAATATTGATTGAAGTTTGTGAAATGACTCTGGTTTGACTTTCTACTTTCTCTCACAGCTAAACAAAGTTACAACTTGCTTCAATATGTCTGTAGCTCTTTGTCTATATATCTTTTAGATTCGCTCTAACTTTCACTGCTGTTTGAATTATGCGTATAACAACACATGAAGTGGTACTTGATAACATTTAATATATTTAACAGTGAACAGCAGACTCATTATTTAATAGCTGTACAGTATGCACGACATACTGTGTCTGATTTATGTCCATCTAATTTCCAAGGTCTGGTCTGTTTCACAACTCTGTATGTCAAGACTCACTATATGCTTATAAAAACAAACACGCATAATATCAGCATTTTTGTCTTCTAGTAGGTTTGTTATAGTATTAATTGGACTATTTAGGAAAATCAGTTCATCAGTCAGGTCACATTAGATAAAATCAGTATGCTGTTTCTATTACTGTGCCCCTAAGATTTATAACATTCAGTGAATCTAGAATACATAAGGTAATGCATAAGGGTTTCTTTATCATGACTTTGTGCCTGAAAGACCCTTAGCAAGAGGGCACACACTGTTGTCCGAGTTGCCCGTAATCACTGTTGTTCAGTCTGATATGTAAAAATTCATTCATCAGTGACTCATACCAAATGTGGGTTTGTGTTTGCTCCGTAGGTGTAGGCGTGTGTGTAAAATGTTTTCCCATCACAGACCTCCTCCTTTCCTACTCCTCATCCTCCTCCATTTCCTTTGCTCAGAAGAGTTCATCCTCAGTGCAAACGTAGATCCCCCGGTTTTGGAAAAAAGGACGTGCATCCAATTAACTGAATTCAACGTCATTGTACACCCACACTGTATTTTGCCTTATGGCAAACTACTTTGAATCACTGCTTGTGACATTAAGATGATGAATCATGTATGGACGGTTGAGTCATTAGCAATTTGTATGTACATTTGCATTATTGCTTTTCAAACCTTAAAATATTCTCTGAATTAAGACGTTTAATATTGCTTGTTACAGTGTGATTCATGAGAAACATGCTAATGGCCTCATTGATCCTCTCACAGTGAACACAGTTCACACAGGTTGGTAAAGCACCTCATCAGACATTTTTTAACTTTATATCTTGGGTTTTTGTATAAGCTTTTACAAATGTTTTTTGGGGTACTGGTGATGTCTGTAGTGTCAGTTTGTCTAATAGTGTGCACCTTGATATTCTGTATGATATGATATGTTCCTGTAGCTCTCAAATCACTTTACTGTACCTTTTTATTGCTCTTCTTGCCTCAGAAAACTACCTTCAAGACTCTCTTGGTCAATATATGAATGTGACTGAGTCAGGCTGGAGCACAGAAAACTTATAGTTAGATCTATTTTGGGCATCATAATGAGAAACGATAATAAAGGTTCTTGCTGTTTGAGACAAGCAAGGACCAGCAGCATGAGGTCAGTTAAACTGAATTTAATATGTTCTTGAGCATAAGCAGACATATTTCCTTGTGCACTGAATTACTGGTGCTGTAGCAGTCTTTATCTTCAACTCAGGGAGCGACAACCCCCCTCGCTCCCCTGTAGATGTGCCCCTGATATCTGTCCTATTATCTTTTCAAGGCTCAGGTTCAGGTCGTTGCCATGCAGCCAACAAACATCTGTAATATTGTTTTGCAACTTTATTATACTATTATGCATATAGAGTATAATCTCTGTATGAGAATAGACCCCTTACCATGAGAAATCTGGGACAGTGGGCCCTTTTAGCAGGCACGCAGCATGTTGGAGAATAATGGCGATGTGCACAGTGAGCATACATTTTGGGAAAAAGACACCGAAATAATGGCTTTACTACTCCCCAGTGTCCGTGGGCTTACTGCTGCTCCGGCCAAAATGATTGTTATATCAGGTAACGTATATAAGAGGGTGTTTTTCTTGCTATTTCAGCCTCATTTTATAGGTGGAATCTCTTGGGTGGCTGCAGCTTACATTTCTGGCCACTGTCAGATTAATGTAGATGAAAGAAGAAGGGAGAAGTTCTGTTTGTTGTTTTGAGCTTTTTTCCCTCTGTAATGGCCTTGGTGATGGGTTATGATAGAAGGACATGACTGAAATAGCTGAGGACTTGTCTCCAGGGGGAGTCAGGGGCCTAACAGGGGTTTTGACAACTGTACTGTGGCAACATCCATGAATACAATTTTTTTTCTGGAAACATTTGAAGTGGCTTGTATATAAAAAAAAAAAAGAAATTACTGCCCACTAATTATAGGTCACCCTCAAGTTGCAGTACTTGTATAGTTTCAAAATTGTGGTTTAGAAGTTTTAAACTGTTTGAGAATCTGTAGATGTGCCATCGAGTGTTATGAATGGCAAAACAATAAACTATGACTTTCGAATAACGATCCCTGTTGATTGTCGTGAGCTTAAAAACCCATTTGCAATTAAGCTAATTATTTTAGAGATCTGCTTAAAATTCCACAGCATGTATCTTTTAATTGAATCATGCAAACTAACAGTCAAACATTATGATTCACGTTATCTGGTAAGAAACACCCAATCATTTACCATTTGTATGGAAGAGCAAACTTTGTGGAGAGTAACGGAAGTATCAGACTGTGACATGAGCAGCATCGCTCTGAGCACCAGCTGGAGGCAGAGAGGGCACTTGGTTCCCACATCTGCCTCGGTGATCTATGAAAGTCTTGTGTCAATAAATGGACGGGCTGGTTGAGAATAGTACATCTTCTCGTCTCTGTGCTGAAAATCTATGTTAAAAGGCGCCTTGTTGGCTCTGCAGCAGGGTCATTTGCAACACAGTCCTTGGATCCTATTTGGATGTTGGCTGTTTCCAGACACGGAGAGAGTGGAAGAACAATGATGGTAGCGAAGAGATGAATAAATAGCACAACAACCTTGGTTTTACATCATGTAAATTTAAAAGTGATTTCCGATCTTCATCGCCTCTTGTTTGCCATTTTATGTTGCCAAACATTTGTTATTTTATTTGAAGCTACCATGCATCAGTGATGCCTCTTATAAGCCTGGTTTTGAAAGATTTTCTACCATTTTTCTGCATGTGGGCGCTGTAGATGGGAGTCAGCAAACAAAAAAGCGCCAGTTTTTATTCTTGTTTGCCATTTTTACTGCCGTGTTATGTTGCAGGTGTAGTCATTTCTTATTTTTATTTGCATGCATCATTTGCTTTATAGTCCGATGCAAAATAATAAAATTTTAGCAATTAAAATATCACATAATTTAACTATAATTTTACCCTCCATATTCTAGAGAGTTTAAAAAGATTGCACCACTGCAACATTTAAAATAATAAAATAATTATTTTTTTATTTATGAACAGGTAATGTCCCTTTTTATAAATTAGCATTTCTGTAAATGTACAAGAGTAAGACAAAAGCAAGTTCTCATTCGTAGAATCTTGCCAGATGTTATGAGGCATCCTTTAAAGGTACTAAATCACTAAAATGACTAAACATTACCAATAAATATTTTCAAAAAGATAATTTTAAATGAAAATATCAGCAGCATTAAAAGGTGCTCCTTCTTAAATCATTTAGAAAATTGAAAATTGTTTAATGATCCTAAGTGTAACATCATGTTTTTTTAAATAATCTTAATTAATAATTAGCTCAGCTCAAATGATGTGATATGCAGCAGCCTGCTACAATTTTGAAAAAACATAAACATACCTGGTTATCAGTTTGCAAATGTGTATATAATATATATAATATACATATATAATATATAAGCACAATATTGTTTTTTTACATGGTAAAATATTAGTCAAAAACAAACTGTCAAATTTAATGAAAATATAAACAAAATGTTTCATAAGTGTATCTGTATCTAGAAAGATTAAAATAAAATAGATTAACTGATCCATCTCCACCATTGTGTTGTTCTCAAATATTTTTCCTTTATCTCTGCACCAACTGCCAGCATGCTGCTAAATGGTTTCTGGCCCTGACCCACTTTCTTTAGATGTACATAACATCACTTGATAAAACGTCTTTTTTTTTTTTTTTCCTTCGTGCATTCATGCAACAAATCCGACATGTAGCCTGTGTATCCAAATGTTAGAGCTGCAGCCACCTGGACAGTACAGACAAGCCCTAATTTTAGCAACCACAGGCACAAACGCAAACTGGCAACGTCTCTTTGTCTTTTCACTGCTGCACTGACACCGGTTCTCTCCGTGAAACACACACACACACACACACACACACACACACACACACACACACACACACACACACACACACACACACACAGAACAGTGAGGCTGCAGGTGATGGCTGTCTGTGGCTTTTCTTATGCTGTGCCTCCTTAGCTTTCTGTTTGTTCTACAAGCTTATGAGACAGGCAGTACATGCCCACAACGTGCTTCTCTGCTCTTGGCCTCATGTGTCAAATTCATTGAGATGCTTGGAAGGTTAGAAAATTGGTATCTCAAATCCCGGGACCAGCAGGAAAGGCAGGGACATTTAAAAGAATGTCTGTCTTTCCTCCTGTGGTACTTGAAATAGATTAGTGACAAATGGTGAGACTTAATTAGTTTATGTGCATCACCTTTTTCAAGTTACAGTCAATGAAAGTGTCTGGGTAAACATCTCTGAAATCTCTCTCTGCATAAATTAAATCTTAAACCGTGCTGCTTCATATTTAAAGGTTAACACAGCGTGTGCTTAGTGTAGTAGCTGCTAAATATTGTTTTTGTAAACACCTTCACAATCTCTTCAGCTCTGCCTTTTTATGATGCACCTCAGTGTTGATACTTCAGGTAGGATCTTCAGCTGCACGGAGCCTTAAAATAAAAATGGAAGCAGCGTTCACACAGTTGCGCCTCACGCGTCTCTCTGTGATATCAGAGCGTGTTTCTGTGTCAGCATCATTCTGCCATTTCAAGCTTATTGTTGGTGTGTCTGTCAGTCTTGAGCGGCACATCTTTCCTCACCTGCCTCCTTCTCCTGCTGCCTCTCGGGGCCACGAGGACGGATGAGTCACTTCAACAAAAGAGCCTTTTAAACCTCCTGTTTGAAATGTGATTGTCTGTCTACTTATTAGTCCACTGTATGTCAGTTTGCCTGCCTGTCTGTCTGTCTGCCTCACTTGTTTCTCTCTGACTTATTACGTCTCTTTGCAACATGTCTGTCTGCATTTGTGTGTGTGTGTGTGTGTGTGTGTGTGTGCTTGCCAGCGTTCATCCCGTTGCACTAATTAGGCGTCTCCTTGTCTGTTAACCTGTCTGTCTGCCTTGCCTGCCTGTCAGTGAATCCACATGTTTCTCCTCGTGCTTAGTCAACAGCTTGACTCAACACTCTCAACGGCCTGACACGCCGTCGTCGCTCTGCATTTCTCTCATCTCGTAGTCCCACTTGAACATGCTCTGACATGCTTACAGAGAAGGAGATATCCGGATCCCTATTATAAATCAAAAACAACAAAAGATATTTTAAGAAGTTAATTGAATTTGCTCTATATATAAATTTGTATTTAAATTTCCGGAAGGATTTTTTTTAATCCACAAAAGATCAAACACATCTGTGTCTAGATCTCAGTTGTGTGTTGTCATCCTCCCCACTTACTATGCATAGCAGCACAGGTCTCCTATTCAGAGTTTGGAGTGGCCTGGCTCGATGTGCTTTGCTTTGGCCAGCAGCATAAGCTGTCTGTCTGTCTGTCTGTGTGTGTTTGGGTGATAGAGCCTCTTCGACTCTCTCTTCTTTAAAGAAGCTTGCTAAACAGTCTCCAGTCTGCCTGAGCAGAATTACATCTTGACTTAAAAGGTGAGATTATGCTGTATATGTAACCATGTGTGATTTAAATATATGCAAACATGTTTATGTCTCCAGAATTATGGTGTCTTCCAGTTTAACTCTCAGACTCCCTGGCACTGACAGTAGTACAATGAATGCATTGCAGAGACTCAAAGCAGTGTTTTCTTCAGTTTATTAGATCCAGAAATTGCATACAATAGATTAATTATTGTATGGCAGTGTAATAAGATTAACTTATGAGCCATAATCAAAGAAACCTGGATAATCTAAAGTGGTGTTGAGTAAGGTCGGCTTTGCCCATAGATGAAGAAAAATGTGTTTTCTGGTGATCAAGTTTGCTGCGGGTCAGCAATGAATCATGAAATGAAAGAATCCAACTGAGAGACGATAAGATAAGCTAAGATAAGATAAACTTTATTTGTCCTACAATCGGGAAATTTTCATGTGAGACCAGCAAGGAATGATCAGAGTACAGCAAAGAAGAATATCAGAATACAGTATATACATAGTATTATATACAAAAAATATAAAAATTTATCACATGCACAATCATACAAGCAAGCAATCGCACCATGGGTCATTTGTATTGCACGGTTGAGGAAAAAGAAAACTGTTTTGAAGTGACTAATAGTGATAGTGTTTCACTGCAAGCAGTTCTGACTGTACGTCTGACCGCAGCAGGGAGAAAAGTCCTTCGATGTTGCTCCTTCAGACATTTAGGATGTAACGGTCTGTCACTGAAGGAGCTGCTCAGACGTGACACTGCGTCGTACAGGGGGTGGGAGTCGTCCAGCATAGAGGAGAGCTTGGCTACCACCCTCCTTTCTCCCGCCTCCTGCACCGAGTCCAGGGGCATCCCCAAAACCGAGCTGTCCTCCCTGACCAGCTTCTCCAGTCTCTTATTAGTTTGTGTTTTTTGTGGGTCACAACTGGTGGTGGCTGTAGCTCAGTTTGTAAGGCAGTTGTCCACGGACCACAGGGTCGTGGTTCGATTCCCTCCTGGCTACATGTCAAAGTGCCCTTTGGTAAGACACTGAACTGAAGTTCACTAATTTGATCCCGGTGGGTCAGGTGAGCACGTTGTTGTAATTTTTTTTTTCACTTCTTGGTACCATAGTTACTCTGAACTATTAAAGTACAAACATAATTTTCGAGTCCTGCAGAGAAACAGGAAAATTTATCTACAGCTGCTTTCATTGGAAATGAAGGACAAAATAGGACAGGACACTGCCGAAGCTTAAAAAAAGTACAAGACAACTGAAGAATAACAGTCCCACATGTCCTTTGGTTTTTCCTCAAATTACATTACTGTGTCTCGAGAAGAGGCCACTAATTACGTTAGCACTTGTGCTAGCATCCCTCTGAACGGAAGCTATTAAGTTATTAACCATGGTGTACCTCATACTCCGACTTCCCTGTCTGTTCATTTACCTCTGCCATATACATTTATATATGCGTTTGCATTATTGTACATTTAAATTAAGTCTAAATAAGGAATACCGCTAATATACATTATTGAAAACTATGGAAGTTAGATGATTTATCTGGTAATACAATCTGAAATGATATGGTACATTTGTCTTTGTGTGGGCTGCTATTGCCTAAAAGAGATTCAAGTATTGTAATGATTGAAGTAATTAAGTTACGTCTTCTTCTGTAATTATAATTCATATCATTATTGTCACTTGGTACCCCCCTTAATACAATGGCCTAACATCCATTCGGTCCGTAGATGTACGCTTCATAAAAGTGCAGCTTAAAGGGCAGCTCCACCTGTTTTCAACTTTCCACAAATGGTTCTAGTTTAGGTTCTAGTTCTAGATTATACGAATAAAATCTGGAATTTTAAAAATGGGGTTTAAAACAACCTTCTGCTTCTTACTGAAAAGCGTCCCAGCAAGAAACGTCTGAATATTTTAATATGTGGAGAGCAGAGGGTAGTTTAATACAATTCATATACGAACTACAGTCGTAAAAACCAAAGTAAAAACTGGTGACGCTGCACTTTGAGATTCGATGGGCTGTTATGCATGAAAGCAGCTTGCAGGTAATCTGCATGCTGCTGTCTGTGAACCTCTGATTCTTCTGCCTTGATGTTTGTGAAACTCTGATTAGTTCACAAAGAACAAGAAAGCTGAACCAGACAAGAAAATCTCATTTAAAAGGTAAATAACACATCAGGTTTTAACATGTTGTTATGCTGACAACAGCATTTTCCTGTATCCTGGGCACAGCTCACACACAAGATCCTGTCAGCTCTGGCTTAGGGGCAGCACTGCATTTATATGAATATAAGGCATGAGAGAAGAAAAGAGAGGAGGCCAAAAGACAGAATAGAAATACACATATTTATTTTAGACGCCAACTTTAACTTGAGACAAGATGGCAGCTTCCAATATTTGACCATTTGTGTTCAGCAGCTATAAAAAAATGTTTATTCAATGTGATCTCAGTTATGGGAGAAGGTTTGCACATATGTGTGTACATAAATGCAGATTTTCTTAGTACTGTATATGTAAATTATAACCAAATGAGAGAGAGACAACAACACATGTACAGTATGTACACATACTTAAACATCTTAAACATCATAGTTTAAGATCTCTCCCACAAAAGTATTATTTTTAAAAATCTGTGTCAACCACTGTCAGGATTTGTTTTCCAAAATGTACACATTTTTTTATACCTCTCATGCCATTTGTCTTGCAGCTTCTTTACAGTAGAAATAGGAGCTGGCTGATCTGTAAGACCTGATCACAAAGGCTTCAATGAGATTCATCAACTTCCGTTCTTTTATGTGTGCACATGTTTCTGCATATGCTCTTCAAATTCCACTGTACCATCCTGTGCGTCTGAGCCTGTGAATATGTCTTCACTCTGTGTGTATGCATGCTGTCCTCTCCCTCAGCTGTGGGACATTTAAGCTGTGGCTGTTCATAGGATGCGAGGCCGAATACATTAACGAGATCAGCCATGGGGTATTTCTAGGTGACATTTTTCAGGGCTAGTGGGCCCCACTGCATCGATTTCCTATCCTGGCAAGAGCCATGCTTGTGCAAAGATTAGTGTAGTGAAGAAATATAAAAAATGATATAAATATAAAAAACTTTCCGTGAAAGTAAAACCTTGTGTGTTTTTATTAGTTTACTGCATTTCCTTTTTAAGTAGCTCTTGAGTGAAAGGTAATTTTTAATTTATTTGCTTTGACGATGATGACATTTGTGTTTAATTCATGAGTGGAGTCACTGGTGTTGAATTTGAGTAGCAGACACAGATCAAGGACAGGAGCATGATACCTTGTCTGTGTGCTCGTGTGTGTGTTTTCACATGTGTGGGTTGGTGAGAGGTAGCATCAGGTTCCTCGACTGAGGCTCAGCATTTATCTGCACAAGGTAGGAGTAAAGGCTGGACCGATCATGAGATGATACAGTATGATGAGTTCAAAACTAAACGGGGGCACAGGAGAATGACAACCAAGGAATCATCAGAAAAGAAATGGAGGGGGACAACTGGGCTTTCATCTTAGGTAAGAAGGAACAAGTATCACGAGATGAAAAATTTTATGGAACAAATGCTAATCTGTAAGATTTAAAAAATGCTTTGTTAGTATGTTGGTAAAAGTGCTGTTGAACAGCAGGAGATCTGATGACTTGTTCTATGACACGCTGACATGTACAGTAATAAGACGAGAGGGTGAACCTTGTTGAATTTCTCAGCTGTGTTTGTGAAAGTGAGGCGAGGTATTCAAACTGGCATTCATCGGTTTATTGAGCACATCATGACTGATCTCACATGCTCTTTGTAGCGTTATGGACTGAAGTATTGTACAGTATGTCGTCAGCTGCTCACTGAACGGGTCTACTGGGCAGAAGTACGCAGAGCTGAGAGATTAGTGATGAAAAACTGTGATAAAGTATCACGAACACACATGAAAATGACTATTAAAAGTGCTCAAGTAATTGAAATAAAACAAATTGATTGAGAAACAGGAAAAAAAAGACAAACAAAAAACACAAAATGAGCAAAGAAAGACAAAAAAAGATTACCAAGATAACCTTTGTCTGGGTAGGAGGTCATTTCTCCTGATCTGTCCATGGCAGCTCTTTTTATGTTCCTGGGACATTATTTTTTTCTTTAGTTTTTAGTGTTACTGAGTTTTCCATAACGAATCCGTGAGGTTTTTAAGCCCTGTGATGACTGTGTGAACACATTCCAGTTCTGAAAGACTGTTTGCCTTCACGCTTTTATGGCCGGCCTCTCAATAATACATAAAAGCGTTGCCTTTGATCTCATGCGCGATAGATGCCGGACAGCTCACCCCACCTACTGTACCCTTTAACCCACCCACAGACGGCAGCTTGTAGTCATTCCTTTGGTGTATTTTTATCTAATAATTCCCCTTTTTTCTCTTTTCTTCCACTCAGGATTGAAAAAACGTACCAGGAAGGCCTTTGGGATACGAAAGAAAGAGAAGGACAATGACTCTACGTAAGTCCTGATTCTTCTCTTGTGCGATTCAAACACAGACCATAACAGTTCTTACAGGATTTGCTGTACCTTGGTTCTGTGCGGTGAAGCAGGGAGTTGGCTGAGCATTTGAAATTTCAAGTAGAAAAAAATGATATTTGGAAGCAGGCCATCAGGCAGCGCAATGCTCGGATTAGAATAAGTGAAGACAATTACAGCACAAGTATTAAGTACAGTACCTGTTAGATGAGGTTAGAAGGCTGCCGTCAGCTTTCCACAGACTAAGAGGCTAACAGCAGGCAATTACAAGCCAAAGAGTATATTATCTGTTGCAATAATAGATCTTTGTGTCACACGTTTCCATGGATTTTGAAAATAATGTGCTATCACCTGGTGCCTTTGACCCAGCTTATTAAGACACAGCTAATATTATTATTCCCTCTGTATCTCAGCACAAATGCTGAAATCGCTGAATCTATGCAAAGGCTGCAGGATTCAAAATAAATTGAACAGACCAATTAGATCGCTCATGATGGACTTTGTCAGCCTGCTGGATTTTTGTAAGTGTGATAGTTTCTGAGTGTCCAGCCAATTCACTACTGTGCTTGAGACACTTAGATGTACTGCAAAGGTTCGTGTGCCGGGACGTCTGTGGGAGTGCGATTTGTGAGCGATGAAGTGTGTCAGTGTGGTTTTGTGGAAAGGCTTTTCTTTCAATGCGGCTTTTAGATATCTGAGCTCGACTTAATTAGCGAAGCACTTGATTTTTCAATGGAGGAGCTCACATGTTAGGTAACTTTTATTTTCTCCCTTCATTTTTCATTTCCCACAGGGGGTCCCCAGAAAGAGACGGGGGTGTAAGTAGCTCACAATATTTAAAATACATCTGCCACTTGATTTATAATTGCGTTGGTCTTCATTGTATACATGATACTGCAGGAAATTATCATTGTCTGTGTTCTTTCTTTACTCACCAGGAACCCCAAGATATTGACTCGGTACTGAAGTCAGCTCTAGTTATTTGTAGAGTAAACCATCCTCTAGAGTAGTGTAGTATGTAGAGCTACGGGTTGTTATACAGTAGACATCACAGTTGTTTCTTTAACATATCTGTTCATAACAGACTCTGAGGATGATTTAGGGGAAGAAAAAAACAGAAAGGGCAACAGGATACTCCCCTCTGACTTTTGGGCATTTGGGATAGTCTGACATACTGTAAAAAAACACTACCTGCAGATTGTTGGAATATAACAATAATACTATAGGACAGTCTCATTTGAAGTGACATACTGGTAAAGAGAATTATAGTTCATAGTTCAGAATTTGTAGCAAAATCATTTTCCCACTGTAGCTAATGTAGAGACACGTCCAGTCTTATCCCTGTATATCATGTTTCCAGTGTGTGGTGAGATTTTAGTCACACTGTGTCACTCTCTGTCCTTGATCTCAGAGGAAAACCAATGGGGCTCCTAATGGCTTCTATGGCGATATTGACTGGGAAAGATATGTAAGTAAAACTTTGAATGCAGGATTGTTATTTTATTCTGACTTGAGGCAGTGTTTCAGCTCAGCTCACTGCTGCTTTGTTTTGATCTGCGTGAGCCTTTAATATCATTTCACGTTATTGTAAAATCAATGTGCTATCGACAAGTTTGTGAACGCTATGGGGTAGTAAGTCAAATTAAAGGATTATCATTCCATTACATTAGGATTAGGACCGGTCAGTATGCATTTGTTGATATTTTATTAAACAGCAAACTGCATTTTTAATGTTTTGATTTTTATTATGACAATAAGTCATATCAGCTGCTGTTTCACGATTTTATTGGCTTTAAATAATATCACAGTGTGTTTCTGAATTGTGTGTGTTTTACAGAACTCTCCTGTGGTTGATGATGAGGGTTACAGCATCAGACCTGATGAGGACTCAGAAGAGGGTGATATCCTTGGCACTTACAGAATGATTGTCTTTATGTCTATGTCGAGCTACCGTGGCTTACTAAAAATATATATATTTTTTCCAATAATAGCATAAGATTTGCCGCACAGAGATTAGTTTGAGTAGTGAAAGTCATTCATCTCAGCCCCTCGGAAATTCTGATACCAAATTAGTGGAAGCATGTCAAAATAATCAAACATTCCCATGTTTTACAAAGAAATCCTAAAAACAAACCTCATTGACGTACAATGGTGATTAAGTGCATCAACTGCTCAACAATGGCTATAAATATCTAAAGTTAAAAAAAGTTAGTGGGATTAGTAGTGTCACACAAGAATGAGTCATTGAGGAACGAGATGTAAATAGGAAGTTGCCAAAAGCCTGTTGTGGGAAAACTCAATAATGTGCTTGTTAAGCATGGAAATATCAGTCTCAGTAATTAAGGAGTTCTGATTAACTCCTGCAATTACAGTTAGTTTCTAAATTCAAAGGCACATTACTTAAAGACTACACAAACATTTAGAGAAACCCAACAAATCCCCCTTGAGCAGCTACAGGCAACAGTGGAGAGGGAAAAACTCCTTTTACCGGAAGAAACCTGTGGAAAGTGGAGAGAGTAAAGAAAAGAGCAACGAATGCAACAACAAAACACTGGGCAGGATGGTAGGACCAGTAGCTGCGCACAGGACGACACACAGGTCCAAAGCCGGGGACACCTGAGGACAGGGACAGAGAGAGGGAGACAGAGAGGGAGAAAGACGACTACGAGAGAAAGAAGACACAGAGTTAATGTCATACAGTGGTGACATTATAGATGTGGGCTGAGAGGAGGAAAGTGTCTCGGTGCATCAGGGGTTGGTCCCCCAGCAGTCTAAGCCTATAGCGGCACGCCTATGACTAACTATAAGCTTTATCAAAGAGGATATAAACTGTCTTATTTTATAATTATTTTTAATATAGAGTTAATAAACATAAATTAGTGCAGGGTGCACTCCGATTTTGGTTCAGTGTCAGCTGGGATCCGCTCCAGTCCGTAAAAAGGATAAGCAGTTTTTCCCAAAACAAAGGAGATTTGGTGCATCATCATAACTGAACCCACAAATTCTGGACACACCAAAAAATGCTATGACTTATGATATGAATGAAGTCATAGAAGTTTTCAGGTAGTTGCCTTCGTGTTTATATTTTTCCATCCTGGACCGTCATTGAGTTATTCATTTGCTTAACAATGCCCACTACCTCCCACGAAGACGGGTCACTTCTTCTCCTCCGATGAGTCGGAAGAAGAGGAGGACCACAGGAAAAAATTTAAAATTAAGATCAAGCCTCTGCTGGGGGACTGTGTCGTGTCCGAGCCCTCGGTGGACGAGCTCAGAGCCTCCATAGGAAACATAGCTCTGTCCCCTTCCCCTCTGGTGAGTAGACCTGACTTCTCACTGCTGACTCTCTTCGTGGACACTGGTGTTACTAGCATTTGGAAAGCTACCTCTGCTTCATACCTTTATCCTCTGACTACTTTAACATGTGGAACGATATATTTAATGTTGATACGGTAGTTATGCGTGTTGTTCACTTGATATGCCACTGTCATATATTTTTGTTTGTCCCCACTCAGATACTTCATTGTGTCTTTCTCTATAATAAACATTTTACTTATCCCCACTAGAAATGACTTTTATTGACGGCTACTGATGAGAATGCTAAATGGGTCGCTACTTCACTTTTACTGGGTCTGTAGATGACGGCAGAACGAGTTCGTTATAACGATTAAATGTGCAACATTATGTCTCTGATTGAAAGCCTAGACTAGAATCACAATGCGTGCCGCTATCACAAGCAGCTGATTATATTATTTCATGTAGCTAATTTGTGAAGCTTATAATACTTGGTCAGTGGTCTCACAGTTCTCCTGTTGAGCCTGGCTTTGTTTAACACAAAGCAGATGTTCCACCACTACACAAACCATCTGATAACTGCCAAATACTAGAGTGTGAAGCAGTTGTTCGAAGGGATGCAGCTCAGTTGTTCAGTCCAAATTCAAGCACACAGCCCGTAATCTGCAGTGGAACCCCGAAGCAGCCATCTGCGTCCTCTGCCCTTGTAACTCTTTTCTGAATGCCCATAATTTATATGTTCTCCAGTGAGGACAGTTAGCTTGGGTGTCTATGTGAATAATTCAGGTAGGAAAGTGGGCACAGTGAACCTTTATTTAGGTCTGCGGTGCAGTGAGATTGCTTGTGGTTATTTGAGCTTCAGTTCTTAATAATTCAGCCGAGACTCAGTGCGTCCACCCACTGAACCTGATCAGCTGCGCAGGTCGTTTCATGCTGCTAATAGTAATGTGCACGTGTCAGAGAAGTTTGGGGGGATAGTGCTTGTTTTCGCCGGAGTGGCTGTCATTTGACATTTACTTACATTGAGTTCCTACTGCGTGATAATTGCCCAGTTACCGTCAGTCTACTTGTCAGAAAACGAAATGGGCTTCAGGCCTGTCAAACACGAACCCATTTCTTAACAAAACTACTGTTAAAAGACCTGTTATAAGCTGTAGATGGTTTATTTGAAATGATTAGATAAGTATATTCCTCGTGGCTGTTGTAGTCTTGAGTGAGATGAATTGAAATTCATTATAAAATAGACAGACCATATTGCCCCATTGAAATTATTTTTTATAGCTGCACACATGGTTCGTAGAAATATTGATTTATTTATTTTTTGTAAATACTATTACTATACTATATACTAGATTGTCTGACCCTACTTAACAAATTAATAAATCAACAGAAAAGTACATTTATTTAAACAATAGAAAAATACAAAAACTGTGCCTTTTTTTTCATTTCTTACAGTATAAACTTAGAAATCTTTTCGTTTTGCAAAACTATAAGCATTGAATAGGGTAATTCTTGTACTTTTTGGTTTCTATCAACTTACCTGAATTACAAGCTTGTTGTGAACCAAACTTTCACCTTTACCCGTTGAAATTAGCATCGCATTTGTCCAGCCTGAGTTCACACATAAATTATGAGTCACACAGTTGCTTCCAGTCCCTCTCCCTGGCAACTCTCGGTGTCCTTGGCTATGGACTGACAATAAAATGGTCTGATGAAAAAAGGAAGAGAGGCCAAATGTTAACTGGCCTCCAGAAACACAAACACAGCTTTATTCAACTTCTTCATAGTTTTTTTTCTTTTCCTTGAACTAATCCAGTATGACTTTACCCTCGGACTAAAACATTCATCCCTTGCCCAGGTGTTATGAATAAAAAAAAAAAAAAGACTTTTATCCACAGCCATTTGAATAGCATCAACTTCATCTAAACTTATCGCTGTCTATATCTTACACCTCCTCTTGACGTAGGCTGTCTTCGTGTAAACATGACAATGCATTCACTAAAGCCTGACGAGGTTTCAGCCGAGCAGGGAAAAACCTGAGACACATTGCAAGTATTACGCATACTGCAACTCAGATACTGCTTGTAGCATTTAGCGCTCTGCTTGAGCTTAGTCTGTGTGATATTATAATTTGACATATTCTCCATGAATTATTTATATGTACACACATTTGGTGGAGGGACGTGATAATGCAGGTTAACAGCTTATTTTACATTAAACCTTTGCCAGAATACAGTGTTCCCACGATGTTGGAGGACGAAGTGGGTAATGTTTGACTGAATGCAGTAAAGAGCCTTAGTACTATACAAATGCTTTGCATTGCAATATTAATACACTTTCCCTACTAGTCTTCTCACTGTTCCACCTCTGTTCTGTTTTTCTTTTCTTTCCCGCCTCTTCTGATGATACTGTACTAACGTCTGTAGAGGAGTCCGGTAAGCCTTTGCTTTGCATGCTGTTGTGTTGCTATTGATTTATTTTTACTGTTGTGGTCCTTAACTGTTGACTTTTTTGTAACTTATGCTTACTTATAAATGCATTTGGTCATAAAACCCAACTAGCTGCTCAAATGGGCTAATTACATATGAGGCGAGAAGTAAACAGTAAAGAAGGTGTAGTTTTTTATTATTGTGCATGTGGCCAGTTTCATGTAATTTGGACAGATTTTTTGTAAACCATTTGCAGTTGTGTCTGTGTCTGCATAAATAATGACCTCAAGCATGATTTAAAAAAAAAAGTTAAACAAATCCTAAAACTTGATAAAGAGAAACCAGTTAAACAAACTTGATGAAAGTCACACTTGTTCACACATGTACTAAAGAAAATTATATAGTGAAATGTATTTGTTTGTGGCAAAAAAGTATGAGGAGCTGTCGGTTGTCTCCGGTAGGATCCCAGTCAGGAGTCTGGGAGACCCTGCCTCATTTAAATGAATTATCAAAGTCGGATTTTAACAGCACAGGTTGGTAAATGTGTGTCAGGGTTCGAGCAGTTTGGACTCCAACTGTTGACTGTCAGGCAGACTGTGTACAAATGGAGAACGTTGCCAATCGTACCCTCCCCTGGAGTGGTAAACCAACACAGATCATGTTGAGATTAAGGTGTGTAGTAGACCAGCAGGTCAAAAGGAACCCTAATGCAAAGGCTAATATCAGTTTTCAGTCAACAATGGTGTGCATGGCAGAGTGACCGTAATCCTACAGAAATGCTGTGGAGGGTCCCGAGGCAGGTAAACGATGTGAGGAGCCCCACTGATACCCTGAATCCAAGCTGCAAGGAGGAATTGGCTAACATCCTCCTTACAGTTAAAGTTTTAGTTGAAGTTATAGCTTAAAATTTAATTTTTTTTTTGTTGAACTATTTGTTCACAGTTTTTTGCGACACACAAATATCAAAAATTTAATCATATTCCATAAAAAATAAATTACCTTTCTATGCGGAAATTGTGAAAGGAGTATTTGTATGTGTGTGACTGCACAGCATGTTTATGGCACAGACACATGCAGGTGGTTTTGTTTGCCTTGATACTCGGCGTACAAGAGCTCTTTTTTTTTTAAAGTTGTTTCCACTGACTAAGAATCTTAAATCTTCTTAAATCTGATTTTAATTGGTTCTGAAGTCTCTAGCTTTCAGTTCTTTGTGCAAATTAAAAGAAAGGCCACGGGGGGTAAAGAGAGTGAGGAAAAGGTCAGAGAAGTGTTTTTTTTTTTTTACAAATTATGAATTGTTCGTAATTCGGAAGTTCTTCCATTATTCTGGGCGGACACAGTGTCCCTTCAGTCAAAGCCACAGCCCAGCTGACTTTCTTTTCCCATGTACGACCACCTGTAAAAAATGTTTTCTTACTGTAGCATCAAAAGCAAATGTGTATACATATATTCAAATGAAATGATTCATTCACATTTTCGTATTTCAAATACATCACACAGGAGTGCTCTCTATAAAGGCTAAAAGACCACAGTGTGGACACTTCCTGTTTACATAGAGCAGGGAGATGCTGATTGGGTATAACAAACTGTTACACTGTATCCTGCACCAATGTATCCAATGAAATTACTGTAATCTCTTTCACGAGCACGTCCCACCCTCCTCTTGTTGCATCATTCAAATTACTCATGGCTCACTGCACAACTGGAACAAGCGCAAGAGTGAGGGATGGACGGAGAGAGGCTTGATGCGAGGTGGACGCAGACAGATGGAGAGATTTGTGTAGAAATTAAAGGGACCAGTGCAGCAGATGGGAGACTGCAAGGGACAGGAAACTCAAAGGCACTAATACGCAACAATTGCAATTTTAATACAACATTGATCAGTTAAAAAGATGGGGATGGAGCCGGTTGGAAATAAAAATGATGGGAGGATGGACTGGAGCACGTCTGCAGGGTATTTTGGACGATGCTGAATCATACGCACAAGCTTTACACACATATGAGAAATTTGAGCAAATATCCTCATGCACCTTGAAGTGCTACAGTATCAACAGATGTTCATAAACACAAACACAGATGATATAAGATATACAAAATTAAAGGACGCAGAGGATATTTCTGATAAAATGTAAGACAGATCGGCCCTCGTTCCCAAATCTGACCAAGAGCCAAAGTTCTTATTCTTCTCCAGATATGATATCTGCCTTACTGATTTGTTACTCTCTGACCAGGTGTCTCTTCTCTCTTCCTTTTTGCTGGTCACAGAGACGTAGCCCGGTAAGTGTCCTTTTCCATTCCCTGGGGTCAGGCTAAATGTGTCACATGGCTTCTTGTACCACTGTTGCTGCATTCCGTTGAATAAGAATGAAACTATGTAGGTGGAATCAGGGGCTAAATTAGTGAGTCAGTGTGTTTTGATATAATAATTAAACGTATATATATTATTAAATATACATCTGTATAAATATGTTTTCAGATTCTCATCATCACTAGTGTGCATCTGTACTTGTTTTTCATCTTGAATGGCTTCATGCTCGGTCTCTGTAGTGGGAGCGCATTTGCATTTTTGACAGCTGGACCTTTTGATGTCTTAGTTTAGTCACGCCACATCGTCGCGCCTTCTCATCTCCCTCTGTCTCTTCCCCTCCCTTTATCTGCCCTCTGCCTTTCTTGGCTTCCTGTATCCCTTTCATGGTGAATTCATTCAAACGCTCATGTGCAGAAGACTGTTTAAGATTGTTGCCGGAGAGGCGATGTTTGTGCAGAACTGAATTGTGGCTTCACTTTGTTACACTCCAACTTTATCAATGTCAAACCTTCTTTAGTACCAAGGGTGGCTTCTGTAGATTTGAAAAGCATGTTTTGAAACCATTCCAATATTCCCCTTCACCCCCACGTTAATGGCAGTTTTCCATTTCTGTCTTGCTGTTCTTGCACATTAGTGTGATTTATTGTGGGAGATTTACATCCCCTTAATTTAAACTATATTTCTAATGATATACATGTTTCCTGTTGCATCTGATAAAGATGCTAAGGACATATAAATCTATGTGTATTTGATCACTTAACTTAAGTCCAATGATGAAGAGAATGCTATTATACTGTAAACATTTGAATTATTTTGATACATAATTACATTAGCTACCATGTATACTATTATGTTTTTCAGAAAATCGCAAGTAGTTGGAATCTGATGAGTTTTTATTGGTAGATAGAAGAGAGACTTAAATTGATGCTACCACTAAAAGCACCAATGTCTTGTTAATTTGTAACATACAAACCCCATTTCCAGAAAATGCAGGGCAGTATGTAAAATGCAAATTTAAAGAGAATGCAATTTTGATTGTAAAGAAAGACAACAGATGACAAAAGTTTTTTTGAAAAACGCTAGAAAAATGAAGCGTATGTTTACCACTGTGTTTTGTCCCCTCTCCTTTTAAGAAAACTGGTAGGCCATTCAGAACTGGGAAGAAAACATTTGACACAAACTATTTCTCCCATTCTTGCTTCACATTGAATTTTAGCTGCTTAACAATTTGCTTTATATGTTTTTAATTGGTAGCAGGTCTTGAAGCCAGTAAGACATGCAGAATGTGCCTCGCCAATGCTGAAAATTGCCATTTTAACCTGCCCCAATTTTGTGGAAATGGAGTTTGTAGACGAGAGTGCATGACCCTAATCCTGAGGTGTTATGTTTTTTATGTTTTACATTTCATTTGTCTTGTTTTCCTGTTACAGGGTTTGAAAAGAAACACATCCAGTAAGTACCAGTCTGACTGTACCACAGGCCTGGCTCACTTTATAATAATAGGGAACTGGGAGAATGGCACGAACAATCAGATTTCATTTGTGTTTTCAGGTGAGGAGATTGCTAGGCCGAGACGGGTCGTCCCGTCTGTACCCGCTGTGGCCCCCACACCAGCTCCAGCACCACAACCCCCCAGGTACATCTTTTACCTTGCAGGGGTGGGCACAAGCCTTACTATACTTACTGCAATGTGAGGGCACCTTTGCTGCTGATCCCTTTACATGAGCACGGATCTTGTACAATCTAGGTTTACATATGGACTCTCAGAAAGGTGGTGCAAGTGGCTTTTCTCAACCCTTTACTTGTTCTACCACACACTGGTTTGTAAATTCTTTCTAATTTTATACGGGTGGAGATACTTTCCCTGTTTTGTATCACAAAAGGATAAACTTATGCCTTTTAAAGTGCAGTAGACTGAGTAAAGCGTTCGTCAAATGCAGTGTTGAAGCTAAGAGAGGTTACAGCCATGACAATCATACTAAAAGTTATAATTTAGATGTTAAAATGTTATATCAGAAAGTGCATGATGGTGCTTAAATGTCACCATCGAGCATCATCAAGCCTCTTTGGGAGTTTGGCCAGTCAGTTCGCTCCATGATACATTCTATCATTGTTTAATGAGCTGCTGAATTGTGTCAAATTAATCATTGAAACCAACACCTGCATGCAGGTTTTCTAACATCTGCTGGAACCTTTTAACTTAGTTTCATTAAACCGGGACCCCGGGACATAGTTAGTTTTGTGTTAAAAGTTTGCAGAAGCAAAACCTCTTAAAAAAAAAAAAAGCTTTGACCTCATGGGAAGGAGGAGTCTTCATTTTTTATGTATTGTGATTTTTTTTTTCCCCCAAATCTTTTCCAACCAACTAAAGCATAATATGTTTGTGATAATAACTGCTTATTCTGCTGAACAGCCACTTGTGGGTTTAGTGAATTTGCAGAGCTGTCAGTGTTTATCTGCCCAACTGTAATGTGCTGTGTGCTCTGCGAATGAAATCACATGTTCTTTTAGTAATAATATGAAAAACAGTGTTCATAGCTGCTTTGTCATTTGTTGTGTTTTAGGGTGCACATATTGTTCTTCGTATGGCAGAAAACAGTAATTTGTGGAAAAAGGATGCACTCCAAACTGTTGGATATCTCACTTGTGGTTTACATGCACCTAATGTTATTCACTTTGGATAAAAGTATATGGCAAAGGAACATAATGTGATAGAATGTGTAACTGTGGCATCCTGGTGGTCCAGTTACCTGTTGCTTTGTGAAGAATGGTTCCTGTGGTCACTGTCTGTAACCACAGACTGCTGTGACTGTCCTTCCTGTGTTGCAGCAGTCAGCAGACAGCGGCCCCTGAAGACACCACAGCCTTATTTGGGCCTCCTTTGGAAACTGCCTTTGGAGAACAGAAAACTGAAGGTAACCCTGCTCATGTGTTTTTTATCTTTGTTCTCAGCATAGGTTGATGGTTATTGTCCTGAGTAGTTTCTTGTTAGCAATACAATGACCAAGGCTTTATTAACACACACTTATTCTCTTTCTAAGGTGGTCAGCTAAGCTCTTCTTGTCTGTCATAGCAGATACTCTGTGTCTCTTCTCCTTACTCTAACATCACCTCACATCCCACAGGCTCACTCTACAGTTGTGGATTCACTCCATCTGTTTAGCCAAGGTCAAAGTTGAAATTGGAACGCTGAGGTCATGCTCACTTGCACAGTGCACCCTGTTAAGATGCAGATTCTGCAATCACTCGCCCTCATCCAGTCCAGTGGGATTTAATGATACAGGCTGCAGGAGCTTTTTGCTCTAAAGCAAATGCCATTTATGCCATGTGCATAACATCAACTCTGAAAAATTTTGTATTTTACATTTATTCAGGCTATAAAACAGCTTTGTGTTTGATGCTGGCAAAAATATAAGCAGTATGAGTAAATAATACATACAGCAGTGTGTGTGTGTGTGTGTTTGTGTGACATGGGTAAACTCCTCTTAGCTTGACAAATGAAAATTTACACTTAATAGCCAGTGTACAACTAGCAATAATGCACTCTAATAAATCATTCCTACAATAGAATGATTTGAGTGTCTAATGGTTAGATTTAGAGAGATGTAACGTTTTGTCTGTTTCGTTTTATTAGTGAGTCTAGGAAGACTGTATTATACAATGTCATTTAACACCACCACAAACTGAAGCCTTCACCACAAAGATGAATCAATTCAAGCCCTAACAATGAGAAACCGTCCAGTGTTTCAGTGCTGATGCCCCTGACATGGCCTGTTGTGTCCCCTCCTGATACTTAGTGGTTCTGTCTGAGTCTGACGCGTGGGGGACTCCTCTGTCAGACCCTGAGTCCTCTCTGACAAGATCCTTTCCTACAGGAAGTAAGTTTTTAATTTCCTGCGTATTGTGCTGCACTTCCTCCTCCCCCTGGAATGACTGCACAAACCTATCACCCCCCCTCACAAACACCTCCATTATCCAACTAATGAACTGACCTGCAAAGTGATCCAGTTGAACGGTTGTGTGGCGATAACACTCCCCTTCTCCTAATAAGCAGCCCTCTCATTTCATCAGCCATTCCACAACCAAATGATCCGTTCTTGGTTGAAGTTTATGGGGAAGAGCTTCAACACCTGTCTCCCATACTGCACCAACCTGTGCTCCCTCGCTGTCTCCTCCGTGCGTTTGGCATGGTGGTGACTGAATGCATCGTGTTGCATGGTTTATGATTTGTGGGATCGTCAAGTTGTTGTGAATGTGAATGTGCCAGCTGGATATGGTACCTGAAGCTATACAGTATGTTATATGTTTTCATTTTATATTCTTTCCAAAGTCAGCCTTGTATGCAGCCCCCTTGTATGCAGTATTGCTGAGATATGAAAAGGCTTCAATAACATAAATTGCCATTTACTTTACACTCACTTGTCACTGACTTGTCATTTATTGTTAAACTTTTATTTTTTTGCCTTTCGTTGCAGCTCCACCTCCACTTCCACCCAAGAATGTCCCAACCTCTCCCCCAACAACTGGCCCTCCCATTGCAGGTGCTGGTAAGAAATCTTTTTATTTCAGCCTTACTGAAGTCCTCTGCAAATACAGTCTGTGACTGGTCACTGTTCGTGTGTTTCAGAAGTGTCGGCTGAAGCAGATCTCTCCGTCAGGAAGCCCTCCATAGCTGACTTGGACAACATCTTTGGGCCGGAGCAGTCGCCCCCTGCTGGCGAGGATACCAGTGACACGTGGGTCTGTTTCAGCGAAGAGTCTTCACAAAGGCGGTCTCTACCAAAAGACACTGCACCTCCACTCCCCTGCTCTCCTCCTGCTCCAGAGGAACCAGCACCTCCACTACCAGCCTCCCCACCACCATCTGAATCCCCTGCTACTCCGTTGCCTATATCACCACCACCTCTCCCTACGTCTCCTCCTCCAAAAGAAGATGCCACTCCACCTCTACAAACCTCCCCACCTCCTTCAGGTGCATCTTCTCTCCCTTCAGGTCCTCCTACGCCAGAGGACCGCAGTCCTCCAACACTGGCCACCTCCCCGCCACCTGCACCACCGAAGGAGCTTGCATCTCCTTCGGCTTCCTCTCCTGCTCCTCTGAACTCACCTGGCAGTGTCCCACCAGCTGTAGCTCCCAAAGCAAGCACCCCCCCAGCCGTGACTCCTCCTTCTGAGGAACCAGCAACATTCTCGGTCCCCCCACCTCTTGACCTTTCTAAAGAGGAGCAGCCCAAGACCACAGACACCACCCAGTCCAAAGAGGATGGAGATGAAACTGTCTCTTCGCCCAAAGATGCGGGCCAGGGGAGCCGGACTACACCTCCCCCACCTCCCCCCCCAACATACCGGGCAGTGGTTTCATCGCCAGGACCCATATCTGGAGCTGGTGGCACGAATAGCGGTGAACATTTCATGATTCTAACTGGAATATTGTTTAGAGCTCATGAGTTTGTGGAATTTACTTATTTTCAGTGGCCTGGAAAATTACCAAATCACTTGAATTTTATAAAAATACAACGTGTTCATTGGAATAATTTTAAAATTGTTCAACTCATAGAAAAAATAAAACTGTATCTGTCTTATAAAAAATACAGACAAATTTTTCTGTTCAGACAGGTAATAACAATATCATTATAAGGTTAGAAGTAGATGATTGGTTCTGTGTGACTCTCCAGATTTCCCTACTGCTAATTTCTCCATGTGAACTATTCATAAAGTGATTCTGGAGTTTTAGATTTAGATGATTTTTCCTATTTGGATGAACAATTCTGCAACCATGCCGGATTGTTATGTTAACAGAGGTTTTGTTCTGACTGACTCAAAGTTAAAGGTCAGATTTATCTTGTTATTGCACATAGTGTGTTGTGATTTGTCAGTATCACTCAACATCTTGGCTTCTTATTCTATAAACCTTTCTGAATGTCTTAATTGAGAGAAGTAAATTTTAATAAGACAATAATCGAAACACTGAATATCATCTTTATACGCGGAGAACCATCATTTAAATTTAGGCCAGTAGTTCACAACAGAAAGTGTGACTAATACCCAAGCACAGACTGAAACAAGCTCGTGCTTTTTAGATGTAATTTGTCTGTCGGCAGCTTTAGGAAAAAAACCCAATAGTCCGTGGTGGCAGACACCCATGGGAAGGCAGCTTAAATAGAAGGTTGTCTCTTCTTAATCCTCTATAGAGGTGTGTGTAGTGGAAAGTGACAATGGTCCCTTGAAGAGAAAAAACAATTGCAAGTGAAATTATCCTCTTGAATGAGAATATACTGTGTCGTTATATGAAACATATTATTTGACCCTGTTTGAAGGAGAGTTATGCATAACTTTTCCACTGACCGTATGCTTGGACAGATATGTGCCCTATAACAACGTTAGCTAACCCCCGGCCGTCAATGGGTACCGGGCCGCACAGAAAGAACACATAACTCACATGATTTCCATTTTATTTATTATCTGACTCGTGAAAATATTGTCCGACATTGAATCGGTCCGTGGCGCAAAAAAGGTTGGGGACCACTCCCCAAACCACAAGACTGATAAAACCAAAAAGTGATAATATTTATCAAACGTATGTTTACATTTGTGCTCTGTAATTGATTTCCAAACTGAGCTGAAGTGATTTTCATTGAAGTCTGTGTGTTTTTAACCTTTTCTGCAGGTTCCTCTTCACCGGTTCGACCTGCAACTCCTTCGTCCGCCAACCCCACCCCCCCACCGCCTCCACCTCGGCCCCCCTCACGGCCTAAACTTCCTCCCGGAAAGCCCACCATAGAAGGGGTAAGACCTGCGGTTGCAGTGCTTTCAGTAAAATAATTTTAGATTGCTTATCAGAATTCAAATGGTCAACATTTAATTTTTTTAAAAAACAAAGATTAAAACCAAAGCCAGCAAAGGAATATATACAAAAAGACCCAGCAACTTTTCCTCTCACTCTTTTTGTCCTTTCAGAATCGTCCATTCAGCCCACCAGTCCACTCGGCCAGCCCCCCTCCTGTCGCTCCGTTGGCACGGGCGGAGAGCACGTCCTCCATCTCGTCCACAAACTCCCTGAGTGCTGCCACCACCCCCACCATCAGTAAAGAGCTTTCCGTGTCTGTGTCAGGTGTGTACCGAACTGCACGCTGTGGAATCATGCAGTTGTGCATGATTTTCTTTTGTTTGTTTTGTATTTTTGGGGAAGTTGTGAATCATGGTCCACCATGAGATAAATGCCATTTACCCTAACAAAAGAGAAACAAAATGAGTGTACATACAAAACAACTGTACGACTACAATCATTTTCTTTAGTTATTTATATTTATGTAAACTCCACACATTTTTCTTGAATATAATCTTGGTCCAATGACTCATTAAACATAAATATTGTGTCTGGTTTATGTTGATGCACATCGACAAATTCACACTCTCTACACACAGAATGAGTGGGAGGTGAGAATATGAATCAGGCTGTTAATTTTAATGTGCAAACCTTCTCTGCGAACCTTTCTTTAATGGATCAATAACACATCCACAGTTAATACTCCTTCATGTAACGTTAGAGGAGTTATTGTTGCAGGACCCTACAGTGCAGAGCTGTGAGTGGATTTTGACAAACCTCAGTAGACTGTAACGTGGCTGAGTCATCGTGGATTAAAAAATACAAACTCTGGAGGCAGCAACAGTTACATAAAAACAGAATATAGTCCCTGGTTGGAGGTTGTTTTGAAATAGATATACCTTCGCTAAATCCACACTGTAACATCAGTATTTAATCAAACTGCATGGAGGTTTCCACTGGAGTCTCAGATAATGATCCCGACGTTTTTATTCATCAAGACTTTGCTGGTGGACCAGAAATCTACTTAGCAGTAACATAAAGCTCATGGAAGCAATTTTAATTCCAAACTGTCATTTTTCTACTTTCAGTGCTCTTTGAGTTTGACATTTTTACCGCATTTTTGGTTAAGACGATTCATTGTTTGTTTTTAATGGTTTCATTTCTGTGTGCATGGCAGTAATCACAAGATTTTTTTATTGTCAACTTCTTTTTATTGTTTTTTTTTTCCTCCCTGCTTTGCCATTTGTCTCCCTTTTGTCTTTTTGGCTTATCAGAGGACGATGCTTATGTAGACAAACTGCCCACCTTTGAGAGACACTTTGATTCGTTTGCAGGTACAGTAAAGATCCGCTCAGACAAAGGGAAAGTGGGGGGGGGGTGTTGAGTTTTCCTTTGTGAGTTTTCCTTGTGTCTTTTTGGTATTTTTTCAGATAACATTAAAACCTTCACTAAGGTTAACAAAGACATTGCAGTGCTTCTACTTCCTTCATATTTGATGACTTGCCAGATTTAGGGACATACCGTGTAATTTTGCCAGTCTTATTTTATTTCAACTTTTTTTTCATCTTGCCAACTTATACCCTCCCTCATAATTCCCAGGCATTTAATGGATACAGTATGACGGGATTTCTCTCTTGTTGCCATTAGACAGAATCTGACAGGAAAAAAAATGGTGCCACAAAAAACTGCATCTATTGCATAACTTTTTTTCCTCGAAAACTTTAAAATTGCGCTCCCCCTTATTCCATCTGCACGCCCGAGAAACTTTTCTCTCTGTTTTATGACTGCGCACCAGTGACTGTCTTGCCATGTCACCATGGCAACCTCCTGTCTCTTCACTTGGTGCTGCGTGTGTGTGTGTGTGTGTGTGTAGTGTAATGCAGTCGCTCCTAGATATCTTTCCTGTGAGTCTGCACCACAGGAATGCTGTGTTTGAGTGTTTATGTGTTCAATGAGCATGTCTGAAGAGCTCCTTATCTATGGGCCCTCAAGGTCCATATTGTCTGTCTTTCTTTCTCACTTACACACACACACACACACACACACACACACACACACAGTCAGATCGGCGCTTAACTTGCAGAGTCGTTTGAAGTCTGGTGTTGAGAATTAGGCTCAATCTGGCAAACAGCAGGTGTTTGGTATTCATGCCACCCTCTCCACGGCTGGAGTAGCATTGCACAGCCTCAGGTTCAACCAGGCTCCACTGGCCATATTGCCTCCATCTACTCTCACACTCAACCCCTGACGCCCACTGTTCACACCTGTCACTCATTCACTCTCCAGCCATAGAAACACAGACGCCTCCCTCCCCATCTGAACACCTGCCCTTCTGTTCAGTTCATGAAGCTGCTCTCATCATTCCATCACACGACACTCAGCTACAACACCTTACAACGAAACAAGCCTACCCTGCTGTGCCATTCATGTCCAAGTCATGAGTGTTGTCAAACAGAGCCACTAACAGGAGCTATAGACACAGCAGGGATCATGTTTTCAAGGCATTGTTTGTTGTTGTAGTATGTAGGAAATAATATCATGTGTAATTTGAAGTGTTGCTTGTTGTAGTCGTAGTAGAGCTACATCTCAGTTTGGGGACTGAATCCTCCCAGTTTCCCAATCCTACTTCTGTAAAAGCCTATTTCAACAAACGTTTTAAAATGATGTTGGGAAGTCTGGCCTACTACTCAGTTGTGACCCCTCTTCACAGGTTTAATTTGTCTTAGAGTTGTGAGTTCTTTTTTAATATTTTAATTTATTCAGTTGTTTCATTTAAATGGTTTAGAGGCAGCAATTTCAGAAAAAATATGAATTTGATAGAAGTCAAGACAAAATCTGCACAAATAACCCTAACTCTAAATGAAGAATAAATACTTATCATCATTCACTTGTGATCCCTAAAAATGTATCTTTGTTAGCTTATTTCAGGACAGTCACTCAAGTCAATCCCTAGAAACCTATTAGATAAATAAATTATTAGATTAAATAAATACAGTTTTCACATTTATCACACCTTATGCAATAGCTACCAATAAGTTTACAGCCAAGTAGGCCAAATGATAAAGACTCTGCAGAACATAAATGACGAAAGGATGGAACAAACGTAAGCACCATGGTTTATTTATGGTAGCATTTGATCACAGGATGCTGCTGAAATATACAAGATGCAGGATATATACATTCCATTTATCCCCTCTACTAGGCCAGTACATTAAACCTGGTATAATTTTTGGAAAGTTTCCATAATGGTCTGCAGTGGAACTTAGCCTTACATACTTTAAACTCGACAAGCAGAGTTTATCACTAGTAAACAAACATTTAAAAATAAATCTTTTCTTTATCTGTTTGCAGTCCGGCCTGACCGGCTCTTTCAGCTGATGCCAGTATAGGTAGTTAAGGGTTTAAATCTAATGGATTTGAAATGGGTCATTTTGCACGTGCAGCACAACTAAACAGGCTGTCTGTCCCTTAAAGACCTCAAACATAATCTGCTCACATGCAATATATGGTTATCTGCGTTAAGATATTATTTGCCTATATACTGTATCATTTTGGCTAATATAATAGTCTAGCTCTTTATATAGGCAGTTTGTTGGGGATTTACACACTTTACGCTGGCCTCCTTTGAGGACTTGACCTTTATATTCGGTATCCTGGCTCAGCCCCTGAAATTGGGACGCAGCCTCACAGTTTCTTTATGTCACTGCTCTGTGGTCCCCACCCTGAAACAAGGTGCAGGCAGCTTTGATCTGCTGTAATTTGTCAAGTGGAGAACTGTAAAAGTGTGATGCATCCAGTGCTCCTAATATAAATGATGATGTTTTGCGTTTGACCCATAGTCCTACCAAAATGAGTATATTCTGGAGAAAACACTGACTCTGACCCTTCGTTTCCTGTCTCGTACACACCCGCCTGACTTGCACCACGGCCCCAGTCCAGCGGCACACACCGCGTGTATACAGCTGATGTCTATTTTTTCTTGTGCATGCAAACGCCCTCAAAAAAAAAAAAAACATCCCGCATCACCCATGTTGTTACGTGTTCTGTCCTGGCGGTGCGTCGGCACTCCGCCCCCCCTTCGTCTCCACCTCCTTGTTTCACTCCACTGTGATGTGTGATTAGACCTGCCATGTGAGACTCACGCTACTGTCCTTCTCTCCTTGCCCCTACCTCACCCACTCCCCTGCCTTTCATCCCTCTTCCTCCTCCCTCCTCCTCGTCCTTTTCTCCCCGATCCCTCCTTCCTCCACCCCTCAACCCCACACAGAGAATGACCAGCCATCCCTTGTATGGTTTGACAGAGGGAAGTTTTATTTAACCTTTGAAGGTAAGTTTTCTCTGCACCAGGGTAGCGTGCACACGCTCTCTTTTGAGGCTCATTTTATGCAAGCTTTGCCCCTCCCCTTCCCCCGCCCTGCCCCACCCTTCCTCCTTCCCTTCTCCTCCATTACCATAACCCACACCATGCTGTCTCCTGACTGAGCCCCTTCATACGCAGCCACCTGTATTCTTAATTTCATTTTCTGACGTTGTTCATTCTCGTTTTGTCTGCGCTGTCTGCTTTTCATTCTCTGAGGAATCAGCTTTCTGTGTGTACTAATCTCTTTGGTGCCACTTGTTCCCCTTTTGGTCATATGGTTTTCGGTTTGATCTGTAGGCTCTTTGATCTTCTTTGATCTTTTCTGAATATTTCAGCTTTAACAGCATGTCTGGAATAAGCATGCAGATATCTCTCAATCTTTCTATATTTCTGCCTCTCTTACCTTTCTCATCCACCTGTGCTTATTCACTTTTTATGGGTAATATTTTATTTAAAAAGGTGTTTAGTCCTACAAGCTTACTGTCAAAGAGCAGAGAGAAACCATATCCTCCATAAACATAAGCGGCTGATTCCCCACCACCTTACTAACACAAATATTTGTTCTCACTTCACATAGTTTCAAAGTTTCATTTCATTTCATCACAGTTTGCACACGTTTGTTTCTCATTTCACCTGCACACTATTGGTTGAGAGTGGAGTCCTGAATTATAGGTTAGAACATGGAGAACATCTATTCTTAATCTTGATTATATGTGGTTGTGATATATTTTTTAATGCTTAAATGCTATTACGATTTTCACGTAGCCTCTTTTTTGGAAATAAAACTAAAAGATTATTGGAAGCTGTGAACATAATTTAAAATTGTGACTTGTGCTGTGTGTATTCATGGTTGTGTGTGTATGTGTTACTTCCAGGCTGCTCCAGAGGGCCCAGTCCCCTCACTATGGGGGCTCAGGACACTCTTCCTGTGGCCGCTGCATTTACAGAGACAGTCAACTCCTTCTTTAAAGGAGCTGATCCCAGCAAGTAGGTCAAACAAATAACTCTTCCTCATCAAAGAGGTCAATATGTTTAAGTGCCTTGTATGTGTCTGGTGTGTGAAAAGCAAATAGTCAATGTTTCTTGTCTTTTGACTTTTCTAAACCGCCTCTAAAACATTTATTAAACAGTATATAGATGTGGGAATTGGTTCATCGCTGTAATGTAGCTGTTAGTATAAGTTTAAAAGTATTTCTCAAGAATTGTAACTTCCTGTGAAATATCTCTGACTGGTGGATTCATTGATAACACACAGCTATGGTCCATCTGCTACAGCTCACATAGATGAAGTCATTATTAATAATATATACATTCACTCACAAGCAATCTGACAAACAATTACTTCATGTGCACAAATCATCTACTGGTGACATTGAATGTGCTTTATAGTGTGTTTAATGTTAATCCCTTGATGTCCTGTGTATGGCTCGGGCCTGTATAATGTCTGGTTCAATTTTCCACATAACACACACCATCAGATTTTATGTTTACACCTCTTTGATGTTGGATGAGGAGCAGAGATAATTTAACTCTGCTACGAGTTCATTTTCAATTTTTTATCATTTATAGGTTTTTAATGGTCAAGGCTAAATGGGAACACATTTTTACTTTGAGAAACACACACAAACCATCAGAGATAAATAAGCGTGTATGTGTGTGTTCGTCTTTCACTCAGGTGCGCTGTGAAGATCATAGGTGAGATGGTTTTGTCGTTTCCGGCAGGAATCACACGACATTTTGCCAATAACCCGTCCCCCACTGTGCTAACCTTCAGCATAACCAACTACAGTCGACTGGAGCATGTGCTGCCTAACCCCCAGCTCCTCTGCTGGTAAAGACACAGCTGTGAACTCACCACCTCACTCTGACAGAAACTGTAAAAACACACGGGCAGTGTGAAGGAGAGAAAAGATTACGTCATAACGTTTACTGCCCCTCCACACGCCGTTCAAGCCGAAACGCTTTATTGTCTAACTTCAACCCCATCCCTGAGTTTTTTATGTTTGAACTAAACTTCATTATAACTAAATCAATTTCTGTCATTAGCAGGTATTATATTTAGTGCTTAACCTATGCGGCAGTCATACTATATTTCATGTTAATAAGACATGATATTTGTCCTAATGGGGCCTATGTCCTAGTTGGAGAGCAAATTTGACTGGTGAGAAAAGTCAGTTTGGATATAATATAAGTTTATAAATAAATACACCTGTTGTTTTGATGGAATTTTATAAAAATGTTCTTGTAAACTGTTATTGGAAAGATTCAAATGCATTAAGCGGCTCACAAAACAAATACAAGACGAACAAAATTGATCTTTCTGTGTTTGCAATATAAATAAAAAAATTAAATGATTTTAGAATTGTTTTATGAAAAATATCTACGGCGTGCGTATGCTAAAGTTTGGTGGCGTAGGGATGATCAGTGAGGATGAGTAAAGATCAGTGAGTTCATTCCAGTTGAGTGCTGAGTCATCATGAGATCATCAGAGTTTTCAGACAAACAACCTTGAGCAGAGGTCAGCTTACGTTTCTCGTTCTCTTTGAGTCACGGTTGCACATGGGGAAACATACTCCATTAAAACTTAACCCTGAGCTCCATCAAATAATTTATGCTCATGAACTGACAAAATACCTGCTCATTAGTCAAAGCTACAATGCTTTTTATTTTCCAAAAATATGCTCCCGAACATATTTTAGTGTGGAAAGGTGTTATTTCCTTGGACAACCCGATAATGAAAATCATTTCAGTTTAATTTGCAGCCGTCCATTTGATGTATTGTACCATTTCCTTTTGCAGTCCCTTCTTGGGTCACAATCAAAGACATAATCATAGTGACAAAGCAATACCAAAAATAATGAATAGACCAGACAAATGGTATGAAAAATAATATAATTAAATAGGTTGTTAAAACCTTTTTTGTTGTCTGGTAGGACGATCCACAGAGCTTTGCCTTTTTTCATAATCTGAAATTCTCAAAGTTAAGAAGATTAAGAAGTGACGATACTGCATTTGTTTTTATTATTAACCCTTGTTGGGCTTTGTTAGCAGAGGAACCTTCCATGAGGTTTCACGGTTAATTAATCATTTTACTGAATTATTAATGTTTTGTCACCTTTTTAAATCCTAAATAACTGCTGTAGAGTAAAGCACAACCTTTTCTGTCTCATTGTTAAAATGATGTCAACCTCTGCATGTTGCACATTTCCCCCAAATAATTCACGTTTATTTCTGAGATCTGAAATCATCTGCTCTCTACCTTTAGACTGTGTCATAGAACGCTTTCATGACTGCATATTTTGTACGTGCTTCTTCACCAGCGACACCACCACACAAGCAAAGGCTGACTCCAAGGACTTCTGGGTGAACATGCCAAACCTGATATCTCATCTGAAGAAGGTGGCAGAGCAGAAGCCACAGGCAACCTACTACAACGTGGACATGCTCAAGTATCAGGTTGGCACTGATGTCATAACTCACTCAATAAGCTTAGAGATACACAGTATCTTTGATAATATACTGCTTGTGTAGACTTATGGTAATGGTTTGTGTGTAGGTATCGACACAGGGGCTCCAGTCCACTCCGCTGAATCTGGCGGTGAGCTGGAGGTGTGAACCCACCAGCACTGACTTGAGGATAGACTATAAATACAATGGGGAGGCCATGTCGACGCCAATGGCCCTTAATAACGTGCAGTTCCTTGTCCCTGTTGATGGAGGGGTTTCAAAGCTACAGGCAGTCTTACCTCCTGCTGCATGGTACAGAGAAGACACTCACCTACTTTTATTTTGTAGTAAAACAGGCTGATATGGTAAAAGAGTGTTTGATGTTTTATTTTTTTGATAAACGGGGTTTTAAAATTATCAAGTGAAGCCTCCCGTGATATCAATGATTCATATCTGCATTGTATAGTTCTCCTTCAATTTCAACTGTGTTAAAACATTTTTGGTGTCCCTCAGTGACTTTCTGTCCGTTCTGATCCTGACAGGAACGCAGAGCAGCAAAGAATCCTTTGGAAGATTCCTGATATCTCACAGAAATCTGAAAATGGAGGTATGTGCAGTTTTTTTTGTCCTTTACATGTAAGTGAGCATTTCAGTCACCTAGATTGCGCCAGCGTTGTAAATCTCAGTACAAATTAAAAGTTGGACTTAAATTAATTGCTTACGTTTCCGTAATTCCAAATTTAACCATAGCCCAGTAAGACACATGCATAAATAATTTCATTTTAACACGAAGTGTGTAAAACTTACAAAGGTAAAACTGCGAAGTAGTAACTTACACTGTCCAATGCTATAATATGCTAAAAAATGAGCTGTAGTTTCAGCTAAACCAGTTCTGGGGAAAAAACTGTTTATTGCGTGAGTAGATTCTGCTTCATATGTGGCATGTAAATGGGAAAGTACAACAGCAGAGTCTAAATAAACGAGTGCCCTCTTCTGTTTGGAAAGGATGTTGCACTTCAACAAACGTCCTGATTCATAGAACTTTCTCCAGTAGAATATTAGAATTTATAAATAATTGTTGGATTTGTTCATCTGAGCTGATTTAATTTGACACTTTATCAATTGACATTTTTTTTAATCCTTTTTTTAATTATTTGTATCATATATAGCTGAAATCCTTCAGGACTTGCCTGACATGCAGTAGCAAAACAGGAAATTAAATCATTACTTTAGTTTTCAACTCTTCTGAATGATCTATAATGTTATTCTCTTTGTGTTGTGTGTCATTATATGGCATCTCTTGCATTTTTAATGCCCTCTATGTAAAAATAATGTCATTTTGTTGTAAATAATTGTCATTCAGTGCTTCATTGAAATGTTGATACTGACCAGACTTCTTTACAAAAGTCAGTTACAGCATCTGTAGATGTCTAGTCCTACTACCTGCATTTATCGTTTTAGGATCTTTCTGCTGCCCGAGCTGTTTCTAAATATGAATTTGTCGCTCAGGTGTGGGATCATTGTTAGCACGCTTCCAGCTCACAGAGGGGCCCAGTAAGCCAGCTCCACTGGCAGTGCAGTTCACCAGTGAAGGCACCACCCTGTCAGGCTGTGACATTGAGCTCGCTGGGCCAGGATACCGCTTCTCTCTGGTCAAGAAGAGGTTTGCAGCAGGTTAGTTGATCATTCCAGTAAATGCAGGCGCTTTCAAACCCATATTTTTATATACCAGTGTCACAAGTGTCTAGAGTAAAATGTATCCACTCTTTCAAACCTTTCTAAACCTGAGCTCATGTTTGGTTTTATATTAGTAAATCATTAGATTTATCTCATTAGCATTATGTAAGACCCATACGCTTACAATTTCATTGGTGTCTTTCAGGAAAATACCTGGCCGACAACTAACGCATACTACTGAGAAACAGCACTGTTGAACAAAACAATTGCAGTGGGCCGAGGTTGACACAGAGGACAGACTGACACCCCACAGACTCTCCGTTTAACTTTTCTGAACCCACAGGACAGGTCCGCAGCCTACCCAGCAGTATTGTATAACTTGCATATAGCATTGTGGAGATGTTTTAAGTCATGTAATTATTGTATTTGTATTCATTTCATAACATCTGTATTGCTGCCGTTAGACCCCTGGGTTCTCCCCTCCCCTCTCGAGTCTGTGCCTCCGTCTCCATCCTCTTCTGGTCAATTTGTGGTGGTTTCTTTTTTTCTTTTCGAAAGCTTCACTGCAGCTGCCTGACCCCGTTGTAACTAGATTGTACACTGGATGACGCTTGTTGTTTGTCGTCCAGAGAGATTTAGTGAATAAGGGTTTTGTACTTAGACACACTCGGCCTCAGATACATTTAAAGTTAGACCAGCCAGAGCTGAAGCAGGGCCCCGCAGAATTTATAGACAGTAAAACATTGTCACCACCGCTTGAAAGAAAATGCTCTGAGGTCTAAACCTGCGAGAGCTGTCGTCTCTTTCTTGCACTGACAGCAGTTGTTTGTGTGGATTTGTCCTGGATTTGAATTGAATTACTGTCATAAAGCAGTATTTCTCTTTGGTGCGATCCGATGAAACTCGGGCAACAGGAAACTACGAAAATCGAGAATTTCATTCATCACGTACTGGTACTACAGGGTCACATGACTTTGGATCCCATCCTTTTTAATATAAATGCACTGATCAGTCAATCAAACTGTTATTTAATTTCTCTGGAATATGAACACATGGAGAGGTTTTTAGCCAGTTAGGCAGCTGCAATGATAAATCAACTTACTGGTTGCAAAATAAGAAAAACGTTTTCCTGTCCGAACAAAAGAAGTGTACAAAGTGTCATTTTAAATCAGTAATATATATCTTAAAGGGCGTTTGGTGTTATCCCTGTATTGTCAGATAGCCTTTCTGTTGTTCCCAGGACAGCAGTGTTAGACTCCAGAGTACATGACAGCATTCTATTTTTATTTATTGATGACAATGATTTGTTGTATAAAACGTGATTCTGTATATGAATAGAATTTGAATGGTATCACACAACTCAGAACCCTTGAAGGTTTAAATATTTGAATTCTCTCTCTCTCTCTCTCTCTCTCTCTTTTTGTTATCTGTGTAGTTGGGTAACCTGTGTACAGTATAAGGTATAATTTTTGAATTTATTTCAGATATAATTTTTTAACTCAAGTGCAACAGAAGATTTGAGCTATATATGGGTAGGGGGTTAATTTAAAGAAAACGATAAATATCTTCATGGATGCTATGTTATGCTTTGTGTAAGCAGTGTTAATGTACAGTTAGTTACCCCATGGGCAAGGTCCACACTTCACAACAATCAGCGTGACATTTTGGGAAATACACTTTGTTGCTTTCTTGTGAAAAGTTGGATGAAATGCCAAGTGTCACCTTCATATGCATGGCTTACATATGAAATCTGGATGTGTTTGCTCAGCCGAGCTTTGCATAAAGACTGGGAAAAGAAAGGTTACCTGGCTGTATCCAAAGTCATCAAAATACCCACAACGCTAAATGGTATTGATTCACAAAGTCCATCTTGGTTGTAAAGATATAAATGTGAAAAGTGTTACTGTATATAGGTTGTTAAATTAATAGTAGACCCTTAGAGGAAGTACGATAGATATTTAGATGAGGGTTGGTCCGATATTTCTGTACACACTGAAACAGTTAAACAACTCCTCTGTGAATCACTGTAAAGTTTTGTGCAGGCATTCGTGAATCCTCTGATGATGAATCCTCTGACTTTTTCTCAAACAGGTCAGAGTTTTTGTTCGCCCAAACTTGGTTTTCAGCAACTAACAACATTCCTGTTGTAGCCCGTTTCCTGTTTTAGTGCTAATTAGCAATTCAGTCATTTAGGCTCCCAGTCTTTATGCTGGGATCAGCCGCACCTTCACGTTTGACAGTCAGAAATACAGTTGGTATTTATCGTCTCATCTATTTGTCAGCAAGAAAGCAGACAAACAGATTTCCCATAATGTGGAAGTTTTCTTTTAAAAAAAAAAAAAAAAACGGTCAGGACAGTGACGGCGTCCCAGCAGCGATGGCGTTTCATTGTACCACTACTGGAACTGGATTTGTTCACTAGGACCAGCTTGACGTGTTCAAACGGAAAGACAACACTCATATTGAGCCAGCACTTTCAGTTCCCACGTGTACCTACACAGTTACCACTTCAGCCTTGACCATATGTCATCAATTAAGATTCTGTTTCGTACCTGTTTCTGTCTCCTCAGTGGTACCTAAACTCCCCGATTATATCATAAGCACATCTCCAATTATCCAACCAGCGCTTGAATCCATGGCTTTATTTTGCATAATCGTAATGGTCTCTGTGAGATGACATGAGTTGAATAAGATTGTGGAACGAGGTTGAGTCGACCAAAATGCTTGTTTTTTTTCAAAGTTTTCTTTTGTATTTTATGTGTGTGTACCCTGGGACAGAAAGTCCTATGTTAAGGAGAATAAGCTCAATATTTTTAAAGTGGATAAAAGTGAAAAAAATTATATTGTTTAATGTGAAAAAAACACTGTGCTGATGATGTTAAACTTCCTGAATGCTCTGACACTCAACATGAAGAACAAAGTGTGTGTGTGAAGTGTAGCTGAAGATCTCTGTACTGTACTCCATCTGCATTCTGCTAAATGCAACCAATCAGTCATTTCACAGGCAGGATTTATTACATGTAATTTGGACGTGGTTAATAGATCACTGATAAAACACCAGAGCCAGACCACGCTTTTTAAAATTGGATCTTGTTTCATGTGCAAACCTCATCCAAGTGATCGCTGAGTTTCCGTTTGTGACATGAGGATGATTGTTGCCATTTAGCTGCTTGTAATACAACCATTTGGTAACATTTTCTGCAACGATACGCCCGACAGTTGTTGCCTTCTGAGTAAATCTTGAAGTTATCAGTGCAACAGTCACTACAATATTATCTACACAGGCCCACCATGCACACACAGACCCCTCGTCCGTCTGTTGTAAGTTCCCACGATCCCACAGATTCCAAGTTTTTCAGCTTGAAGAGGCAAAACAAAAAGTGATCCTCCTCATTCTTTGCATCTCCTACTCAAAAAATGGAACCAGATTAGTATTTTATTCATCTCCACGCTGAGTTCGTCCTGCAGTAATTCATTATTGCATGCAGAGCATGCAGTAAATGGTGGGGCATCTATGATGAAGATGATGATAGATAGTACTGAAATGACGTGTTGTTCTGAGTGTCAGTTACCTGTATTAATGTTGAGAGAAGAGCAGGGAGTGTGTTTATGTGTGTTCTAAGCCAGAATGCTTTTTGGTTCTGTACCGTTAACCTCAAACACATGTGCAAGCTGTTTGTACAGTACATAACAATGCTAAGATGAACTGAGAAACTTAGTTTGCTTTCCAAAACCAATAAAAGTTATAACTGGATCCTCTTGTTGCAGTTTTTTTGTCTTTTCTAGTGAACACTTACTAAATAGTCGGCCGGAGGGATAATTTCAGCTTTGTTTTAGAGGTTTCCCCGTCTGATATACACAGTATACACTGAATATATTTACATGAAATTGTACGCAAAGATACATGTTCCCTTGAAAGATTATTTCAGATTACTGTTGTAATTCAGAATTTTTCCTCTAGGTCCACCTTGAGATGAATATGTATCATTTTGAGTGTCTTCACAAATGGATTTCCACAAAATTTAATAGATGAAGTGGATCAACTAACTTTTAATCTATCAGAGCAATGAATTCAGTGGTTTTTTTTGTCCTAGGTCACCAGAGTGACTTTTGGTTTTATTAATATGATATGGTGGGTTATTTTATTTGATATAAACACTGACCAAGCTTCATTGTCCACGGTTGTAATAACAAAAATCCCACAGCATTTACGCCCTGTGCAAGAACATTTATTTGACAAAAAAAGGGAAACAGTGCATCACAGCAGAGATGTACATTTTACAAAACTGATTCCTACAGACTGATTTATACCATAATTAATATATTTGTATGGTTGTACATGTGTTCCAGCTCGGGTACAGAAATATGTTCACAGATGCTCAAGTGGTCCACATTGACATCTACAAACCTTACAAGTTATTTCAAAACCAATAAAAAACATCGAACACACATAAAAAATAAGCAGTCTTGGGTTTGGGCGTTAACATAAATACAATAAAACAATCGTGATGTTTTTAACTTCAGAACTGTGATTGTGATTTGGAATTACGGCAACGTGGGTGAAAACAGTCATTGTGAGAATGGGAGAGGAGACGAGAGGAGGCGGCTCAGCACAGGAAGGTGAGGTCGCTCTTCCTGCAGCCCACCTGGCAGCACACAGTGGTCAGTATGTTGTTAATGTCTCGTCTGGATAACTGGGAGCCCAGGCTGCTGCCGCTGCTGCCGCTGAGGCTCTCCAAGCTGCTCTGCTCCCCTGTGGACAGTCCTGGAACAACAAAATCCACAAAATGCAACAACGAAAACCTCTTAGACAGAAAACATTTAACTTTTAATGTGCTCTTATAACCAGGTTCTTAAACATGTTTCTCTTTAAATGTCACCATCAGTTCATTTCCAAGTAGTTTTACCACAAAAGAAAAAACTGTCGTGGGTAATTTACGTCCACGCTTCCATTATATGACAGGTTAACTGAGTTTGTTTGTGTGTGACAGAGACACAGAGAGCAGCTGCCCAGAGCAAACAATGCTCCAGCATTTAATCATCATCTGTGGCCTCTGGCATATGAAGCATAACCAGGAGACAGCGTGTCTCCAAAGACACGCTGTCTGCCTGCACGCCCACTGCACATATTTCCAGGAAATTCATGGCAGTCTGGTTAAACGGACAAGTGTCCAAACAGACGTGCCATTTCATTTGAAATCTGTTTAATTGATGTTTAATTCTGATGGATCTATGCAGAAAAAAATCTGTTCTCGGCTCAGATTTGGATGCTTGAGTCATCAAAAATATGAGAGAATGAAAAATTATAAAAGAACAGTTGAGTCAGATACAAAAATTTAGATCATATCCTTTTACAGAGACCTTAAGCGAGGATGCAATCTGTCATCAAAAGAGGGTTCAGTGTGGACAAACAGTGTTCAAAGAAACAGAACTGTATTTTAAATTCACTGAGGCATCAGGCAGATGATTGTGTGAACATTCCCCAATAAAGTTTTGGTTAAGATAGTGAAAGGGTAAAGATGAAGAACTAGAAAAAAATAATGAAAAAAAAGTAAAAATTAGCCTCGACACATAATCCTTTGCTGTACAAAATAATACTCTACTACATGACACACTAAGTTTACAGATCCACCCAGAACCGAGTTTTGTGTAATAACATCGACATTTTAAATCACAGTGAAAAAAGAAGAGTTGTCTCACCATCTGCATCTGACTCAGTGAGGAATCTCCTCCAGCGGGAGCCTCCGCAGGTGTAGACGATGGCCCTCAGAAACTCCCGGCCGCACAGCTTCACCGCCTGCACGTCTGCTCTCACCTGCTGCACACACACCACTGCGCACAAGAGCAGAGGCAAAACCAGCAGAGCCCGCATGTTGGATGTTTGTTGCTCTTGGCCTAAGCTCTTCTCTTGTTTGTTGGCGTCTTCTCTGGTGTGTGACTCTCTTGCTGGTTGGGTGCGTCTTCTGAAGTCGTTTGGACTGAGCAGCACAGTGGACCAGTGACTGACCCAGAGCTTGTTCTTCTTTTATACAGGATCCACCTTTTAGTTCATCAGCTCTGAGCATCGCCCCACCTCCTTCTAACTGTCCCTCAGCCCATCCCAGCCACACAAACACGAACGCACACGCACACACACACACACACACACACAGCCATGACCGTCATGTCATTTTATGTTTCTGGTCGTCTCCACCGTGAGCGTCTTCAGCCGCCTGAGAGAGAGTGACGGCCATCAGCCCTTTACAACCTTCAACTGACAATCGCATTAGATGAGGAGCAGCCTCTTTAGCCTCTTCGGCCTCTCTGTGAGTATGTTATTGAAGGATTGCACCAATCTGCTCTACACTGCACGGCCAATGAAGTGATGCAAAGTGATTCGCCCACCTGACAGTTGTCAACAGATGTTTTATCTGTTTACAACTCTCTGATGGCCTGATTGTACTTCACTTTACTGCAGTTTGGGCCATATGTGAGGAAAAAAGTCAATGTTGACAGTTCATCATGGGAGTCATTAAGGTGCTGCTGATGGTGGGATGTGATCGACAGCACGACATTTCAGTTCCATCTCTAACGGTGAAGGTCCCACTTACGATGCCTGTGAAGTTTAATTATGTTTAGCTGGACACAGTTTATGGTTGTCGCTATGATGGTTTTAGCGGAAAAAGTTGAACCAAATCTCACTGTGGCCTGTGGTCAGTCATTTTCCAATAAGGTCACATCCTAATTATTAGGGGAAATGAACCTTAATTAAATATTCATTGGAAATAAACAGCATGCATTAGTTTTTTTAATACAATAACTAAATTTGTGGATTGAAGGGATTTTGCTTCACACTGTCAAGTTAGTGTCAGTTCAGTTTCATGAAACTCATTTTACTTTCTTTGCAGTAAATCCTCCTGCTGCACACAGTCGTGTGGTTATAAAACGGAGCTAAAGCTCCACCTGTATGAATGATTTACTCTTGTGTGATTTAAAGTCGGCTAAAATCTAAAGCGCCAAGCTTTTTAACCCAGCTTCTTGAAACGTTCACTCAAACAAGTTCAAACTATCACTTCAAAACCAGGTATCCTGTGTTCAGATCATACACACGGCAAGTAAAAATACATTCACCACAGAAATTTTGACACAGTATCCAGGGCATTTAGTTACACTTACTGAAAATGTTTATTCTAAATGCAATTAGGAAAAAATATCAAAGTCAAAGTGATTTTGTCCTGCCTCATTGGTCATTAGAAACACGTGTGTTCAGTTTGGAGTTGTTGTGTGTAAAAGATGAATGCTGTGCTGAAGTTGGGTTCACATTTTTCTGCCAGTGTTTACAATTTGCAACACATTTGTGAAATGTGTTTCGTGACTGAGAATATGTTTAAAGTTTAGCAAAAAAGGACAGTCGAGCTTTGCAAATTGTCTCTAAACACCTGAACAGGGTTTAAGGTTTAAGGTTTCGCCAAGAATGTTAAATTCAAAAAAATATTTAAGGCCACTGAGAACTGGATTCAGAGAAAGGAGTTTAGTGTTTTAGAAACGGAAAAAAAAAAATTCAAGATAACCAAAAAATAAAGTATTCTTGATATTTAAAATAGAGCACAAAGCTACTTAGACCAAGTTTTTAACAGCATAACCACTTTTACAACATTCATATAGTCTTCTGTAGCCAGCTTTTATTGTTTTGACTCAGACACAGCCTAGATGTTCGTGACCTCTTTTTCTTTCATTATTTCTTCAATGATTTTATCATGCAGCATCAGCAGACACAGTGTATTGATTCGATCGGACTGTGCTGCTCGGCTAATATGTTTGCTATGATTACAATCCTGCTCTGGCTCCAAAACACTTCCCCTTTATCATTTTTTAGTAAAACATAAATGATTACTAAGAGCCCAAAGGTCAACAACAGTCTTCAGGTTTTACATGAGCTCATGGCTCATGGCTTGTCTGCAGATGGTTTGTATTGTTCATTACAGCTTGAAACACAATTCTCTGGGACCTTTCTGATGATTACCTTTAAATTTTTGATATAACAACATTCATGTGCCCGTGTGAACTGACAGTTGAATAAAAATAAAGCGCCACAGTTTCCGAACAATGACTTTTACTATCCTCACATGGTGTTTGTGCTTTCTCAGAATATATTTGGGTCTGACAAACTGAGTAGCGACTGCAGCAAGGCAGCAACGGTTTCCTCTCATCATGGTGGGAAGATATTAGCTTCTATTAAATTAGAAATCTCCCACATGTTTTCCATTTCAGTCTAACAAATAGCTGGAGCCACGTCTGGCATGATTGTGTTTTTAATTCAATTTAATTGAAACATGAAGATTTAAAGGCCAGTGGTTGAAAGTGAAGTTAATGCTACGCGTCAATAAATTAAATAATTAATTGGCACAATCACAATGTTTGTTCCGACATCCTATTAATGAAGCATAAACTGTTTTATCGCAGGGACCAGTTTATGGCTGACAGGTTGGAGAAGGTATTTCCTCCTGCATGAAGACAGATCCATGAAGAATATTTTTCTGTGCGATTTGGAGCAGGAGAAACTGCTCATGTCTAATTTCAAAATATCATTCATTAATGACCTTGTGGCTAAATGCATAAAATCCCAGCAGCCAAAGGTTTTGAAGTTTCACCAATACAGCAAACTTTATGCCCAAAGTTGCCGAGACAAGAATGTATTGAATTCTCCAGACTTAATCAGGATTATGAAAACCTCCACTGGCAAAAGTTTGTATAAAACAAGTCAGTTCAAGGATTTTAAAAAACATCTAACGTCTTTGCATGTCTGAACTCACCATTCAGATATTTGTTTTCTTCTTGTGAGTTACTTTTATCAGGTTCACACTAATCTGCAATTGTAAAGGCAATGAAGTGTAATAAATTCAAATAGAATTTTAGAATTATTGGCATAATCTGTCATAATCCAAATGACAGACAATTATCTCAGGCTTGGTGGAGTATGTAGGGCTCAACTGCAAGACACAACATCACCACCTGTGCCATTATGGTTTTTAGATAGTAATGCAGCAATGTGCGCAGCATTTGTATTGTTTACTTTTATTCAAATTAATATAATGAAGACTCTTCACTACTATCACCATTTGATTATTGTCACCAGACTGACTCTGACTTCATCATGTCCCCCTCCAGTGATGGACATAAAATGGACATGTGCAGGTCCCCCTCACAAGTCACCCAGACTTCAGGAGACACAAAATGAACACAAGCCACACAGCCAGGTTGTTGGTGGTCATTGTGTTTCTCTTTGGAGATTAAACCTCTCCTAAGGGGACTAGTCGTATGTCAGGAGACATTCAGTCGCCCATTTCTTTGAGAACTAAATCTTGCACGAAGAGCTACGAGATAAATGGACGGAACAGGCACAAACCAAATGGGCCCAGGGAATACATCAATGCGTCCATCTTCAGTCTATCTGAAATCTGCAGACGAAACAATGTCCTGCAGAGTGTCCACCTGAAGGAAAAGAGCCAGAGACACTCAGCTGTGTTTACCATGCGAGTCGATCATCGGGTGTCCATGACTGGGGGAATAATGGATTAAAATTGCTGGCATAAAATGCTTTAGAGCCAGTAAAGGTGCATTAACACAGACTGCAGTCCAGCATAGTGTAAACAAAAGACTTGGGAAGTTATATTACGTTCAATAAAATCTTGTCAATTGTACCAAAACTCTATTTTTCACCCGGTAGTGATGGATGGCCGTTGTCACTTGTTTTGTTGTAACACTCTTTCCGCTTTATGGAAAATAAAAAAAAACTGAGAGGAACTGTGTTTTTGTCCTTTCACACGATCCTCTCCTATTTATTTTCCCTGAATGTGCTACACTTGTGCAAGAATTTTGCATCAGGTTTTCAGACAAATAGGACTTTTGACTCTGTAGGTCAAACCGTCACAGTATTACAGTTCACACATGAGACTGAGGAGGAACAACAGATCCTTGTCTGGCTGTTAGGATGTATTTTCATCAGCTTTATAATCAGACTGGATCATAATAATGTGAGTATTAAACGATCAGACTTTGGGACTGTTCTGTTTTAACACTTTGAGTTTGTTCGTTTTATTCGGTGCTAAACGCTGTAATGACAGGTGGAAAAATGAAGGATGATGAGAATGTGCAAATATAGTCATACGTGTTTTATATAAAACTTTTATGTAGAAAAAATGCATAACATGTAAGTAATGGCAACACTAAATGACTCGTTAAATGTGTTTTCAAGCCATTGAACGTCGAAGCCATTTCCCCTTCCCCGGGGCTGCCTGTGCCTTTCACTGCAAATGCATCCTGTTTTCAGCCCTGTAAAGGTACATCCATAATTCAGAGAACTTTTCTGGGAAAAGGTTCAAGTTTTCTAAAAGGAAAAAGACGATCAGGAATTTGGCATAAGGCACTGAAAGGTCCACAGATTAGCAAAGTGAATATGTGGCAAAAGCAGTTTAAAAATATTTTAAATAGATGTACACAGCTGTATGAAAAAGTTTGACCCCTGGGAAAGTGTAATACAACAGCTAGAGGGTCCCTGGTTTGAATCCACGGCATGCTGCTGCTTTTCTGTGTGGACTTGTCCTGTTCTCCTCATGTTTCTGTGGGTTTTCTCCAGGTATGCTAGTTTCCTCCTGCAATCCACAGACATCTTTCTTTGGTTAACTGGTGAATTGCCCATAGGTCTGAATGGGAGTGTAAATGGTCGTCTGTCTGTGCGTGTCCTCTCTGCTGGTCCTCAGACAGACTGGTGACCCGTCCAGGGTGTCCGGGGATAATCTCCAGCACCCTGTTAAAGACGGTGGATGGATGGTTTGCAAAGAAGAGGATGAAGATAAAAAGAAGAAGAAGAAGAGACTTAATAGAACGATATATTTAGGTCTAATCTAAAGATATTTACTGATGTTTCTAGGGATCTAGAATATTGGAAACTGTATTTGGGGTTGGGAGGAGATGAGGGAGACCAAAAACTTGACATAATCTTCTGTCTTAAAATTGAGAGAAAATTTGGTGAAATAAAGCTGTGCTGGATTCCTGGACATGAAAAAAAACATGATGCAGCAGAAGCAGACTACTTTTCGATTATTACTTAGGAAGAACGATTATGTGTGTTTAGGGAAAGTGAAAAACAAATCTGGAAAGAAAATGGCAAGGACAGTCAAGACTTTCTCTTCACAACCACACAGCAAAGGATAATTTTTGAAGTTAGGAAGTAATTGTGTTAAATTAAGAAAAAATTAAGGTTATTGAGTTATGTTATGGGAAGAAGAACCTGTATTTTCATTACATATACACTCATATGTTACAGTGAAACATACACCTGCATATTTAACCCATCCCTCTTGAGGGAGCCAGGGATTTCACACCGGGAATCCAAACCAATCATCTACCAGGCCGCCTAAGTTAAGGCCTAAATTATGACTCTGGTGGGACTCGAACCCACAACCTTTGAATCACATCTCACGTGCTTGACTAGAAGTCCAATGCGCTATCCATTGCGCCACAGAGCCACGGAGATCCGCCATCTGAACATACAAGCAGACTTTCCATTTCTATAGTATCTACATGACATGACATGCCAGGACAACACGGACATTAACCATGTTATTCCCACTTATCCTGTGGAGGGCGGTAATGCGCCCGGTAGCGTCGCCACTGCCAAAAAATTCCAAAAGAAGAAGAAATCGGTGCGAGTGGCGACGAAGAGCTTCCGGGTGAGAGCTGTAGATGAAAATCATGGTGGGAACAGTGACATTTCTGCTGTTTTTTAACTTCCACTTCAACAGAAACGTAATTTTCTGCCCGTTTGCTCAAACAAACCACTCGATGACATGTGCTCGTTAGCTTCTGCTTACGTTGTCGTCATTGTGGGCTAACCTAGAATGCGAAGCTCAGCTAGCTAAACGGCTAAAGTGAGTCAAAACTGGCAACCGAACCTGGGAGTCCTCGACCTTAACACGTCTGTCTCTGATTTAGGTAATTTTCCGCATCTGCTTGCAGCTTTTTACAAGTCGTATAATTTCACATCATATTATTTAGATGCATCATTATAAGTGTGTTTAAGTAAAGACGTTAAACTCATACTTACAGTATTTAAACATGTTAGAAACACTAGAGTTTCTTAAGTGGCATAGAAGTAAATTTTGGACAATTGGGATTATTTACTCTCCAGAAGTGATTTTCAAGGTTGTGATAAACTATTTTCACTGTTTCTTAATCTGTCAATTATTGTTTTGCATTGCTGCATTTCTATTATTTAAAATAGGGTTATCTTCCATTTTCAAACCCGAGATGATATGTTTCAAATTCTTGTTTATCTGACCACTCTTTTAAAATCAAAAGTAGTTTTTTATTTAAGAAAACAAAGAGCAATGTTTTAACAGTAAATTTTTGAATCCAGATTCATTGAATGTTCTTTGGATGATTAAACAAGATCCTCAACAACTATCTTCGCTCTTTGGAGCAAAGAGCAACTGTAACAAGGCAAAGCAGTTGGATTAATGATTTCTAATCAACTTTTTCACATAATTCTGTGTTTCAGCTCTAACTAATCGTTGCATCAATCCTGGATCTATGATGGAGCGTGTTATCCGTCAGGTTTGGTTCAGAGTCACCCAGCGTCCCCACAGAACGTCATTACTTCCCAGAAGGAGCCATTCAGGCTGTGCCGACCACGTCACTGTTCCTTCCTCCACTCCCTCCAGACATATCAGACCTACGCCTTTGGTGTCCCGTTTTTACCAGCCATCAAACCTGCGTGTTGTAGGCCAGGACAGCCGACTGCAAGGGGGGATGACGTGCAAGAGCCAAAGGCTCATGCAGCAGGCTGGCCTCATCCATCCATCAAACCCAGGGTGTTACTACTACCTTCCACCCACTGTCCGCTCCATGGAGAAGCTGGTGAGATGAGCTTTTATTTTTTTCATTACAAATATAAGTAATACTGGACAATCAGATTGTCCAATGTACATGAAGAGAATCTACAGACGTTGTACTGACAAAAATATGTGACTGTACAGCATAAAACGGAGCAGAAAAAAATTTTAACAGACTAAATCAAATATATATGTATTTATACAGGCCAGTATAACAGACCACACATTTGCTTCTGCACATGTAAAATGGTCTTTCCTGGGTCCTTAACGAACAACCTAACCCCCACCTACCTCAAAAAGACCCAAAACGTAACAAAAACACGATAATTACGGTTGTCATTGTTTAGATTTAGTTTTTTTTTGCATTCTTTTTCCCTGTGCAAAGTTTCTTTTTGACTTTAATAGCATTATGATTTTAGTTGATTTACTCACGTTTCTGAAAACAAACCATTCAAATTGCTGTGTAACTTTTTTCTCATCATTCGTCTATCCTTTCTTTTTATTTCAAAGAGTAGCCACTAATTTAGAGACGCTAACTGGCAATCAAATCCAAAGAAATTATATACATTTAAACAATTTGAATTTCAAAAAACTTTATTGGATTAAACCACATCAATAGATCATGTGTAATAAACTGGAATGCAGCTATCAGTGTCCATGTTGTTATTTTGGTTCCAAAAAAATTCACAAAGTGCCGTCTTTGAGTATAGGTAAGAGTGATTGACCAGGAGATGCAGGGGGTCGGGGGACAGAAGGTGGACATGCCTAGTTTATGCTCGGCCGACCTCTGGAAAGCCAGTGAGCGCTGGGACTTGATGGGAAATGAACTCTTCCGTTTGAAAGACCGCCACGGAATCGACTACTGCTTAGGTCCCACACATGAGGAAGCTGTGACAACTCTTGTCTCTCACAAGGAAACGCTCTCCTACCGGCAGCTTCCGCTGCTCCTTTATCAGGTAGCGTTTGTCCTTCTGGTATATACGTTTTGCAGGAGTTTAACTTTTTAAATGTTTTATTTATTGTTGTTTTTGTATAATCTAGATTACAAGGAAATTCAGAGATGAACCAAAGCCAAAGTTTGGTCTTCTTCGGGGAAGAGAGTTCTACATGAAAGACATGTACTCGTTTGATGTGAGTGAAGAAGAGGCTTACAAAACGTATGAATCTGTGTGCCACGCTTACACCCGGCTGTTCAGCCGGCTTGGCCTACGTTGCGTTCAGGTGCAAGCAGATACAGGAATCATCGGTGGCAAACTTTCCCATGAGTTCCAGCTGCCAGCAGACATTGGTGAGGACCAGCTTCTGGTGTGTGGGAACTGCTCCTTCTCTGCCAATGTAGAAACCATGTCATCAGACAGAACCGATTGCCCACAGTGTGAAACTGGACACTGGTGGAATCAAAGGGTATAGAAGTAGGACACACGTTTTACTTAGGGAAAAAGTACTCTCGTGTATTCAACGCTACCTTCCACAATGCTCAGAACAAGGTTAGCGTTGCTGAGATGGGCTGCTATGGTCTTGGTGTAACCCGTATTCTTGCTGCAGCCATTGAGGTGATGTCAACAGAAGAGGAGATCCGCTGGCCGGGACTCCTCGCTCCTTACCAGGTTTGTGTTTTACCCCCAAAGAAGGGGAGCAAGGTGGACGAGGCAGCCGCCATAGCTGACGACCTGGTTAACACTTTGGAAGAGACTATGCCTCATTTGAGAGGTGAAGTTGTTCTTGATGACCGCACACAGATGACCATTGGAAAAAGGCTGAAGGACGCCAGCAGACTGGGCTATCCTTATGTTATTGTAGTTGGGCAAGGAGCTCTAGAGGAAACACCCAGGTTTGAGGTGATCTCCCAACAGATAGGTGAGACGATGTTTCTTAGTAAAGATGGATTAATAGATCTGCTCAGAAAAGTCGAAACTGTATGAATAACATCTCTGAATCTCGATAATACGTGTTATGTTTGTCTGTAGTATGTTCATGATGTAATAATTAAAGTGGTGGGAAAAGAAACTTGTCTGTTTTGGTCTTATGTCTGTAACAGGACATGGAGTTTTCAATCTGATTTAGCTTTTTTTTGTTTTTTGTTTCAATAAAAGCTAGATACTCCCCTAGGATATTAATTAGCACCTGGTTATCATAAATATTATAAGAATGCAAGTTAATTTTTTTGCAGAACTTCACGTTTGATGCAAATACAACACAAAATATTTTATCATTTGACAGATGCTTTTACCTCAAAGTTATTTATAAATAAATACAGGCATCAGGAGCAACTTGGCATTTGGTGTCCTGCTCCCGGACACTTCAACACATACACCTGAGGAGGTGGGGCACAGCTGGTAAGTAGCATTTGCAATTCTGTTAAAATATAACTCAGTCAAGTAAACTTAGTACAATTTGTACTTTAAAAACAACATTTATTGAAATACCAAAGCAATACAGTAGGATCATTTAAAGCAGTGCCTCACAATTAATATCTGATTTATGTTTAAAATCCTAAGCTGCAGCTGTATTTATTTCTTATTAAAAGTAGCTAATACTTAAATTAAATACAATTATCTTAAAAAGTACTTGGTTAGTTTCCATCATCCTATTTCATATTTTGCAGGCAAAAGTAGGCCTCTAATAATATTTCAATCTAAAACTGCATCAAAAGGAAAATTTGCCAAAAATGCTATAATAAAATTGCTCGGTATACGGATTGGTCATAGTAAAGATGCATTTTAGTACATTTAATACTGAAGCAATTAATTATTTTTAAATTCCATTCAAGTAGGCTACAGTACTTAAATGTTTTTTCAGTAATCAAGTTATTTTCACAATCTCTTGTCCAGGGGAATAAGAGAAACCGGCGCTATCACCATGTGTTTCCGCACGGACACATATCAATGTTGCGCCGACGATGCACATGTGTAAACAAGGAGCTGGATAACTTCGAGATTCCGTAGCGTTAGTAGCATTTATATGCTGGTGACAATAATCCAGCGTCATAACTTAACAATATAAGGTTCTCAAATAATAAACCTTTTTAAAAAATATAGCTTGATCGAAGATGGCATCTCCGGCGACGCAAAATGACAGCGACGACGGCATGGACGAGTTTATGGATAAATTCAAGAGCCAAAGATATAATAATGCTTTCAGTGAAGACAACTGGGAAGAGGTGACGTCAACGTGTAGAAACTAGCCACGATTAATATCAGGGACACAGTTATTTTTTCCATTTTCTCCATGTTGTTGTTAGCTTAGCTAACTTAGCAAACTGGCTGCACATCCCTAGTTCATCCGCAATGAATGTTTGTTTTTGTTTTTCATTTCATCCAGGAGTTTAATAAAATACCCATGTTCATGAGAACGGCCCCTGAAGAAATTGATCCGCAAAAATACCCAGAGCTTTCTTGTCTCCAGGCCATTATTCATGATGAAGATAGACCTCCTGAGGGTAAGTGGACCGCAGCCTCTTTCAGAAGACACTGCTCGAGTCATAGTCATTGAAATCAAAGCTGCACTGTGGAGCTTTGTGATTTTAACATGTGAGAAACTCTTACTCTTCCCAGAGCAAGCAAAGAGCCTGAAAGATGAGGGGAACGCGTTTTTCAAAGAGAAGAACTACCAAAAGGCCATAGTGGCATACACAGCAGGTCTGAAGAAGAAATGTGGAGACCAGGACCTCGATGCTGTTCTTCTCACCAACCGAGCGGCAGCACACTTTTACCTGGGTAAACATTTCTCTACATCTGTAACGTGTAACTGCTGTCAGGAGGGATCCACAGTGACGTTTCATGAGACATGATCACATTTTAGCCCCGATGTACATTAGAGTACAGTGAAGAAGAGTAACTTTTATTTATTGACTATGAAACCGAATAAATATATATTTCTGTTCATGTACTGTAACTTCTGTCACAAAGGTAACATGCGGTCAGCACTGAATGATGCAGCAGCAGCAAAGAAGATAAAACCAGATCACCTGAAGGCTTTAATCAGAGGTGTGTACTACAGTAATTTGAATGAACTTTTATAGTAGTCACAAGTATAATTAGTACAACAAAAAACTTTTCATAGCATCATAAAAATTATATGAATAAGAGTTGTTTTAGCTGTTGATGAAGATATTATTGCTACAGGAAACTATCCCCTCAATATTATGAAAAGATCCACATGATTGAGAAGGTATGTTTTGTGGGCATACTTTAAGAAGTACTTTTTATTGATGGATTAAGTGATATTAATTCACTGGATTCCTTTTGTTGACTATAAACTGCTCCTTACTGATTGTACTATACCAAAATAGAGGATTTTATTAATGTCACCCACTCTCATGACATTGCACAGTAACCAAGAGAAACGGTTCAATGGTCATCTTGTATTTGCATCTGCAGGAGCTCAGTGCTGTATAGAGCTGCATAGTTTTTCAGAGGCCATTCAGTGGTGTGACGAGGGTCTTAAGGCCCACCCTACAGACAAGAAGCTGCAGGAGCTGAGGGCTGCTGCAGATAAACACAAGGTACAAACCCTCGTGAGACCTGAATGGAGGCTGCTAATGTCCACATTATTTCAAAACTAATTTCAGCTAAGCATAAAGCCACGTTTTTTTCTGTAGAGGGCAGCTGAGCGAGATGCCAGGAAAGCCAAGGCCAAAGACAAAAAGTTGCATGGTGAGAAAGAAGCTGTTCTGGCCGCTATCAAGGTAGGAATTCTCCTAAAAATCTTGGGCGTTATTGTACGTTATGTGTATTAGATTCATTTATTTTGATTTGTGCAGGATCGAGGGATCAGGCTCTTCCAGTCTGGGAAGCCTCGTCAGCGGGGCTCAGACAGTGAGGATGAGGATGAAAGCTCCGCTGCAGCGATCGGACAGCTGAGCCTGGATGGCCTCAGCTCTCAGGAGGTCACGGGGGCTCAGGTTTTTCTAGACGAGCAGGGCTCTCTTCACTGGCCTGTGCTCTTCCTCTATCCTGAACACCAGCAGAGTGATTTCATCTCAGCCTTCTGTGAGAACAACTGGTAAATTCCTCCAGTTCTTTCTGTTTTGTCCCGACCATTTTTGAATTTGCAACCAAATCCAAATCTCCTTGCATTCATTAAAAACATAAACATTTTGTGCTGTAAGAAACACTGGGAAACCAAAGACAGTTCACTTTTTAAAACAAATGTGTTACATCATCTAAGAAACACGATTAAGTTTTCTTATACTGGTTAAATTAAAGTTCTCCAAAATAAACAATTAATTTGACTAAATACAGATTTTAAAAAAGTATAACTTCACTTCCATGTTTTCATTCATCAGTTTTATAGATCACCTGGCGGTCATGTTTGGAGAAGAACTTCCCCCCTGGGACATGGACAGAAAATACCACCCACGCAATTTGCAGGTTTGTTTTTTTTCTTGAATGCAGAAAAATAAGTGCTGCGAATATAATGATTTTCCTCCATCAGATTTATCAGGAACACTTCACCACCATCCTGACTAAGTTATTATACTGTGCAGGACACGCACACACACACACACAGTTTGTCATGCAAATTAGCAAAACACACCTGTCACTGTGGAATTTATAATACAGTAACCAGCCTATTAAATTTAACCTATCTTAATTCTTTTAGCACTTGCAATAGATCTGAATGGAAGAACCTCTATCACCGGAATTTGTCTGGTGTGTTATTAACACATTTAGTTGGTGAGGAGGGAGCTGTGTGTGAGAATACAAATTTTGGAATCATTTGGACCAGATGTTAAGTGGACATAACCATGCCAGACCACATGTGAGCATGTTGGCAACACCTCTTCCATTGTGACTGGTGCTGTTTGACACACTGATACACGTTTTGTTTCATACCTCTATCAGACACCACCTTTGGGGGGGGGGTCACATTTAGACTCCACTCCTGTGCAGAACCTTGGTGAATTGCCTGATTGAGTTTTTGCAGTGATTTGACAATTCAACATCTCCCTCATGCTTTAAACTATATACACCATTTTCTGTTGTTAGTGGACCTATAATCTGACGTTTGTGTGGCCTTCACTTTAAGAAAGTAGCACAACCAGTTGAGAAGAATTTAGCTGCCTTGGGGCACCGTACATATGATGGGTTCAGTGTTCCTATAAATCAAACAAGTAAGAAAATTGCAACGTCACAAGAATTTCACAAGGATCACTTGAATTTGGGTTTATTGGAGTGACTGACTATATTTTTTTTTTATCTGCGACCTTAAACACAAAATAAGCTTTTTCTTACAGGTTATTGCAGGGAAGCACATTCTTATTAACTTAATACGTCGAATTACGACAATATATTTGGCTACAGTGATATTTTATGTCGATAAAGAATTAGTTTGCTGTTCTTTGTTAATGTCAATCAGCAGTAATAAACAAGGATTAAAATGTATTACTAAAAACATCAGTTGTTTCATTAAATAATAGACATCAATAATAGATTTTTTAACATTTGGCCTTCCATCACTTTCTAGCTGTACTTCGAAGATGAGGGGAAGGAGACATTCTACCGAGTAAACCCAGAAATGTCTCTGTTAAAAGTGCTGCAGCATAGAAGGTACATTACTGTGTAAAGTGTAATTGATTTGTAATATGGCATCTGCACGTGTCTGATATTTTCTTATCTGATATTTTAGCCACGTTTGGCATCTCTTTAATGTCCTTTAAGACCTAAAGAATATTTTCTTTTATGCTGACATTATTATTATTTTATTATGATACTGCCTAGGCCTTAATTAGTCCTACATGTTGATTCTGTCTTTCCTCTTTACAGGTTTTTTGTCAAAGCAGGCACTCCCAGCTTCATTGTTTTAGTGAGTGGCTCCGCATTCTGTAAACAGTTTTTAACAGGAAAGAACATAAAAAGTTTTTGAAAAATAAAGTCTCTGACTTTAAACACAACCTAAAAAGACTGACTTTGTTTTTGAGAAAAAGGCGCAATGGACCATGGAAAATACTGTACGTGTATCTCATACTACGCCTGAGAGTTTGGTTTCCTGAATCACCACCATAAATCAGTGTAACTAGTTATACAAACAAATACAAGTTTTACCATATAAGAAATATCTTTTGTGGGTTTTTTTTCTTTGCAAAAATAACATTTCAAAATGACAACAGTATAAAGAGATTTTATTGAAGTGCTTTGTTAGACAAATTATCGATTAATAAGACAAAATCAAATATTATATATTTATAATATAAATATAATATTGTGTATATATCAAATATGATATTATTTATAATACAAAACAGCACATGTTATTTCCCTCTATACGTCTATAGACGTATAGACGGACGTGTTGTGACACCGACATGGTCCACAGCACACAGACGCTACACTGATGACGTGTACGGCTGCATGGAATACCAGCTTTTCCAGCTTGGTCACGGCGGTGGGACTTCCCTATACGCCACAATGGATTATGTGGCAAGAATTTGTAAAAGCTACGTTTTGTTAAGATCCGACACTGATAGACTATTTGTTACTCGTTAACTCAGGCCTTAAGTCTCTGAGAGCGTTTATCATCGTCAGACTTTTCTTTCCGTGTGTCATATGAGTCACGTATAGATTGTCCACAAATGATAAATGAATTAGCGTCTTAAATGCAACTGACTGACATGAAATCTCTAATTAAACTTGTCCACTATACTGTTCATTCTATTATCATTTGCTGCTGGTTTATTTGGAGTTTCGGTATGATTTTTATGGCATATCTTGGCAGGACAACATTATGAAGACAATTGTCTGACCACTGCCTCGCGGTCTTCATTCAGGTCACTGTCTTTTATTGTCCACCTGTAAAATTACTTTCTCTATGTTACAAAAAACGGTCTGACTAAATATCATACTGTGCCCATGAACACCTGCAATTTAACTGTAATGAAGTTACAGTTAAATGATGAAAAATTATAAAACTGCAAACGTTTGCATCCCACTTGATTGACTTCAGTTAATTAACTTTAATAGGTAAAATTTGTGTCCGATCCAGCTCCAGCTGTATAAAATTGGTCTTGAACTTAAAATTTGTAAGTAGGTACATCCCACATAGTTTGCTGAAAGCATTAACAACAATAAGGTTGTGAAGATGGCTTTCATAAAACCTCCACATGAAATAGGTAAACGTCCGTAAAGATAGAGAGGGGAAAAATATATCAAAGCATGTCTAATGTGCGACTTGCGTTTAGCATTAATGTAATTACAACATAACTTTCATGATTATTGATTATTGTTGAATTTACCACACAAATTAATTTAAATTCATTCCACCCTAGAGTTTCATATTGGTTTTCCCTTTAAAGTCACAAACCAGTGTGACCTGTGATCCTTCTCAGGACTCCACCGTGTCTCAGTAAGAAGTCACGACGACACCATGTGGGGTGCCAAAGCCAACAGGAGCTGGGTTGGTGTTAACCATGACCATATGAGGTTGCTGCACGTTGACCACTTGCTGAGGCTGCATATTGATGGCAGTGGGATTGTTCTTGCGATGTTTGAACTCACGATGCATCTGACACCAGTTGCACCACTCGCAGAAACAGGAAATTACAATGTCTTTACAGAGAGAACCCTGCAGAGGGACAAAGTAGAACCTACGTACAGATGTATGCTCATAGTATATAAGTCAGGACATCGTCAGTGCTTGTTTCATACCTTGATGCCGTATCTGTTTCTCATGGCAGCCCTAAGAGAAAGGCCTGCGGGAGGAGCAAACAGAGGTATCCCACAGGCTGTGCACACAGCAGGGCTGAGCATGTCACACAGCGGCAGACAGGTGTTCTCTCCGAATTCCTTAGAAACTGTGCACGCCAGGCAAGGAAGGCACCAGAAACCATAGCAACCTAAAATACAGAGAACACAAGTGAGGATACAAACTTATGAATAAATTAATGATGCATAACAATGCACGCTGGCCACTCATGGAGGAGCTGGGCCCAGAGGTTGTCACGTATGAAGAGGCTCATGAAGGGCTTCCCAAACTAGAAAAGCAAATTATTGAGGCAACGGGAAGAAGTTTGATTGAAAATACATATCACAGCCCCCATCCAGCCGCATCAGACAGGGGGAGGGGGGCCAAAGAAGAGGAAAAGTCTTTCCGAAGAGGAAAAGTCTTTCCAAAGACAGAAAAGTCACCAGCTGGTGTTCCCAGTGCACCAGGCCTGTGTGGAAGGAGCACAAACACTTAGCGTACAAATGGAAATTTGTGCTCTAGAGCGCTGGCGCTTCACTGCAGGAAGGTTGTGGGTTCACGCCCCAGCTGGCTGTTGTCTTTCAGTTTGCATGTTCTCTCTGCACATTATTTGGTGACTCTAAATTATGTGTAGATGTGAATGTGACTGGGATAAGAATTGATTGGACACCTGTCCAAGGTGGACCCCACCTCTCGCCCTTTGACAGCTGGGATAGGCCTCAGCTGCCCTGCAACCTAAACAGGATGAGCAGTTACAGATGATGGACGGATTTCTGCTCTGCTGACATGTTGTATTTTTGTTTGATCATATTTCACCAGCTTATAGTTGTTAAACTACAGATATGGCTCAGGTCAATAGTCATGTTAGCAGGTATGTGTATGTGTGACAAAATCACAAAAATGTTGCAAAAATTCAATACATTAAAACCTTAAAAAAGCGTTTGGCCCCTGCTAAAGTAACTACTTGAAACTAATTATTATTATAGTCTTAAATCATTTAATTTTACATCAACGTTGATGTAGTAATATCTAAATAATTTAGGCTCATAAAGTAAGAAGAAATGGAAATAATGATCTGTGGTAATCAAAAACAACAAATAAAAAACACTTTTTAATAATATTCAATCATAAAATTAATTGATTTCAAAAGATAAAACAAAGAGAACGCAGCCAGCCTGAAATAACATGGGACATGAATAGACATAAACGCTTATTGCCTGAGCACTAATTATAACAATATCACTTTATTATTGGATTTTGTTCAGTGTTTTATGTTCCTGAAATATCAGCCCATTAATACAGAGCTAAAAAGTGCTGCAGGAAGTGAACAATAAGTAATGAAGTCCTTCCAAATAAAAGCCCAGCGGTCACAGTGAGGCCGTATTGATGCTTACAGGTGCTTGCATCGTCGCAGCAGTCGCACAGTTCAGTGTTCCACTGTTTCAAGGGTTGTCCTGCCATTAGATCGTGAACTGAAGCCAAGGACACTGATAACAAACCTGCTGGCACCAAGACAAAAAATCTGGTTAAACTAAGGTCATAATCAACAGGACAAGGAAGTATGATCATGTTGAATGATTTTAAGCTTTTACCACTAATTGAGTGGGAGAACGTGAAAATGTCTGCACCATATCTTTACTCTACAGAATGTGATCTGACCAGATTTTAAACTCACATGTTGCAACATGTTTTCATAAGATACAAGAAGCTTTGTTGACAACTGCATTTCCTTGAATACTTCCTCCGTCCTCGTTAAATAAATGGCTGCTCATCTTTCAGTATGTAAAACACAGAGGAATCATTCATGTTTTCACTTCTCTTTCATAGAAAGTGAAAGTGCTCCACTGGCCTCCGATGTAACGCCCCAGAGTTTTCACTCAGGGAAACTGAAGGTTGTGTCTGCTCTTACAGTATATTTGCCTGTGGCAATTCTATTAGGAAATATCTAACAACATGATAAAAGTCATTGTTTGAGCAGTTGTTAATATGACTAAGTGTCCTATCATTTAAAGTGCTTGTATTTTACTTCTGCTTCTCTTTCCCTACATTTCAGAAGGAAATCCTGGGCAGTATTTTCTCCTTCATTCCATTTTTCCAACAGCCGTACTTTGCACATTAAGATTTCTAACACAAGCATAAGAATAAGTCATGCTTTGTTAAAGACTAAGCCACACATTATTTAATACAAATCATTTATTGAAAATATTATTAGTAAGAAGAATTTATATGTGTGTGTGTGTGTGTGTGTGTGTGTGTGTGTGTGCATGTGTGTATTATATAAAATGCGGTAGTACTTTTTGTAAATTGAAGAACATCATTGCTGAATGTGTTGACTGTCAACAACAAAGCATAATATGATTGGTTTGAGCTAACTAAATATAGTCTGTAGATACATGCACAATACTGAAAAATACTTTAGTTTTAAATACAGTTGACTTTAGAAATAACCCATAATGCAATTAATTCACTATAAAGCCCATAATCTGCAACACTCACGATCTAAATCATAGAATTAGTTATTCATGGCTTGAAAATATTAAACCTAAACAATGTAATAATTCTGCCATTAAATGGAAACCAGACTTTTCTACAAACTACTACAGTGCATCTGTCATTGTTTATTATTTTAGTCTAGTTCAGTCGTATGTTTGGTTGAGTTTTATATGTTGATGCAGATTGTCCCTGTATCTCTGTGATATTGCAACCAAAGTGTTTCCTATCACAAAAGTATATAATCCAACACTATGAAGCATATAGTAACGTTATATCAGAAGGACTGGAAGATCAGTAATTGTAAACTGCACAAACTCCCCTTTTCTGCATCTTTAGTCGAGTGTTGGTGATAAAAAAAATACCTTAAGGCCTCACCTGATAAAGCTGATGTCTTCTAAGCACCTCTGAAGCTGCGACTGAATGAAAGGATGCACGGTGGACTACATGCATTTAAGGTGGCTGAACACAAACAATGCTGCAAAACCGGAATGTGTCGCCACAGAAGGAAGAATTCAAACGGGGTCGCAGGAAATGCATTTTAGTGGAATTATAAATGAAATACTTTTATTCAAATGTAAGTTCAGTGCACGGATGAAGTATCAAGGAGAAAGAAGGGAAACAGATGTAATGTTTTTTTAGCTAAGGTTATGATTTAGATCAGAAGAACAGGTGATAAGAGAGGAACAGTCCATGTTTTCATCGCAGATTATAAGGTAAGACAAGAGCTACTTCCTTAAAGATGCTACGAGGGTCGGGTGTGTCTTTTCAAAATCACATTTCTACAAGGTATTAAAGAACATGCTTTATTATCAACATGCATGTGCTTTATTACTGTGTCATACATGTATTCTCCGAGATAAAGCAGTCTCATGTGAAAATTGTACAATTAATTACCAACACACTCAGATTAAGATTATTTTTGTTAAAATCGTGTTTCCTGAACTTTTGGTTTGAACTGTACTTCAGATGTAACCAGTTTGTACAAAAGTACTTTTAGTCTTATTTATTTGTCTTTTCCTTCAAAACGCCCAAATGTTCCTTCCTCTTCTGCTTTTAACATACTGATAGAAACCAGCCAGCAGTTTATCTGTATATTGACAGTGTGTGTAAATCATAGGCTGTGTTACTAGTTTTTGTCCAAAATGAAAGGAAGAAAAATTATTTCTGGAAGAATTAAATCAAAATGAAATCAAAAACAAAGATAATCAGGAAGATCAACAAATAATCTTGATATGTGTTGAAAGAAGATCCTTCAGATTTCTTTACACAATGTCCTTCTCATTTTACTTCCTGTCTCTGTAGCACAGACAAAGCTGCACTAATTGGAACAAAATTTTTTGCTGTTGACCTACTTAAATATGAAGTTATAACCATGAGCACAGTAACCTGTCAGAAGCTGATTTGGAAAGTTTAGTGGTTTTATATTAGACAATTTCTAAAACTTATCTTAAAACTGCAACTAACTAATTACTAAATACATTATCAACAAATGTGCAAAACATTCTCATACCTATCATCTGAAAACAAGGTGATGTATTCAAATGTCCTGCTGAGCAGCAGTGCAAAACAAACAAGAAAACACAATATTTTTCATATTTCATTTTATCGCTTTATCACTTTATCCCCTTTAAAACAGGGAGGAGCATGGGAGCAGCAGGGATGGTAACAAAGCCCCTAAACATGAGTAATGTCTTCAACAAAAACTTAGTTACCAGCTCTCATGTCTCTGTCACATCCAAAGATTCATGAATAATTCACTTTTACCAGAGTTCAATGAGTCATTTATTTATAAGATAAAATAAATGAATTGAATCCTCACTCATTCATTTTAAACATTAAACAACAACTCCACCACCCATTATAACCTCAACAGAAAAACAGAGCAGAACTATCACCTTTCTGACTGTTTCAACTTAAAAACTGATAATTTGTAACATTGTAAAACATTTCATGTAACATTTCTAACATTGTAAAAGTAAAATTCATGGCATAGCTGCTGTGTTGGATTGCATTAGATTGTACAGGCGTACCTAATAAAGTGAATCTTCTTCTGACATGAAAGTCACAAAACACACAGTGGTAAGCCCAGTATCACTGATGACAAATTTTCTTCAAGATGTTTTACAGTCTGTAGAACATACACTGCAATGTCCTGGACTAGGAAAAACCCCGAACCGCCCATTAACGGAAAAAAGAGGAGAAAGCCTCAGAAAGAGCGATAGTGGAGGAAATCCTTCTGTCAGGACAGGAAGAGACATGCAAAATGGGAACGGAGAGTAGATTATTAGTTAAATATTATCAAACACATGAACCCTTCACACGATGGACGATATCCTCCCGTCTTCACTACCCCAAATCAGTTTTTACAGGGAACGGCCTCCACATGGCCACACCACAGGTAACTATCAGCTGATTCAAATTCAGAACAGACCACGGATCTTTAGTATCTCGCTGGAGTCGGCTGCACGTTGACAATCACAGTGGTGTTTTCCTTGCGATACTTTAACTCACGATTCATCTGACACCAGGAGCACCACTCGCAGAAGCAGGAAGTGGCGATATCTTTACAGAGAGAGCCCTGTGGAGGAAGAAAATATCAATTACTTCTTCACTGTTCTGGACTCATTCCATAAAGTTGTGACATGCAGTATGACGAACAGGAAGGACGAGACAGAGGCGGCCAAGCAAAATAATGTTCACATGGAAATGATATGAACATACTAAAAAATAAATGGGGCATTTACAAACAGTTGAGGAACATGGTGACAGGAAATGGAGGAAGACCATCTAGTGGCTGAAGCGAGAAAGGCACGAAAACTCACTTGAATCATGAAATCATTGTGTTCAGCAGCATGTGCTGAACCCATAGTTTTAAACAATAAACCATTGGGTTTTCATAAAGAAAAAAATTACACTCAAAAAATTCCAAAAGTGGAGTGTTTGATTTGCAAAATACAAGTTTCCTTCTTGTTTGTTTGAAACAAGTGAATGAAAATTCCGGTGAGTTAGATCAGCACCTGTTCATCCAATGAGAATGAAGCTCCTCAAAACAACGAGTCTCTACTGCGCATGATCATCACCGCCGGAAATACGTAGGTCGAAGAAGCGGGAATGTAAAATTTATGAGGAATGTCAATCCTGATTTCATCGCTAGACATCCTTGAACTTAGTGGTAAGTACAAAATATACCTGTTTGTAATTACTACTGCGGGGCTGGTGATTGGTAAAAAAAGTTTTTGACACAGAATTGTGTGTGTGCATCAAATGATTTCTACCTTGATGCCGTATCGGTGTCGCACGGCGACCCTCATCGACAGCACGGCAGGAGGGACACACAGTGGTATTCCAAGTGAGGATGTTATGGCAGGACTCAATATGTCACACAACGGGAGACAACGGTTCTCTCCAAATTTTCCTGAGACGGTGCAGGCGAGACAAGGGCAGCACCAGAAACCGTAGCAGCCTGAAAATACCAGAGATGCTTTATGTGGTCAGATGAGAAAAATAGAATATCAGTATGAAGCTTCTGAGTTGGTTACTCACAGGTACTTATGTCGTCACAGCAGTCGAAGAGCCCGGTGCTCCAGTTTGTCGTCGGGTGAGATGCCATTGGTTATTGAACTTTAACACTAATGATTAACCAGGTTAATTAACCAGAAAACAAACACAGAAATGGTTCATACAAAATCAAATCCGATTATTTCCTAATGATACAGTTACTTTAAAATGAATGATATCTCTCTGTTTTAACAGTGGTGAGTTTATGAGGCCACATTTATGGCCCATCGATTAGCAGCTTTCAAATTGTTGTTATACTTAATTCAAACTGAATTTATTAATTGTGTTCACAGGACTTCTCTGATGCTTAGATCTGTAAATGTCTTGGTGAGCGCCGTTAATCTTCAGTGAATGTGCATGAGAACACAGCAACGCTTATAATAATGCAGTCAGTTTTTGTGTTATCGAGTATTATGATGTGATTATTGTTCCATGTCATCAAAAAATAGTAAATATACAGTGAACCACAGGCTTTTGTTTAGCTCAAGAAGTGTGTGACATCCAACAGATGCGTGCAAGATTAAATCACAGTCAGTCTATCAAAATAAACCGATCACGTAAGTGTTTAAAGTCAGTCAAAAGGATATTAATTATAATTAGATAAAAGCAGACTCTTACCTGGTTAAGTCCTACTGTCGCCTCAGCCAACGATGGAATAACTTACTTTTTGGGAGGAGCGGCTCCCATACTGAGAAAACACAAATAAACTATGCTGCTGAACCTGAAACTGTGGGTAAAAAAAGATTAACCTCACACATTTCAAATAGCACGTCTGTTGTGTGTTAATAGGCACAGGTGTGGCAGAGGAGTCAGTGCAAAGCAAATGTGAGAGAGCCACACACAGCGAAACCTGGAAAAAGATGCCATGTGATTTTTAAAAAATTACTTTTCTTTGCATTTGGCAATGTAGCACCTAATTATGATAATTTCCAGAGAGGACAAGCTGAGAACATCAGTCCCTTTAACCCCCACTGACAGAAACCTTCCCTCTCTCCACCTCTGACACACCCAAAATCCTTTAGTGTTTGTCACTGTGTGACATAAGCAGCTTAGAGTCACGTGTGCAAAACAGCAAGTTCTGCAAAATTGCAAAAGAAAACATAAGCTGATCACTACAACTTGACTGATATTAAGATATTTTTACATTGGCACAGTTTTCTTAAAACGTCTTTCTTAGGAGACATTTTAGTCCCTGTTGCCTGTAGAAGAAAACTGAAGTTCAGTATGTAATGTGTCGTTTCACACGAACACACAAATATAAATATCTAACACAATAGTCTTTATCATTTTGCATCATTTGTGTTAAAGCTTTACTCACTCACTAGATTGCTTGACAAGAAATTTATCTCACCATTATTGTCCCTGCACTCTAAAATCTCTCAAATACTACTGAGAGGATAAACATTAAAAAACATATAAATATTACTTATTTGGTGTTTTCATTATATAGGTGAAAACTCACTGGTAACACGCTGGTTCAGACTCGTGTTCATTTTGGGTTGAGCTTCAATGACAATTTTAACCTTTAACCTCTCTGTTGATCCAAATCTCACATTGCACATCATTTGTTCTTTTATTTACAGTCTTGTTCACTGCTTGTATAAAGTTTTAAATGCTGGTGATGGAATCATTTATTCACCAACAACAGACTTTTTTACAAACCAGGCAGCTGAGCATCATTAACATACCTCCATCTGCTGGTCGAGAGTAGCACAGCATTAAAATATGCACATTTATTGTGACATGACTTATGCAATACTCAGACACTGTAAACACACACAACCATCAGGACTTTTATTTTGTGGGAAAAGTTTTAAACCTATTTTCCATTCTGAGGAACGTTTTAAGTTAATAATCGAGGAATCACAGCTTAAAACAATAGCAAGTTTCAGTACCGCTGGTCTAAAAGTCTCTGGTATTTATCTAAGAACTCAGCTGATCACTGCGTTTGGTCACATGCCTGTATTTGCTTCATGTGTAGGAAAAAGATCTGGGAATCGGTTTCCGTTTAGCCAGGTTTTTGGGGACCACTGTGTCCAGCAGCCTCCTCACTAGATCCCTGACTGGATCAGAGCCTTGGAAATGTAGCAAACCAAATGCGACTTGGTTAATTTGATATTAATGCAAAACATTAATTTCCTCGAAACAGGGCACCAGGTTCGTTTAAGCTGAACTAAGCTATGGTTATTATATTATCTGAACCGCTGATGGTCCAAAGTAACAATAGAATGAAGTGATTTATAGAATTTGACCCAAGATTAGCCTCTGTCATGAGATCTTTACCGTTTCAGTGACTTTGTCTGTTTCTCTGAAGAAAGACAAACACAGAACAAGTTCTTTGTAATTATTTATTAATCTACTACTACAATGAATATAGAAGGGTGTGAGTATGTATGTGGATATAAGTAATAAATGAACAAATGAACATATAACCAGAATCCCCCTCTAAAAAATGCATCCCCCCTCCCTGATTAGAGTGGGGGATGCAGATTTTGGCAACTCAGTGCTGCCAAATATTGCATCCCCCCTCCCTGCCCTCCCTGATTAACACACGTTATAACCAAACGCTGTCATTATTCCATCCTTCAGATTATTTTAAGCTGACAGTGAAAATCCACATACGCAAAAGTGTGAGTGGGTCAAATCATACCAAAGTTTGCAAAACTTATTCCTATAAGCAGATATGTTATTAGATTGAGCTTGACTTGAGTGTGTGTGACACACTGACAACATTCATACATTCAACGAAACACAAAACTACTGATCTGCTATAACTTTTTTAATAGGACAAAGATTTTACCCACACAAACATGTTTTTAGACATGAATCAATGAAAGCTGCAGTTTTAGAGCGAAGCCCGACATAGAAATACTACGATACTTAAACATCACGTTTAGCCTAATAAAGCTGCCGCAGGAGCAACAGTGATAAACTAGCACGGATTTATAATCTGTGTTATAACGGCCTCAAGAGTCCGGATTAAATCCCTTGGATGTAACAGAACAATGCAACAGCGCCCTCTGCTGACAGAACGGTGAACTCCAGCTCAGTATCGCTCACTGATGAGCGGAGAGTGGGAGCTCACCGGAAATAGTTCCGTCCGGATCCCAACGTGGACTGTTTCTGTTGGTCCGTGTTTCTTGATAGCAGTTATAATGGTTGTGCGTAAGAAATTCTGTAAGTACTGATCACTTCACTGTTGTTTTACATTTTCCCCTCGTAAATTGGAAGAATTGTTTCCTGTGCCGGTAAAATACGATCATTCATGGATTAAGATCGCCGAGTTGCTGTATTTCAGCATAATTAACCATGTATTAGATCATTCTTATGGATTACGTAACACGAATGACGACATTAATTTGTGATGTGATAATTCAATTTATATCACTTGTATTATGTTTACAGCCACATTTGACTTGTGTATCGTGGATTGCCGTTTGAACCAACACATTGGTGTCATTTTACTTTATTCAGAGACCACAACACAACACAACACAACACAACACACAGCAATGTTCATCTGGGAAGTTTACATGTGGTGGTGAAATAAAGGGACACCTGACAGACCATCGGCCGTCCTCTTGTCTCTAACAGGACAACTGCAGCGAGTCAGATCCCTAGCCCAGCTTATGCATTATTGGGAGACGGAGACGGTAGCCAACCAATTGTTTAATCTGTTAACATCTCCAACATGGATCATATTGATTTTACAGAGTTGTTTGCCCAACAAATCATTTGTTCCTGGGTTTACGTTTAGCCTGTCATGATTCAGCCCGTCACTTCCACTTCCTGACCTGGACTTTTATTTTGTTGCCTTTTTTCCCCACGTCCTGTTTCCACACCATATCTAACTTTGCCATTGCCTCTACTCATCACTCACCTTGATTGTTTTCACCTGTGACCCCCTAACTATTTATACCTGCCCTTCACTACAGCTTGCTGCCAGATTCTATGTCATCGATTCCTGTTGTTGTTCCCACGTTGTCTCTGTTATTTGGATTACTGGACATTCAAGTTTTTGGACTTTTGCCCGTTTCCCCGTGGTCTCTGAGGTTTGGTTTCTGGTTTTTGTTTTGTTTGGTCTCTGGTTTTTGTTTGGTTTCTGGTTTTTGGTTTGTTTGGTCTCTGGTTTTTGTTTGGTCTCTGGTTTTTGTTTGGTTTCTGGTTTTTGGGTTTTGGTTTTTGGTCCTGGTGTGTTTTGTTTGGTTTATTACAAATAAAGTTTCACGTTCTCTTGCACTCCCTCTCGTTGTTGTCCTTCTGGTCTTTAAATTCCCTCACACCTGACACCCGCTTGTTGGACGCAGATCTCGGCAGGCAAAACTCGGCATAACAGCAGGATCGCTCCCAGAGCGAGGGTTGTCCGTTCACAGTTGACACGGTTTAGTGCGGCCCAAACGATGGCACCTGGTCAGCTGGGCAACTCGGATCAACAGCTGGAGGAATCCGAAGTCCGTTGGTTGTCTCAGTCTCAGTTTACTTTTGTCAAAAAGGGGAGCAGCTGGAGCCCAGATATTGGATCCAGCCAATTATATAAAAAGGGAAAAATATATTAAATAAAAATCTTGGCGAGGTTCGGCTTGAATAGTGAGATTGTCTCCCTATTCGTACAAAACACAAATCAAAGTTTTCTTAGGATTTAGGTTTCACAAGGATGTTACAAAAACTTTGAATTATGTATATAGAGAGTTTGTCTCGCCAAACAAAGAAAATCTAAATGGAGCGTTGATTAAAAATTGCGTGTCGACTACGCAGTAGAAAGTTAAAGAGGCGAGCAGAAACGAGCGGCCAAAGGGAGTGTGCAGAAGAAGCGCGAACTAAAGAAAAATTCAAGAGAAGAGAAAAGAGGAGGGCGAACAAAGGAAAAGTCTCTTTATACCTGGGGTTTTACGGAAGGTTCAAAAGAGAGGCGTGCTCGCCTGTGATTTAAATTTACGCAGAGAAGTCCCTGTGATTTAAATTTCCGTTCATCAGGCCCAAAATCTCATACGAGTAACAGAGAAGTCCTCTCCTCCATGATTGCTATTAAATTCTTTAGAATTAGTTTGATCTCTTTAATACCTACTAATACACAGTAAGAACACACAGTTTGATTGAACTAATTCTCTGTTCATCAGGCCCAAAATCTCATACGATAAAACAAAGTAACATATTATAATTTAATTTCTTTTTATAGACGACTACCTTCTTGGATGCACTTATAATTTCCACCCAAGGGTGGCAATGTTGTGCCGTGCTACTCTCTCTCGTCATTCTGAACTAAAACCTTTATTTCATAACTCCGTCATTTCTCGTCGTAGAAAGGACGGTATTATGTCAAATTGTTCCAAATTTGCTTCTGAACACATTGGTGTGAGTTTTATGAAGCTTTATAGCTGATTTGTCTCTGTTTTGGGATTTGAGTTTAAACATAGTCTTTCTGTCTCAAGTGGTTTCGCATCTCAAGTTTTATGGTTGTTTTGCAAATTCCTTTCCAGCGACCTGGTACCATTTGATAAGAACGTCATTTGCAAGTGAGTTAGGAGACAGCCTTGGGTCTGGTGGATTACAAACTCACGGCAAAATTTATGCTAATTGCATAAGTGTCAATTCGTGGCATTAAGCCAGATGTTTGTTTGCTTTACTCAGTTCTCCTGGTGTTATATGGTCCTGGGGAGGATTAATGGTGGATTCTTTTATAAAGAAAGTTTATTGCCGGGTCCGTCTACCTCCCCCTTGTTTTCAACGTGGAGGTTGAATTCCCAACTCTGTCTCTGGATGCTACAGAAAGCTCCGTGACCTCGGCTGTGTGAGTCCAGTAAAGGCGTCTCAGCTCGGCCTTCACCAGCTCTGTCGGGTACGTTGCCTCCGCCCTTTGCACCCACATCTCCAGCTGGGTGATGGCGGAGTTGAGGTCGGGGCCTCCGTGCATGAACAAGGCCAGAAGGGCCTGTAGGAGGCAGCGCCTGCACAGAGCTGCGGTGTCTTGGCTCCCGGCCTTTCCAGCTCCATGGCCTGTTTGAAGCACTCTGCAGCGTTCTGTTCCTCACCCTTCAGCAGGAGGCAGCAACCTCTGAGCACGTGTCAAGACGTCCTGCAAAATGGTGTCGCCCATCTCGAACTGCAGGGCCTGGGACAAACTCACCAGTGCGTTGTTTACAGCGTCCTCGTCCACCATGATGCTCTCCCGGACTGCGTCTACCCCCATGTAGTAGTACATCTAAAGGAGAACATGTGAACCTGAAGACTGTCTGCTGTATTAAAACAATTCATATTGCTCTTTAGTAGCCCGTGACTTTACCTGTGCCATCTCCAGGTGAGTTCTCAGACACGGACAGTCTGGGGTCTGGTATATGACAAACTCATGGCAAAATTTATGCTAATTGCATGAGTGTCACCTTGTCCAGATCTTTTCTGGCCTCAGTCAGCTGCTGCCGGTCTGGGATGCTCCCTTGGTCCTGTTTTGCCTTTTCCAGATCCCTTATGTAGAGCATCATATTGATCTAAAAGAAAATATTCATATTTCATCTCACCAAACGTGATCATGTTGTTATTTAATGAAGTTGTCTGACGTATTAATCTGTGTCTATTCAGAAAATAGCCTGTATTAAAATTGTACCCAGTAATGGAATCTATCCAGCATTAGAGGCATTTCACCCGGTGTTGACTGGGTTTTTGGCACTGACGTGATGAACTTCCGTACCTTAGCGCGGGTGCAGTAGGCCTGCCAGTTCAGCTCGGGATCTGGCAGCACATTCAGGGCCATGTTGCAGATCCCTGTGGCCATCTCATGTTTGCCCATCAGAAAGAAGACCTTAGCCAGAAGGTTCAGGATGAAGGCATCATCACTGGCCAAGTTTATAGCCTGCAGACACAGATGTTATCGTGGAGCACAGGAAGGAAACAGGATGTTTGGCACAAATACATGATGCAACAAATGCCGTGAGGAGGAAACGACACCTTTATCTGATGACAAGGTGAAAGAACTTTGAGATTTTAACACCATCTGCAAACACCTGATACCCCCGAACATTAGCACTGCATTTGGTAAATTAATTAGAAATTAAGTTTAATTTACTATTAAATAACAATTGTACTGAATGTTCATTTTAAAAAGTTTTAACCTTTATAAGTTTAAGCAGATGCAACTGTCTGTCAGGATCATGGACTTTTGTTTGGTTTTCATTTTCACTTCCTGTGGTGGACTTTTATTTTGTACTTCCTTTCTGTTCTTTTCACTTTCCTCTTGTGTCCTTGACCTAATTTCACCTGTTTTTCTGCACATTTAGTCCCAGTCGCCCCCTCGGTTTTTTGCTAGTTTGTCCCTTACCATGGCTCCCATGCATGTCCCCCTGCTTGTCTTTGTTTGTCCCAGGTCTCGTTTGCTGTCTTAGGTCTGAGGTTGGGTCTTTCATTTACATCCATTAGTTTTTCCTTGTTCTGTGGTTAGTTTTCGACCTCCTGTTTGTCTTTGTTCGTTTACTTCTTTCCTTCCACACCTTCAGTCTGTTTTTTCTTTTTTTAGGTTCAGGACTCACACCTGTCAGTCTGTTTTCTCTGTCACAGGTTTTAGGTTCAGGACTTTGCGATTTGGTTCTTCGTTTGTTCCGCTTTGTTATTTTATGTACAGTTTGTCTCTGTTTTCGACACTAGGCTGTTATCTGCTGGTTTCTGTTCAGATACTTTGCTTAGAGTTTGTTTGCTTGTGCTTCCCTTTGTTCTTTATTACTTTCTTGATTAGAGAAATGACCTTTTGCTGCGTTATTATATGTACTTAGTTTTACCGTTATTCCTATTTTACCTGATCGGTCTAGTTTAACGTTTTATATTTATTGCTTTATATTTATTTAAGAGATGTAAGAAGATGTGGTGTTGACCTACAGTTCCATAGCAGGAAAGAGGATCATGTAAGCCACAGTCATGTATGGACATGGGCACAGTGGTGAACTCGTCCTTCCTCTCCAACGTGATGCCAACGTAGCACCAGGAAAGAGCTGAAACCAGAAATTTTGAATTTATCTAACAGAAATCCATCAGTAGACAAACACTCATAGTCTGGGGACAGTAACAGTACAAATATTGGACTACAGAGATTTATCTTGGAGGTACAGCATAATGAAAAATAATAACTGAAGAGTAAAGGAATAGGGGAACTAGAAAGCCACATCAGATAGGGGGGCCAAAGAAGAGGAAGAAGTGCCTTTCCAAAGACAGAAAAGTCAACAGCTGGTGTTCCCAGTGCACCAGGCCTGTGTGCAAGGAGCACAAACACTTAGCGTACAAATTGGAATAGAAATTTGTGCTCTAGAGCACTGTCACCTCACTGCAGGAAGGTTGTGGGTTCACGCCCCAGCTGGCTGTTGTCTTTCAGTTTGCATGTTCTCTCTGCACATTATTTGGTGACTCTAAATTATGTGTAGATGTCAAAGTGACTTAGATAGGAATGAATTGGACACCTGTCCAAGGTGGACCCCACCTCTCACCCTTTGACAGCTGGGATAGGCCTCAGCTGCCCTGCAACCCAAACAGGATGAGCAGTTACAGATGATGGATGGATTTGTGCTCTGCTGACATGTTGTATTTTTGTTTGATCATATTTCACCATTTTACAGTTGTAAAACTACAGATATGGCTCAGGTCAATAGTCATGTTATCTGTTTGCAGGTATGTGTATGTGTGACAAAATCACAAAAATGCTGCAAAAATTCAGCAAAAGTCTTAAATCATTTAATTTTATATCAACCTTGATGTAGTAATATATAAATAATTTAGGTTCATAAAGTAAGAAGAAATGGAAATAATGATCTGTCGTAATCAAAAACAACATATAAAAAACACTTGGAATATTCAATCATAAAAGTAATTGATTTCAAAAGATAAAACAAAGAGAACGCAGCCAGCCTGAAATAACATGGGACATGAATAGACATGAAGGCTTATTGCCTGAGCACTAATTTTAACAATATCACTTTATTATTGGATTTTGTTCAGTGTTTTAATTTCCTGAAATATCAGCCCATGAATACAGACCTAAAAAGTGCTACAGGAAGTGAACAATAAGTAATGAAGTCCTTCCAAATAAAAGCCACAGGGCGCTGGCAGCTTAACCGGACCCGGTACTGTAGAGACAGCAGTAAGATCACTTGTGCCACATACACCGGACGACTGCAAGTGATCTTGGAAGGAAACAAGGAGAGCAGTTCTGTCTTTTATTGGCTATTCCCACAAAAATAACCAGCTTTATTCAAACACAGGCCGAAAAGCCAACAACAACTTGAGCCGGTCACCGTGAGGGTCACTCCCACACACAACACCCTCCCTCATGGTGCCGGCCAACACTAGTACACATAAGCACTATATAAGCACATCCAATATTCCCCACACAATCAACACATTCCCCACAGCCACAATCACTAACACAAATACACGAAAACACAGCAACTATCTACATTTCCCCATACTCCTTAGCGTCCCAGCCTCTGGTCCACCGGACGGGTCGCTACAATATTAATCAAATATTATCAAGCATGTTCACACAAAATACATGAAAGCTTCACAAGATGGACGGTATCCTCCCGTCTTCACTACCCTAAATCAGTTTTTACAGGGAACGACCTCCACATGGCCACACCACAGGTAATAGCTATCAGCTAATTCAAATTCAGAACAGACCACCCATACTTAGTTTCTCGCTGGAGTCGGCTGCACGTTGACAATCCCAGTGGTGCTTCCCTTGCGATGCTTTAACTCACGGTTCATCTGACACCAGGAGCACCACACGCACAAGCAGGAAGTGGCGATATCTTTACAGAGAGAGCCCTGTAGAGGAAGAAAATATCAATTACTTCTTCACTGTTCTGGACTCATTCCATAAAGTTGTGACATGCAGTATGACGAACAGGAAGGACGAGACAGAGGCGGCCAAGCAAAATAATGTTCACATGGAAATGATATGAACATACTAAAAAATAAATGCGGGATTTACAAACAGGTGAGGAACATGGTGACAGGAAATGGAGGAAGACCATCTAGTGGCTGAAGCGAGAAAGGCACGAAGACTCACTTGAATCATGAAATCATTGTGTTTAGCAGCATGTGCTGAACCCATAGTTTTAAACAATAAACCATTGGGTTTTCATAAAGAAAAAAATTACACTCAAAAAATTCCAAAAGTGGAGTGTTTGATTTGCAAAATACAAGTTTCCTTCTTGTTTGTTTGAAACAAGTGAAAGAAAATTCCGGTGAGTTAGATCAGCACCTGTTCATCCAATGAGAATGAAGCTCCTCAAAACAACGAGTCTCTACTGCGCATGATCATCACCGCCGGAAATACGTAGGTCGAAGAAGCGGGAATGTAAAATTTATGAGGAATGTCAATCCTGATTTCATCGCTAGACATCCTTGAACTTAGTGGTAAGTACAAAATATACCTGTTTGTAATTATTACTGCGGGGCTGGTGATTGGTAAAAAAAAAAAGTTATTGGACACTTTTTTTCCCAGAACTGTGTGTGTGCATCAAATGATTTCTACCTTGATGCTGTATCGTTGTCGCATGGCGACCCTTATCGACAGCACGACAGGAGGGACACACAGTGGTATTCCAAGTGAGGATGTTATGGCAGGACTTAATAGGTCACACAACGGGAGACAACGGTGCTCTCCAAATGTTTCTGAGACGGTGCAGGCGAGACAAGGACCGCACCAGAAACCGTAGCAGACTGAAAAAACAGGAGATGCTTTATGTGGTCAGATGAGAAAAATAGAATATTAGTATGAAGCTTCTGAGTTGGTTACTCACAGGTACGTATGTCGCCAAAGCAGTCAAAGAGCCCGGTGCTCCAGTTTTCCGTCGGGTGAGTTGCCATTGGTTATCGAACTTTAACACCGATGATTAACCAGGTTAATTAACCAGAAAACAAACACAGAAATGACCTCGGATCTGATTGGATGTTGGCGCACCACGTTTGAACTGGTTCATACTAAATCAAATCCAATTATGTCCTAATGATATAGTTACTTTAAAATAAATTATGCTCTCTGTTTTAACAGTGGTGAGTTTATGAGGCCACATTTATGGCCCATCGATTAGCAGCTTTCAAATTGTTGTTATACTTAATTCAAACTGAATTTATTAATTGTGTTCACAGGACTTCTCTGATGCTTAGATCTGTAAATGTCTTGGTGAGCGCCGTTAATCTTCAGCGAATGTGCATGAGAACACAGCAACGCTTATAATAATGCAGTCAATTTTTGTGTTATCAAGTATTATGATGTGATTACTGTTCCATGTCATCAAAAAATAGGAAATATACAGTGAACCACAGGCTTTTGTTTAGCTCGAGAAGTGTGTGACATCCAACAGGTGTGTGCAAGATTAAATCACAGTCAGTCTATCAAAATAAACCGATCACGTAAGTGTTTAAAGTCAGTCAAAAGGATATTAATTATAATTAGATAAACGCAGACTCTTACCTGGTCCTATAAGTCGCCTCAGAAAACGATGGAATAACTTACTTTTTGGATGAGTGGCTCCTTTTATTGAGAAAACACAAATAAACTATGCTGCTGAACCTGAAACTGTGGGTAACATCACATATTTCGAATAGCACGTCTATTCTGCTCCCTCAAGAGGGATGGGTTAACTATGCAGGAGTAAATTTCACTGTAACATGTATGTGCAAATGTATATGTGAACAATATTGTGTGTTAATAGGCACAGGTGTGGCCACACACAACGAAACCTGGAAAATGATGCCATGTGATTTTTTTAAAATTACTTTTCTTTGCATTTGGCAATGTAGCACCTAACTATGATTAGTTTCATGTGTCGTCCCAGACAGGAAAAGCTGAGAACATCAGTCCCTTTTAACCCCCACTGACAGAAACCTTCCCTCTCTCCACCTCTGACACACCTACCTAAAATCCTATAGTGTTTGTTACTGTGTGACATAAGCAGCTCAGAGTCACGTGTGCAAAGCAGCAAGTTCTGCAAAATTTCCTAAGAAAACAGAAGCTGATCACTGCCACTTGATTGACATTAAGATATTTTTACATTGGCACAGATTTCTTAAAATGTCTTGCTGGGAGAAGTTTTAGTCCCTGTTGCCTTTAGAAGACAAATAAAGTTCAGTATGTAATGTTGCAATGTGTTGTTTCACATGAACACACGAATCTGAAATGATCTATCTAGCACAATAATCTTTATCATTTTGCATCACTTGTGTTAAAGCTTTACTCACTCACTAGGTTGCTTGAGCAATAAATTTAACTCACCAGTATTGTCCCTGCACTCCAAAATATCTCAAATATAATCCTTTTAGTAATATTTGAGATATTTTGTAGTGCAGGGACAATAATGACTTATTTGGTATTTTCATTACATTAGTGAAAACACACTCCTGTTCATGTTGGGTTGAGCTTCAATGACCATTTTTACCTTTAACCTTTCTGTTGATCCAAATCTCACATTGCACATCACGCGGTTTAGAAATTTGTTCTTTTATTTACAGTCTTGTTCACTGCTTGTATAAAGTTTTAAATGCTGGTGATGGAATCATTTATTCACCAACAACAGACTTTTTTACAAACCAGGCAGCTGAGCATTATTAACCTACCTCCATCATTAAAATATTCACCCGGCACATTTATTGTGACATGACATATGCAATACTCAGACACTGTAAACACACCCAACCAGCCTTTCTTCAATGTGACAATGCTCTCAAACATCAGGACTTTTATTTTGTGGGAAAAGTTTTAAACCTATTTTCCATTCTGAGGAACGTTGACACTGATTACCACCCTGGGGTGTAATACTGTTCCTTTTCTGTTCCAAAAGTCTTTTGTTTGTGTTTTTAATTTAAGTTAATAATCGAAGAATCACAGCTTAATACAATAGCAAGTTTCAATACAGCTGGTCTAATAGTCTCTGGTATTTATCTGTGAAATACTGTGAAGAACTCAGTTGATCATTACGTTTGGTCACATGCCTGTATTTGCTTCATGTGTAGGAAAAAGATCTGGCAATTGGTTTCCGTTTAGCCAGGTTTTTGGGCACCACTGTGTCCAGCAGCCTCCTCACTAGATCCAGCCGCCCTGACTGGATCAGAGCCTTGGAAAGCTCCGTGACCTCTGCTGTGTGAGTCCTGTAAAGGCGCCTCAGCTCTGCCTTCACCAGGTCTGTCAGGGTACGTTTTCTCCGCCCTTTGCACCCACATCCCCAGCTAGGTGATGGTGGGGTCGAAGTCGGGGCCTCCATGAATGAACAAAGCCAGAAGGGCCTGTAGGAGGCAGCGCAGAGCTGCGGTGTCTTGGCTCCCCGGCCTTTCCAGTTCCATGGCCTGTTTGAAGACCTACTTAAATATGAAGTTATAACCATGAGCACAGTAACCTGTCAGAAGATGATTTGGAAAGTTTAATGGCTTTATAGTAGAAGATTTCTAAAACTTATCTTAGAACTACAACTAACTACTACTATCACTACTACTAATCTTTCGGCTTTTTCCATCAGGGGTCGCCACAGCGAATCATCCGTTTCCACTTCACTCTATCCTGGGCATCTTCCTCTCTGACACCAGCTAACCTCATGTCCTCTGTTGGAACATCCATATATCTCCTCTTTGGTCGTCCTCTCGCCCTCTTGCCTGGCAGCTCCATCTTCAACGTCCTTCTACCAATATAATCACTATCCCTCTTCTGCACATGTCCAAACCATCTCAATCTGGCCTCTCTGACTTTGTTGCTAACACAGGCAACGTGTGCTGTCCCTCTGATGAACTCGTTCCTTATTCTATCCAACTTTGTCACTCCTAAGGAGAACCTCAACATCTTCATCTCTGCTGCTTCCATCTCTGCCTCTTGTCTCTTTCTCACTGCTACTGTCTCTAACCCATAGAGCAGAGCTGGTCTCACCACTGTCCTGTACACCTTTCCTTTGAGTCTTGCTGACACTCTTCTGTCACACAACACTCCTGACACTTTCCTCCACCCATTCCAACCCGCCTGCACTCGCCTCTTCACCTCTTTTCCACACTCCTCATCACACTGAACTGATGACCCCAAGTACAAACCCTGGCACCTTCTTCACCTCAGCCCCCTGTAACCTCACGCTTCTACCTGAATCCCTCTCGTTTACACACATGTATTCTGTCCTGCTACGACTGACTTTCATGCCTCTTCTTTCCAGAGCAAACCTCCACCTCTCCAGCTGTTCCTCCACCTGCTCTCAACTCTCACTGCAAATCACAATGTCATCTGCAAATATCATTGTCCAGGGAGATTTCTGTCTGACCTCGTCTGTCAACCTGTCCATCAGCATAGCAAACAAGAAGGGACTCAAAGCCGATCCTTGGTGTAGTCCCACCTCCACCTTGAACTCCTCTGTCTGACCTCGGCACATCTCACCACCGTCATGCTTCTCTCATACATGTCCTGAACTACTCTGACGTACTTCTCTGCCACTCCCGACAACCTCATACAGTACCACAGCTCCTCCCTCGGCACCCTGTCATATGCCTTCTCTAAATCCACAAAGACACAATGCAGCTCCTTCTGACCATCTCTGTACTTTTCCATCAACAATCTCAAAGCAAAATGGCATCAGTGGTGCTCTTACGGGGCATGAAACCATACTGCTGCTCACAAATCTCCACCTCCTTCCTAAGCCTGGCTTCCACTACTCTTTCCCACAGCTTCATTGTGCGGCTCATAAGCTTTATCCCTCTATAGTTGCTGCAGTTCTGCATGTCGCCCTTCTTCTTAAAGATCAGCACCAGAACGCTTCTCCTCCATCTTCTCACTCTCTAAAATCCTGTTAAACAGACTGGTTAGAAACTCCACTGCTGTCTCTCCTAGACACTTCCACACCTCCACAGGTATGTCATCAGGACCAACAGCCTTTCCGCTCTTCATCCTTTTCAGAGCCTTCCTCACCTCATCCTTTCTAATCTCTGCTATTTCCTGCTCCACAACATCCACATCTTCCTCCCTTCTTTTCCTGTCATTTTCCTCATTCATCAGCTCCTCAAAATACTCCTTCCATCTTCTCTGCACACTCTCCTGGCTTGTTAGCACCTTTCCATCTCTGTCTTTAATCACCCTTATCTGTTGCACATCTTTTCCATCTCTATCTCTCTGTCTGGCTATCCTGTACAAGTCCTTCTCTCCTTCCTTCGTGTCTAACCTGTCATACAGCTCATCATAAGCTTTCTGTTTGGTCTTTGCCACCTCCCTCTTCACTCTGTGCTGCACTTCCTTGTACTCCTGTCTACTTTCCTCAGTCCTTTCTACATCCCACTTCCTTTTAGCTAACTTCTTCCTCTGGATGCAGTCCTGTACTTCTTCATTCCACCACCAAGTGTCTTTATCATCTTTCCTCTTTCCAGATGACACACCAAGCACCTTCCTACCTGTTTCCCTGATTAGCTCTGCTGTAGTTTCCCAATCATCTGGAAGCTGACCACCCAAAGCCTGTCTCAACTTCTGCCTGAATTCCTCACAAGTTTCTTCATTCTTTAGCTTCCACCACTTGGTCTTCTTTTCTGTCTTTCCTCTCTTCTTCTTCCTGACCACCAGAGTCATCTTACACACCACCATGCGGTGCTGTCTGGCTACACTCTCTCCTACCACCACTTTACAGTCACTAACCTCTCTCAAATGACCTCGTCTACATAGGATGTAGTCCACCTGTGTACTCCTACCTCCACTCTTGTAAGTCACTCTGTGTTACTCTCTCTTCTGAAAGTAAGTGTTGACTACAGCCATTTCCATCCTCTTAGCAAAGTCCACAACCATCTGTCCTTCTGGATTCCTTTCCTTTACACCAAACCTGCCCATCACCTCCTCATCACCTCTGTTCCCCTCACCAACATGCCCATTGAAGTCTGCTCCAACAACTATTCTCTCTCCTCTGGGGATACTCTCTACAACCTCATCACACTCATTCCAGAATCTCTCCTTCTCTTCTAACTCACAGCCAACTTGTGGAGCATACCCACTGACTATGTTCACCTTCAACCCTTCGATTTCTAGCTTTAGGCTCATCACCCTGTCTGAGACTCTTTTTACCTCTAGAACATTGTTCACAAACTCCCCCTTCAGGATCACTCCAACCCCGTTTCTCTTCCCATCCACACCATGGTAGAACAGTTTGTATCCTCCTCCAATACTACATGCTTTGCTGCCCTTCCACCTCGTCTCCTGCACACACAGTACATCTACCTTCCTTCTCTCCATCATGTCTGCCAGCTCTCTACCTTTCCCTGTCATTGTGCCGTTAAGAGTCCCTACTCTCAGATCTAAGCTCCTGCCTTTCCTCTTTTCTTTCTTTCCACGAACCCTTCTGCGTCCTCTCCTTCTTCGACCAACAGTAGTCCAATTTCCACCGGCACCCTGTAGGTTAACATTACCCGTCGTTGTTAACCCGGGCCTCGACCGATCCGGTATGAAAGTGCTGTGGATGACTCGCATGGTTGTACTTGGCAAGTTTTACACCGGATGCCCTTCCTGACGCAACCCTCTCTATTTATCCAAGCTTGGGACCAGCACAGAAGTCACTGGCTTGCAACCCCTGTGGCTAGATTAGAACTGCAACTAACTAATTATTAAATTCATTATCAACAAATGTGCAACATATTTTCATACCTGTCATCTGAAAACAAGGTGACGTATTCAAATGTCCTGCTAAGCAGCATTGCAAAACAAACAAGAAAATACAATCTTTTTCATATTTCATTTTATCGTTTTTAACCCCTTTAAAACAGGGAGGAGCATTGGAGCAGCAGTGATAGTAACAAAGCCCATAAACATGAGTCTGTCTTCAACAAAAACTTAGTAACCAGCTCTCAACCACCCATTAACAGAAAAAAGGGGGAGAAGCCTCAGAAAGAGTGATAGTGGAGGAAATCCTTCTGTCAGGACAGGCAGAGACATGCAAAATACTGCATTCCTACTGTCGCCTCAGAAAACGATGGAATAACTTAATTTTTGGATGAATGGGTCTTATACTGAGAAAACACAAATAAACTATGCTGCTGAACCGGAAACTGTGGGTAACATCACATATTTCAAATAGCACATCTATTCTGCTCCCTCAAGAGGGATGGGTTAACTATGCAGGAGTAAATTTCACTGTAACATGTATGTGCAAATGTATATGTGAACAATGTGACTAAAATAGAGGTTTTTCGTATTGTGTGTTAATAGGCACAGGTGTGGCCACACACAACGAAACCTGGAAAATGATTTTCTTTGCATTTGGCACCTAACTATGATTAGTTTCACGTGTCATCCCAGACAGGACAAGCTGAGAGAATCAGTCCCTTTAACCCCCACTGACAGAAACCTTCCCTCTCTCCACCTCACCCAACCCACAAATATGAGCCCTTGAGTTTTTGTTACTGTGTGACATAAGCAGCCAGAGTCACGTGTGCAAAGCAGCAAGTTCTGCAAAATTTCCTAAGAAAACAGAAGCTGATCACTGCAACTTGATTGACATTAAGATATTTTTACATTGGCACAGATTTTTTAAAATGTCTTGCTGGGAGAAGTTTTAGTCCCTGTTGCCTTTAGAAGACAAATAAAGTTCAGTATGTAATGTTGCAATGTGTTGTTTCACATGAACACACGAATCTGAAATTATCTATCTAGCACAATAATCTTTATCATTTTGCATCATTTGTGTTAAGCTTTACTAACTCACTAGGTTGCTTGAGCAATACATTTAACTCACCAGTATTGTCCCTGCACTCCAAAATATCTCAAATATAATCCTTTTAGTAATATTTGAGATATTTTGTAGTGCAGGGACAATAATGACTTATTTGGTATTTTCATTACATTAGTGAAAACACACTCATGTTCATTTTGGGTTGAGCTTCAATGACCATTTTTACCTTTAACCTTTCTGTTGATCCAAATCTCACATTGCACATCACGCGGTTTAGAAATTTGTTCTTTTATTTACAGTCTTGTTCACTGCTTGTATAAAATTTTAAATGCTGATGATGGAATCATTTATTCACCAACAACAGACTTTTTTACAAACCAGGCAGCTGAGCATCATTAACCTACCTCCATCTGCTGGTCGAGAGTAGCACAGCATTAAAATATTCACCCCAGCACATTTATTGCGACATGACATATGCAATACTCAGACACTGTAAACACACACAACCATCTGGACTTTTATTTTGTGGGAAAAGTTTTAAACTTATTTTCCATTCTGAGGAACGTTGACACTGATTACCACCCTGGGGTGTAATACTGTTGCTTTTCTGTTCCAAAACTCTTTTTTTGTGTTTTTAATTTCAGTTAATAATTGAGGAATCACAGCTTTAAATAATAGCTAGATTCAGTACAGCTGTTCTAATAGTCTCTGGTATTTATCTGTGAAATACTGTGAAGAACTCAGCTGATCACTACGTTTGGTCACATGCCTGTATTTGCTTCATGTGTAGGAAAAAGATCTGGCAATCGGTTTCCGTTTAGCCAGGTTTTTGGGCACCACTGTGTCCAGCAGCCTCCTCACTAGATCCAGCCGCCCTGACTGGATCAGAGCCTTGGAAAGCTCTGTGACCTCTGCTGTGTGAGTCCGGTAAAGGCGCCTCAGCTCGGCCTTCACCAGCTCTGTCGGGTACGTTGCCTCCGCCCTTTGCACCCACATCTCCAGCTGGGTGATGGCGGAGTTGAGGTCGGGGCCTCCGTGCATGAACAAAGCCAGAAGGGCCTGTAGGAGGCAGCGCAGAGCTGCGGTGTCTTGGCTCCCCGGCCTTTCCAGCTCCATGGCCTGTTTGAAGCACTCTGCAGCGTTCTGTTCCTCACCCTTCAGCAGGAGGCAGCAACCTCTGAGCACGTGGACGTCCTGCAAGGTGTCGCCCATCTCGAACTGCAGGGCCTGGGACAAACTCACCAGTGCGTTGTTTACAGCGTCCTCGTCCACCATGATGCTCTCCCGGACTGCGTCTACCCCCATGTAGTAGTACATCTAAAGGAGAACATGTGAACCTGAAGACTGTCTGCTGTATTAAAACAATTCATATTGCTCTTTAGTAGCCCGTGACTTTACCTGTGCCATCTCCAGGTGAGTTCTCAGACACGGACGCACAGCGAGCACCTTGTCCAGATCTTTTCTGGCCTCAGTCAGCTGCTGCCGGTCTGGGATGCTCCCTTGGCCCTGTTTTGCCTTTTCCAGATCCCTTATGTAGAGCATCATATTGATCTAAAAGAAAATATTCATATTTCATCTCACCAAACGTGATCATGTTGTTATTTAATGAAGTTGTCTGACGTATTAATCTGTGTCATTTATACAGAAAATAGCCTGTATTAAAATTGTACCCAGTAATGAAATCTATCCAGCAAGTACAAGACAGTGGTGATACCAGCTCTGCTCTATGGGTTAGAGACAGTACCAGTGAGAAAGAGACAAGAGGCAGAGATGGAAGCAGCAGAGATGAAGATGTTGAGGTTCTCCTCAGGAGTGACAAGGTTGGATAGAATAAGGAACGAGCTCATCAGAGGGACGGTGCACGTTGTCTGTGTAAGTAACAAAGTCAGAGAGGCCAGACTGAGATGGTTTGGGCATGTGCAGAGGAGGGACAGTGAATATATTGGTAGAAGGATGTTGGAGATGGAGCTGCCAGGCAAGAGGGCGACAGGACGACCAAGGAGGAGATATATGGATGTTCTAACAGAGGACATGAGGTTAGCTGGTGTCAGAGTGGAAGATGCCCAGGATAGAGTAAAGTGGAAAAGCATGATTCGCTGTGGCGAACCCTGATGGGAAAAGCTGAAAGAGTAGTAATGGAATCTGTCCAGCATTACAGGCATTTCACCCGGTGTTGACTGGGTTTTTGGCACTGACGTGATGAACTTCCGTACCTTAGCGCGGGTGCAGTAGGCCTGCCAGTTCAGCTCGGGATCTGGCAGCACATTCAGGGCCATGTTGCAGATCCCTGTGGCCATCTCATGTTTGCCCATCAGAAAGAAGACCTTAGCCAGAAGGTTCAGGATGAAGGCATCATCACTGGCCAAGTTTATAGCCTGCAGACACAGATGTTATCGTGGAGCACAGGAAGGAAACAGGATGTTTGGCACAAATACATGATGCAACAAATGCCGTGATGAAGAAGCGACACCTTTATCTGATGACAAAGTGAAAGAACTTTGAGATTTTAACACCATCTACAAACACCTGATACATTAGCACTGCATTTGGTTTAAAAGTTTAATTTACTATTAAATAACAATTGTACTGAATGTTCATTTTAAAAAGTTTTAACCTTTTAAGTTTAAGCAGATGCAACTGTCTGTCAGGATCATGGACTTTTGTTTGATTTTCATTTTCACTTCCTGTGGTGGACTTTTATTTTGTACTTCCTTTCTGTTCTTTTCACTTTCCTCGTTTGTCCTTGACCTGATTTCACCTGATTTTCAGCTCATTTGCTCCCAGTCGCCCCCTCAGTTCATTGATAGTTTGTCCCTTACCATGGCTCCCATGCATGTCCCCCTGCTTGTCTTTGTTTGTCCCAGGTCTCGTTTGCTGCCTTTGGTCTGAGGTTGGGTCTTTCATTTACATCCATTAGTTTTTCCTTGTTCTGTGGTTAGTTTTCGACCTCCTGTTTGTCTTTGTTCGTTTACTTCTTTCCTTCGCTTCTTTTCTGTCACACCTGTCAGTCTGTTTTCTGTCACAGGTTTTAGGTTCAGGACTCGATTTGGTTCTTCGTTTGTTCCGGTCAGTTTGTCTCTGTTTCGACACTAGGCTGTTATCTGCTGGTTTCTGTTCAGATACTTTGCTTAGAGTTTGTTTGCTTGTGCTTCCCTTTTGGTTCTTTATTAATTTTTTGATTAGAGAAATTACCTTTTGCTTTGTTATTATTTTATGTACTTAGTTTTCCCATTATTCCTATTTTACCTGATCGGTCTGGTTTGTTAACAGTTCGTTTGTTCGTTCATTTCCTGTCCCACTTTTGGAGTAAGTTTTTGTTCATTTTCGTTCTTTTAATAAATCCTTATTGTTTCAAACACGCTTTTGTCGTCAGCGCCCTTGGTCCTTATTCTTAATACCACCCCCCTTAAATAGCCTGGTCAGCACCAAAGATTCAATGTCAAGTCAGAAACGGCTTTTATAAATGGATCCATGGGATACTACAACCAGAGCATTTTATTGCTGTTTTGATATCAAGCTTATTTTGGTCACAGACGGTATAAATCTGCTATGGAACTGTTGCTATTGGCAACCCCCTAGTAACCCCTAGCAACAGGATGTTCAGCTGAAACCAGCTACAAGTGGAGAACAGTGAAAGGTGTTTTTTTTTATTTTAAGACTTCTGATGGTCTTTTTAAAATACTTCAAACATGCTATTATCCTTTGCTTTATATTTATTTAAGAGATGTAAGAAGATGTGGTGTTGACCTACAGTTCCATAGCAGGAAAGAGGATCAGAGGCTGAGTAGCCACAGTCATGTATGGACATGGGCACAGTGGTGAACTCGTCCTTCCTCTCCAACATGATGCCGACGTAGCACCAGGAAAGAGCTGAAACCAGAAATTTTGATTTATCTAACAGAAATCCATCAGTAGACAAACAATCATGGTCTGGGGACAGTAACAGTACAAATATTGGACTACAGAGATTTATCTTGGTGGTACAGCATAATGGAAAATAATAACTGAAGAGTAAAGGAATAGGGGAACTAGAAAAGGGAAGCACAAACAAACTCTGCTACATTTTATAGTATTATTTTTTGATGGATAGTGTCAAATTAGACTTGTGAATAAAAATGTGTGACATTCCGATAAAATTATACATATATTCTCCAGCAGTTTATACAATAGAAGTTAAAATTAGCAGTAAGCAAATATCGTATTAATCTAAGCTGCCAACAAGTTCATGCATCAATACTGTGTTAAACAAAAACTGAAACATCAGCAGGAGTCACTCTGCATTAGTTCTTATTCTGATAATCTACCTTTACTTAAATATGTTTTTAATTGGGGAAAATACTTGTAATGGAGGATTTAAAACTGCATTTAAAAAAAGAGAAGATATAAATGTGGAAACAGTGTTTACCTTTGTGTTGTAATTTCTCAGAATTGAGTGTTTCTTTGAGAAGCTTCAGTCCCTTGTTGTAATGAGGGAGTCTGGAATATTCAGATTCCTCTTTGGTCTTCACTATGTCATCCAACCTGCAGAGAGACAATAACTAAAAGTAACTTAAAGAACATAAAGTATGAACTGATGTGGTTTGTATTAGTCCAAACCCACTAATATCAGTTTGGTACCTGACATAGATGATTGCCATTTTAAAATACCAGCTTCGCTTTTCCTCTTTTGGAATCTGAAAAACATGATCAGCAATTTTAGCACTTCTTATAATTTTATCTATTATCAGCTTTCACCTGTTGTGAAATGTACTTATGAAAATGTGTTTTATAGGACAATTTGTTTTTATTCACGTTGCTGAAAAGCAAGTTTCATAAACTGAAATTCTAACTTAAGTGAAGATGTAATATTAGTAAAACTGCTCGGTTGAGACACTAACCTACAACCAGGACCAGGCTGGAAGGTTACGTGTCACACACTGATGCATGACCTCATCATATAACCAGTTTCCTCCTCCTTACATTTACATTCTGCATTAACCCTAACCTGGTTTAATTCAGACGTTTGCAGCTTTTCCCTGAACGTTCCAATGACTGCGTGTTTCCCCTCTCACCAGTTGTCCGCCGTAGTCCAGGGCTTTGTTGTACAGCGTCATCGCCGCCATCAGCCTCTCTCTCAGGTCATCCTCGTTGTGCAGCTCCACATCATGCGGGTACACGTAGGCCTGCTCAGCCAGACAACGTGCAGCCAGCAGCCGGGTCTCATCCTGACTGGCCTTTCCAGCATCTAAACCCATGAGGCTGGACACTTTCTCCACACACTCCCCCGCATCCAGCTCTCTCCCAAGCTTGTCATACACGTAGCCCAGGTTTGCCCAGGCGTTTAGGTTCCCGGGGTCTTCTTTGCAAATGCTCCTGGAAACAAACAAAAGACACAGACTTAAAGTAAGTTTCTTGTTTTGAGCAACATATACGATAATATACTCAGCAGCGTGGCTTTGTGGATGATACTGACAATGATAGTGATTATGGGATGTCATTCACAGTAACAGTTCAATGCTCTGACTTTCACCTCAGTAGGCCGACGTTTGTAGAGAAAACCTGGTAAACACATTCATGTCCACGTCAGGATGAACTCTGACAATGTTGATAATCGACTTTTCATCTATAGTCCTCATCACATAAAAATTCTGAATCTTTTCCTCTTAATTTATGATAAAATACTTGCAAACTAATGACATTTCCATCTGTCTCAGCTATATTTCTGTGTTTTTCACTGAATGTTACAAGATTATAAAACATACCTGATAAATTAGTGCGTTAAAATTGATACTATGATCCTGTTAGTTCCTCAGATAACTGAGTGTTTCGATTTGTATTTGTATTAACTGGCATCTTAGGTCATTATTTTTACTGACCACAGCAATTAGGATATTTGTTTGAAACAGGAAATGTGATGCATGGTTTAGTTACTGCAGAAGAATATATATTTACTGTAGATAATATAAAGCAATAAAATAAAAAAACATAAGTCCTAAGAAGTATAACACAAGGAATAACACATGTATGTACAGAGGGTAATTAAGTTGTAACAACTGACCTACAAACATTGACTTGATGAGAAACCGACTTTAGTAATAAGTATATTGTCTGCACACAGTTTACAAAGTGAAAGCATGTGAAAGAGACAGACTTCAGCCCGTCTGCTGCTTCACTTCAAACACTTCTGCCAAATACAACTTGCTGGCTCTTCCATGTGAATCATGCACTGACGCTGTCCTACATTTAATTCTATAAAACAAAGATAACAGGGCGTTGTCACCTAAATATTTCCTCGGCCGCATCCAGTTTTTCCAGGTGAAAGGCCAGCAGACCCAGAAGATTTCGCACAGCGTACTGAAGGTATCCACCTTCAGCCTCCAGCTCTCCTCGCAAGCTCTCCTGCTTTAGATAAGTGTCCCTGTGCCGCAGCTTCATGGGTCCAGCTGCATCGCAGTTCAGGTTGAGCTCCAGATGGAAGTGACCGGGGATGAAGTCCATGTCCTCTATGAGGGACTCGATGTCCTCTGTGCTGTCTGCCTCCATCGCCTCCTTCTCCTCCTTTCTTCAAATCAAAGTAAGCGTCAAAGGAAAGGCCCTGCTGAAGCCTGGGATTCAGTCGACAGTTACAAAATTCACCAACCCACGCGTCACCTAGGAGCATTCAGGTTGAACAGGTTGGGTTTGGGAGGGACGAGGGAGTGGAACAGTCTAACAGGCAGATAGTGTATAACTATAGATAAGGTCCCTCTTTTGTTTTTAACTATAATATGCTCGGTATGTTTAAAACAAATAAAAAAATAATCATTAGTCTTCAAAAAAGGAGTCTTTATAATCTCTAGTCTTTATAAGTCTTATTTTAACAGATTTGTTAAATGTGGCATTAAAAAGAGACAGCTACCAAAGTGACATGATATTAAAGTATGTGTTAAGTCTTAAAAAAGATGTTCTGAAGCTGAAGCCCACAAAAGACCCCCCCCAACACACACACACACACACAAACACACACACACACTTCCTGTCTGCCTCGGTCTGTGTGACCTGCTTCCAACACAAGAATGTGAACCATCAGGCTTGGTGGGACTGGGGAAACAATTAAAGGAATCCGCAATATACTTAATGTTATACTTTCAAACAAACTCATAATTTAGACATAACAAGAACAAGATAAATGTGAAGAAAAACACAGCACTGCGATGAGCTGACGACAGAAAACCTTTTCAACAAAGGCAAAAATTGACCGTGAAGTCACAATGCTACTAGATAAACATACGATAAGCGCAATCTTTAAATGCAAACAGCCAACCCGGATGAAGGTGGAACAAAAAAAACATCTGCAAAGTCAACTAGCAACAGTTCAGGTAAAGGGGATGAGGGTGATACAGTGTGATGATGGTTTATTGAAAAAGTCCTATTTTCGGGGCATACAGAGCAAATGTAAACATAGCACATGAGATACTTAAAATCCTTAATTCTTCAGTGTCCTGCTGATGGATGTGACTAATGCAATCCACAAAGGAAATGAGTAATCACTCACATGTGCTAGAAATTAAAACCATTGTCACTTTGTTAGTTGTAATGACTGTGGCATTCAAAAACTGCAGTTTGATTGACATGTGACAAGCGCATTTCCTCTTAGTATTTCCTCCTTTTGTGTACAGTAGCTTCAAAAATATAACAGAGCATATGAAGCATTTTACTGTAAGTGTGAGGGAACCCAGGCCTCCATGTTATCGGACGCATGCCGATGAACGTCTTTGAGATGTTGTGGCGTATGTTTCTTAACCTCTGTTGTCAAAAATGTGTCATATGTTTGGAGTCAGGACTAGACTTCTCATTAAGAAAAAAGTTATTTTGTGTATGTATATTTACTGTATGTATGGCGCCTCCTGACTAATGCAGGAATTCCAGATGTGTGCACTGCATGAGCTAATGTGAAAGTAATGTGCAAGTATCTTAGTCATGCTGCACTGAAATATCTGCTCACCGAGTATTTAGGGTATATACAGTAATAGGCCTGTAAACTGTAGAATTATGGCCCAACGTGGGAGATAAGAGAAGCCTGCAGTGCTGGGAGCAGGGAACAACCGAGTGTTCAGGGCTCTCAGAGGAATGAGAATAGTCTAACTCTCAACATGCAGGTTTTTTTATGTGGGTACAAAGTGAATCGCCTACTGCAAACTCGTGCAGGCGAGAACACGTAAACCCACACACACACACACGCCTCGGTCCGGTTCAGGTTTGCTGAACCACCCATGCTGCCTCTGAAGCTCCTCGATGGAGTTACCACGCGTTACAGTCCATAAAGTGTGTTTAGCGCTGTACGCCTGTCTCCATGTGGCTAGTGTGTGTTTTTTTTTTCCATTAATAGCATGTGGGTGTGCTGAAATCTGAAAATGTTCTCCCCTCGACAACCGTTGCCATGGTGGTCATCATGGATACCAGGATGATTGCATGGTAACATACTGATTACAGATTCCTGTGTCTGTGAACCATTAAAGCCAAAGACACAATTTGTGCAATTTTGTGCATCACTTTTGCTCATAAAGGCTCCAATTTAGACGATAGATTTTACTTTCAAGCAGCCAAGAGACATAACAAACGGTATCATGGGCAAGATGCTGACCCCTAAAAACGCCTTAGGCCTTGACAGTGCCCCCGTGTAGACTGGGATTACGATGTGCACATACTGATAAAGGCTCTTGGCTTTTAAAATAACCCCATTTTAACCCGCTTAATCCTTTTGATTCCTGTCGTACATTTCTGGCTTTTAGCTAATCTCACTTTCCAGTAGAACTATTTTAAGGTACACATATTGTTTAATAGAAGTGATTATTTGTGAACAGCATTTAAACAATTAAGCAAGTTCCATCTCTGCAGAGGCATGAGCATAACTGGGAAATCTGGAGCCCACTGTGAGATGTGACGATGAATACAAAGAAGTGAGGGACCACAGGAAAGCCTCTTTATCCCCTCCAATCCCCGTCCACTGAGCGGAGCTCTCTTCAGTCATTAAAATCCTTTCATAAATATTCTCTGTCAGTCCGTAACTCCGGCTGACAGCATTGTTAAGTACAGTGGCATTTCACAATTCACGTTTCCTGCATGTTCCCCACCGTAACTGCAAGAAAGGAACAGCGGCTTCATCCTCATGCAGGGCGACAGATTGAATCCACTTCAGACCCTGAATCCTGCTTTTAAACAGTTTTTCTTTCCCCGTTTTAGCCATTTCATTCCCCTGAGACAATTAGCGTCTGAAAACGCCTCTGCCTCTCTGAGCCACTTCATCACTGTTGACTGCGACTGTATTTCCGTTCTCAGTCAGCTTCTCTCAGGCATCCTGAGTGAGTGTTTGCAGTGAAAAGTATCTCTTCAGCTCCCCAGAGACCTTCTCTGACTGCAAATTACACCGCTGAATGTCTCTTTGTCGTGTCTGTGTGTAACGGGCATATACGGCAAGTGTGCACCACTTTCAGGAAATTGTGGCGTGGCAGATTCACCAAAAATGATGACTAATGGTTTCCTTTGATGATATGAGCTTCATATCTGTTTCACATTAAGGGCTGTGATTAAAAAAGTAGAAACCTAAACTCCTTGGTATTTCTTTGTTGATGTAAACCAGAAAAACGCTAAAGTGTATGTAAGACTTTTTTCCAGCCATAAGGAAAATGTCAGGGGGAAAATATGTCCACTATAAAACATATTGAATTTTCTAACTGACCATTTAATCTCCGCTAACCACCGGCAAGAAGGTTCAGAGGCTTCAGGCTGATGTGTGATTGCCTGTAGTTCTCCAGGCCCCCAAAGGAAAAAAATCTGCATGGACCGAGTGTGAGAAGCTGGAAGAATTGACATTAATCTTCAGTAACGCCCGTCATTATACTTTACACTGATTGCTCTTCATTTACCCGCAAAACACCCATAAACAGCTTCTGGGTGAAATGATTAGAAATCCAACGAACATATGCAGGAACTTCAATGTTATTTAAGACCACTGCTGGTTTTCTATAAAGGCTAATACTTTAAAGTGTCATGTTATATGCAGCTGCAAAAAGCATTTGGAATGAAAAACAGCTGAAACTGACTCATTAGAAGGTTTTATTGCTGGCATGATTAAGCTTTACCTAATCTGTTTAGACTACCGAATAAATTTAGCATGTGCTGTATGCCTTGTATAACAGGGATCATACACAGTAAATTCTGATTAGTTCACCTTACCTGACAAAAGCATCCAAACCGATTGTCTTGAAAAAAACAAGTAGACTGGAATAGGAATTATCTTTCTTACAAAAGCCTGTAAGTGTATTACACTTATAATTGAGTTTACACAATTAAAACAACAGTGTACAGAACTTAAAAATGTACTGAGTGTGGAGGACTGAGAATTATTACGTCAAACAAAGTTGTTTCAAGTTGAATGTACTGTGTGCTGTCAACAACCAACTAACGCGATATTTCCCACAACTGTGAATGTCTGAGTCACAGTCACTTGAACAGCAGTTGATTTTACTTGTTTAAACCATTCAAGCTGGTTACTTGTGTAACTTCAGTATTCCAAACTTCTGTCTTACGTGACTTTGTACTTTAGTCACATCGTCTTCATTCATGCTTTGGTAACGACGCCCCTCCCTGCAAAATTAATGAATGTGCCTTATTGTTATAACGATACTACATTCTTTCACAATATAAAGCTTTTATATTCTACAGTTCTACGGTAGATAGATCCCCACCATCTCAATCATTTTCATCAATCCCACCATTGTACTTCACTAACAAAAAAATAAATTTTACGTGCATCCTCCCTTTGTCCTTAGCAAATGTCAGCAGAAGATTTTCATATAGAACAGGGTTAGGATTACTATTGGATTTGACCGTGTCTTTTGCCGAATAAAGTGGTAACTCTTTTACAGTGCTGGCTTCCTGAGTCTGTCTCTAAGGTCTGGACCTTTACATTGTAAGGTGCCTCGAGATGCCAGGGAACAACGTCTGGTGGTCTCGACGTTGCACCACACAGAAGACACCAAGCTGGAATGAGCTGCCAAACTCTGCGCGCTCAGCAATCACTCTCCCAATATTCAAAAAAACTGCTGAAAACTGAACTGAAAACTGAACTGAACTTAAACAAAAGTTCCTTTCTGCCTTTTCTTACTTATATTTTACTTTGCTTAGATTTTTGCTGCCTTGTTCCTCACTTGTAAGTCGCTGTGGATAAAAGGACTGTTAGGAATGTTAGGAAAAAATGGAAATTCCCTGTTCACGTTCATGAAATTCATTATGTTAAGAGGCACTTTGACATATTTACTGCAGGCCCATGTGATGCATCCAAGACTAGATTACCAACCAAACACTGCACACACACACACACACACACACACACACACACACACACACAATATATATAATATATTGTATTTTTGCTTGTAAAAACAATGTGGACAATGAATTTGTGGCTGTGGTTCTTGTCTTGTGCTTTTATTTGTGCGTCTTCCTTTACGCGCACTTTATCTTGAAAGTCACACAGGAAGTCGTCCGCCTCGATTCGGACGGACTTGACGGTCTGGGCTCCGCTCTCCGGTTCTGCAGCAGCTGCTGGTCGTTGTCATCATGCAGGTGGAATATGCGCAATGTGTCTCGGTGTAGGGATGTCCAAGGAGACGTCAGCCTCCGTCGGTCCACACGCAGGACGCCGGACTGTGGACATCACGCTGGGGGACATTTCCAGCAAATGATCAGCTGTTGTCTGGGGCTTGATCGTCTCGGCGAACTGAGGGTCCAGCTGAAAGTGAAATCCAGTTTCTGGGATTTTATGTCATCAGCTGGAATAAGCACAATCCCAGCTGGAGCCGCATAGGATGCCACAGGAGCCCGAAGGAAGTGACCCCGGCAACAGTCTCCGAGAAGCCGAACGGACGTAAATCTGTGTCCCGTGAGTCGTTGTCCCGGTTCGAACTCACCGGCAACGATGGATGAAGCCGCTGTCGGCGACCCCGTCCCCGATCTGAGAGACATAGAGGTGAAGATTGGCCGGAAGACCCCCGAGGGTTTGCTCAAGTGGATGCGGGAAGAGGCGTCCTCTCTCCGCGGGGACGCCAAGCTGTCCACGGCGCAAGACGCCAGCAAGGAGACGGGGAAGAAGAGCCTGGATGAAAAGATCCGGAAACTGAGGATGGAGATGGTAAGAGTGTGTGTGTGTGTGTGTGTGTGGTGCTGGCTGCTGGTCGCACCACAGTATCGAACCATCACGCTCCACTATAAGCTTATGAATTTGAACCAGATCTGCTCCACTAAATCATTTCTCAGCAGATCCCATCATCGTGACTCCTGCACTGTTGAAAACTATAGAACCCAGAAAAGCCAGTTATAATAATCAATAAAAACAATATGCCCACTGAATAATCTCAACATTAGTGTAATTCACTACTGACATATCCATCTATTTGGGATCGATCACAGATTGTGCATCTGAGTCTTTTTTAAGTAGAAATTAAATATCTGGAGTTTTATTCCATTAACTTGTGGTCACATGTCATTTTATGTTTAGTATAAATTCTTATTAAAGATCTCTGCCATCATAAGGCGAGATGTATTCAGCTGTGAGCACTGGAACTGCCCACGAAATGTCACTGAGGATCTAGAAGAACATGGCCAGTGATGCCAAGTATTTCAAATCTTTCCTGTGGCTTTGTGACGGCGTCCCACTTCAGGACCATGGACTGTAGTTTTCTCCAGCTGTAACGTTTAATTCCTCTCTGCTGGTTTTTTAAAAATGTCTTTACAAATGCTGGTATTTTTGGCATTTCTTTAGTTTCTTGTCACTCATCATCCAAATCCCTCGCCAGTACTGGGCGTATCTGTGATAAGCTGTAAGCAGTAATATCGTCTCCAGGTTTCACAGATGTGACTGCGCAGATTTGTTTGTCTGTGCCATTTACTTCAAAGAGTTACATGCACGAATTATGATAATATCACACATGTCAGCTCAGTCATGATTAAAAACAGGCCTTTCTTGACTAAAGCTGCGTCTAAAGAGTAAGTCAAGCTGCTGCTCTGCACGCCAACAGCTGCCGGCGGCTGTGGTTGCTAGGAAATGCCTGTAGAAATGTGATTTATTTCTGTTGTCAGGTGATCAATGATCCAAACACACTTCTTCGATATTAATTTGTAGTTTTAATCACATTTTTCTTTACAAACTGGAACTTTTGGGGTGATATTTTATATCATCCCTATATAATGCATTATATTTTACATTAAATGGCCACTTTATTAGGTACACCTGTACAATCCAATACAGCAGCTTTTACAATGTCATACTTTCTCAGTTTATAGGGTGAAACTGTCAGAAAGGTGATAAATCACCTGTGTGCTTGTTATTGAGTTCATAGTGGGTGGTGGAGTCATACGCTACTGGAGTGCAATATAAGAAGAGATGGTTGTAATGTTTTGGCCACCTCATTTATTTTAAATGGAGCGGCCGGAGGGTATAAGTGTGCTATGCTTGCAAACTTGTCCAACTAAAGCTGTGTTTTGCATGGACGGGAGATTATTTCCTGTTGAGCTGATTTCTTTCTGTCGTCTTGTTTACATGGATCCCACCCCCCCGAACAGAGGAGGTCTGTAACAATAATATTTCTCCCCCGCTCTACAGTTGTTCTTTCCCCCCTTCTGTGCATCATTTATGTCATACATTCCTGTGGCAGACGCAGGCGTGCACCCAGCCTGTGGTTGTGACACAGAGCACTTGCGTGGCCACAACCGACCTCCCGAGACAAAGCAAGCTGTCTTCTGAGTGAGCTGCTCCAGAACGCACTGGTTGCATCCAAGCATCCAAAACACATGATGGGCTTTGTCACATTAGAGAGAAAAGAAGAAACATTTTAGTCCAGGATTTAGTGACTGGTGGGAATTGAGATGCAGCTGAGAAGCGGGAGTCTGTGTGTATCCAGGCGTCTGTATCCCGTCTTAAAGAGGAGACGGTGCTCTCCCTGCTGTAAGTGAACACTCAGTGTCGTAACATTATCAGCTTTCAGGAATGTGGTCTGTATCCACACTGGAGCTGCAATGATTAGTCAGTCAACTGGCAGAAGAATTTATCTAAAGCGTTTTTATATTTAATGAACAAGTTCATTAATGTAATCACACAGACCTTTCAAAGCAGAATTAGCAAAGGTCTTTGGTTCTACATTGTCCATTGGGAAAGTTTCTTTCTGCAATTCCATAATCAGTATCTTCAGGTTTGGTCCTGCTGGTCACCTCAGACTCGGAAATGTTCTATATATAAAATGATGCACTGGTCCTATCAGCGTAATTGCTAAAGACAATAAGTTTCAGTCTTTGAACAAATCTGGCTGTGTTACCGGCATTGTCAAAGGCTCAGATGAATCCACTCTATAATCGTGTCCGCTCAGTCGTCCTTCAGCATCCATGCTGGTAAAAGTGGACGAACAGCCTCTACTATCACATTACAAATCCATTTTCAACCACAAATGGCACCGTGGGGACAAACAGGTCCTTTTATGAACTCATTATATAAATAAAGCTGTGACTGTGTGCGTTTGCTTCCATTCAGTGACACCGTCTCTCCCTGTTTTGTCAAAATCAGACCAGACGCAGGCCGGTGTTTGGGCTCTAACCTGCCCATCTGCCCATTCATTTCACAGGAAGGGTCTGAGAGTCTTTTCAAATGAGGCTGTTTTCTGGAAAGATTAAGATTTGTAACCTTCAGGCTTTAACGTCTGAGTATGCGTTTGACCAAAAGGTGCAGTTTTGATTCACTATGCATCCAGAGAATTTCTATAAATCTGCTGAGAGCAGAAGAACAGACTGATTTGTTAACAGTCATTAATCAGGTCTGGTGCAAAGGACCTGAGTGTGTGTGTGCGTGTGTGTGTGTGTGTGTGTTTCATTCAGTGCACAACCAGAGGTCCCAGCATTGCACTATAATCACAAATCTACTTAGCGATGTGCAGCAACACATGCAGCGTTTCTGCTGAGTAAAGCTCACATCTACACACTCACGCACTCTCTTAATTTGACTGGGATGAGTTATTTTTTCACACTTTTGCCGAACACTTTGCCGCGCTGATAAGCTCAAAAAAAACACACACTGACATCTGCACACAGACAATATGTTTCAGAGCGAGCTGATGTCGGCTTCATCTTCTCACTTTTTTTCATTTATTTGCCTGAGCTTGTCCACAGTCGTCTGTTACTCCGCTGGCTCGAGCCCCGCAGCACAGTGGTCGTGGGCTGCAGCATCTGTCTGCTGTAAGATCAAGGATGTAGAGCGTGTGTGTGGGCCGTAATGTCACAGCGTCATCGCCACCAGTGAAGTGTTGCTCTGCTTCCCTTCTTTCTCATTTACACTTTTTTTAACAGTTGATCAAAAATCTTCGGACTGTTCTGACCAATCTTGCCTCAAGTGCACTTTTATCCAACGTGCTTTAAAATGTTGCTTCTTATTCACCCACTAACTCACACACACTCACACGCCGGCGGCATCTGCCATGCAAGGTGCTCGCGTCGCCCACCAAGAGCGACTTAAAACCAAACCACTTCCCCTGTAGTTCATTGGACGACTGCTCCACCAACTGAGCCGCAGCTGCCCCTTCATTCAGTAATGTGCACATGAAAATAAAGGGATGCAAAGAAAGATCAAAAAGATCCAACACATTTACAGACTGTATTTTAATAATGGAAAAGCCTTTTATGTTATTGACATCTGGCTTCAGGCTCTGCTGAAATACAGTCTGTGTACTGTGAAGACACTGTCTCAAGTCGTTGGCTCGGTGAAGTTATGATAGAAGACGTTTCACAGCACGATGTGCTGCAGGCGGATAAAAGTTGTTATTAATGATTTTTGTGTTGCAGTTCATCTCTGCGGGAGCGGTTTTAAAGCTTCTGTCGTTTGTATTTGTCTCCAGCTTTCTGATGGAAGACATGCTCTGTACTGATCTAAACAGACATTTCTGGATACAGAGACAGTCATTTAAAACCACAGACGACTGGCAGACTGCCCCACACACACACACACACACACACACACACACACACACTCTCTCTCTCTAATGGGCGTCTGCATAGTGCTGCAGCAGCACTTTCTCCACGATCAGCACCTGTACCTAAAGCTTTTAAATGGAAACACACAGTCCAAGGTGAATATTGTGATATTGCACATTTCATGTCCCACTCTCGTCTCTGTAGCTTTTCCTCGACACTCTCTGTGTCTTCCCTCGTCTGGATAGACTCACGTCAGTGCAAAGTCAGCTTGGAGGGCAGAGCTGAGCTGTGGGGAATCAAAGTCTAGTCGATTTAATCTCTCCCTCCTTCTGGCAGCTGAGCATCTCCTCGCAGATAGTGTCACACTAATTAAATCATCCAAAAGACCTGAGCTCATTTATATGTCCATCCCATTTTTCACATTCGTCTATAACATTCCTCCTTCCTGTCTTAAGTTCATGTTGACTCTGTCCTCCCGTTCGGCGTGATTTTTTTACTCAAGGTCAATAAATGCTGTCTACAGTCTCCTTCGGTGGTCCTATGCAAACACTGATGCATATGCTCTACTCCAAATTATGCATTTCACCTAAATGAACTTCTCAGATGGAGCTTTAGGATTTGTTAATGGCTGCAGTTACCACAGTCACGTTTCATATCACAATGTGTTGCATGTTTTTAAAGTAATAGACAGAGGTGAGAAGGGCAGTATTCACTGAAAGGAGACTTCTATCTACAGTATGTATTCTTACAGTAATCCCATGGGTGGATTACAGCAAAGACCCGTGGGCCAGACTCTCTCAGGTTACTGCTCATTCGTCTTGTTTAAACGAGCTCAGTTAGGTATTGCAGAGATGCAAAATCACTCATAAATTATGAAGGACAGCATGGCTAAAAATAGTCAAAATGATCCACAACTGACACAAATCACCCCGAAATACACTGAAAATTATCCCAGACAATAACAGCCCTAAAATGGAGAATGGAGTTCTCCTGTCTTTGCCCGGGGGCCCGTTTTCTCATCATCCATCGTTATACCCCGAGGATGTGACATGGGAATCTCGTGACACAAGCAGGTGGGGGATAAAGGTGACACGGGGAATAAAAAGCTCGACAAATGATCATTCAACAAGGATGAGTAGATATTTAACATTTTAGAAGTGAATATAGACAGATGAAAAATACTGTCTAGCAAGGACACTCGTCTGCCTTTGAAAGATGGTGCATCTCTGCACAAGGCCCGAGTTTGATGGGAAGGTGAAACGACAGACAGTGACGGGGTGGTGAGAGGGAGCGAGGGAGGCAGGGAGAGTGTGTTTATGTTGCTGCTGAATGAAGGAACATGTGTGTGTCTGGGCCGTCCGCGCTGGCAGTGATTCAGCAGGCTGTTAGGTGGCTGTGTGACATTGGGAAGCTGTTTTTGCCACATGGGAGAGTCTGCGTCATGGATCAGCTGTGCATACAGTCTGTTATCACAACGTATCACCACTGACTGAGCGTGGAAGGTAAATTAGCGAATTCACCAAAGATCACGGTGCTTAGAAATAATGTGCGTGTTGATATTTGTGACTTTGGTGAAGATCAGATCACAGTTTATATAGAAAACAAGACGTTTGCATTCAGGACTGACCCCACACACTTCACAGTAGACACAGATCCGATCAAATTCTGGAAACCTGTTGATGCATAATTTTTCCAAACAACATGAAAAAATTTGGACGTTAAAAATATTTTCCAATTCTAATCAATCAGAATTTAGCAACTGCTGCAGCAGCTTCAGTGTGTGTGTGTGTGTGTGTGTGTGTGTGTGTGGTGTAGCACCGACTCTGCCAGGAGAACCCGAGGTTCCCAGTTCAAATGCGTGATCCACAATTTCCTCTGCTGCAAAACTCAGATTTTTTCAAAAAAAAGTAGAGGAAAGTATCTAATGAAAACGTCAATCTAACTGAAAACCAACTTCAGAGAAACTCCGATCACCCAAGAGTTGCCATCACTCAGTTTATTTTCAGTGCTAAATATTTCCCCCACCACCCCATTATTTATTTATTATGTATATGTTTCTTATTGAATGAATGGATTGTTCAGTCAGTGATGTCTTCAAGTCACCTATTTTCACTGGTTAGTGGTTGAAAAGGAAACAATCTTGTACATTATTTGTGTAATATTTTTCTTTAGATTGGTGCAGAATCCTGCTTAAAAATATATGTGATATGATGTATTTGATACACTTTTAAGTCAAATAATTACAAAACCTTTAAGGTCTTAATTTATTTAATCAAAATGAATTGTGTTGACTTCATAATTGGCATCCAGAGCAAATAAATAACTGCACCACCTGTTCTTTTTTCCTTTTTACCTCAGTTAGTACTTATTTATAAGGTCTTTCCAGGAACCTTCAAAGAAGAATGGAATTTGATATTAATAGATTCATGAAATAAAACGTTTCCACTTTGTTTGATGAAAGGTCTTAAATCCAGTGAAATCATTGCTTTGATGAATATTGTTGCCATACACCCACATAATGCAGGAAAATGAGCTTTCCAGAATCCTATGGATTAGCCAGAAGGTGCTTGGCCTCACGCCTGAGTAGAAAAACTGAAATCTGTTTGGCCACAAAAACTGAGAAGTGATGATTCATGGCGCCTCAGCGCTCAAGGCCACACAGACCTAGGCCCTCGTCCCCTGCTCTCATCCTGAACGTCGTCACAAAGACCCTTCTGACCTCAGTTTGACCTTTTTCACTTTCCTTTGTGCAGTGCGTATGTTTGACTAACTAATCAATGTGGAAATAATTAAAGTAAGAAATTCCTTGAGGAGCACATCAAACAATGCAACATACTGTCGGCCTGAATACAAACCAGATGGTTCTCACAGTTGGAACACAGGATGGCATGTGGACATTTTTATTCTTTACAAACGTATAATATTGAATTCCGATTAACTGCCTACTGTCCATTAGCATGGAGGATGGTGGTTAGGAGGATGTGTAACCGTAGTGACGTCTTAGCATGAAGTAAAATACAGCAATCCCCTCAAAGTACAATAAGTAAAACAGTGAGGTGTGAAAGCAGCCGTGGTTTTACGGGTTCTACATTCCCAGGCCCGGCTCAGCAGCAGAGCGAGCTTCATTAGCACCGTGCTTCCTCAGCGCTGACAACCACGGGGCGGCTTTTACTGCCACCCTCATTAGGCATCCAGTGTCTGCCAACCCAAAGCCTCAAAACCTCAGTTCTGAACCCCACCCGGCCTAGACATCAGCGTGCCAGCACAGTCTCACACACACAGAGCGCCCGGATCGTTCATGTTGCATGTTTCATATACAGTTAATTAGATAACAGGATAAAAACTGTGTGTTTATATTCTGGTTTACGTCTCAGTTTCTCTTGTTAAGATCCGTGTGCTGGTGTAGTTGAGCTCAGTGTGACTTTGGCATCAGCGGATTGACAGATAGCACATAGTCAACAGAGCTGATGCGTTTACTTTCCCGCAACTAAACTCAACGGTTAAAGCTCCGACGTTCTGCCTCATCCCTTCTTCCAACTGTCTTTTCTGCTTACTCCTAATGTTGTGTGTCTCTGTGTGTGCGCACGTTAACTGATGTGTGAGAACATTTCAGGTCATAGTTTAGGTTTTGCAAAGCCTCCGGGCACTTAATGCAAGTCCAAGCACTGTACACACAAGTCACACACAAGCTGTTTCTATATTTCAAGGACTATATATTCTCTGATTCCTCTCAAGATGCTACAGTCTGAACAACCACAGAGCGACGGTTCCTTCTCTGATTGCATCATTTGTTTTGTTTTCTTGTCTAAAGGGGTCAAAATTTTTTTTACGTTAAAAAAGCAAATGTTTTTATTTTAAGAGATTTTATCATTTACATGGTAACCGTGGATCAAAACCTACTGAAGTCAACCTACACAGCGACATGGGGACAGATATTTCCTTCTAAATGCAAGACTTTTAGGCTTGTAAACACACTTTTTTTTCTGTAGATGTAAATACTGATGCAGCAGTAATGGAGGAGTAGCTTGGCAGCTCAGATCAATCAATATGTTTCTCTCCGGTGTTTTAGTGCCATGACGTGGGGTCACGGGGGTCGTCAATAAGTGATGAATGAGAGGTACATAGAGGTCAAATCATGAAGGTCAAAGAGCCACGATTTAGGTGGATTAAGGTCCTTGCATTGCCACTTATCATTAGTAAAAATGCTGTTTTTTTTTACAATCTATAAAAACCCTTTGAATCTATGCAGTTAAAGGCAGAACTTGCATCGTGCTCATGACTGAGAGACACACATAATGATATTAACATCATATTAAATACACAGAGAAAATAAATACTTGAGGTTTGAGAAGCAGAGAGTGGCTACCATCAGGCCAGGCTTTGAACGCTGCAGCTGTATATCACTTCTTGCTCCTGCGCTTCACCCCAGACTACTGCTGATGTCTTCTGGTTAGGAATTTTCCATGACCACGACCGTCTTTTTCCCCTTATTCACCGCTTCGCTTTTTTCAGCCTCCGTCCACACACACAGGTTACATGCAAAGGCTCCGGTAATTGTTGATAAGTCATTGCTTTCTAACTAATATCTATTAGTTCTAGGTGACATCATGTAGAAATAAAGATTTGAGTTTAATTTGCACTATATAGGGGCATTTAGCAGGACTTTAGGGGACTTTTTAAAGCCTTACTTAAGGAAAGTGGGAATTTGTCTTAAGATTCATCTCAAACGTGTCTTACTTTCCACTATCAAATATCCAACAGCCTCGGCTTCACTGTTGGTTTTGGCCATATTTCAGCCTTAACACTTAGTTAACGCAGCCTAATTCGCCACTTAGATCATTCTGCTGTAAATTTTTTTTCTCTTACCAGCTTGTCCCTCTGTCTGTTTGCTTTTATTTCCATTTTTTTCTCTCTACCTTTATCCGACTTGTTTTCACATTGGTTGCAGACCTGCCAACTTCTGTTATATGCTGCTTCCAATTATGGTAATCTGCAAAAGGTTTAATAGCATTATAATGGTGTTTGCAGTCTTGCCTGGAGCCAAAGCTGACCGCTTAAAATAAACAGCTGCAAAGTCCTGGTGGTTTCCCCAGGTTCACTGTGTGTGGATGTCATATATTTATGTATAACTGTCATACTTTTTCTATCCAAAATATCATCCATATCTTCTTTTTTCTGCTTTGTTTTTTTAGGCCCACTTGCGCTCGGTGGACGTGAAGATTTTGCAGCAGTTTCTGGCCGTCCACGAGGGCATAGAAGCGGTGAAATGGCTGCTGGAGGAACGCAGCACCTTAACCAGCCGTTGCAGCAGCCTTACTAGCAGCCAGTACAGCCTGGGAGAAGGGCCTGACACATCCTGGAGAGGCTCCTGGAGCAGCCTGCAGGACCCCAATGACAAGCTGGACAACATCTCCATCGGCAGCTACCTGGACACCCTGGCAGACGACATGGACGAGTATTGCCCCTCCAGCTCGGAGTCGGCCTTCTGCTCCACCACACCCCTGGTTTCAGAGGCGACTGCTGTCGGCAGGACTGTGGGAGGCCCCGGGGCCACAGCAGCTGGGGGAGGGGTGAGGTCTGGTAGTGGAACTGGAACTGGGAACGGAATCCGCGCTGGGGTAAATGAAAACGGAGTCAGCACTGGGAAGGGGGCGAATGTGAAGCATGGAGCAGGAACTGGGGTTACAAGTGCTGTCGCTGGGACTGGGACTGGGAAGGGAGGCACTGGGAATGTGAAACCAGCAGCTCCTGTCAACTCTTCTCAACCGAAGTCTGAGATTCTCAAGCAAGACACTGCCGTCTGGACCAAGCCCGCAGAGCCGAGTAAGGAAAGTCCCATTTCTAAGGACAAAACCCAGAACCAGTCCATTAAGGTTAACACCGTTGTGGAGAAACCAGCCACACAAACGGGCAGCCCAGTCCGCGCCAGCCTCACAGAGAAACTGGGAACGAGCCAGAGCCCAAAGCTGAAACCTTACAAAAACGGAAAGGTCGACATGGAGACTTGCAAAATGAATGGCAAAATGCATCTGGAGTACGATGCACACTGGCGATGGGTGCAGTCACAGGAAGATGTGACTTTTTTGTAAGACGGTTTATAACGGAGGGTCATTTAACAGCGGTGGAACACGGAGGACCAGATCACTGACTATCAGCTGACGTTTGAACTGCTGTGGTGAAATGCACATAGTGACGCTGTCTTTGCTGAAAGACGAAGAATAACACGTGTTAATATATAATTTGTTTCCTCCCGTGACTGCACTAACCTGCTATAAAACATTGATGTCAGTATTGATGTGGATGCACACGACATGACCACATGTAGCCAAAAGAAACGCTACTTCACACCTACTAGGGAAAAACCTGTTTTAAAAATCCCGTGGCAGTTTTTCTCAGGGTCTTTCTTGGCATTCCCTGACGTGATTTGATTTCGCTTCCCTTAGAAAAAAAGCACAGTGAGATCACCTGCCAGAAAGCTGAAACCCAGTTTCTGATTATTAGACATGAACAATGTAAAGACTAATGATATAATTCGACTTTGGTCTGTTTATCCAGAAAAAAATCCCATAAAGTACAATCCTGTCATATTTACCAATTGCTCTGGGACCAGGTTTAGCTACTTCATATATTCCCCATTGGACTTTTCTGTAAGTCCTGTACAAAACTGGTTCATTTAGCAGTTTTGACTCTAATACACTCAAACTGTTGTCCTTACAAACACTCAAACTGTGTTTTTGGATGATTTAAAGACAAAAGAATAGAAAAAAGCCACAAACAGTTTGTTTAGTTCACATTTGGGAACCACTGTTGTAATTGTCACCACTTTCATTTTACAAACACTAAACCGATAGAACAATTTGAGGTGGTAGTACTACTGTGAGACCACGCTCCCCCGTCCATCGCCTCATTAATTTACAATAAAATATATTAAATAAACCCTTATTTTTGGAAAATGCCTGAAAATATATTGTATAGTCCCTTATTTTTTAACAATATGACAAAGAAATATTACCAAAAAGTATAAAGCCTATTTAATACCAGTGAGAGTCTTTCTGTTTAAACACTACCCTCAACAAAGCAGAGAGACACAGAAAACTACGCAAAGAGGTTAAAGTAAAAGTTTTTATTAATGGAAATCAATGTGCCCTCTGTCAGTGTTTGTGTGTTTGTGGCACTACAGAAACCCACTGCAATATTGTCTAGTCACTGAATCACGATTCGGCTTCTCTGTGCATCAGGTCCTAGTTGTGACTGGTTGTAGACAATTCCTGAATATGGCTGAATTCTTCTTTCTTGACAGTTATGATAAACTGTGTTAGTTTTTAAAAGCAGCTGTTGTGCCTGATTATTGTAAACCTTAACGACATATGCCTGTAATTACCCTCTTGAGATGACTGCACTGGTGTTATGATAATCAGAGCTTTATTATTTTTTTCCCACATAGTTTATTGTTTTGGCCTGTGGCCTGCGCTTGTGCGTACGAACGGCCACACCGACGGTCTCTGTTGTGCTCTTGAGTGTCGAGTGGCAAACGCGTGACGCAGGCCGGGTGGACGTTGCATGCTCATTGTGAGACGTGCGTGGAAGACGCAACACCGTCAGAGGCCGAAGGCAATATTGCTCAAAGCCTTTCTGCCGACTAACATAAGCAGCCTGTTCACAACAAATAAAAACTAATAATAATGTCTGTTCTTCAGGAGTTGCCAAGACTACTGACAGGGAGAGAGAGTGTGTGTGTGTGTGCGTGAGAGAGAGAGAGACAGATATCAACCACCTGCCTGAGCACAGCTGGTCTGTCAGGTTTGGATGACAATAGTTCCAAAAGGGTTTTAAGTGTTTTCGGCTTATTCGCGGCAGAGTTACGACGCCTCCCACCCCTCTGCTGTTAATGTGACACATTCGATCAACACAGGCGAACACATTACATAATCAGCACATAACGGTTCATGCTACAATAAAGGGTTTGGCAAGGATCTTTGTAAAAGGCTCAGCTAACCCTTTCTCCCACTTTCGAACACACTTTCAATCTCTAGCCCCTTACCCGAACCCTAACCTTCACAACCGGATTCTAACCCCGACCTTAAAACCCAGTCTGGACCCTGAAAAAGCCTTTTGGAGTTGTGTGGACCACCTCAAATGTCCTCACAGCAATGGCATTGAATCCAAACCCGTCCACACACGGCTGTAAAGACATGCCCACACACGCACTCCGTTCACAGCTCTTCACTTCCAATTCCATCTCTATATTCAGCTACAACAACACGCAGCATTTCCATTTGTTTGAGCTGCGGAAGTGTTTCCTCTCTCTTCATCCTGCCTGTTTTCATCCCGCTTTCCACCACCGTGCTGGTTTGATGGAAATGTTCAGTCCGTGCCAACACACACACACACACACACACACACACACACACACACACACACACACACACAATGCCTTCTCACTGGAGACGGCACCGTGAAGCCAGCGCCACAGAAACAGCCCCAGTCCTACAGACAGAAAGAAATTTTGAAGAAAAACTGGACGTTGGAGCAAATTTTAAACCCCCGTCTTGCCCCCACTAAATCTAAATCAAACATCCAGCCATCTCTGGATGAGTATTTCAGCCATGGGATACGATCTAGCCACAGTATAGACATGAAGTAATCTGAAGCCTGCTTCCCATTTTTAACATATGTCTTGGCTGTAAAGAGGGAGTTTACTGCTAGTTTATGGTTTTCTTTGCAAATTAGAAAAACCATATGGAATAAAACTACATTTTAGTGCAGGGAATCGTCCTGTTAAACACATTAGATCACGCTTTAGTGCATCTTTCTAAAGATATACTGAAGCCCAATAAACTATGCTGGGGTATAGTGATTTTGCAGGGCACATGAACATTGTTTTATTCATTCCCTAGTAGAGATTTATTGATTGCTGACAGTCTGGACCTGTTTGTATTTAAAAGACAAGAAGAAAATTATCTTTGTGAGCTCAAAACTGAAAGAAAAAACAGAAGTAAACTAACCAGCAGACTCGCTCTCTTCTGTTCTGTCCCGTTATGAGATCCAGGATTCGTCAGATGCCCAAGAAGTGATGAGTGTTTGCCTTGGCTTCAGGTGCCAGGCACCCTCCAGCTATTCTGGGCACAAGACAAGCAGCGTGATAACAGACGAGTGGATATCCACATTGTTGCCATGACAATGAGACAGACCAGGCTTCAGCTCTAGGGGCTACATAAAGCGGTGTTCTCTGCAGAGCCGCCGTGATGACAGGTGAGATGAAATGAAAATGAAACTTTTGACGCATTTGAACATCAGTCGGAATATTGACTGTCGAAGTGATGAGACGCTGCTGTGCATGTGTCATGGATTCAGATCATGTTTTTAGAACGCATCCTCCCAGTTTGAGTCGTAACGAACGGCGTTATTTATGGTTCACATCAACTAAGAAAGAAGTTGACGTTTCTGTGACATTAAACATTCTATTATTTGGTTAAATAATTTCGTTAAACTTATTTACTGTACTGACAGCTCTATTATAAGACAACCGTAAAACAATACTATTGTATTTAAATTAGTAAATTTGTTAGTTAGTCGCTGTGCACAAAGACCAGAAAGCTGATTGAATTTGTATTGTATTAGCTACTGTATTATATGCAAATGTAATTAAATCTGTCTGCAGCACAAAGCATTAAATCAGGATCAATTATGTTGGAAATGTGGAAAACGTGTTTTAGAAAAGACATTTTTAGTCACAGCAATGTTAATTTCGTTAAATGTCACCACAGAATGACTCAATAGAAGCTCAATGAATGCAAATAGGTTATGTCCAAAGTTGAGCGGGCCACATCTTTCTTCTCAAAAAATCTTTCTTCTCTTGACTTTTCGAAAGGCTCATGTCCTTTAGATTTTCACTTTAGAAGAATTTCGATTCTCTTGCGCCGAGCATAGCTGCAGTCAACGTTGTACTCATCTGATGTAAGAAATGGAAAGAGTTTTAAGGAAGCGAGTGTCAGAAACAGCCCAAAGTCAACACAAACCAACTGTTTAATGTCTGGTTCAGATCATAATTATGTTTTTATTCTTCAAAATAACACAGTAGGCAATGATTTAAGGGCAGTTTTTTCCCCCCGCTGCATACACAGACTTCATTTGTCATACTCATTTCATTTCCCTTTCTCACTCTCCTTTACGTCTTTGTTCAGTGCGCGGCTCGGTCCCCCCCTCTCCGTTGTCCACCTCAAACGCTGTTGCGAGCCTTTTGCCTGCTGCCTTTTGTTCATTTTTGAGAAGCTATAAACCAGACTTTGTCTCCCTGTAGGCAGAGTAGAGGGATAAACAGGCACACAGCTCGCAGCCAACAGGAAGCTTCCACTGCCGGTGTCCTGCTGTTTGCTTCTGTCCTCCACTGCATACAGACATAGACAAGCACAATTTATCCCGGGGCCGACGTGGGTCTCTAGGTGCCTGACACCTCCCCAAAGCAAGTCATTAGGCATTTCCTTTTCGCCAGCCTTGTTTATCCTGTGTCCCTGGGAATGCGTGCATGCTTTTCGAACCTCAGACTGCTCAAAAGAAATGGAAGAGATTGAAACGCACCCCACTGAGTCCACAAACAACGTCCAAACGTTGAGTAGGCAACAGAAAGCGAACAGCACCGGCACATACAAGCCGTTTGGGCTGACTGCGGCTCAGTGGATCGGTTGAATCTATGTCTTGCTCGAGTGAGTGGAGATGTGTTTATTTCAGTGGTACGATGCATTAATTCATGACGCAACATGTTCAGAGAGTTTGTGTTTTCAGTTTTCTTCATAAAGTGGAAAATGTTCAACAAATGACCGATCATGTTCATTGATGTTGAGAACTGTATTATGCAGCGTATAAATTATACAAGCTTAGCCAATGATTAAATGATATTTTAAATGTTTTTGCTTCTGTTTTTATTCCCTCATGAAATATTGAGGCTGTAGGTTACAGTAATGCTATCCCCATTCAAACCCACCGCCCCTGACCGATGCAGTGCTTTCAGTAAAGCTCCTGTAGATCAATACTTGGCCAAACCCTCCTGCAAAGGTTCATCAATGCAGATGCATTAGCACTCGGAACACTCAATGTCCATTTCCCAAAACAACTTCAGAGATGCTACAGGAGGTGTCACGGTCAATTATAGATCCGATAACTGCAGGACGGTACAGATGCAGAAAGACTTCAATGCACACTTTATCTACTGTACGTCTAATCTGGGACAGTGGCCTAGTGGGTTCATTCAATTCGGGCGGTTAGCACTGCCGCCTCAAAGCTATAAGGTCCCTGGTTTGATTCCTGGCCGGCTGCGGCCTTTCTATGTGAGTTTGCATGTTGTCCATGTGCTTGCATGCGTTTCCTCCCACAGTCTAAAGACGTGCGTGTTAGATGTAAATGTCCTGTAGGTGTGAATGTGAGTGTGTGTGTCTCTCTGTGCTGGCCCTGACATAGACTGATGGCCTGTCCGGGCGGACCCGATAACAGCCGGGACAGGCTCCGGCCCTTCTCAACCCTAAACAGGATAAGTGGTAACAGATAATGGGTGGATGGATGTTCCTTGTGTTCACAGTGAGATATTTTTTATTTTATTTCCTATATGCTCCATGTGTCAAGTCTGTCAGAACGGAACATTTCATCGTGTCTGTTAGATATTTAAATTCACTACACAAAACAGTTGGTCTTATTGCACAATCATATCATCTAAAAATGTGTGTGTGCACCTGTATTTGCATTCAGTCTTATTGTTAGTCAGTCCCTCCAGTGATGCAGCTCTGCAGTATTACAGCGTTTGGTCTAAAGAGGACAGACATGGTCCAACAATGACTTTTGGCCCCTTCTCCTTTGTCTGCTGCACAAAGGTCTTCACTCTGGGCTGACTTGGGAAATATTGAAGGGATTATAAGGACGGTGGGGGGTGCGATTCACATGTGAAGATAATCTGGCTGGGTTAACAGATTGGGGTGATGAGTGGGTGAAAAGGTGCTAACGTAAGAGGACGAGTGCGATGACGCCCTGTGGGTGTTTGAGAGCCGCACTCCAGCTGTCGAGGCTGAACCGCGCATCAATGAGGAGTGAACGCTGGCTTGTCTGGATAAGTGGTTCTCAGCCCTGATACTCAAGAGCCCGTGTCCTGCTTGTGTCCAACTATCTGTGCCCTGCACACTGCAGGTGTGTTCCGTCAAGGACAAGGTGGAAATAAATGAACACGTGTTCGAGAGTTTCCAAGCTGTGTGAGAATGTACGTCTCTGTAGAGATGATGGCCGCTGAGTCTTGATACTCGCTGGGAATCCAGTGTCAGCCATTGATTTTCACTGTCCAGAGACAGCGGTTTTGTCTGGTGAAACAAAGCCCTGTTAATTGACACCGGCTGAGTGTCTGTGGCTGGTGTCGATGCCTGTGTCAGCAAAGACTTTCATTTACGAGCAACGACCGCAAAAAAATCCTGGGACCCATCGGTGCAGAGCAGCACTTTTTAATTGTGCGGTTAATCGAGCGATTATGTAAATGCCACTGCTTCAACCTGTGTTCCATTCAGGGGCCTGACAGGGCCGTTTTATTTCCACTTGAGCGTGTGTTTTCCAGCGTGCTTGACAAGTGCGTGGCATGCAAACAATGTAGGGAGGCTGTAAAACAGTGAAACAGTGGGAAGGAGGAAGGTTTCCTGCCTACACGACGGGTTGGAGGGTGCAGAGAGGCAGAGCAAAGTTAGACAAAGAATAAATCTGCTTATACCAAAAAAAAATGTGCACGTGTTAACACACAATAGAGCTCATGAAACTGTTCAGTTATCCCACTCATCGAGGAGGGAGTTTGAGAAAAATGGGCGCCCAACAATTTTTGTGTGTTTTTAAATCAGTTTTTTTGTTTTGGATGTTGTCTTCGTTATTGTGTCGTATTGTGTGTTTTTAGCTATTCATTTTGTCTGTCTTATGAAAAATGTTGGGACACGTCTATTTTTGGACATTTTGCGTCTTCTTTCACTAGTTTTGTTTTTGCTCATTTGTGACGGACATTTTGTGGGTTTTTACTTACGGCATCTCTTTTTTACATTTTTTTTTTTTGGGGTGTAATTTCTTTCTTTGGATATTTTGTCTGTATTTCTGGACATCTCATGTCGAGTTCTGGAAATATTGTTTATATTGCCTGCCATTTTGTGTATGTCTTTGGATATTTTGGGGTCTATTTTAGATGTAGATTGTTTAACAGAGTTTTGTGGTTGTGCAGCTTTTTGGTCATTTTGTAATTTTAGTCACGCACACACACTCACCCTCACACACACATGTTTGTAGCTCCAGCCTTTTGTGGACACTCATTGGCGTAATGCAATCCCTAGCCCCTTACACTAACCATCACAACTGAATGCCTAACCCTAATCAAAACCTAATTCTAACCGTGACCCTAAAACCCAGTCTTGACCCTCAAAAATCCCTTTAAGGGTCAAAATTAGTGAGGACCGGCCAAAATGTCCTCATTTCACAAAAATGTCCTCTGTCTGTTTTTAAAAAACGGAATTTGGTCCTTACTAAGTGGTATCTACAGGAACATACACACACACACACACACACACACACACACACACTATGTTACGGCTTTGAATCCAAATGTAGATCCAGTGAAAATACATTAACTTATTGCTTTCTTGACACTCGTCTGTCATCCATTCAATCAGGTTAGGAATAATGGTCATAATGAGCCACAGTCCTCAGCCACACAGTACCACTAATCTCCTCAAGTATCCCTCAATGTCATGACAGCAACCATTCAAAATATTTTAGGTCTGCCAAAAGCGGAGAGAAAAACACCACAGGCCCTCCTTTGCTCAGCCTCAGCGTGGTGTTCAGGGAAACCCACAAATATATCAGCTCTGCCATGAATTCTACTTTTACAATGTTATAATTTCAGGTTTTTCATTTTAAAATTAAAACTGTGATTTGTTATTGGAGTCATATTGTATGGTGGAATGCATTAATAGAAGAGGTGGCTCTGATGTTTTGGCAAATGTATTTCTAATAAATAAGTGGCCAAAACATTATAACCAGATAATAGTATTCTAAAAAAAAAAAAGCACAAATCTCAAAGAGAGCTGAGAAGCTCAATGTCTTGTGTAGCTGGAGAAAGGTAAGCTGAACAGTGAGTCACACTGCAGTTTTCATTTCACGGTTTAGTCTTGAGTGGATAAAGAAGCCTGGCGCATAAAAAAAAAGAAAGGAAAAGAGAGAAAAAAGCATATGAGCTCACTAAGTTGAACTTTATTGAAGCAAATGAAATACAATTTGTTGTGGATTTTGTCAGCATCGATCCAGGAAACCCAGATTTGAGCTCTAGTCCTGGTCTGTGTAAGTGCTCAGCAGACGTGAGGAAAATCTGACATGACTGCAGTTACGGTGTGAAGAATACTACACTGTAACGCAGGGGAAACGAACGAGACAAAACTCCTGAAACCGTGGAATGGAATTCATGCATCTCCCTCTTTTTAGCAACAAATCTACAGTAACCGACTAGTGATTTCTTATCAATAGCCAATTCTTTATGTAACGTACTGAAATCAATTTAAAGGTCTGTGCATGACAACCATCAAATACACAAAGAAAACACAATCTGTACACATGACAAACCAGGAGACCTGCTTACTGAAAACCAACAGGGGCATTTATTACAGCCAGCTGGACTTACAGCAAACAGTACTTCAAATACAATTTTTATTTTTTTTGTGCGCTCAATAACTCATGGATCCATGAAACAGCCTCAGGTGCAAGAAGTCATGAGATCATCTGCGTAGGACAGTTCACGCTTCAGGTTATACTGTTCAATTTATTGAAACTCTTTTACTGTGTGGAGGTGTTGATTCAGCTTTGGAGGATATAGTTTGAGGTGCAATTTAAAATTTATTGCAATTGTGTTATTCAGTCTACCCCCCATTTCAAAGAAATTTCAAAGTTCCAAACTAATAAATCTCTAAGAAGGAGTAGTAATCATTGTAAAAATGCAGCAATGATATTTCTTGCATCAGGTTTTGTGAGCTTTTTTTATTCAAGTTAATTCAGATAAATTTGTGCGATCTGTCTTTTGCCACATTTTCATTTCACACTCTATTCCTTCTTGCTGGAGCTTTGTGCTGTTTTTTTTTATTGTCTCTTCCTCTGCCTCACATTAAAAACTACTGGAATCCTCTGACAGTTTCTTAGGACGTTCCCAGACTGTGGAATGTGCACGGCCATCCCACGAGCTGGTTGCTACTGTTCAGTGTTTTTACTCCAGAGGTCCCTGGGCTCCACGGGACTCCGAGGGAAACAAACGCAGGGGCACAACTAGGCCGCGGTGTTCCCACCAAGTGACGTAATCCAATGGAGGTCAGGGTCAGCAGAAGCCCGGCTTTTTGGGGAATTGTTGTTGGAAGTTTCCAGTGGCTACAGAAATGTGGTGAATCTAACTCTCAATGAAACCATCTGGTTTGAGTTAGCAGGAATGAGTGCAAATATGTGTGCGTGTGTTGGTTTCTCACAGGGAGTCGCCGGGTGGGCGTCACTGGGGCCATTTTGTGTTCACTGTATTGCAGAATGAATCCTCTGCTTTAAAAAAATGTAAATGTATCTGAGGCGGAAAACTGTACGCGACATAAGACAGGGAACCAATTAATGCAACAAAAACGGGAGAACCGATAGAAACCTCACCCCAAGGTTATACCACTTCCAGTTTGTTTGAAGACCGAATTAAGTATTGATCACGTAATCCCCGGGCCACAGAGTCAAAGCTCCGGGATTCATTCTTATTCCTCTTGAAGGCTTGAAGTCAGTCGATATTACTTTGGGGTCCCCAGAGTGTCGGATCAAACGGGTCTGTTCAAGAATACACTGGATGAGTCGTTAGCAGGCATGTCGATACTTTCCAAAGCGGAACTTTCTGAAGTGCTTGTCATCTTTATCTTTATAATAAATCTCATGTGAAATAAAAATATTCCAAGCCAGGCGTAACTACTGATGGAGGACTTTTATCTACCATGTCTGCACAAACAACATGTAACTGAGTCAGTCATGACGACAGTGAAATTTCTGTTACATGGCTGGACAGGCCTCCGGAGAGCAGTACAGTGATGATGAGGTTTCCAGTAATGCATTACAGCCAATGTGAAAGGCACCATAAAGACGTGGCCTCCTGTACTGCTGACACAGCGTATGGAAATGTCTCACAGCCACATACGCACATAAATGCGCCTTCTCGTCCGCTCATACAGACACACACACGTGCTCCCTCACATTCCAGGAACAAATGGATGATTTCACTCTATTCTGCAACAATTCATTTTACATTCTGCGTGTAAAATGAATTGTAAAAAATCACTCATTACGTAGGTGTATAAATCACGACGTAAGGAACACGCTCACCGCAGCCCGGGCTGTTGCTTTGCCTCACGCCTGTTGTGGACTCCAAACCAATTAGGGCCTAATTGATTGTCAGTAAAATGAGTGGAGCATTCAGCGGAGCCTCTTTCACCCCATTAGCAAAGACAGGCGTGCTTTGTGGCAGACACGCAGAGCGATGTGGGGGCATCTCAATCATGTGACCCACTTAAAGCAGACGACGGAGGGCGACGAGGCTGCCCCAGGTCACTTTCAAAGGCTCGTGAATTCAGTGAACAAATGGGTTTTGCCATGCAAATGATTCAGGTTAATGACTTTTGGTTGAATTTCACATTGTGTTTTTTTTTTTTTTTAATTAAATCTATGTGGGGCAATGGTTCTTTTCTGTTCTACGATTATGGGTCGGGACGAGCTCTTTAATGGCATCTTTCAGTTCTAACAGAGTGGAAGTTTGTTGTCATCGAGCTCCGGTGACCTAGTTATTTGGTTTCCAGTCAACAAAAAACCTCAGTGGTGAAAGGCTGAGTGAGGTGAAGGTCTTTGTTGGACTGAACATGCGGAATACGGGTTTTAGCGAACTGCATGCAGATCATTCCTGTGGGTTTATTTGGGTCTGTAGGTCAGAGGGAAAAAGAGTGGAGCCTCAGTGTGCCACATACATCATGAACCAAATGCCATTCTCCATTCCACACAAGATCACTTTGATGATACTGTCACGTTTGAAAAATTCCACTAGAACCACTGCAGATATACAAAAAATATCTACGTCGTAAATCATAAAGAAGTTAAAGGATTTAGTTGCTAAAATAATACCCTTTGGGCTTTTTATTAAAGCCACTAAATGACAGATGGTTCATAAACCAACGCCCAGATCTGATCCAGGACTGTCATACTTTGCCATTTCCTGGACAGAGCGTAACATTCCTAATCAATGCTCAGTATAAAAACACGCCACATATTAATCTTCGTAATGGGTTTAAAACTGGAACATTAAACAAATTAGCAACACGGCCCATTCTGTAGCGTGGCAGTCCTGGGTCAGAGTTCTGTATCACCCTGATAAATGCACCGTAGCTGTAAGCAACTGTCGAATGATGCTTAGATACAGAAGAAGAAAAACTGCAGTTAGTGATGTGAGAAATTCTTCTGCTGAAACCAAAACATTTACAGGTGCTCGATGAGCCAAATTGTGCAACGTGCATCGTATATTTTCAGCTCTGTCTAGAGGAAACGGGTTATATCTTCCCAAACCTCACAACACAGAAAAGGCCCCAAGCGACGGTCCCAGGAGTCAACGTGTTTCTTCCTGCCTTTCAGCCTCCCTCACTCCGCTTGCTCTCTTCCACCTGCTGCTTCAGATGTGCTCACCACATTTGTTTTTCCCAGTGCCTCTTTTCACCGCGGCTTCTCTACAACCATGTTTCCACCCGGCTGTCCTCTTCTCGCCGTCTTCGCCTTTGTCTCCCTCTCTTCATGAATGTTCATGACATCGATTTCCCCGCTGCAGCTGAGCTAAGATTACAGATTACAGGGAGCGAGAGGCTTTACATTCCCCGAGAACCCGAATGTATCCAAGTAACTGTGGTGCCTGGCAACAAAACCAAGTTTTTTTTTTTTTTTGCTCTGTTTACTAAAAGACTGACAACCGCCAATGGAGCGTGCACATGCGGTTCAACACAAGCGAAAGGCAGATTTTTCTCATTTTCACTGTGGTTGCGCAGTTTAGTCGTGAACTTGCCACAATCTGACCTTTACCACAGATGCCTTTGAAGCCAACTTGGACAAGCATGAGCAGCTCACGTCCTGCAGGACTGCTGCCCGAGAGAATGCCAGGTTATCAATGAGGGATTTACAATGTCAAACTTCTAAATCTTTTTCCCGCTTCCCATTAACATGGTTGATGGCAAGTCAGAATACACACACAAACTCACACACACACACACACACACACTTACACACACACCAGTCATTAGTAGATTGACCCATTAGGTAGAAAAGTACTTGCAATATTTTCACAGTATTGTTTCTGTTTATTATGTAAGGTTCAGGTAACATGATAATTTTACATTCTAGGAAATTTTAATTAGGGGAGCTGGATTGTTGACCAAACTTAACAATTGCGCTTTGTAGGTTCTTCAGAAAGATGAAAATAATAATTTGCTGCAGCCTGAGAACTGCAAATCCCCTCTGCTGTTTTTGGGTCTTTGAGCTCATTGTGAATTAAGACCCGCCTCCAGCAGCAGGATTAGCAGGTTTGGTTTGGTTTTATTCAGTACTGTTTCAAGGTGGCAGCCACTGGTTTTGATGGTGCAGTGTGTGAGACTTTGTAGCTTTTAATGATGAGGTTGCAGATTGAAATGATCTGCGCCACCAAACTGCACATTAACATGCAGAGCACCGATGGCAGGCAGATGACTTGAAGCTTGTGGAGCACGATTTTCTTCTTGTTTCGAGTAACCCACTGCAGTAAACATCAAGTCTTCTTTATTCACTATCATAGTCAGTTACCACCGACTATCCAACAGTAGGAATCTACACTGCAACAGAACAGGAAGTTACGTGTACCTTCTTTCAGACATTAAGAATGGAAAACAGTGGAAACCTGGAACAGACAAAATTCTCTTTTTCTGCCTCCCAACTCTGCAGCTGCAGGTGATCAGCATCCAGGGATCAGCTAGGACACAGAAGCTTTGAGGGTTTTGCAGTAAGTTGCTGTACCAGATATTTCCTGGAAGGTGAAGCAACTTTCTGTGAAAATGTTAAAAAAATGACACTGTTGTTTCCAAATAAACGGCGCCAAGCAGTGACTGATGAGCTCAATCAAATGAAACAGGATTCAATTAAATTCTTATAGTCTGTTTGATGTACCTCAACGTAACATCACTAATCTGAAAGAAAAAAAATCACCATGAGTTTGTGAGAACATTCCACAGAGGTGTCCTTCACTTATTGGGATTTTTAAAGCTGCTACAGTATCAATCTCTCTGGATCATGAGAAAGTTATGAACAAAATAATTTTCCCAGGAAGGATCTGACAGTCTTCAAAAGGAAAGTTAATATTCATAATATTTTTTGTGTTATATAATGAACAAAGTCTCAATCTTAAGAACACAAAATCGCATTTCACAGTTACTTAATTTGTCTGCAATACCTCCCTGCTAAGTGTTGAGGATTTCAAAGACCCAGTCAGCTCACTAAATAATCAAAACATGTTTCCTCACAATCTCAAAACAATATTTTTTCCAAAGAAATGAAATGGAAGCCACGACATATGATAGTATCCCTGGTGTTTCAGTGCTGGTGGAGGTTGGGGTGGAACCAAAAAGGAAATCTCTGAATGATGTTTCTGGACATCATGAAGTTTATCGTTGTGATTAGGAGGATGTGGCGGGAGAAATGGGCAGTATTACAATGACACTGAAATAACACGGTGACGTCAGGATTATTAATGGAAGGATATGACAGCGTGAGAAAGAGGAAGTGAAGGGGAGAAACGAAGCAGGAGTAAGGCTGCATTTACCCACAGAGGAATTACAAAAATGTTTGCTCCTCACTGGCAGTGTGACGTTCACCTCTCCAGATGTTTAGATTGAACTTGAGGTTAACTGGTCACAGCTGGGAGCTCAGTGAAGAGTTTGCACATGTGCAGCCTTTTGCCTGCAGGCCATTGTCTCACAGCGGCTGGTTTGCAGGTTCGGAACAGTCACTGAAATCTGCTGGGCCCGAACCTTCCAACACCCAGCGTTCCTGCGTTTCTCTCACATAGGATCCCAAGCGTCACCTTACAGCAGCTTTTTCAAAGTAGTTTGTTAAAAAACAATAAATCCAATGATGAGCTTCACATTGTTCAGTTATGAACATTAAGATGCTGCAATCCCCCCCCACATCCCTGATGGGATTTCTCAATTACCATATTTGAAGCTCGTGTGGCATCAAGCCTCAGTGTTTTCAAGGTTCTGTGCCAATAGCAGCACCACTCTGCACCATCATGTCCTTCTATGGCAAATGCAGGAGACAAACCAGAGAGGTCCTCTAAGGACACAGCTTCCCTCACAGCACTGAAATAACCGCCTCACTAAGCTCCATCTGTGGTGCTTTTCTGTCTCTGTGTGGCTGCGCAGTGCAAACACAAACTGCTCCACCTGTCTGCATCCACGTGTCCTCTCTCCTATCTGCACCACAACACAACTCAAATGGTAACGTGTACTAGTGTTTTACTTAGAACATTAGATTTTGTTCTTTAAAGGATATTTACACATTCTGTGCACAGACTCATGTCAGTGCATCCAATAAGTCACAATTGCTGTGCATAGACCTCATCACTTTATCCGAAACTCACGCCATAACAAATGATGATGACTGTGATATTCAATTCAACTTTATTTATATAGCGCCAATTTACAACAAAGTCATCTCAAGGCACTTTGCATAATGCAATAAAAAAATTCAACATTCAACAGTAGTTTTATCTAACAGTGACCTCTAGTGGGATTTTAAATCATACCCAGTATGACATGCAGTGAAATTTCAGAGTTTGAAATAAAATACAGTAAAACATATTAAATTATATACATATACATACATACATACATATGTGTGTGTGTTTGTGTGTATACACAAATCCAAATGTTGTGTGAACACTTGGTTTAATGGTTCAAATAATGGTCAGTGCTCAACAATAGATTACTGGCTAATTTCCCAGTGTGAAATCTCAGCAGCACCCCTTAGTGACCATTGTCATGTCTTGTTATCTCTTATCCTTTCTAAAAAGGAACATGTCCTCAATCCATTATGGAAAGTTAATAGTACTCTATTAGATGACAAATGTTTTTGTAGAGAAATTAAGCAGGTGATTGGAGACATTACTGAACTAAAATGTCCCCTCTTAGTAAATGCCAATGGTTAAAAATTAAAGTAAAACAGGTGGCTATTAGAGTAAGTAAAAACAATACTACGCTAAAATGCAGAAACAGCAGAAAATGATTAGTGAGATGAATAAACTCTGTGGAAAAGATGAATTATCATCAGAGGAAGAACAATGTTAGATACAGACTGACAACTTCTACCTGGAAAACATGAGAGGAGCATTTGTGCACTCAAGAGTCAAATGGATTGAGGATGGGGAAAAAATTTCTATACATTTCTTTAGTTTAGAAAAACTAAAAAGAAGTTACAGAATAATGATCTAACTATTGATAACCAATTGCTAGTTATGGGGGAAATACAAGCTTGTATTAACAGCTTATATAAATCTACCTTTTCCAAAGAAAACTGTAATAATTTTTTTCTACATCAGCTTCTGTGAGGACAACATCTTTCCATCACTCACCAGGGTGAGACAACGACAAACCCGAGAAACAGGCTGCACACAAAAGTGGGGACAAGAGGCAAATTAAGCACAGACAAATCTGTGCATGGCGAGAAAATGGAACAGCCATTCTCAGCCAACGACTCTGCCTTTGTCTGGAAATGGCTTTAGACAGTCACTAATTTCAGCCCTCGATCCCCCCATCCTGTGAACGACCGGCGCCTGACCAACAGCCTGAACGAGTTCTGCTGCCGCTTTGACAAACAATGGGACAATGGGTCAGCCATTAATCAGCAGCAGCCCCCCTCCTCCACTATCACACCTGGTCCACTCCCCACAGTTTCACACCTCAGTGTCCCCCTCTCCTCTGCCCGGTCACAACTCTCACTATCAAAGAGGGAGATGTCAATGGGCCGTTTAAGCGGCTGAACCCTCACAAAGGCCCAGACTCGGTCTCCCACTCCGCCCTTAAGCACTGTGCCAATCAGTCGGCTCCGGTGTTCAGACATTTTCAATTCATCAGTGGAGACCCGTCATGTTCTAGTCTGCATTAGGTCCCACCACAGACCACTGCTGACCATCAGCAGCCCAAGGCTGCGTCCTCTATCCTACAAATATTTTGTTTGTGACTGGGAATCTTCTGGACTATAGACATTTACCAATATGATTTAAATTTCAATATTAGGGAATATTGTAAAATTTGTAAATCTATTCCATTTGCACAGTTGATTAAAAATACTGTTAGATTATGAAGTTACTAGGACACTACCAAATTTAATTATTAAAGAGTTGAAACTGACAGACAGACAGAAATGCAATAACACATAAAAATGCACGGCCTTTAAAATCTATATTATTTCATGAATCCAACAAAGGTGTGTATACACTAGTCCAAAATATAGACAATATGTCTCTAATGGAAAAAGTGCATGCTAAATTCATTAAATGGATTAATTTCCCCAAAGGTCAAAGAAAATCACTTTAAAATAATTCAGAACATTTACCCATTTGGAGAATTCCTTAGAGATTATTTAAATTTGAAGTAGACCTATGTGCATTTTGTAATGCAGATTAAACACTGGAGCATTTGGTTTTTTCATGCCATGTGACTAGATTCTGGCTGATATAAAGAATTGGTTATCACTGAAAATAGTTGGTATGCCTTCTTTTAATATCTCTAACACTTTCTTTTATATGGACAATTTGAACACATCTGTTTGTGGACATGATTAACATAGTTATCCTTATGTTGCAAATGGAGAAAACTCTCCTGTTTGTTTTGTCAGTGACTTTAAACGATTTTTTTAGCACTTTAAAAAATTCCAAATAGTCCAATAATAAGGGAAGGAATATCTATGTTTATATATCTTTACACTTCACACTTTTGATTCAAGCCTCCTCTGACGTTTCTCCATGTGCCTTGTTTGATTCCATACACTTGTGGTGCTTATTGTTCTAAGCCTTCTCTGCATGTACTCAATATGGCATCTTTTTAATATTATACAATTATACTGCTCTTGTTGTTACTACTTTCTTTTTCCTTTTATGTATTATATTTTGGTACAGTGGTGGTAATTTGGAAAAGTTCAGAGTGACAATCAGAAACGGTTTATTGCCAGGCACAGTTAAGAACACTTAACAGTACTAGGAATTTGACTTGGTGTAGGCATGGCACACAACAAAATATGAAAAAAAAAATCAAATTATTTACACAAGTACTATAATACAACACAATAAAGTAAGAAAGTGAATAGGTGCAAGTTAAGGTGACTGTCCTTGAGTTGGGGGGAGGGTGTTATCAGGTGGGAATTTGGTCAATTAAAGTTCAATAAAGTTTATTAAAAAATGTTCATTTCTGTACATTGATTTTCTAGATTAGTTCAGTTGTCATCTGGTTCCAGCGATGTTTGGCCTGGGCGTTTCCACAGGTGATTTAGCAGCTGCTACATCGTTATGCATAGCTGTTCTCAATGTTGGGAAGTGTCTTTTTTTATAATACTGATGAAAAGATTAAAATTGAACAGCTCATTGACTAAACACAGACTATAGACCAAGTCCGTGACCAAGCGAGCGGAGACTAAACTGTGTTCGCGCCCCATTCACCATCTTTCCGGAAGTCCCACCTCCCGTAACTACGAGCAACGACCGACGCTTTCGGAAGTGGGAAGTAACGTGAGCGCGGGTCCATTTAAAAGGCCGCTGAGCTCAGCTGCCTTCACCACTGTTCCGTCCACACCTGGACTCGGAACAACTCTTGCCAACTTTCTTTTTTGCACAATGGAAACCATCTCATACGACAGAAACACTCTCGTCTCTATCGGCCTACAATGCGCCCAGATTTCAGCTACGAACTCGGGCTGGCCGAGGGAGATCCTGCGGAGCAAAAAAGGACGCCACCTGAAGCACCGGGCCCGAGGCAAACGAGCCGGCGTCAGGAACAGGCTGAGGCAACAGCCGCACAGCACCCCGCTGCCCACCATCCTGCTAGCCAACGTCCAGTCCCTGGAGAACACGCTCGACGACCTCCGGGCCAGGATCCAGTTCCAGAGGGAGATTCGGGACTGCAACCTCCTTTGCTTCACCGAGACGTGGCTGGACAACGCGGTGCCGGATCACGTCATTCAGCCGGCGGAGTTCTTCTCGGTTCACCGTATGGACCGGACGCTGGAGTCCGGACGCGGAGGGGTGTGTCTGATGGTGAACAACAGCTGGTGCGACGGCGCCTGCGCTGAGCCGCTGTCCCGCTTCTGCTCCCCCAACCTGGAGATGCTGACCGTCGAATGTCGCCCGTTCTATCTGCCTCGGGAATTCAGCTCCGTAATAATCAGCGTCGTCAACGTTCCGCCTCAGGCCGACCCGGACGCGGCGGTTCAGGAGCTGCACGGGGTTCTGTCCATGTACCAGGATGAGAACGCGGCGCTCATCGTGGCCGGAGCCTTCAACGGCGCCGACCTGACGCTCGCAGCGCCAAACTTGTACCAGCACGTCACCTGCCCCACCATGGGGGAGAGCACGCTGGACCACTGCTACACTCCGTACAAAGACGGATACAGGGCGAAGCCGCGTCCTCCTCTGGGGGAGTCGGACCACGCCACCATTCTCCTTCTGCCTACATACAAACAAATGCCGAAACAGGAAGCGCCGGTTCAAGAGGAGGGCGAACGCTGGCCGGACCAATCGGTGGCCGCTCTGGAGGACGCCTTGGATGACGCAGACTGGGACATGTTCCGGCGCAGCTCTGATGACGTCAACCTGTTTACGTTTTACCGCCCATGAGGTTAACGGCATCAGGACTTTTCCAGACCAGAATCCGTGGGTGGGTGGAGGCATTCGGGACGATCTGGGATCCCACAACACAGGACTGACAACCGGAAACGATTACAAGTCAGCATCCTGCTGACCGGAAAGGGGATTATGTGAGAACTCTGTGGACTACAGTTCAGCATTTAACACCATAATTCCCTCGGCACTTGCCAACAAGCAAACAAATAAATGCTGAACCTGCACAATTTTTTAAAAAGAAATTACATGTGCACAGCATGTAATATATGTTTGTATATATGTTATAATAGCACATTTGCCACATGGTGTCATTGTCATGCACTTGCATCCATTCTGAATGTTGCTCCATTTTGATGCATTTGCTTTTAAGTGTGTAAACATTTAATTTCCGAATGTAAATTTACCCTTTTGTTCTTTTATAGGTTTTATAGAACAAATAATTAGTTCTGTATGTATGAAACGGATGATTCGCTGTGGCGACCCCTAATGGGAAAAGCCGAAAGAGTAGTAGTAATTAGTTCTGTATGTAAAAACTGAGGAAAAAATTCTGATGTAGCATTTTCACAGACATATATATGCTATGCTATGTGTACATTGCTATGCGTTAACAAATAAAAAGGTAAATTTTAAAAAGGTAAATTGTGTACTGTGCATTTTTATATAGAATTGTCTATAAACCCACTGCAGTTCTAAAGGATGATGCTGTGATCAGTGGGAAGTGTTGAAATGACTCAAATGCAGTTGAACATAAAAGGGTTCAGATATTTAATCGTAAGAATATTTAGCATTTCCATGAAAAGACTTTCCGGTTTCAGCCAGTTTCATCCTGCCCTTGACAGACCTTCATCAGAGAGGAAACACTTTTTGTATTTGTTAGGCTGCGTCCCATTAGGTCCATTGTGAGAGAAAACGTGTCAGTCATCCCAGACAAAAATGACTGAAACCACCAAGAAATAAATCAAATGCACATGGCTATAGACCCCTAGGACAAATATATAGTATGTATTTATATTTTGTCATAAAGGTAAGATAAAAATTTAATTCAAGTTTAACATTTCAATTTTCTCTTTCTTAGACAAATTATACATTTAAGTTTTTTGAAAAATAACTCCAGTTTAAGAAGTAAAAAGAAGCATTAGTACAAAAATAAGCAGCTAAACAAGAATTTGGGAACATTTTTGTATATTCAGTGTTATAATTGATTCACTGTCATTGAAACAAGATGTTTTCTTTAAAACTGGCAGGATAATTTTATCAACCTGCTTTTGTGACATGTTGTCTTGTTGATCTGTGCAAAATAGTTAAATATATGTACATATTTTAAATATATGTATAGAATCTGTGACATAAATAATGATAAATATCTTATGAAAGCAACAACAATGATCACTGAAGAGCAAAACACAACCACAGTGACTGTTATTGGGACTATGTACCAAAATATTTTTTAAAGGTCTGGATACAAATTTAATACGCGGTGACTTTTTTTGGGTCAGTGTATATCGATATGTTTGGTAGTAAATTCCAGGTAATCCCTAATTGCCATTCATCACCTGCCACCTGTTGTCCCAGTTACCTAATTAGGACACACCCCCTCAATGAGTGTATAAAAGAGTCAGCCTCAGGTGTTGGCTCTTCATTTGAAACCCAAAAGACAGACTGCTAAAGTTCAGGTCTTGTTGATGCAGCCAAATTTGTATTTCTTTTCTAAAATTAAAACTAGACAAACTCACAATAAATACTTTATTTCACCATGAAAAATAGACAAAAATCTCCTTGTACAATAACAAATTCTGCCGACTGTGTCAATATTTTCCTAAGTTTTAATTTCTCCTTTTCTCTCAATATACATTCTTCTGTCTTTATTTTGTATTTTACACAAGACAGTGTATTTTTATGTTAAAAGCCAAACAGCAAAACTAGATCACATTTCTCACACAATGTAACAACAAAATACATTACAGCACAAAGTGCAAAAAGACATTCGTTGGGTTTTTGAGTGAGTTAGTCCATGTAGATGTTGATGAGCGAGCTGCCATTGCATGCACCTGATTCCTCTCAGCAACTACAGCTGTTTTCCTCATCAACTGATTGCTGAGTGACAACAGTAGCTCTGTAGTGAGGTCCCAGTTTCTTCTTCACTTCACAGTCAAATGTACTTTGAGAAAAGCAAATATGCACAGAGAAAAGGCCTTTTCACTCTTTGAACTGCTTTCATGTTTTGCTTAAAAAAGGGGGAAAATTTTGACAAAATATCAAAGACCACAGATGTTTTTCACATTACGGTGAGAGCAGATGAGTTCATGAATACCCACGCAACACGCCCCACATCTTTTCAAATGCATTTAATGGATGCACACTTGTGAAATATTTGTATGTACAGGAGGTTTCAATTCACGCCCTTCTCTTTGTCTTACTCTCTGAGCTTCATCTGTACGCTCTTCGACTAGCGTCACCTTTACTGAAAATGTGAGTTCAGTGTCCTCAGCAAATGCTCAATAACTGGTCCTGCACATTTGCAGAGCAGCAGTGTGGCACAGTAGAATCTGGGATTTAAAACCCTGTAAAGAAAGAAATGCCTGAAATTGAGGCTTGTGCCCTGCTCACGTCTCTTCCCCCAGAACACAATAGCAGCATTGATTAATATCAATTTGCAATCACACATAAGTCGAGGTATTTTTTACATTTCCCAGCTTCACACCTCGCTATGTCTGACGGAACAGATCAGCTTTGGTAACTGCTGGATCATGACACAGCTCACAGCACAGTGGATTTGAACAGAGTCTGTGTGAGTCAAAGCTGGGCTTCGCTATCTTGTGGTTGGTTTGCACATGGAACAGTTCTGAACTGAGGCAGGTACAATGGGGAAAAGCCACGAGTTGAAGCTGACAGTGGTTCTGTGGGCCCCCCAGGGCCAAGCAAAGGGTGTAACTCCACAGAGCAGCTCTCCATGTCCAAAACTACATTTTTAAGCAGCTCAATTTTTGTCTCCTCTTCCCTTTGCTCCTCTTCCTCCTCACTCTCCTCGTCCTCTGCTGGATAGTCCATTCCTAGGTAGTAAAGATCCTTCCCTTCTTTAGCATCCCCTTCATCTTCTTGCTCTGATGTCTCAGAAAGCTCCTCCACAGAGTTGTAGGAGCAGGAGCGCCGCGGATCCTCCATCTCCCCGCCTCGACAGCTGTCCAGCTCCCAGAGGCCCCCGGGAAAAGATCCGGAAATGTCTGAGTTGTTGGCTGAGAAATTCCCTTCATCACTCGAGCTGCTGCCGCTGCCATCCTTGTAGTGGAGGCAAATGTGCTGCTGTTCCTGCTTGGGCTGGGACAGCAGCACGGTGGCGTATGTGACTGAGGACTGGGCGGAACTGACAGTGCTGCCTGGGGGCTGGTCTTCTGGGGAATCATCTGGCTGTAACGCTTCTATCTTTGGGTGGGAACTGGTCAACGCATCCAGGTTAAGTGCTAAAGAAGGAGCTCCATCTGGGAGCATCTCCCTGCCCATGAACTGAGTTTGTTGATCCTCCAACCCTGGAGGAAGGGACACGGCTGGGTCAGGGCTCAGGGACACAAGCGGGGTTTGGATCAAGGCTGTGGTCAAACCTGAGAGGTCAGCTTTTTCCACTATGACAACTTTGGAGATGTTTTCAGGGGGCAGCAGCAGTGGCCAAGCTTGAAGGCCTTCTACGGGCTGGAACAGGTGGTCAAAGGTCTCGGCCTGGACAGAACAAAACAAATGCAAAAAGATTAATAATTTACAATGGTATTTAAAACAATAAACAAGTGTTCATTTTCACATTGTAAAATTTCTAAACTGTCTAAACTGTTGACTATGGAAGTGCAATGTTTACCTTCTTGAAGTCCAGTCCTTTGGCCCAGGAACACTTGTTTGGGTTGGGAACATCCTTCCACACAAACCTTCTCATCCTAGGGGAAAAAACCAAAGACATTTAGGTTGCATGTATCGTCAAAAACTCCTTTTGTTCCCTCCCTCTTTCACACGTGTCTCACTTTTTTCTCCCATCAGCTGACAGCAAGTTCAATTAGAACCTTGTGACCTGGTAAATGTCACACTTCTAATTTTTCACGGTCAGTGTCTCTGCTCCCTGAATTAGATGGCACCCCACAGATTACCACCATTTATCATTTCTTCAAGGTAAGGTGGTGTAAGATACTAATTATGTGTACAACAATGCTGTAGAACTAATAAAAATTAAATATTTAATAAAAAAAAAAATAATTATTTGTGTCAAATGTGAAAGAACTGCAATCTGAAGCTTCTTTTGCTATATTCCATATTTCTGCAGCCAAACCCAAACTGCTTTACAATTGAGTTTGCTTTGTATTGTGATTGTGTAAACACACTTAAACACACATAGTATAGTGTATATAGTGGCTCTTACTGGTTTTGGGACAGGACCAGTGTCACAAACACGACGACTGACAGGAAAGAGATGATCATCAACATCATGTAAAGTGCCTGGTCTCGTCTGGTAGCTGTAACAGGTGGGAAACACACATCACACCTACAGTAACAGTGTGATGAGAGTGGCCGGTGGTTGCAAACACTAAATTGGTGAATTCGGCCTACCTGTGGTGTACACGGGCTCCCCTTCTCCATCAGCAAACACAGGGTACAAGTAGAAGACATATCCCTCAGAGGCAAAGAAATCACCTGTCATGGTTCATTGAAATGGGTCCGGGTTAGATTTTCCTAAGGCTTCTACTTTAAAGATTGAAATGAAATGAGAACACAAAGAACATTTACCTCTTTGATAGAAAGGATGGTCAGTGTAGGGAATTCTGGCCCATGACTCTCCATTCGGGCTTCTGTGGAGATCCTGCTGCCTCTGTGGCAACCACTGGACCACCATGAACAGAGGTGCAGAAGTGTTCTCCACCAGGCTCCAGGACAGAGACACACAGGTACTGTTGATAACCAACACACGGAACGACTGCACAGAGCGGCCTACAGAGAAGAATGGCCGAAGAAGAGTCAGTGTGCAACCAAACACACTGCGGGTCTGAGTTCAACAACTTATGACATATTATCCATCCATCCATTATCTCATTAAGGTAACTGGGGGCCTTCTAGCTGTAAACGTCCTGTGCTAACCCCTCCATGACTCATGTATATTATATTATGTACGTTTTAAAGATGCAATGCTAAAATTCCCCCATTTGACTAAAACCTGCTGGTCACTGTGGGCTCTGCAGCAGGTCTACAGATAAAAGTTTTTATCTGGTACAAGAATCTCAGTTAAATCCTTCTTTGGTGACTCATCCCACGTGGGGTCACCACAGCAGACCAGGTGGTTAGTAGTTGACTTGCACGTGGGACAGTTCTGATTTGGCACAGGGTTTTTTGGTGGTTGTCCTTCTGAGGCAAGTCTCCCCCATTTTGCAGCACTGGCTTGTGCAAACCCAGGGCCTGGGTTTTACTTTGGATGACTTGAGGCGTCAGTGGTAAATGGCCACTTGGGGGCAGTGGAAACAACCCATCCAGCAGTCAGAGTGCACTCCATGCCTATTACTTTAGGGTTGATTCTATTCACCTGACGAATTTCACCTGGTTCATTAGCAACTAAATGAGTGTGATCATTAACCAAACAATAAGCAGCATCTTTCATATACACACAGTCATGTTCCATTCTCAGAGTAACAACTTTGGGTTTAGTGCCATTAAGTAGCATGTTTTCTCACAGTGTACAGGTACAAATTAAAGGACACAAATGAGCAGACAAATATGATGCAGCTGCTTCCACACAGGAGCCCACTGAGTATTAAAATAATATGAATCATTTACTATGACCCTGTAGCATCAACATAAGTCGTTTGGCCAATTTAGTGTGCTGCTAGTTGACCTGCTAATAGCACTGGAAACACATGTTCTCAGAAAACATACGGGAAAATGTTTGACAAACAGCTTTTCTGGAAAACCATTACGATCCTGCCGGTGAGTATTTTAATGAAAATACCTTTCTCTGAATTATATATAATGGGAGAGAAAAATGTTCCACACAACATCTCTGTGTACGACACACGGTTCGGTCATTAAAAATGAACTTCGTTACTTCTGTTGTAATGCTTCTAATAGCACTTTCCACACTAAAGCTAATGCCCGGAAGGCCTTAACCAGGGTATGTGGAGGACTCTGCATATGGACGTTTGAAACGATGGCTGTTACTATGCCCAGGTGAACTGGTCACAGGGCTAAAAACAGTGTGCGCCTCAACATCTCAACTTACGTTGGATGAAATGGCAGGCAAAGGTTACACACAGTGGAATAAGTTTACTGTGTGAGTGACTTTTGCTCACTCACGTTTGGGCTGACTCTCCAGAGTCATGTTGATGTTGTTAGTGGAGCTCCCCAAACTATTGTAAGCCTCCACCGTCACAGTGTGGAGATCCTGGTTCCATTCAAAGCTGTAGGAGGACACCACCTCGACCTGCTCCCTCATCACAGCGCCACTGGAGGTCTGGTGCTGAATTATAAATCCATCCACACAGTACGAGTGGCCTGAAATTGGGATTTGCTGAAAAACAAACATTTTTAATGACACACCTTCTTCAGTTGCAGATTTGGTGGGTTAATGAATTTCCTGCTGCTTGTGTTCTCACATTTGTGACAAAAATGGAGCTTTATAGCACTAGGAAAATAATAATCAGGCACAATTGAATTTAATCAATTATTAGTAAGTATCAGCAGACCTAATATTTAATAAGAACTAAAAATATGACTATATATTTGTTTGTGTACCTTAAACAGCAGGGTGACATTACTTTGGTTTCTGTATGGATCATCTTGAAGGATCCTCCAGAAATCAGGGCCACGCTCGGGTGCTGAGGAGGAGGCAGCAAATAAAGCACAAGAAAAAGGGACATCAGGATTTATTATAAAAGGCTGAGGTTCGAAATGTAGTTTCAGACTGAAATTAATGTTTCACCTCGGCTGTTTTGTGGCGTGGCGTAGACTGATTTACTCCAGTCGCTCCAGTAGCCGGTGCCGTTCATGTGCATGCAGCGTGCTTGCACCACATACACACGGCACATGTCAGGCACCACAACCTCCGCCCACGACACTCGCACTGGACTCTGGACCTGTAGACATGACATTTTTTTTCTCTCTCTCTCTCTCTCTTTCTTTAATCTGAGCAGTTTAGAGCTAATGTGGAAAAACGATAAACATTACTACTGGAACATCTTTTATCTGCGTGTGTGTGTGTTGGATCTACTTTACTCAAGGACAGAGGAAACCATTTGCTCATCTCTCTAATGATGGTGACTGTGTGTTGGTCAGAAGACATTATTTTATTTTATTTGTGTCCTGTTTCTAAGAGAATTTTTCAATTGGAGGAAAGGAATAGGTATACCAGCTGATATCAACTCATGTCAAATTGACCAGCAAAGCATGCTGTCTCATTTAGGAAAATTAAAGACCTTTTTATATTTAGCAGTGTTTGTTCCTGTAGCTCTTAAAATATTCTGCTTCTGCTTTTTAGAGACAGACAAATATTTGACAAGATAATTTTGTGTTAACAGGGCCCTGTTTTCAAAAAAAAAAGCAATAAATCAGTGGTAGTGCTAAAAGAGCTCTGTGACAATCATTGTTTTCTAATGTTCCAGTTATTAAATTTAAAGTGATAATTAGAAAAATTGGTGACATACAAAGGGCAGCAATCCATCAAACCAACGTGCTCACCTTCCACTCCGGCTGGGCTCTCGCAGTCGATGGTGAGTGGTACTGAAACTGACACTGGACTCCCTCAACTGGCAGAGACGGGGGTTCCCAAGAAACCAACAGAACCCCAGTGCTCAGACTCTCTGCTTTCAGGTCAGTGGGCATGTGGGGTTTCACTGCAGGGGGACAGAGAAGCAGGCACGTTTCACCAGTTTCTGTGATGAGGATTAAGCTTATAAAGGCCTCATAGTCAGAAGTCCATCTTACTTACCATTATCTATAGGTGACAGGTAGATGGGCCTGGACCTGACAGGGCCCAGGCGGGACGGCAACTCCAACCACAGCTTGTAGCAATTCATCCTAAGAGGGTGGATATTGCAGCTTTCATGCCGGGATCCAATGGCAAGGCAAGCAGGCCCCATCTCCCCGACTTCCTCACCCGCTCTCTCCCTCTCCTCCATCACATCGCATGGCAGATCAGCCCACCTGGAAGGGAAAAATGTAAGAAAATTTATTATGTTTGTCATTCATCTCCATTTTCTTTCATTGAGTAAAATGATCAGATTGTATCGTACAGGACTTCAATTACTAAGCAGCAGAAAAAGGGGAATTCCTGTTACTATTTTTGAGCTGGCACTACGATTTCTCACAATTGGTAATTGGAAGATCAAGCCCTTTTCCCATGAGAGTAGGTCAGGAATCAATCATCACATTTCCACCCTCTCTATAACGTTGCTCTTTCATTCCAAATGCACTTCAAACGCCCGTAAACAATGACTTACAGCTGGGTCAGGTGTAGTAATAAATAATAATAAAATAAATAAATAAAATCTATCTACCAATCTGATAGAGCACCTTAAATAAATATTAAGATTAAGTGATTATTAAAGGAATATTAGATACTAAAATAACTCATAAGTTACATTTTTCAAAAGAGGATTCAAAATGTATTAGAGTTCTGGGGGGAAAATACAGTTTTTCATTGAAACATTAACGCTGTGATTGGGTTGTTTCTTGAGGCTTTCTGTGTCTCTGAGGTCAGGTTTTTGATACAGTGTGTACAGTATTACTTCACAGTGAGAACGGCTGGGCACAAATATTTCAAGGGTGTTGGCTGGCACACTGTGTTCAGTAACTTCCAGGTTTCCAGCACATTGAGTTACACGGAGCTCAGAGGGTTGATTACCAAATCCACAGAAAGAAATTCAGATACATCTTTTATGGGCCAATAACAATGACATGGATAGTGTTTACAGTGTGTTCTGGTTTATGCAGTACAAGTGATTTCATCTAATTACTTTGTATTTGAGGCAATAAAGTTTATGTTGCTCAATTTAGTGCAATGACTCACAAACTTTAAACCCCCTGACACACAAACACAGACACATTTTAATACCAGGATTGAGTTTCCAGTGACACACTGACGCTTTTACATGTACAGTTGTAAGAGCAGGTGGAGGAAACTGTAACTTAACACAGCCTGATACTGGACTGATTTTCGGCTCAGGCTGCACCTTTGATGTTGTAACATTCACTCATAACTTATTGTTTCAGATTTTAAAAGGGAGGTTGCAAAGAATCCTCATTACTCAATTTTCAGTTTCGTCATTAAAAAAATCCAAGAAATGCAGAAGCAGTCGCTTCACTGCTTGTGACACTTCCTGTTTTTGTTCATTTGAGGTTAAATTTAAAAAGCCACAGATTAAAGTGAGTGTGTGGTTGGCAGGAGTTTGCAGCTTGCTGAGTTACCTGGATTGAAATTCAGGTTTGGCCACTGCTTGGTTTCCCAGCTGCACTGCATAGCATCGATGTCACCGTTGGTTTCACATTTTATTTCAATGGAAGCCCCTGAAACATGCACGAGACAAGCACTCAGTACAACCAAAACAAACTGCACCCAAGGTAGCTTCTTTGAACTTGGATCAAGTGTTGTTGTCCTGGAACAGGTCTCCACTCTCTTTCCTGTCTTTGTCCGATGAAGTGGAAAACAGACACGAAAGGAACATGGACTTCCAGAACATCATTATTATTTCACCGCATGAATACAGTAGCTCATCGATTTTTTTTTCTGCATTTTTAAGAGTAGTAACTTTAACGGAATGTTATATTTACGGAAGCTGTGCTGTTATTGGTGCAGCTCCACTCACCCTCCACATAGATCTGGCTGTAAGGGATGGTCCACTGCTGAGTGCACTGCAGTATGTCGTACATCCGCGTCTCTGAAGGACGCACTGTGATCTGGCTCACCTGGTTCACGTAAAGGAACAGTCAAATGTACGTACAAGGGAGGGAAAGTCATTTAACTTTCTGGGGAACATGACTGTTTTCTTACCCACTGGTTGACTGGGTGATACTGGCTGCGATGAAGCGGCTCTTGTAAGTTTCGCATCCACATGGCCGTGCTGGCGTTGACGCTGTGGTCATTGAACACACAGTACACTGTAACGTTCTCCCCTGGTCGTGCCACCACTTTCCCTGGGATGTAGCTCACCGCTGCACATACACACACGCAAGAAAAATCACTATGTCGTTGTTTTCTTTTTCATTTTTCAGTAAACTTTTTGTGATAACAACTTACTGCTTTTATTGTTTGCATAGAAATCAAGGACACTAAAACAAAGAGGCTCTGTCATACAAACACCTGAGTCGCTTTCATTCATTCACAGATTCAGTGTGGGTTTTTCCAAAGGAAACAATCTTGTGTGGGGGTTTTAAAAAAGTTTGTCACATGGTCTGAAATTATGAAGGTGCGTGGGTTGTTATCCAACAACCTACTCAAATACAGCCAACCACCCCTTCACGTGTGCTCATCTGCTCTGCCAGAAGGAAAATAATGTGACTCATCGGCAAAACAGTAATGAGCCAGACAAAAGAAACCTTTCAAATAAGTGAAAACACCGTTTCTTGTCTCTTTATTCTTCAAAGGTTGTGCAGAGCTCTGCTGAAAGTTTAGTGTGTTCATGGCTGCACATAAAACCTACTGGAGAGTTATCCAGTACCAGAATCCCGCTGTAGTCTCTTATGCTGTTTGCAGAACTGAGGTGGAGCACAAATTTAGAGAGGTAATTTTAAGCGTGCAAATTATTCTCAGTTTCATTTCTAAATTCTCTATTTCGTTATTAAAAAACACAAAACTACTGCAGGACATTTATGCATGGATGGTCCTTTCTAGTTGAGCTACATTTCCCCTTTTTTTTTTAAAGCCATTGTACTGTGCTGCAGGGCTAGTTTTTAACCATATAATCAACCTGTGAGTCTGTTATTGAAATGAGCTCTTCATCAGCGGCTCCAGTTAATAGGTCTGACATCAATAGCAGAGCATCGACATAAATCTGGCAGCAGAGAGTTAAGGTCAAAAGTCAGTGTCTCTCATGATGAGTTCTCACCTTCAAGACCTCCCACAGAAAAGCAGACAGGCTTAGGGAGATACTTTAAGTGCAAAGCACTTTACTCTAACTTGTTGCCATGGAATAGCCAAATTACCACAAGAACAAAGCTCATAAAGTTATTTGGAAATTCAAAGGCTGAGGCAGGCTGACAGAGAACAGACAGCGAGAAGAGTTTTAGAGAATCTGTCACTCAATGCACATTTAATTCAAACTCAAAACCTTCATGTTTCATAGCAGCATAAAAATGTCACGTTTCAAATAAAAGAGGAGTGCAAATAACTGCAGACAACTGGAACTGAACTACTTTCCTTTAAATTATATTAGACCTTTCAACATTTTCCAAAGTTTTCATTCCTTTAATTTTTATTAGATGAATATATTCACAGATCCATCAGCGTCGTAACAGTGTAGGATGGGATCATTTTCCGGCTTAACTTCCTAAAACCTGCTAATCTGCATTAAACACACTAGACAACAGATGCTAATAGTTAGCGTGTTTGCAAGCATTTAGTCATAAACTAAAGTGTCTTAAAATCTGTGGGGAATTTTAGCCTTTATTTGGTACAGTACTTACAGTGCAGAGTAGAAAGGAAACTTTTGGTGAGAGTGAGGGTATGACATGTAACGAAGCTCCCAGTCAGACTTGAACTGGGGATGTTATGGTTATGGAGCATGTGCTGTAACATTCGTTTGTCAGTTTGAGGTTGAGGGTTCTTACTGTCGAGGTAGATGTGGTGAGGTTCACTCCAGTCGCTCCACAGCGGAGGATCGTCTAGTCTGGAGCCTCGAACCTGGATGGTGTAGTTCAGTCTGGGCTTTAGGTCCAGGGACAGTCTGGGGTCTGTGAGTGCAGACGCCATCTGCACACAGTAGATGGGAAATCAACAAACACAAGGACACGCGAGCACACACACCGAACTAACTCGATGAATGGTGTGTTTGTGTTGATGATTAAATTGAAATATATCATCAAAGCATGACAGGGAGAGGGGTTGTCTCATCAAATGTGTCTGCAAATAAAATGGATACCTGTCAAGTCTGGCCATGTTTTTAATATTTGGAAAGTGACCTTCAGGTAACTTCATTAAATTGCTGACTCTATGGTATTATAAAGACATTAGGTAATGGTAAAATATTTATTTCAAATAGGTATAAATAGGGGGGCTCTGTTTAAATTGTTACATGTAAGACGTCCATAGCCACAGAAAAACAAATACTTAATAGTCAGTAAAAGCCTTTTACTATAAGTCTCATGACAAATTATAGAGCTTCTGCTGAATATAATACCAATAATATTATGATGATTAATGATAATGAGAAAATAAATCAACGATGATAAAAGAGAACTCCTGCTTGGAACTGTACATGAAGCTCATCACTAAGGCTACTGTGTGTTGATAAAAATAGCTTTTCATCTTTAGCAACAGGCCAAAAGGAAACAGCATGTGTGTGATTTTTTTTTTCTCCTTAGAGCTGAAATTATTAGTCCACTCGTTATGCAACAAGCATGCAATTTACACTATAAATCATTCTGTAAATATGTGCAGTATGTTTAAAATTGTAAATGTAAATTAGGTATTTTATTCATGTCCACTTGTTCCCTGAAAAAAAATTAGCTTTTTACTATTTTCTTGCATTTCTACAGACAAAGCAGTTCATTAAAATCATAATATGTAGATTAGACGCTAAGTAACTACATCTTATTCCTCTTTAGAGGTAAACATTAATATTTACCTGCCAGGCCGGATGAGTAGTGTTCGAGGAGTATCGGACCTGGTATCTCAGCGAACCAGCATCAAAGCCTGATGGATCGTCCCACTGTAAAATCAGTTCTGCCTCGATAGTCTGAACATGGGAAAGGTTGAGTGGAGGACCTGGTTTTTCTGAAGAAGAAAAGAGATTTTAAGAAACCAAGCACATGTTGTATGCAATTAGTATCAGTTTACATAAGAAACTACTCACAGCAATAACAAACTTTGATGTATCGAACATTTAGTTTGCTTATGCACTTAAATGGAAGTGAGTGAATTTTGAGTCACAGAGTTTGTACCTGGGGAATTTTTCATCTCCCACGAATGTCCCTTCTTTCTACAGAGCCTAACATTGACGCTCACTTCACGTGGATTTCTAAAGCGCGACATGAGGCAGACTTTTATTTATTGTTATTCACTAAACTGAGACAGGCGGAGCAGCACCGATAACAAAGATGTCCCAGTTCAACCATCAATTATGCCAAGTGCAGCCAGCGATAATTAGGTCTCATAAAACCGCAGAGATGCCTACTGGGGGAGGAGAGATTACTCAACGTTATGAGTAATAGCCCAACAATTTCTTTTCCAGGCTCACATCAGGGAAAAGAAGTGCAGTCGCAGAAGTGAGAACATGCTCAGATCAAAAGGAAGAAAGGGAAAAAAGCAACAGGAGTCATAAACAATGAATGCTAGATACATGTTATTTATTTAATTAAATAAAATATGCTCCTCACTTTTTTTTGGTCTTACATAATTCAATTTGAGGACAAAAACAAGGCATTTAATGGCGCTGTGTGATATAATTTTTACAGTTTTTAAACTGCAAAATTTGCACACTACTGCAGAATAATAATACTTTATTATAGTTGTTACATAACTATAGTTGTTACATAATTACATAGTACCAAATACATTTTGGCATCACTCAGACTAAAAAATTGTGGTTCTTGTATCTCTAAAAACATTTTCTCCTGTATCTATTTATATTAACATGCGAGGAGTGTGTAAGTGACTAGAAATTTCAATTAAAAATGTTGGAGTATTTGGGTAACGTCTAGTACCAGTGACACAGTGTTAAACCTTGACAAGAGAAAAATGATAAAACTATTTGAATCTGGACAACACAGGGTTACTACTCAGTTCCTAGTCTGCACTAGCAGTTTAAGCAAAGAAGCCTGCTTGAACAAACACAGTGTGGAAAGTCCTTGTCTATTTCTGTGGAGACCTCACAGCTCATATTTGGTCGCACACACACACGCACACACACACACACACACATGCACACTCTCTCTCTCTCTCTCGGAACAGTGGCCTAGCTGCTCTTAGCTGTATTGCAGTCACGTCCGTCAGTCGATACTGAGTAAAACCTTCTCCCTATCTGTCCAGATTCATCAGCTTTGATGTCGGACTCTGGGAGATGTTGGTGTTTTAAACATTAACATCTTCTTCAAACAAGGTTGAATTAGTTCTTATTTTTGGGGCATGTTTTCCAGTAACTGAAAGACTTATATAACGACCGAACTTGTATCTTTCCAACTTACTGTAATGGACTTCAAAGTTTTACTAGCTCTCCTCTCATTATTCTAACTAGCCTTATTACACTCCAGTAACATTTTTAAGATTTTGAGATGCCACGAGACTTTTTCGCAAAAGTATCGTTTGTTCATTACCTAGTGCAATTCATCAATTTTTTTTCCATATGTTTTTAAAAATTACACATTCTTACCCGGTCGGGCAGGAATTCGGAGTAAAACTGAGGGAGCGACGGCATCAGAAATGCTGACGGTTACCACGGTAACACAGCTTGTTGTAGCATCAAGCGAGACTGAACACATGAAGGAATCCAGCGCTTCACAGATAACAGGATTATCGGAAGCTGATCTCTCAACATCTACCTGTGAGTCATCTTTCTGAGACCTGGCAAAGAAAAACAAAATACTTAATCCACTGTGAACTCACTGTTAATGCACCTTAAAAAACTACTGGAAATGATGCAAAGGAATTTTCTGTGCGTTTCAACTAAGACATGTCCTATTCAATCTCTAACAAATGTTTTTTTTGTTTGTTTTTTTACATCATTTATCATTTAAGTAAATTTGTTTTGTTAGCTTCAAATATGGGGAGTTTGATCACATCACCTTATGTTCAACAGCACAGAGAAGGTGTCTGACAACTTTATCTGCTGATGTTGCATGTTTGAAAGGTGCAGTCTTTTAGTCTTTTAACAATCTTTTTGTTTTCACTTTTACAGCAGACAATTTTAGTGTCTCTCGTCTCCTATTAAGTGTGCATTAGATCGGTGGTGGTAAGTCTTATTATTCTCTCCACAATAGTGGCCTGGAGCCAGCATGATATCACGCAGCCTCCCTGCCTCTGATCAAAGTAAACACACATGCTCAACCACCCACTGGGCAGTGGGAAGGGTACACTTCGTACTCACGGCAGACGCTGTAAGCTGACCGCCATAAGACCGGTATCCACTTTGCCTGATGGTTGGTCGTGAGACTGAAGGTCACAAGTTACGCTTTCCCAGTTTTCATCAATTCTGCAGAGTATGTCCAAACAGGTGCCTGACAAGACAATACATTTGCATTTTAATAGCACCATCAATACCATGGGCAGATGTCATTAACACCAGCTGAACGTGACCTTTTATTAAACGTTCCTCAGAAAAACAGCGTAAAAAATTCAGAGAACAAAACCACAGATTAGAATATAAGGAGCAATATGATGGTGGCTACATGAAAAACTGAGTAATGTGAGTAAAAAGCTACAGGATAGCGTTGGCATTTAGCAATATAATGTAGTATCAGAATGACAGTGCTAACAACTTGTTTAGTTTGTCATGTTTACCATCTTAATGTGCAAATTAGCACTCAATCAAAAGTACAGCTGAGGAAATTTCATTTCTAAAGCACCTGTCACGAACAGGATGTTGCAATAACAGCTGATAAAACAAAAGACATAAAACAAACAAAAGCAAAAGATTAAAAACACAGCAACATAAAAATACTAAAGCTAAACAAAAATCTAAATGTAATCACAAGAATTCAGAGGCCAGCGTAAAGAGAACAGGTGTGATGTGAGACAGTTTGGACAGTCTTACTAAGGGAGGCAAAAAGAGAATTACAATCATCAAGACAAGATGACATAAACGGATGCATAATTATTTCCAGTGTCTTGTACGGTGGCCACAATCAGCCTGAGCTTAGCAAGGTCCCTAATGGGTAATAATACAAGTATTATTATATTTTTATATTATACGAATTTCATGCGGGTAAAAGCTCACAGTCTGGTCCATTTATTGGATTTTTTTATATATTCTATGATTATCGAGTCCATAAGGACTTTTATTAACAAACTGAAATGTTTTCGCAATGTTTTTACGATGTCTTAATTTGCAAGATTGCATAGAATTGGGGATTGGTTGAATTAATTGTTTCGATGATCATTGCCTGGAGTGACAGAAATACTGTATGTATGACTAACAACGAAGAGCAAAACAACTGTTGTTGGGAGGCACAATACAGGCCTCGAGCTTCTCAATTTAATTATCACTGCTGAGACATAAACCTGGAAGGTCCTGTCCAATCACCATTGATTTGAATGCGTCACAGCACCCCACAAATCGATTCAAACAAACAAGTCTTCCTCACCTCCACGTCTCAATGTGGCCTCACCTCCATCTTCATCTCCTCGCTCATAATATCAAGAGAGCCTTTCTGATGAATAAGAGGACAACTGAATCCTCGTGAGCCACGCTATCTTGTGAACTGATCACAGCACAAGGCTCATTTGGGTCCTCACACTGACAAACGGCTATGAGTGGACACTAGAGAAAAAGCCATTAAAATGTAATAAGACTGCCAGGCTGATCTTTGGGAAAGGCTGTGTCGGACTAACCCCGCTGGTTGTTCTGATGAGCAGCAGCCACATGATTCAGCTACCCTGTTGCTACTTGGTGTCACACGTGCATTGTCAACAAATGTACAGCTACAGCTTCCCTCATACAGATATCAGTTTGTGCTGTACATCTTCTGCAAGCAAACATGGAAACTAGCAGCATCACCTGTATTTGTATCTGTGTGCAATACACAAACACACTAACACACACACAAAAAAAATGAGAACCTCCATGGTAAAAGCATGTGTGACCACATCCTGCAGTATGTCATACATAATTTTAAACTCTTACCGCCTGAGGGCTGAAGAGGATGTGATTGAGTTGTCGAGCTCCTGAAGTTGCAGCGGAGATGGTGTGGGAGGTTCGACTCAGAGCCGTTTGTCTCCGGTGCATGAACGCTGCCTCCCTCCACAGCGAGGTGGCCTGAAGGTGAGTCACAGCACAGCTCATCCTGCCATGGGAGGTCCAGGACACCTGCCTGGAGAGAGGCTCCCCCCTCAGGCTCAAAAGCCCGAGCACCTGCTCACAGAGAGGCAAAGGGGTTTGAAAAGGGGAAAAAACAACACAATTAAATGTTTTTTTTCAGGTCAAATTGTAGTAGTAATATTGCAGCATTTCATTTTATCTACAACAAACAGTTGCTTGTTAAAACAACTTGTTGGTTGTTTTTGTGTAAATTTATACAATAGGTAGAAAAAATGTCATAGTCTTTTCTTTAAGTATTCAAGTGTTGAGCTTGCAAACAAATGTAAGCGTTGTAAAATGGAAAGAACAGAGCTCTTGATTCCAACGTGAGTGTAAGTGCAATGTGAGAAATTTTTTGACAGTTGTCGGTGTAAATGTCTTCTATAGTAAATTTAGTAAAACAGCATTTTCCATAGAATGTTTTAAAATATGCTTCCTGACTTTCTTATGGTTTCATCATGAATTTAAACATTTTGACAGTTCTATTGTTTCTGTTCCCCAACACGTTGTGCAATAGCAACAGCTATGCACATCTTGTATTTCACTTAAAATTTTAAAGTGCAGTTAAAGCCGCTGGCTGTAATTCACAGAACAAGAACACGATAGGAGCACAAGGAGTTTGTTAGTGAACGCCTGACATGCTATTGATTTGGGCCCAGGTGAAAGTCCTCATGCTGACAGCTGGCAGAGGACTAATACTTTCATTTTAGCAGGTGCAGTTTGAAGGGGAAATGTGCCTGCTGTGATGCAATAATTGTCAAGAAAGCTGGTCAGCACTAGTAAAAACCTGCTGTGATCTGTTTATCAGAAAACTGTATGGATTTAAACATCACGAGAGACTGAAGTGTTACTTGAGTACTGCTTTAATAGAAATTCTACTGTATCAACGTTTAATGTCAATTAATGAAACGGTTTGCTTTACTAATTTTGTCATCTGTATAATAGTCAATGTTTAAAATGTTACAGGTGAACAGCAGGTAAGGAGGGAAAACAAAGTCGGCCCAACTCAGAATAATTAATACAACCTCGTGTGTCGAGTGACTGATGATTTACATTTTCATTAGTTTTCGGTGTTGTTGCCGTCGACAGCTCATGATGCTTTACATCTGACACACACTAATGATGATGTAATGGTGTAACACTGAGGTGATGTAAACACCGTGTCCCTTCAGAATATCAATAACATTCAGTAACAACCACAGCAGTATCAGGAGGAGAAGAGTCCTAACACACTGCTCGCCTCGTCCTAAGCTTAAGGAGAGGCTCGAGATTAATCAATGGCATCCTCTGGCGCAAACCCAAGGACACATACTGTACAATAAGTACAGCTACAGAACTAAAGAAAATGTCAAAGCATCCTCACCCAACATGACAATCTATTACCTTAAAAGCAAATGGTCACTTTTATAGCGCTTTGCACTATAGCTTCTCATTTGCCCAGTCTCATTCTGATGGCCCTCACCTGACCTGCCGGGAGCAACATGAGGTCCAGTGTCTTGCCCTAAGACACATAGCAAGGAGGGACTGGGGTTCAAACCACTGAACCTGTGGTCCATGGGAGTGGCTCAGCCTTACCAACTGAGCCACTCCCAAATGTGTAATCAAACCCTTCTCAAGCAACCTTGTATGTTCACTAGAAACTGGCACGAGCTGGAAGAGAGGTCACATCTGGTAACAGAACTCACCATGGGACACCAGGACAATTTGCATCAGCACTGTCAACATTGTAGACGGAACCCTGTAGAAAAACAGAGAGGGGATGAGCACTCAGCGAATGCAATGAGAAAGACAGTAAAAAAAGTGTCTGAGAAAAAAAACGCCTGTTTTCACGTGAACATAAGCATTTACAGTTTATTTTTTTATTAATACTACTAATGCAGTAGTGCAATGTGACAACCGGGAATAAGTGTCATCGATTTTCTGGTAAAAATTAAATTCCTTAGAAACAGAAAGGGACTTAGCAGGTCATTTAGCACAGTCCAAGCCTGACTTTAAACAAACCAACACCATCACGCTGGATTACAACAGAACAGGTAGGATGAGAAAGCAGTGAGAACTGTAGGCTTGTATGTCACCAAACGCACCTCTGCCAAGAACCTCGAGTTTGGCACAGACTCACAGTAGAAAGGAAGAACTGGTCGACCAACTTCTCTTCAGCCACGTAATGACTCATGTACAGTCTCGCTTGTGAACCGTTGTGACTTAAGACTTTGGTCAGCAATTCAATTAACGGCTTTTCAGCACTGCTGTGCCAAAAGGTCAGTGTCTGCTGATTTTTAGCGTTGGACCATGTTCATCCCCAATCATGTTGTCTGATGTAAACCCAGCACCCCCATCAATATTTCCAATTGGATGTGATTTAAGACTACTTTACATTTAAGTAGATATCATAATAATATTAATTATACATTTTTTGGCTCTAGTACCACTTTTGGAGAGACTAAAACTTCATGTTTGAATCACCAATTTCGTTCAGCTTCACTCAAATACTAACTTACATGTAATTCAACCGAGTGATGCTCAGGTGAGGAGAGACAATCTGGTAGTTTATTGGTGAGTCAAGATAAATACACTGACATGCTGCAGTACTTACATTGTAGTGGTCATAGCATGAGCATGGCCTCGCTGGGCTTTGGCTGAGGTGAATGTCACTGAGGAGAGAGACAAAAAGGTTTTTCTGAGGCTTCTTGTAGCACAGGGATATAAAGCAGTACAGCGGGGACGTCAAATAAAGTCCATTCACACAGAAGACGGGTGAGGCGCTGGAAAAAAGAAATGGAAAAATAATTAATTCTTAGCAAAGGTAGAACCACCACAAAGCAGCGATGATTTTTTCCACTTTGCACTGGGCATTAAGAGGATTTCTTAGACACGTCCTATTTCAGAGACAGATCTCTCACTGATAGGAGCACGTCCCACTTCACTAATAAAATACTCTACAGCTGTTGTTCAGTCAGGAGAAAAGCAAGTTTGCCTGCAGCACAAGGAGGGAATATAAACACTTTTATATTATCTTTAGAGGTCGACAGAATCATCTCACATCACCACTTTTTGTGCGTCATATCACACCTTCCATTCTCATCTATATGCTGGGCTTTCTTTGTGTTGGCACTGCATTTTATTATTAAATGTTTGTGCCAAACATGAACAATGAAGCAATAAATTAACATGTGATCACTGATTTCCTGGACCAAGACAAGCACACAGCATGCAGTGAACAACAGCAAGATGGACAGGCGCGTGTGTGTGTGTGTGTGTGTGATCTCCAGTGAAAATAAAAATAAACACACGCATAATTGAAGCTCGGATGTGAAGCTGTGAATTAGCATGAAACTAGGCTGCAGGAGAAAGCAACATTTAAAGACAAGACTGTGCAGCATCCTATGAACTGAAACACACCTTCCGCTGGTGTAATGCTCACACCTGTCATCACCTGGCTGCTGACTAACACCAGTAGCTGTAGAATTAGCAACCTCTAATGCAGTGCTCACTAATCTAGGAATACTGAAAGTCCGATTTCCGTTTTCACAATAACTGGGAGCGAAACTTTTTTTTGATAACAAAAGTAAAACTTGGATCTCATTACCCATCTGCTTGGCTCTTGAAACCAATCACATATTACTGACCTTTAAACATGATTTGTTTTTTGAAGGTTAAACGAAAAAAGAAAATAGCAAAAAAAAAAACAAAACCGGATGCGTTAATGTTAATTTTAGCCTCAGATTTAATGGCAAGGTTGAACATTTGTTTTTTGGGTGTTACATTTTCCAGATGGGCAAAAAACACCACATTGCCATCAGGTAACCGCGCTTGCTCATTGGGAACATTGCCTGCAAAGGTTTGAGTCAATTAGCAAAATGAATAGGACTTTATTTTGTTGGTTGTGTGTAACCACAGATTTGCATCAAGTTGCTTCACTGACAGGAAATAAATCAAAGCTACTATTTCAGTAACTGACCTCTGGACAAAAAGAATTTACAAGTCAAAGTTAAACATGTCCTTGCTCCCCGGGGAGAGTTTGCTGCCTGTTTTTCTCTCGGGATAGCGAAATCATCTAGGTCCCAGACATTGTCAGATATTTGTTTAAACTGTACGTCTCTGATCCAAATTCAATTACAATACGGTTCAAGTTCTTATAAAGCTGAGTAAGAGTTAATTTAACACAACAGTGACGCGTTAAGGCTGTTAGATGGATGAGATATCTAAGAAATGAGACAAAACAGCAACAAGCAGAGGTGGACGAACTGAGGATCCATGTCGAACCCTGACGCATGATAGCACAAGTCAAGAATTCAGTGACATGAAGTTCAGCAGCTAAAATGTTAATGAGAAAAAGTAAATATTTATATATAAAGGGGCCAACAGTGTCCAGTCAGAGGGGGACAAACACACCCACACACAGCTTCAGCTTCTTAAGGACACTTCAATATGTGAACCAGACAGCAGGGGATTGAACCTCTGACCCTGCGATGACTGGATAACCCACTTAACCTTGTGAACCACAATATTTACTGCCCGGGTTCTGTTACCAAATTTAACCCCAGATACAGACGCAGACCTGCACATGGCGCAGGTAGAAACTCCACCGTTTCCTCACATTCTTCGGGAACAATAGTTACAAAGCGCCTTCTTTTTTCCAAACGCACGGGAATCTCTGCCCTCTGGCTCCGTGTGTCCTCCGAGGACTCCACCTTGCCAACTATTCCATCCCGGTCTGAGTCACTCCCAGCAGCCGGTCTAGCGCTGCCGTGCGTGGGGGAAAGTAACTGCTTCAAAAAAACAACTTCAACTATGATCCCAAATAATGAAGGAACAATATTCCTCCACGGAACTGTCCGACACCAGAGGCGCGAAAGAGTCGCCGTGAGACAGCGAGACAGTGGGAAGAAAAGCGACAGACGCACATCTGTCCAGGTGTGGTTGGACGGGGCTTAGCGCCAGAAAGACAGGAGTGGAAAACATGTCTGCTGTCGGAGTGAAGGAGCGGGAATTCCCCACAGTCAGGGAGGAAAAAGGAGAGACACAGCAGCAGGACACCGCTCGTTAAAGGTGGACATGTGTAAGAAAGACACCGGGGCACTCACGTCGCTCCCGTTTGTCCCCCGCAGCTCGTCTGTCCCCGGTTTCCGTCCGTCCCAATCAGAGTTGGTCAAGTCCTCACTGAAGATTCGCAGGGAGCCGCGGAGCCTCATCAGCCAGGAGGGTTTTTCCCACAGAAAACTCCACTTTACGCCCGCTGCCCCGTTGCCCGGCTGCCGTCTGCTCCACGGGAAGGTTCCGCTCAGGAACCCGAGCGACGACTGATCCGAGAGCGGAGGTGGAAGCCGGGACCGAGGCCCGCCCACCGCGAGGCGTTCACGTGCGCCCGCGGAAATCCCAGCACTCAGAACTTCCCCGACGCGGGAAAAGCATTTGGCCGATAAATCAAATATAATAAACACCGCAAGAGTTGAGCAGATCACCAGAACGCTCCGTGCTATATTTCAGCAGCGTGTTTATGTAGGTAGTTGAATTATTAACATCTGCATAAGTAACAAAAGTGATGCAGAAGTGAGTGTTCCCACCTACTCTAAAGTACACGCCTGTCATCGCCTTCAAGAACTAGTAACACAGTAGTTATTCTCCAGGTACAAGGAGTTCAGTGTGGTCCAGTCTCAACAGAACATAAACTACATATAAACGACACACTGTCAACAAACATAAACAGCAGTCTATTCAACAGATAAACAATTTTAAAAACGACTAATTTATGTTGATGGAAATGTGTTTTCAGTTTTCAGTTTATTTCACAGACATGCAGCTGGGTAGATCAGTGGTTAACACCACTGACTTTAACCTTAATTCTATCTGTCTACCTTGTTGCATTAAGGAGCGTTGAAAACACAAGGGCCACACCAACTCGGGCATCTGCGTCAGCTGTTGGGGAACCAGGGCAACCTGATAAGAACTGGGCTACTGGAACAAGAATAAGACATTCATGGACAAGTGATGAGAGCAGGGAACTGTTGGAATGCTACTACACAAGTAACCCTTGCAAGAGGGGTTGCATGCAGAGGATGTGGGATCAATGGATACTCCGAAACCAAACATCTAGACTTACACCGAAACAACTAGTGGCACAGCGTTCTCATATCTGCAGGAAACCCCTGATATCACAACTAGAGATTGACAAGGTACAACACAAATGCAACGGCAAGGGGCAGCCAGGACGACAGGTCAGCATCATCATCATCATCATCATTCCAACAATCAGAGATTGGATTCCTAGCCCCATTAATAAAAGATGAACTTAATACAAGAGGAGCTGACCTGAGATTGAAGATCAGTACTAAGATGGACACCTGGCACCTCTGTGGCCAGTTACCAAGAATAAGTGAAGTGCCTTCTGAAAGTCTGCTAGAGGACGAGCATTCCAGGGATGACCATCACAGCACCATACCAACTCTGATCCTCTGATAGTAGCTGTGGACAAACAGGAGAACAATCCCAAACGACAGCTACATCAAGAAGAGGGAACATGAGAAGCTCGAGAAATACCAAGGGCTGAAAGAAGAGTTAGAAAGGATGCGGAAGGTGAAGGCACAAGTGGTACCCGTGGTGATGGGAACACTGGGGACTGTAACCCCCAAATTGGGAGAGTGGCTCCAGCAGATTCCAGGAAGCAGAAGCAGGAACATCTGTTGGTCATTTAATTTTGAGGATATGGCTAGAATCCATCCATTAATCCATTCATCCATCCATTTTCTCGTACTGTTGTCCAAGGTCAGACAGAAGAGGAGCTTGTCTGTGCAAACGCTTGGTGACATGATGTACAGTGAAAACACAGTGGCCTTTAGACTGTCACAGGCTTTACAAAGGACGACAGAACAGCTCACATCTGTGGGCAAAATAAAAGTGCACCTAGTCTGTCTTTTTTTTCCTACCAGCGTTTCTTGTTTTTAGAAATTCCAAGTTTGAGATTAAGCCAAATAAAATTGCTCCATCCACAAGCAAAATTATCTTTAAACTGTATTTTTTTTGGAGCTGTCTGGACCTGTCAGTGTGTAAATCTGCTGTCATTTTTAACGAACTGCTGCTACTGTAATTAGTAAATAAATAAATGTCACCATAAATACATAAATAAATAACCATAGAAATGCCTGGGAAATGTTGCTAAATATCTCATCTGTCTGGCATGTTGTGAGAGCCTGTAATATTTTTCACAATCCCCCAAAGTATTTAGTGGTTTGACAGAGCAATGACTAGATAAACAGGACATGTTCCTCATAAGCCGCATTTTAAAACCTGGTAAAAGGGAAAGTGCAGCAAACATATCTTTCCTTTCACTATAATATCCTTAGGCATTGTCACTCTCAACTATGAGATGATGCACTATAAAAACTGGATGCTTCAAGGTCCCCAATGTCTCACATTGTCCATTAAAACACTTCTGGTAGGCCACAAACTAAAACAGGACAAACACAAGTGCAAATGGTTCAGCGAACCACAGTTTTTGATCAATAGTCATCTTTTTTATTTTAAATCAAAGCCCACTCTTTCAGCCCTGGAGGAAAATCTCCATCCAGATGTGGATCCTTGGCCACACACTAAGTCAACTTACTTTTCCACACAGAAAGTCTGCTCGGTAACTTGGACGGAAAGTATGTCTGTGTGTCAGTGAGGATCATGACCACGTACAGTAGGTGACTGTACTGTGCAGTGAATAGTGAAAGATTTTGTCGCGGTTACGTGGTTATTTATGTGGCAGACCAGTGTCTTAAATTCCACGTGAGAATACAAACCATGCTTTATTACTGTAATACTACCCTGTGTTCAATACTGCCTTCCATATCAAATTAACTGCCAATTGGAGGTGACATGGAGAAACAGAAACAAACTGAATCTGAGGGAAACAAGCAGTGGATTCATGAAGGAAAACCATTGTCTGCAGTAAATCACTCACACACACACACATATTACTAATGTGTCTTGATTAAATGTCGACATTTACAGAGAAAAACACGAATAAAACAATGCTAAAATGTGTCCAAGAAGCTGATTACTGTTTTCCGTGGCATATTATTGATCAGGTTGGATTTGAAAACAGCACATGTATGATAACTGACAAGAGACGATGTAATGGCAATAATAAGTCATTGCCTGTTTGTTCATACAGTGGTGCTGTCTGTCAGAATATTATGATGACAAGCAGATGACTGGTTGGTTAGTAGGTGTGAATCCAAGTTAAGTTGAGGTGTTAATTTGCTTTTTGTTTTCCCATCTAACGGACATGCTGTCATCAGTGGATCCATACCCACAAACCTCCATGCTAATCATTAAAGGGCACAGTGTACAGTATATATGTATTTTATATTCTTTTTTGATTCCATCTTGTCTAATTTCATACTACAGCATATTTAAGCAGTAATGTTCGTTATCGTTTGTCTACCTGCTGCAAAAAATATGCTATGTGCTATGAAGATTTACTTAGACTATGATGCAATAAGTCTGTCTTCAATTACAACTTTGGTTTTAAGTTTAGGGTTTGGTTGAGAGGAGGAAATATTATAAAAAAAACTACCAGAGGACAAACAATGACATTGTTATTGATAGTCATCATTGTAGCACACACGGGTGATTTAGAATTTCCAGTTCACATGCTGCCAGTCTATGAAGGAAATATGCAGTATATGGATGAAATCCAAATAGATAATGACGACAAAGGAAAGAGGTTTCCAGCAAATTCAGAATCTTGTTGTCTGGAAGTTCCAAACAAGTTTGTTGGAAATACAAGCAGCCTGAAGTTACACTGACGTTGGATGTGGGACGGTTATGTCTAAATACAGGATAAGTCTACAGAGAATAAGTTCAATGTTCTCCCAGCTCCATTAGTGCAGGTTTGTGTGTGTGTGTGTCTTTGACGGAATAAAAAAGTCCTTGCAGCCACTATCAAGCGTTATGACGTAGACGGGATGTGTCATTTGCATATAATTCCCCGGGTGAAGGGGAGGAGATTCATCCGCAGATGGATTTCCTTGAACTGCGTCACAGTGGAGGCACATTACTTCTATTTTACAGCCCACTGATCTTTATAGAGATGGATGTGGCTCATTGTCAGCAGCCTGGCATCATTTGGTGACTGTACACTGCAGTGTTGGGGGCGAGCACAACCACAGAATCCCTTCGGAGAAAAAGAGAAGACGAGAGTTGTTTCTAATGGCGCATTTCTTTTTGAAGTGCAATCGCAGAACGCCATTGTCAGATGGCTTGTAGTAGCAAAAGTGCTCCAGATGATTGTTTTTTTAACATTCTGTACGATTTTATTTTGCTGGAGAGTGGAAAAATCAACCAAAATAACTGGGAACACATTGAAAATTACTGCTTGGATAGGAACCCGTTTTAATGATGGAAAAAAACAGTCTTACTTAGGTTTATAGTCAACATTGCTCATAAAAGTCATCACTGAATTTACTGAAGTCATTCCTGTAAACCATGATCTCTAAAATACTTTTTCTACTTGGAGAAATACTTTCCACCATTTTGCAGTTTAGCATTAAAACCATACAGATATCCACAGTTTAAAATACAATGTCCACTGACGTAAATGCGTGTGAGCAGGGGAAAACACACTATGGAAGCCTACTGATGGTCTCTCCTATGACATTCTCTCAATGACATCATCCCAACCTGTGAGCAAGAATGACATCATCCTCTTGGCATGTAACCCAAAGATGTCTGTGATTCTATCTTTTTACGAAAACCTAATGGTCTGATGTTTGTCGTGCTCACTTACTTTACTCTCTTTCCTCACCAGTGATGATCATGTATGAGTGAGGCTCCAGATGTGCTGAACAGCTTTTATCCAAAGCACTTTATGGTTTACAGACAGATGATGGCAGCTGACCTGATGAGACACTCGCCTGACCCACCATAAGCAACTTAGGCTGCAGCATTTTGCCCAAGGACACTTTAACATTTAGCCAGGAGGAATCAAACCGCTGACCCTATGGTGTGTGACAGAAGACACTGAGCCTAAATCCACAAACCGGTGGCATTTTAAAAAGGATTAGACCATCTGTAACCGTTAAAACATGACAATGCTGGCTTATGCTGCTTAGGAAAGTATTGACATAATTAACTGAATTTATGATAACTAATTATAAGAAATGTGTTTTTGTAGAGGCACAAGATTGTAGCATGAAGCAATGCCTCATACCACAGTGCAGCGCTAAATTATTTGCACTGCCAGTTCTTGAGTGAGCATTTAAAATACCTAAGACTCAAAACAATTAAACAAGCAATAAAACCGTGAAACAATATGGGCCAGAAAATTCATTGCGTTGTGAGCGAGTAAAATTACTTGAACATTTCAGCGTATTAGTCCAGTGAATTTGACATTTCTACGTCTATTGACCCCATCAATAACAGGATTGTCCAAACACTCCTGGTTTACTGTCTTTGTTAAAAACCAAAGAGCTCACTTCCCTCTTTTTAATCACAGGTTTATGATGAGACTAACTTTTCAAACTGCAGCAGTGAGTCATGCATTTACACCGTGACACCATGAGCTGAGTCTTTCTTACCAACAGCCCCCCTGTGCCCTGCAGAATAGAAACGGCTGCTGCACTCAAGCGGGGAAGCCATACATGAATAATAAATACGATTCAGCTGCCCCAGAAAAAAAGGGGCTAACTGGGGAGGGGGCTACATACCAAGAGGATGATGTCATCTTTGCACACTGGTTAAGGTGATGTCACTGAAGAGAATGATGTCATCTCTTTATTATTAAAGGCATGTGCATGATTCTCCTGCTGGCAGCCTGTTTCACATGCAGATTAAATTTCTTTGATCGCTGAGGGATGTAACGTGCCGTGAATTTACATCAATGGATGTGTGTCTCATATCCGTCTATCACTTTAATTCAGTTCTGTGGAAGACAGGAAAAATGTAATGGCAGGTGAAGGAAGGGCTATTGTTAAACTGCATAATCTACAGGAATCCTTTAGCCAGGGGCAGCTCTGTTAGCCAGTGATCAAGTATTGTATGGCATTTCCTTTAAGGTGTGGGACTTCAGGGAAGTTAGTTTGTTGTGATTGTTGTTCAAGTCGCCCTTAGGTAAAAATGGATATCGCACTTCCTCTGACAGTAATTCAGTGGAAACAATCACAATCGACAAATGTCGCCCCAAATGCTCTGAATAGACGTTACTGTGCACAGTGGTCTGAAGAAAACAGTTTATCTCCACGAGATCCCCAGTGGAATTGGCAATTTAATGTTAAAAATTTGTTGTTCATTTTGGAAACGCCCTGTGTTTGGCTGATGTGTTTTTGATTATTTGTGGGCAACGAACGAGGTCTATAGCACAGACAAACAGGCTAATCCCGGTTGATGACTGACAAAAAAAAATTGATTGTAAGCAGGTGAAATCTTCTACTGCTTTTCAAATCCATGTGGAGATTTTGGACAGTACAATTAGTTAAGTCAAAACATCCAAAAATAGAAAAGAAATGACTAAAACCAGTCACCAAATGACCAAAAACAACAAAAAGCAGACAACAAAAAGCAGACAAAAAAAAACGAAAATTTACCAAAAGAATGAGAAATAATAACAAGCAATTATCATCAGCCCCAGCCAAAGCTTTGCTCTGCCAAGACGTCCAGTGGCCTGCTGACGTCTGAAAGCTCAAACTAGGTCATCCTCCTGGAGCTCATATACCCCTGGGGTGGCAGCATGGAAGGGGCCAGCGAGAGGAAGGGGCCAAAGTTCTGTGTGCAGAGCAAACGAAGCACCGAACTCACGGCGCCCTCGCTCGTTCAAGACTCCGCAGAGTTCAGTGTATTTGTGATCATGAATGTTTTTAGTGGGGCAAATTTGGAGAGTCACTGACATTTTTTACACGCGACTCCGATGCCAGAGCCTGGCATCAAGTACAAGAATCTATTAAAATGACTCTGGTGTGCATCGTGTACTGAGCAGAGCTGTTTTTCCCATAACTGAAGTCAAACAAAGCCAGAGATCGGCTGGATTGGTTGTGACATTGATCCAAACGGTTCCTGGCAGCTCTTAAAGCTGCGTTACTTTAAAAAATTTCCCTCTGGTTCTCTTCCTTATCTGGAAAATGCAAGTGGGTTTTAGTTTGCTGTTTTGCAGCTTAAAAAATGATTTTCTCATGGGGGATCCTATAATTAGCCACAGTGCTGGTATTGTTAATCTCTGAGAATACGGTGGAAGGTCCATGGACATGTGGACATCCTTGTTTTCATTGGCATCACGCCCAGGGTCGCACTGTGAACATCACTGTTACTGAGAAACGCAGCTACAAACTGAGAGAAGTAAAATGCGATTACAACTGCGCCTGCCCCAAAACGCTTCCTGTTTTGAATCATTTTTTTTCAGTAAGATCTCTGAGCGTGAGCGTAAATGCTGATGAATCGTCATGTGAGCGGTGGTGAGTGCTGACAAAGTTTGAGGGTGATGTCTTTCCCAGAGCACAGCTGTATCTCTTCTCCTCGAAAGCTGCGCCCGCTGAAACACGAGCTGCTCTTACGTTTGTCACGGGTTCCTTCGGTGCAGCCAACACCTACGAAATGAAACAGACCATCTCAAAAACAGTAAAACCTGCTGATGGCTGCCTGTCTAAGCACTGACACAAGGTAAAAAGATTTGGTGGAATCATTTTTGCAGCTCTTGCATTAACCCGGCGTTAAAGTGCAACTTTCATTATAACACTGTGGTTGTTGTGCAATTAAAACAGACTTTGAAATTGTCTGGCAAATAAAATTATCCACATTTAACTCTTGGAAAAAAATGTATCGCAAACGTTGTCCCCAATTGTACAAATTAATTTGCTCAGTGGCCTGACTGAGGCACAGTGATAGCAGCTGTAATTCCAATAGTTCAAATCAATGTAGGCGCTTATTTGGGATTAATTCTCAATCCTGCATTTTGAGACGAAGAAAGGTGGCACCTGCTGACACAGTGTGATTGGCTGATTTGTCCTGAAAAGCTGTTTTTCGTGGCACACACAAAAGTAAATGCATACAAATTAAGGAAACTCTCCGCAAACCAGGAAACATGATGGGGCGGCACTGGGGGAACTGGGACTCTGCAGCTGGAGCTGTAACCACTCTGCCACCAAGATCCCTTTATTTGGGCTTCTCGGGTTAAATATGTGTCATGCTCTTATGACTGTGGAAGTATCGTTGGACTTAAGCAACAAAAGTACAACCTCCCTGTAAAAAAACATGCTGGTCTCATTCCGATCTAGAGACAGTTCTTTAATTACAGCATCTGTGAATCTGTGTCCAGCAGCCTCCTGTTTGCTGCACAGTCACACATGCGGTAAATAAGTCACAGAGTGAAATAATCTGATTCTGCATGACGTGCGTAAAAATGTGCATCATTTCATTCTGTTAGGAACTGATGGTTTGAACGACTTTATAATGTCCAGTTTTCTGTGGCTAGTGTGACAAATTGAGGATGAACTGTGTGATGAAGGAGAGCTCAGCTCTATGTGGGTGGCAGGTGAACATCAGGACATCCCATCTTTGTCATATTTCATGACCCTGCATTTTTATCTCATAAAATCAATTATAACAGGCATCAAAATGCATCATCTCAGGTCTCTGGCTGCAAGCTGCTGCGGTGACATCAGCTCCCACATCACCAAAAACTATGGTACAAAGTTTTGAATAGCCAATATTTTAATTAACTGCCCAAATATTCTACATCCAAAGGGTTAATTTTTTAATTAAAAAATATAAAAACAAATGTGGCTAAATAGCAGTTCTGGGATGACAGTCGTAGCAGGTAGTAGGTCTGACTTCCTGCCTTGACATGCAGCTTCCTTAGCAGGTGCTTTTCCATTTGCTGCATTTGTGTGTCGCAGTGCGAAACATTTAAACTGCGATTTACCGATATATTTTTTGTGTATTTGCTGCAAATAAACGTTTAGCTCTCTCACTTTCTTTTTCTAGGTGTCGCTGCGTGTGGTATTTCTGCAAAAGACAAACTAATGCATTTAATTGATATCATAATTACTTTATATTATAAAAATAATAAGCCCTACTTTTGTATTTCCCTTCAGTTTCCTCTCCTTCTCTGTGATCTTAGTTTGTTTGTCTTATGGACATTAGCCTGTTTTTGTTGCAACACAGCTAGAACTGAATGACACACACTAAACCCACCAAGCTGAACATGGTGTGTGTGTGTGTGTGTGTGTGTGTGTGTGTGTGTGTGTGTGTGTGTGGGAGAGAGAGAGAGAGAAAGAGAGAGAGAGACAGCAAAAACAGCTTGAGCTTGCAACCCTTCGGTCTCACAGGAATTGGCGAGACTAATGGGTTTAATGGGTCTTATTAGGGACAATACTTATCAGCTGGCATAAACAGCGGCCTGGCAAACACAAAGAGCCGTGTTGTTGGGGGCTATGTGAAACACAAGCATTAATTCCATGTGAGAGCAGACAACATCTGCACCGGCAAGGCTGAAACAAAAGCTGTGGTGAGTCGTCGTGTTAGAGACCAAAGCAAAGAGCCCGGGGGACGCGATGAACGTTTCTTAATCATCTTGTGGTTCTTGATTTCTTTTTTTCCCCTCTCACTCACTCGCTCTCCTTTTCTCTCTCTCTGATACAAACACACAACAGCACACAGTCTGCTGCAGCGTGATAAATGACGGCTCTCTGTCGACTGTACAGTGTGTTGGTGCCCTGCGCTGCTCCAACCACATCAAAGCAGGAGAGAGTCACCCACACTGCGAGAACACAATCACGGCACACACACACACGCACACACACACACACACACACACACACACACACACACACGCACGCTTCTTCTTCAGGGATAGAAAAGTGAGGTTACTTGGGACACGTAAGTTAATAAGTCAGTGCCACTCCTCTACTTTCCCAGGTACCAAACAAACGCGGAAAGAAATTGAGAGGAAGGCTGAACGAGAGAAAGTGCTGAGGTGTCCCAAAGCCAAGCTTGTGCGTCATCCAGTTTTATTACCTAATACCCAGTGAGGCATCCATCCCAGGTCCCACCAAACACCATAAAGTGAGAGTGAGCGGGGTCAGGTGAGACATCAAGTGAAGGCTCGAGGCTTTGTTAGCTCCGCTCTCACCCTGACATGTTTATGTGACTTCTCAAACCAGTTTGGGATTTGGAAGCAAGTGAGTAAAAAAAAAAAGAGAAAAAGAGTTAACTCTGGTATTTGGATATAATGATTTCAAAAAGAGCATTAGTGATGATCTATATCACACGCAGTGACTTGTTACCTCAGAAAAACATACAAGTCTTAGGTTGAAGTCACAAGGAAGTGACAAGGGAATTTTATATGATGCAAAACATGTTTTGCACTGTACTGAATGTGAGGTTTTCTATTCATATCTCAAACTGCCATATTTGCTTTCATAGAGATGAGTTAGCATTCATATATGTGAGGTCACGTTGAACTTGACCTTTGATCTTTAAGACCAAAATCTAATCACTTCACCAGTCAGAGGGGATAAACTGAAGAAACTTTACAGTTTCTTTCCAGGTGTTTGCATGTGTGGGACAGAGAAATGAGATAAGAAACAGAGACAAACTGACCAGAACAAACAAAGAACCAAATCGAGTCCTGAACCTAAAACCTGTGACAGAAAACAGACTGACAGGTGTGACAGAAAAGAAGCAAAGGAAAGAAGTAAACGAACAAAGACAAACAGGAGGTCGAAAACTAACCACAGAACAAGAAAAAACACATGGATGTAAATGAAAGACCCAACCTCAGACCAAAGGCAGCAAACAAGACCGTGGACAAACAAAGACAAGCAGGGGGACAGGCATGGGAGCCATGGTATGGGACAAACTAGCAATGAACTGAGGGGGCGACTGGGACTAAATGTGCAGAAAAACAGATGAAATCGGGTCAAGGACAAACGAGGAAAGTGAAAAGAACAGAAAGGAAGTACAAAATAAAAGTCCACCACAGGAAGTGAAAACAAAAGTCCATGATCCTGACTTGGTTTTGAATTGGCGCCATATAAATAGGTTGGAAGTGAATGAATTCAACTTGGATCAGGCACCATCATGTTTTGCACAGAATAAACACAAGCAAATGTGGTCAAGGAGTCAATTAAATGATATTTTCAGGTAAATCGCAGGTATCGTAGTTAGTTTTAAAAAAACCTGTTGTTGGGTCACTATGGCGACGGCCTGTGTTTGGCACTCGTGAGTCCTCTAAAACTCCACACTGGCCCCCGGTCTACAGTCCAGTGCACCACATAAGGAACCATCTTCATCTCCAACCACCAAGCAGCAACTGCTCAAACAGTAAATGTTTTCCCGATCTTTTGGTTGTCGAAACCGAAGCACTGTGGGAGTATCGCAGTTTTACATAATTTCCACAACTCCCCAACCAGCCGCTTGTGTCTGTGCATGATACGGTTTTTATTCGGCGCCCACTCACACGAAAGCAGCCTGCATCCGTCAAGCAGCAGGCAATAACAGCCAGGTGGCTCCTTCATTCACGGCCCTAATGTCTCACATCATCCTCTCAACAAGAGAGCATCAGTTTGGCACCTTGAGCCATTCAAGCGCTCTGACTGTGTTATGAGGAGAACGCTGCAGGGCCTCTTAGTGTTTTTCTGAATGAAAGCACTCGATCCTCTTTGTGAATCAAACTCCCCTGGCTGCAGCCGCAGAATCTGAATTATTGTTGTGTTGTTTTCTTGTTCCATGCAAACATTGAGATTGCCCGAAACCATATTATGGACAGTTTTGTTTATTTTCTGCTCCTAAACGACGTCTTGAATGAGGATTTAGAGTTTTACATTTCAAAAAAAGTCTTGTTTTCCCGGCCCTGTTTTTCTTTCCAGCTGCCTATTCCCGTCACATTAATGCTGCCTGACCTTTCTAGCAATCAGCACAGATCCAGCACTCAGTCAGCGTCCCGTTGTGTATATTTGTGTGTGAAAATAAGGTGCACGGGTGCTCTTATGCAAGTGTTTTTATGTTCCATAATCAAACAGGTTACGGCGAAAAACGAAAACACGGCACATAATGGATATGAACCTCAGTAGGCAGTGAGGGCGAGTTAGTGCGAGAAGAATGCTGGGAGGGAGGATGGCGATAACCATCGAAACAGGACAAAACGAAGAGGGAGAACATCCCACCGTGGCACAGGCAAAAACATTATCACCATCACAAACTGCACAACAAGTGAGGGAAAGTAGTTTGTTGATTGACCCACGGCTCCGGAACATTATGGTCATGACGTGGAAGGTGAACCGCGGAGATCCAAGCTCGCAACTCAAGCAAACAGACCGAGACACTGGGAATGAGTTGAAACTGGCATATGATATAAAACACCAAACTGTTCCTGCACATGTTTCTTAGCCAGAGGCCCTCAGAGGCCGATTACGTGTCAGGATTTAGGGGTAAATCACAGTCCGAGGACCTGAAAGCAGAACGTGTGAATGCATCAGGGATTTTGGTCACGTGTGTCTCAGCTCAGTTCTTCCTTGGACAGGCCACGGCTGTCGTGACCCAGGAAGATGGATGGATGGTCTGTTTGGATTCACCCCATTACTGTTTCTGCATATGTCTGATAAGTTTTAATGACTTTAGTTCACTTCAGTTCCAGCAAATATCTGCTCCATGATCTAAGCATCAGTGAATGTTTTCAAGATTCAATTGACAAACTTCTCTAATAAAAAAGTAAATTTTTACTCTTTTTCTGTAATGTAATTCTATCGATTCATCTTATTAAAGAAATTGAATTTAAAGAAATAGGAACCTTCTGCCAGCAGGTGGTTTGGAGTATCAGGAAGGCTTTGAAAGGCTGCAGATTTGTTTCCTTCAGGCAGAGCCGAGCTCGTTGTTTCCCCCATTTACAGTTTTCATGCTGAGCTAAATTACAGGAGACCACAGCAGCTAGTGGCTCCAAAGTAATTACACACACAGACATGTATTTAACGGGCGTGGGGGTGGTCTCAGTAGTTTCATCAACTGATACATTTGGCATTAAAATAAATAATTATTGCATATTTAAGTGGCCAGATACAAGGAAACACCAAAAAATCCAGTCCTGTTAACAGGAGCTCCAGCCCTTTCACGGTGAGTGAACACGCTCCTCACCTGGAAAAGCCCAGGATGAAAAAAAATCGTTTACACTTGTGTCAAATTCAGCCCTCGAAGTCCAACTGAGCAAACAGCACAGCGCAGAAGGCCCTCGTCACCATGGAGACCTCTGTGACCAAATGGTCAAACGAGCAGCTAAATGCCTCCTGCTAAACGACCACGGCTGTGAGCTCTGACACGGACGTAGAAACGGGAGTTTAAACCTCTGAGCATCTACAAGCGGACAGTCAGCTCCTGCCCGAGGCTTGTCTCAAATGCGTCTGCGGCCAAGAGCGTCCGATGTGAGCTGCCAGGAACGAGAGGGTGGTTTTCAGTGCTGTGCAACAACGGACCTCTGACGAATTCATGCACAGAACTGAAACATTTCAGAGTCAAATTTACTGTAAGAAAAAATGCTACAGTCCTCACCGGGGGGGGGTGAGGAAGTCAGTGTTCACAGATGATGTCACTTCCCTGATATTAAGATGATAAATTTGGGCTAGATTAGATTTGGGTCAGCACTTTGATTTTTATTTGAGGGTGAAAGGAGAAGATCAATATCAGTCTGTGTTAAATGAGTAATGTGCCATTTGGGGAATTTGTTTTTATTTTCCTAGTCTAGGATGAAAAGATCAATGCCACCAATATCTGTCGGTTACATAAAGCCAGTGGCAGTTAGTCTAAACTGGTTTTGCCCAAAGGGAAAATTGTCTGCCAAACAGAAGTTCTACATTTTACTAATTAATGTCACATCGGGCATCTAATGCATCATAAAAAAAAAAACTGTTTGCACACTTTCACAAGTTCTGACTACTGGAAAAGATGCAGCAATGTTTTGATGCCTGAGATTCCTGGTGCGTTGTCTCGTATGAATTGTGCATGTTGCGGAACAATGTCATGACAGAAGGTAAAAGAAACATGGCATTTCATTCTAACAGAGACTCTGTGGTTTTTAATTAGAGGACGGGCAGAAAGACAGACAGAAACTAAAGGGAGAAGGTGTGAGTCAGCGTGGGCAGCTTGTGTCACCCATCCAACCGCCTTTGTTCCACGTCCGCAGAGCATGTGCAAGAGCAAAAATTACTCACCAGCTGCTCGACACTAGCAGATCCCCGTGAGCACCGCACGAGAAATGAAGTTTCAGCCTGTATCCTTGTAAAAGCAGTGAAGAAGTGACATTTTGCAGTGGCACACACACACACACACACACACACACACACAAACACACACACACCCTGCTTTATGTGGAGCAGAGTGTCTCCGGGCATGAGGGGCTATTTCGGATGCACGGTGTCAGAATACACTCCAATCACTCACAGCCCTGCACAAGGGGCCGGGACCTGCAGGTTGTGTGTGCACCGCCTGTTAACAGGCACATGGAGGTGTGTGTTCGGAGCTGTGGGGTACAGAGGGGGGATTTCCCGGAGCCTCACAGAATACAAAAGCTTAGCGAGTGGCCCGTCTTCTGTTGGTGGTGGCCTCAAACTTTCCGCTGTAGTCGAGGGCCAGTGTGTGTGTTTGTGCGAGGAACGATATGTGATCCCATAATTCCTCTGACGCACTGCAGTTGGGAGCTGCCTCTGCACATCGCATCCAGCAGCCCATTCCTGGACACACTCTGATCCTGTCCAGGCCAAACAAACTCTGGGACACAAGCCTGCTTTATCAGTGAGTTGGGGTCGAAAAAAACTCTAAATTAAAATGAGTTTGTCCATCCACAGACAGTCACGTTTATGTGTTGGGGTGAGGACTTGCAACTGGTTCTCTTTTGTCCACGAGAGCTGGGATTCCTAACACTATGAATACTAATAATGATGTTCTGTGTCTGTGTCCGACCAGGAAAAGATAATAAACTAATCGTCATACCGTCCCGCCTTCCACCAGAAAGTGACTCTCCTGTCGTGAAGGTGACAATCAGCAAACCCCAACAACAGTCCTTCTATTTTGGCTTTCAAGTGCCTGCCAAAAGTTATTCTAAAGTTCTTTTGTTGTTTCCCATCACAGCTGCAGCTTCGTGTAAGCCGTGCATGAGAAGTGGCAGGGCCACAGCGGCCTATTTTTAACCTGCCGGTAGGATAAAAGACGTCTGCTGACCGCAGCAGAGTCCGGACGTCTAATAGAGTTAGATTCTGACCTTTACTCTCTTTTCGGTCTAATGTTGTGTTCATGTGCATCATATAATTTAAATTCATCTGTACCTTTCTGTTGTGAGTTGGCAACGTATAAATAAAGTTGAATTGAAATTGAATTAAATGCATCTCAGCAGGTTTTTTCAGCGTTATGACACCAGGAAATTTACATTTCTGTACATTGCTTTTGTTTTTTTTTTAATTTGAAATAAAAAAATTCAAATGATCAAGTTTCTAATCCGCTCAGTTAACATCGCGATGAGGATGATGACGATTGCCAAATTCATTTTCTTGTTCTCCTTTGTGAAGGAGCAGTTGAGCTGAAAAGGCCAAAAGCAACATTGAAACAATATCAAAAAAATATGCATTCATTGCTTCCTGTACAAACCCACGCAGCAACACATCCGCATCTTCACACACACGTGCACACACACAACCACGCGCACAACCTTATTAGGTCATAACGGAGGGAAATATTGCCATCTATCAAGTCAATGCATGTAGTGAGAGGAATTTGGTTATTAGTTTAGGATTGGCAAATCGGATCCCGTTTCTGTACCTGACATGTCACAACTGTAAGAAACGAAGTGTGTGGATACATGCCAGTGGATGAGTCAACGGCAGTAATGAAGTCACTCGCCCCTGCGGCAATCATAACTATTCTGATCATCTTTTGCACATTAAGGACTCACCCTGCCTGTCTTCTGTTCATTATAATGACGACTATGTGGCTGCTATAAGTACGGAACTTTAAATGAGCCTTTTCCTTTCTACAGTGGTGGTGTTTTTTAACTCAGTCTTATTTTTAGCTCCTGGCCAAAAGTCCAATATCTCAACAATTACTGGACACAAATCCATCAAATGTTCACATCCTTGGTTTCTGGAAAAAAAAAAGTAATTATTTTCACCATGGCCTGAATTTGAGTCAAATCTTTCATTTCATCTTGTTGTGATTTTAGTCAGGTGAATCGAATAAATGGCAACTGTGTGTGTTCCGTGTCTAATTAACCCATTACTGCTGTTCTCCATGTTGGATGCATAGAAACATTTTCCAAACCAATGAACCATCATTAAAATTCACAGCATTACTATTTAATGGCCATTTACTGTAGCGGCCTTGTGAAAACTGTTCAGCACCTGGAGACATTTCATCTTCCCTCAGCTGGGTTTAAGAACAGTGTAGGACATCGCTGACTGACTGACTTGGCTCTTTTAAACTACATATTCATAAGATGCTCTGCGTTGCTGATGTTTCTTTTTTTCAAGCTGCCGGGAGGCTAAAGCAGAAGGTCAGTAATGGCTCACTTTGGGTGAAGTGCTTTTTGTGTCTCCAGTTTACACCTTCACAGAGCGACAGGCATGAAGCCGAAAACCGGCAATCCCTTTGTAAATAGCCTCCATCATCCGGTAACTGCAATGGGAAGCGCTTCCACGTGAACCCTGAACCCTCTACAAGAACAGACAGTCTGTAGTCTGGCTTTAAAGCAGACATACGTCTTTATTTCAGACAGAAGTTTGTGTTTTTGTTTTTATCTTCTCTCGTGTCCTTACGTCATCATTCATATGCACAGGGGATTTTAAAGGGTTATTATGTGATTACTGTTTTATATTCTTTGTTCATTCGCCCTTGGAGCAAAACTTGTCCTGAGGCAGATCTGTCCTGCACCATTTGGGTTGTTGCGTGGGGACTTGAACTTACTGTGAGCCGCATACGCATGTATTTTGCCCACAGTTCTTCTTCTAGCTAAAATCTCTATCCATAAATCAAATGAGGGTTTGTTTTTATAAGTCCTTTTATCTGGAAGCAATGATGAATCCAAGGTTTTCTTTCAGTGTGCAGACAGAAAAATATAACTTGTCTGAGTCAGAGTAGTAACCTTTAAAGTTGTCTAAGCAGAACACCTGAAAACAATGGGAGGGCTCTGGAGAAGTCGACACATTTCGGTGAATGCTCTTTTTCCATGCAACAGGTTTTTATTAACTGCTTCGCGCTGAGAGGAAGATGTCACTTGAATTTGCTTCATAAAAAAGAATACCAAATACCAGTGGGAGACTGCCCTTTACTGAAGTCAAAGTATTAAAAATGAAGTATTTGTCTCACCTACTGAAGAAGATGAGAAGCGTGTATCGAAGAATTTTCAAATCTTTCAGAGGACAAACATTTGGAGCATGTGTTTCTCCGTGAGCAATTATCACATCCACAGTCCAGAACAAAGTTTGTTTAGGCCACATGAAAGCAGCTTCACCTGAGGGGACGATTACTCATCTAGTCTCCTACAGTTTCATTATCACTAACATTATCATTATCATTATTTCACTTATTAAATTTTATTACCCCATGCATTTGATTTACCCTTTCATTTAGTGATGGCTTTATCTGTTTGCAGTAACATCCTCGATCTGTAAAATCTTTGCCGCCCTGGTGTTGAGATGTTAATTTGAAACTCTGTGTGTATGCGACAGTTTGACAACTAAGATAAGTGTGATTAATGGTGCAGGACGTTGTGAAAAATAAATATAAAATAAAACATCAGCCGGTGCTAATGGTCTACATCAATCAGGAAGTGCGTCAGCAGTGTAAGTGAGAGGAGGGAAAAACTGAAAAGTGCAGCGGTAACCATATTTTGCAATGAATCACTGGTTGAGGGGGTTATTTTAAATTACCCTAAATTTCCTTCTGGATAGTTGAACACTGACACTGCAGCACTGTTTTCCTGGATCTCGTTCACAGGGGAAAACTTATCGGCCCCTTAAATGATCACATATGAGTCGAGTTGAGTACAAAGGATGAACAGTGAACGGCAGCGTTGTACGTCTGTGCACATTAGACGTCCTGCACCACCACAGGCACCGTGATTTCTTTTGTGTCCATGTGAGCAACACAGCATCTGCTCCCTCCAAGTCTTCGGGGAGGTTTCAGTTTTAAAGCCAATGTGACTTCAGGGAATCAGAGCTGCAGTTACCGGCATGTCTGGCCTTAAACCTTGTTACAGGTCCAAATATTTTGGATGGTTTCGTTTATAAATTGTAAAATTATTTGTTTATGTGAACTTTTTTTCTCTCTTATCTACTGATCATTTCAGGTTTATCTGGCAACCCTTCAAATTTGACGTGCCATTAGGTGCCATAAAAATCTGTAACAATCTAAAAATTTAATACACCATAACAAGTCAGAGGCAGGGGGCATTTTCTGCAGAGTGCATTAAAAATACACTTTACGGATTCTTATTCTGCACATAAGCAACAGTTTGAAAAAAGACCATAACTTTATTACTATAACTTTTATATGTACCAAAACAAAACGATTGTGTGCTGCTGCCCTCTAGTGGTCCAAAGGGGAAACACCATGTGTTGCAGTTACTAGCTCTGTGAAAAATATTGATGCCTCATAAAATCTTTTAGATCCTATGAAGTAAAAATCAACATACTGAGGAAAAACACATGCACCCAGATAAATTCTGCTTTGTTTTAATGTTTTCTGTTTCCTATTTATTTTTGTGCACTGCACTTGATCATTATATACATCCTTTAACGGTAAACAGAACTGAAAAGGAACACGTGAACAGAATTTCTCTTAACACAATTTAGTAATACTTAAACAGTAGACAGGCAAACACATTAATATACAGTATTCTGTATCCAAATCTGATCACTTCCATACGTACCACAACTTCAAACAACACACATTCATTGACTACAATATAGAGGTTAGCTTTTCTAACATAGCTGAAAGATTGCAAATAGAGTATTCAGTCAGCAGGGGAGCGTACGTGGGTTATTTCACATGTAGGTCCTCAGTGTAAAGAGAGCACAGAAGCACAGACTACACACTTCCTGTGTCTGGTCAGTTACTGAAGAGAGCAGTTGCCCCAAGATCCGAGCTCAACACGTCCAGCCTGAGACCCAGCGGAGTTATTATATTTTTTCCCTGTTATATGATCCATATTCTGTGCCTAAAGTCCCACATCACCAATCATCTACGTCTCAAAGACAGAGGAAGCATGAAAAAAGTTTATGAACATGTAAAGAAAAATGTTCTGCAAGATTTGCATGTGTAAAAATGGATTTTGAACGCACTGGAAGTGGTAACAGGGCTCAAACGTCTGAATAAAGCCGCCTCACAGGACTGTGCAGGTGAAAGCTGAAAGGTGAAGATGTTTGCTGTGAAACCTCAAACCCCGAACAGAAATAAAGCTTCACTTTCGTGAAAGATTTCGTTCTTGCATAAGTATTTGACATACAGGACATGCCAGGAGTTGTTTTCCATCCATCACGTTATTGTATATTAGTGGTGAAATGACATGGAGACAGTTCACATCTGTTAGGTTACATCCAAACGGTCAGAAACAGCACCTGCCACACGTGCAGTGCAGCTCCACGGCCGCAGCTGACGCTTTGAGCCACGTGTGCTGCACCTTACTGCTAAAGTGAAAGACCAGTCTGCATGAAAAATGATAAATAAAAGTGCTGTGGCAGAAAATGTAAACAAAATAAATCAAGTAATTAAAAGTTTGCAATCACTGTAAATAAGAGTTTTGATAAAACGGTGGTAAAGGCGTCACACATACAGTATGTAGGATGTAAGTGAAAACTGCAGTGAGATCCAGTAACACACATCAATTCACTCTGACATGCCTCATCCATCATTTCATAGTATAATGACCCCATATGCACATTAGTGTCACTGCTGTGCGTTCGAAAAATAGCAGAATATAAAAGGCTAAACAGGCAAAAATAGAGTCTGACAAATTATTCCTCAGTCGGTCAGGAACGTTTCCTTTGCATACATAACCTGGTGAAAAAAACAACATGAAGATGAACGAAGCAAAGCCAATAAATAAAGAACAATGGTTTTCCATCAAAGTTTGTGCTTTCGCTCGAGCTCCCCGGCAAAAAATCTGTCAAGGTGCTTCATGCATGGAGCTCTTCAGTTACAGTTCGCCCGTCATTTAAATGTCAAGTCCGGAGTTACAGTGTTAGCAGCCTTCTCACCTGGGATTCAGCTTTTTAATCGGATTAGATGGAAGCCGACTTGCAGTCACACTTCCTGTTAAAAGCGCTTTGCTTTTCGTTTTTATCCTTCTACATCCGACAGATAAATGGTCCAGTGAATCATGCCTCCAAACAGCTGGTTCGTAATGACAGACGGGGCCGAAAGACGTAATTAACATCAGCTGCTGTTGCTTTTCTCTTTCTTATTATTTTTTACCTTTTAATTTCCTGAAACCCTGTAGCTTTGATATGAAAGAACTGAACTGGAACCGGGTTTCACACTAAGGAGGCAGAACATCTGGTGGGTAAAATGGCTTGATTGCTTTTAGACGGGTGTTTGGTTCACATCCCTGATGTGGTTTTCCTCTTATCTTGTGTGTCCTTCATCTCTGTTACCCACCGTAGATCCACATGCTGTGAGTCAAATGTTGGTCTTTTTTTTTTTCTACATGTCCTTGTGACTCTGCTCTGATTGGTTGGGGTCTGTCCAGGGCTAAAGACACACAACGATCAAGGACACTCTCAGTAGGTACGTCAGAGTCATTAGCTCTGTTACACTCTGGAGATCGGTTGTCTTTTGTCGTCTTTGCAGATCAACTGGATGTTTGTGTGGTGGGCAGAGAAACGTGGGGCTGAACACGGGGATGAGGGCAGATGTTGGGGGGGTGGTGAACTATTCTGATGACACGTTCACTAAGGACATCCTCTCTTCACTCACGTCCATTCACTCTGTATTCAGTAGAGGGGTTTTTGTCCTTGGCTTTCAAATTCTGACCAGGCATCATTTAGTTCCATGAAAATCATCTTGGCATATTGTTCATACGGTTGTCCTGTTGCCTGCAAGGGTAGAGATAAAAACACATAATGGTTGGACTTCAAAACTGGGAAATAAGTGGATCAAAGCACACGTTTAGCCCCTAACTCTGCCTCTGGATGCTTTTAAACAAACAGATGTGACAGTGATGAGAAATCTTACAGTGACAAATATCAAGCTTAAAATATAAATTTAACTGGCTTATCTACATAAAGAAATATTATAAATTAATGTAGAACAAGGAACTATCAGGACGCAGCTCATACAAAGTGTGGTCACTTAAAAACTACAAATGTACTTTAACAAAAGCCCAAAACACGAGCACTAGAAAATAGCTTAATGCCGTGTGTCCTGCTGGTGTAAAAACGCTGACCAAAAGAAGAGATAGAGGCCGGCGGCATCAAGACAATGAAGCTCCTCATAATGATGACGGGTAAACGCCAGAGCCCCATCAGGATGATGACGTGCTTGGTTAATTCCTCAGGCAGCGGAAACTAGAGGAGCAGGTGGAGGAAGAGCAGGAATCGTCGTGGAAGGATAAACTCGTGCAGCGTACCAGGTCGGAGCCCAGGTGCAGACAGTGCAAAGACGCCCCTGAGACAGTCCAGCTCATAACTGCGGGTTGTGAGATCCGAGCCACGCGTGGAACGGCGCTGACTCATCGTACAGAAACACCTGTGCAATGCTAAATGTGTGCAGTCGCAAAAATACCGTACTGATGCAGATAGATGTGGCAACACAAGAAGCTCAAGAAATACCAATCACAACATCATTAGCCATTTCTATATGAATTCTAGAAGAACGGGAAATCCAGCGTGTGAGTTTTTAACGTGTACACAGAGTGAGAGGGATGAGACAGTGATGGTTGAAGCATGTGCAGGGATGGGACGTGGGGAAAACTGGGAGAACAGTCCCTCCAAACAGAAAGGAAGTGACAGAGAAAGGTGCACAGAGACCGATGAGCGTGTTTGACTCGGTGTGTGATTGTGAGCGTCTGGCTTTGCCTCGTCTGGCTGTGCTCTGCTGCTGTGAGGCACTCTGTTCACTCTCTGTGAGTCACAGGTACAAACTGCTTTCCAGACGTCTGGCGAGGACGCTGGTGTTCAGCCCAAGTCTGGTGACTCCAAGAACGGCACAAAAACACAAACATTCCCATAAATTTGCTCCACGGCCTCACTGTCTCCGAGCCAGACTTTGTGGATCCAAGACTTCCATTACCGAAAAGCTCACTTCATCACTGTAAGAGCCAAGGATATAAATATTTCCCGACTATGGCATTGCAAGTAATTAACCGTATGCAATATCTAATTATTTTCTCCCTACACAGCTGGAAAAAGTTTACCTCATACGGCTTCTGACACTTGCACATTCCTAGTTTTATTCTCTTCCTGTTTGCTCATCTCCTAACTACTACAGATGTCTCCAAACACCAAACCTGCTGCCGTAATGCTCACTCCTCAGACCTTCTCTTAGGACAGTGAGACTCCTGTTGGACATTTTCTTTGCCTCCTACGTTTTAAATGGGACTCAGAACAAGCCCACGTTGTCCTAAACATGAGTGAGCTGAAAACTGTCTGAACTGGGCCTTAATAAACGAAGCCAAACGATAATTGCTTGCTAACTTTAGAGAATGACTTAAATTTTTGTCCAGCCGGGGGCAGAAACAACAAGCTGTGAAAATAACAATGACAAATGACCAGCTGTGTTCACTGGGAAACTGATGGGAACTATGCTAATGGGCCCACTGATGGTGAACCAAAACAGGCCAGAACCTGTCACATGATGAGCTGAGAGATGCTGAAATGCTGCACAGAACTACGAGCCGGTTCATCAGTGCCAGTGATCCCTGCCGCGTTACAAACAGTAATTACAGCCTGTGGTAACTCTGAGACTCGCTGCACCAGCTGATACAAGTCCACCACGTGTGATGTGTCTCACCTTATCTGGGTGGACGACCAGGACGGCCTTGCGGTAGACCTTCTTGACCTGTTCCGGGGTAACCAGGTCGGCCATGCCCACGGGCTTCCAGCGCGTCTCTCCCTCCCACAGCACAGTGTGCATGGTGGACAGCAGGGCGCGGATGTTACGCTCCTTCCCCTCGATCCAGTCCAGAATCTGGGTCACAAACAGAGGAGGCAGATACGGGAAGCCATCAGCCGGTCAGGCCCAGATTTGAAACAATTATTAGCAGAAATGCTTTCAGTTATTTTGGCTCTGGTGAAATGTTTTTAAAAGAATAATTAGAGGAACCAAAGTCTGGTCATGGGAGACCTACATCGGCTGCCTAATTAATTTTCCAATGAACAAAAGGCTTCGACAGCCAAAGCATTTGGAGCGCTCTATCCTATCTTGGGGAATTGTCTCTATTGTGCTACTCTGAATGAACAGATGAGCAAAACCCACAAATTAATGACGGTAATGAACACTAATTCTATCCAGATGTCCTAAGTCATGGGACCTCACAAGTCTCACATCTCTGATTCTAGAAAGCAAATGAGAACAACACATTGCTCCTCGTTTCATTTTCGTGCATGTGTTTCTCTGCAGCCCCTGCCTTTAGTTTCTCTGGGTCCATCTCTTTGGCCATCTCCTCCTTCCTCATCTCTGCTATAGTCCTGGGCCCTTTCTTCTCTTTGGTCCCAGCGAAGCCTTGCCCAGACAACAGGTCATCAAAATTGGCATCTGTGGCCTTGGGCTTGGAACCTGCCAGAGACAGACACAAACACAACACAGAGAAAATATACTTTTAAAGCTATTCGACCACTCATTGTCCTGTACAAATAAATAGAATGTGCTGCGAACAACTAATTATTTGACCCGTTGATTCCCACGGAAGAATGAACGTGCCCAAAGCAGCAAAAAGGCATCCAACACCTTCTCTGCTCTCTCTTTACAATTATAAGTGATACAGTTTTCAGTGTAAGAGGAACATTTTTAAACCTTTTGCATTGAAAAAAAAACAATGTGTAAAATCCAATAAATGTATTTTATGAATAAAGGTGGTCCAGATGTGCATAAAAACAGACATACTGTGCAGGGTTTTAGAAATGTCATCCAACTAGTCATTCACAAAAATTGAGTCACCAACATTAAACTTTATCACGATGCTGTATTACCACACACTATCAAAAAAATGATAAGAGATGTTTTTTGTTTGATTTCTCTATAAATGTTAAGTGGATTTACACCTGCCAGTGAAATTACACAGTCTATTCAAGATATACGACAATATACTGCACCTCCATAAGGCCACGTCTACAAAAACTGATTTCGAATTGGCTGCTTACTCATGCCAGCCTGTGCTTTACCCCCGGCACTGGGCGAGCCTCCTCCCATTGCAGAGAAGCTGACATTGTAGTTGGGTCGGTTCTGGGGTGACGTGTGAGGCATGGAGGTGTGGCTGGGGCTGGGCTTTGGCTGCGGCGCCGGTCCCTGTCCTTGGGGTTGCCATCCTCCACCGCCTCCGGCACCTGGCTGCCATGAGGGGAATCCGGCTCCTGCATGCGGCTGCCACCCTCCTGTGTGCTGGGGAGAAGGTGGAGGCCGTGATGGGGATCCCATGGGAGGGAAGGACGGGGTCGTTCCAGTGGGGGTGGTGGGTTTGCTGGAGAAGCCGGAAGCTCCTGAAGTAGGACACAACAATTATGGCACAGAGATGGTGGTAAAAATAACAGACGTAGGGAAATTCTGAGGAGCTGACCTCCGAGGTTTCCACCCAGGTTTCCAATGTCAGCGAATGGGTCCAAAGTGTTTGGTTTGGTTTGGTGGGTGGGGGTACTGTGGACTGAGCCTGTGGGACTGGTAGTGGCGGATCGACTGCCCATCCCAAAGCCTGCACCTGAAAGACAACGAGATGAGCCACAAATAGGTTAAATGTGATTTCCAAAGACTAAAGTATAGGATGAACCCTCAGAGCTGTTTGCAGTTGTAATTGTGTATTTGTGTGTTTGCGTGACTGGGTTTCACCTGTGCTTGTGGTAGCGGGTCTGTTCCAGTCCCATCCTCCCATTGCGTTTTGCTGCTGAATGTTGACGGTTGGGGTGGCGGGTGGGACGGGGAACTCCGGCCTATTAGAGCATAAAAAGGTTAGTCACAGACAGAGCACACGCTGAACGAGTAACATGAAACCACACAGCTCGGAAATACAATACAAGGCGTGAGTCACATGAGAGGCGGAGTTTGGGGGCAGCTGGATGCATGAATGGATGCATTAGATGGCTCTCGAAACTAAATTAACCGTCACTGCTGGACTAAAAAGCCCCTAAAAAACATTCTGGAAAGATCATGTACAAGAGACATATAAATGATTTTGTAAGTCTGCAGGCTACTTCAAATTTTTAATAAACCTGCAAGTTTGGATCTGATTTGCATGATACACTGGTTTAATGTCCCGAATTAAGCATATGCGTCTTTAATTTGTGTAGCTGCTAAAACAATAAATATATTCAGGGGAACCGCTGAAACCTATGTCACTTTTTAAAGGGTTTTTAACACCAGCAAATTTGTGTTATATAAAACGTGTGTCCTCAGCTGCTAAACTAAATGTTGAATCTAAAGAAGCTGGAGTTGTTGAACTGCTCTGTCCTGATTGAATAAGAACTGAGTTCACCTCAAGTCCAGAGGGAAAATGTTTGTTAATTGAAAATGACTAACACACCTCTGTGCTGAGTCTCAGCAGCAGCACTCGGATGCGTTGGAGGTAGTTCGTGCAAATAAATTCACTGCCATACATGCAGCACAAGTATTTAAAGTCTGTCTCCTGCAAAGCCAATGTCTGAATGAGCAATAAACAGAGCGACACTTGACATTTAAAACAACCACAAAGCATGTCCACGTGTTACGGTGTGGACACTGACTTGCAGAAAGTCCACAACAATTGTTTTATGACATCCACATTTGTGTGAGACGGCGTGCACCGGGCCAGCGGAGGCATTGCCTTACCGAGGCTCGTGGGCTGTAAGGTGGGTGATGGAGAGCGAGCAGCATGCAGGAAGGGGTCTGGCTGCCCCATGTTACCTGGTCCCAGGAACGAACCCATCACGTCTGGCGGCTTAGGCATTGGACCCGCTCCAAAAGGATCAAATGCTGAGGGAAACAAATTTCCCACCACGGTTATTAAATTATTCTATACAAACGAGTTAAAAGATTATTTTAAAGTTATTTAATTAAAATTTTGCATCACAAAATATGACAGATTCATAAATATTCCTGTTGGTTACATAAAGCTGCGTCTGCCTAGTATTTCTATTTTACAACACGCTTATCTGTGTTCTAGTAACTACATGGCAGTTCATTTTACAGAACTGTCTAAAAATCTCTGTATTTTTTTCTTACTTTTCTTAACACATTTTTAACTTTACTGGCCTGTGACCAAATTTGATTAATCCCAGATACAGAGATGTGGGGTAGAACATATGTTTGCATTATATACTGTATGTAGATGCAGGTGAGCACTTAGGTAAAAGAAGTAGTAATTAAAGTTGACTTTATTTTTATATTACAACTTTTTATATTTTTAGGATTGAATTTCCATGAGTATTTGAATTTATGGATCTTCGCGTAGTGTTTAAGCATGTGTTCCAATCATAGGTATGCTCAAACTTGTCATCTCACCTGATGGTGCTGGAGACGGACATGGGGAGGCAGTGTTGGGGACTGCTTTATGCGGTGTTGAGTGGGCAGATGAAGGCCCACTGGCGGGCTGAGCCGGGGCCCCAAACAAATCCCCTAGCAGATCAGTGGCTGCAGCCGCGGTCGAGGGGGGCTGAGATGATGGGCATGGCCGGTTGATGTCTTCCCCGTCCAGGCCAAGCAGATCCACTTCCTGGGCAGGTGCAGGAGCTGCAGGCGTCGGGGCGGGTGGGTCGGGCCTCGAGGGGCCCGTGCTGGCGTTGCTTCGCTGGCCAGAGAGAGACAGCATCTCGTCATCGGAGGGCTCGCTCTCCTCGCCATGAGCTTTACTGTCTGCGCCTCCGTGGGGTCGGCTTGGCTCTGCAGCAGGACGAGATGAAAACAGAAGAAAAAGGAATGTGAGAAATTAGTAGGTGGAAAACAACAACAAAGCAGACACAGAACATTAATTAGGTAAATGGAGTGAAGCTGCAAAGATCCTGCTGCTACAAGCATCGGCTGTTCTAATACGTTGTAAGCTTTGCAATGTGCCAACAGCTTGGGAGTGCCTTTGGCTAATTAAGGGATATATTGTCTAAAACAATACATTAAATAATTATTTTTACAAGAATGCAGTTAATAAAATTCACAGTTTGCTTTAAGTAAAAGCACAGGATGCAGGAACTGTGTACTTAGCTACTTCGGTAAAGCATTTCTACGCTTCCATTTGTTTCTTTCCTCCGGGCAGTTCTGTAATATGATTTCCCAGGTTGCCATAACTACAGATTTTTCAAAGGCATAACCCATGGCTATGTGGGGAAAAAGTACTTGTGCCTACTGTTACCGTATACTGTGTGTTGGGAGCATTACTTACATGTAATCTACGATTTGTACTCAGTTCACTACAGTTTTGATCTGTATTTATCTATCACTGCATAGCAAAGGGTTTCAATTCAATCAGTACATTTCATCAATGTAAACAATTTTTAAAAGAATAAATATTTGAATTTCCAATATTTCATGTCCATGCACATTTTGATATTTGGAGTACGATTGAATTGAACTGCTGGTTAACTAATGTCTCAGGGTCTCTAACAGGTCTGTGCTTTCATCTTACCCTCCAGGTCCAAGCCCTCCATCTCATCTTGTAGGAGCAAAAATAAGGGTCATATTAGTGTGTTTGGAATCTGTTGTTTCCTCGCTAATGTGTGAGAGGTTAAGGAAGATGCGGGTTGTTGGAGGTTTAGTACGGTGGCCGTGAGAGCTCAGAGCACTGCAATTTGAGAAAATACATACCAATAGACAAAAAGCATCTTCATAATTTCGACAGCATAGAAAGCCACAACACAACCAACTGGAGAAACACGCTGCAAGTAGCACGGACGACAACAGAAACTAAAAGCCTCTGTCAACCCCAATCAACTATATGCATATATTTTTTCAGATGAATTACATCAGCAGGATAATTCTTAGCAAAACACTAACACTAGGCTAACAGTATTCATCAGCAATGTAGTTCAAAAATAAAATCTGAAAACTTATGTTACCCGCTACAGTAGCTCATTTGCAAAAACCCATTCAGCCATTTGTGGATCAGAAACTATGGCAACGGTTGTGTCTGTCACAGAAATGTCTCCAGGAGCCACTGAAAACGGTCCCTTCATTTGGTTGCGTCGTGATTTTTTGCAGTGTGTTTCTTAATGCTTCATCTGTATTGTCAAATTGATGAAGTGCTTTTTATGATTTGCTTGTGTTTTGTTTATTTGCCTTTCTCTTCAAATGGCAGTGGATGAGCTCTCAGGGCGACTGTAGTTCAGGGTTAATTCAGGACTATGATTAGTTTATAATAATATTACATGTCACATAATAGTTTAATAATAGTGTTACATAATAGTGTAACAACACAATAGTGTAACAATACTCATAAATGATTTTGAATTTGCATCATAATCCACACGTAAGGTGACAAAATTACACATTAAAAAAGATTTACATAATTCTAACGTCTAGTAGCAAACTAGCTCGTAAGTGAAGTTCCACAAGTTTATTTTCTGTGTCATTCTTTAACTCAAGTCTTGTGCTAAAATATATTTTAGATTAACTACTACTACCAAAAATTGTGAGAAGTTAGGCGTTGACAGCTCATCTGTGTGCATTGCATACAAGAAATGTTTTATCTTAAAAGTATTAGCTGTTAAAAGTCCAGCAGTTTATCAGCAAACCCTGTATGATGATTTTCAGAAAGGCTGATAAACGAGGACATTAACCAAAAGACAAGCCTGTGGATCACAACTTCAGTAATATGATGTCACCTTGTGGGATTATTTTACACGGAGCCTCCCACCTCAGACCATGTGTGTCCTATGGATTAGACGCACGTGGCTCCCAGTGGCGGTCCCCACATACCCACAGTACCTGCAACAGCGAGTGCGTCCTGATGTTCCTGGTGGCAGGAGAAAAGAACACTGGGACTGAGGTCTTTGCAGGGGAACTGCTCCCACGGCGGCGTCAGGTCTTTCTGCTTATCTACCCGCTCAACGTCCACGTCCAGTATCACGTGAAACAGCTGGGGATACTTCTCAGGAGAGTCGCACGCATCCAGCTCTGGTCTGACAGGAGACACAGGAGGGACAATGTGCTTGAGATAGGATACTGGAGGACAGCGTCTCCTTTCACCATGTCTGTTCGGGGACATTACTTTTTTTTGTTTCTACCAGTTAAAGAAGAAACTTTCTTACTTGTTAAACTTTAAGACGGTTGTTCCAGGAGCAATGAAGCCAGTGTGGAACTGGATCTGGAAGATCTGTGTGTTGGACACCTAACGAGAGCAGAGTGGACAATAAAGTTTATCACAAAACAGTCAAGGCTCAAAATCCATATGTTCAGGATTTAAAGGAGTTTATTATAAACGTGTCCATTTACATTTGTAATTGAAAAAAAAACTTTTACTATTATCCAGGCTTGGATTGATATGATGTTTAAGAGCTTTAGAGCCTGGTGGAACTTGAACCTACTGTGAAACCTATATGTGTATAGGTTTCCACCATTCATTTAACATTTATAAGAGGCAACTTGTAGTTGTGAAATGTAACCAATATTTCGTCAAATTAGTAAATTATGCAAATTATTTAATTAATATTTTTTAAATTTAACCTATATTTATGTAATAACCTAAAGAGACGTGTTTGAACTAAGCATGTCTGGAAGTTAAAAACCACCTTGCTGGTTCTCTCTTCTTTGTAGGCTGTTTGGACTTGAGACACCAATACGTTATATCTGTGACACTGACTTCATCCATTACATCCTTTTGCCTGATTTCCCAGGTTTTACATAATCACATGAAGTAGAGATACCTTTGCTTGCAGACGTCCTCCAATGGTCGACCTCATGTGGTAGATGGAAACCACGACGTCTCCCTGCACACTCACGCCAAGTTGGAAAACCACCTTCCCCTCTTGGACCCTGTGCTCTCTGCGGGTGGGGTGGGGGGGTGGGGGGGGGTTGATATTAAGAAGAAGGGAACAGAAAAGCGAAGGCAGCGATTTAGTGAGAGCAGTTGAAATGCAGTTGAAGAGAAACAATTATTCATACGTATCACGTGCTGCATTGCTTTGCACATCAGTATCAAGCGCCTACCTCATCCTCTCGTACTCCTGTGCAGTGGTGAAGATCTTTGTCTCCCCGAGGAGGACGTCGCAGAAAGGACGACAGCCGCTACGCTGCTTGTTGAAGCAGGGGACCGGGCTCATGGTGAGGGACTTGATGACCAAGGGTTTGGAGTGGGGCAGACTGGGCTTCTCTGACACCATGCTACACACGTAACCGATGTACCTGCATGTGGACGAGGGCGGATTGTCCGCCGATGATGGTGAAGTCAAACTGACAAATGCTACACATATGCTGAGGACGTAATGGACTCCAGAGCACGAAACAACTGTATTGAGCCAACAAGCACAAAGCAGTTATTGAAAGATAAGTGCAGGCAATTCACTTTAAGGACTCTCAGCTCTGTCGAGAATGATATTATTGCTGCAATTTCCATAAACCCTCAGTCAACTCGCACTAAAACTCTGACTCACGAGGGAGCACTTGCTCAGGCCGGGTCTGATAAACGCTGCAGCTTCTGTCTGCTGTAGCAGGCTCAGGGAGAGTTGCAGGCTACCCTGCGTGTTTCTGACCGCACAGAACGCAGCACGACTCTCCAAAAAAGCCGCTGCATTAATGACTCATAAGGCCACAGAGAAAACAAACTGCGTTCACTGACGGCGGTTTGAATAAATGTTCCTAAGCTCATGCAGTGACTTCCACCACAGGGCTGTGCCCGTTTCATTCCAGTAACACCTAAGGGCCCGAAGCTCGCAGGCCATTCAGCGCTGACGTTAGGCTGGTTTTCAGTAGACGTTTTGTCTTCAGACTGTTTACAATGAGCGTCTTTACTTTTACACACCATCCCAACTTTTTTGGGGGTGTAGTTTTTCCTAATAAAGGTGCAGAGACATTTGAAGAAAACAACCAATAATTCCACTGTTTTCACACATTCTCGTGCTTCATTAGAAATTTTGTAGAAAAGCCTCTTCATTTCCCTGAATTTTGTCCTGTTAGTTCTGGCAGCTACAACAGGATTAAACACCAGAGGTTACAAAGAAGATGTGCACGAGCCAACATGAAGAGGCCTCATGTTGTACGTTCAACTCCAGTTACCTCTCTATTCTTTCTGTCACTTCCCCTCTTTTTTTTTCTTATTTTATGTCAAATTCACACACATGTTGAAGGATGCAAACCTGCGGTGTGAAGGCCAGAGGCCTGACCCCGGTCTCTTGGCGCTGAGCAGCTGCATGGCAGGAACTGGGTTGTTGAAGAGGTGGCAGAAGCAGAACATGGCACAGACCAAAACGCCTGAAGGTGCACGACCATCCTACAAATAAAACATTTGGTAAAATAAGGCAGGACACTTTTAGATCCTGTCTGCAGTGGATCTTAAACCCCCGCAACTGTGAGCGCTACCTAAAAATATCACATCTCAAAGATGTTTACACAGTATTAAAGTATAAGCGAAATTCAAATGACAAACCCAAACATCTAAATAGGCGAATACTGGCAGACATAGTGGAGGTTTTTGTTCTCTGAATGTATTCCCTCTTTTTTCCCCTCCAGTTCATTTCAGGTTACAGGGAAACAAAAACATTCTTGTGACCTGCAGCTGGGAAAAGACTTTTTCAAGTAACTGCTCGGTTACGTTGCAAGAAGGAGCAGTTTGCCAACCCGAAGCCAAACCGCAGAGACTTGGCAACAACATGCTCCACCACACGCCAGTGTACATTACTGCATTCACCGAAACAGAACAGAGAGAAGGGCGATTTTCAGTCAAAACTTCAAAAGACGTGGATTTGCAAACCATTTGTATTTTTAAGTATTTTGCTTTCCAGCAGTGATAATATTTTGACAATATTAAAGCTTCTGCGTGTCAAATAAAGGGTCTTTTCTTACATTCCAGTTTCCTGAACAACATGCTAAAACATGATTCACGCTCACAAGTGGACTGATTTTAAACTGCTGTACTTTGTCAGGTCGGTAAATTTGCTTTTCAGTACAAAGACTAATCTGCTACAGCAGAAGCGGAGAAGCTGACATGTGTTGAGAAAACGCATTCCAACAAGCTCAGAGCTGTGGTTTGCTGTGATTAAAAAGATGAGATGGAGAGATGATACATGTCTAGTTTGGTTTCTCATTAGGAGTTTCATGTCTGTGTGGTGTTGTTGATTTCTACTGATGGAAAGTGGGAAAATCATCTCGGGAATGTTGTTTTTTCTTATTGTACACGGGACGAAACGATGCCTCAAAACTGACTTTGTTATACAATTGTCACATAAGATTCAGATCATTGCTTTTTAAAAACAATTATCTCTGCCGACAAAGAACAAGGGTCTAAAACTGAATCGTGGTGCAATGGAATACATGCTTTAATCAGTCCAATGAGCATGTTTGTTTACAAGATGAATAAAACATATCACTATGCATAAAAATGTCCTTGTTTCCGTTGTTAACTGAAAGAAAAAAGCAACGTATTGTGCACAGTAATTTGTAGCTAAAAGTTGAAAGCATGCAGTTGAATGGACCAGAACCAGAGCAATTCAAATGTGGGACGGTGTAAAAGTGAACGTTTGATTGCAGTCTTACCGAGCAGGTGATGACACACACATTCTTGGGATTCTGTTTGAGCCAGTTGTGCATGTTCTTACACACAGCGAATAGGTTGTGGAGGCTGGGAGCCTGGCGAGAAGGCCAATTACACTCTGAAACCTGGGAAGGAGTTGGTGCAGGAAATTAGAGAGGGAGGAGGATCGAGGAAAACAGGGAGAAACAGAAAAAAAAAAGCCAGACAGTGAATAGCAGGGAAAGGTAGAGAGTTCGAAGGGAGGAGACGGAAGGTGAGGAAGCAAAAAAAAAAAGAAGAAAAAGATCCGAATGGGAGGAGAAATAAGTGGTGGAGGTTAGCAACTGCACTGCAGCAGCAAAGCAACACAACACACCAGTTGCCACGATGAGTCATCTGCTGAGATACAGCAACTTTCACTAGCAGACAGGGGGCCATCTTGGCTATGTTAAGTCCACAGCTCCTCTCGTCAACTCCCTCACATGTTTTCTGCCTGAGGGTGGAGGCCTCTGACTGTGGAGATTTCACATGTGACCTCACTTGAATCCAAATCCAGATGTGCAAAAAAAGGATCTCACATATAATGATGGAACCAGAACAAATGTTGATGCAGCAGGCTCACAGATGTCTTCCCGCTCACATTTCATCCATCATAACACTTAACCGGAATTTAATTTTGGCATTTCTGGGGCTGTGGAATAAAGTTTTAGATTCTACGTGGGACTAAATGTTGAAATAATAGATGAAAACAATAAGATTTTGATAAGCTGATCAGGATCAGGGTTCCAGAGAATTTTTATTTGTTCCTTTTTTTCTTTATGGACAAATATTTCATGCCAAACTAACAACAAAGTAGTGACTAAAGACAGGAACGATAAGTCTTTTAAACATTCTAAGATGAAAAATATAAAAATAATCCTGTGTTGTAATAATCCAAACACTTCAAATGGTGTAGCAACTGCTAACAACAAAGCATAAAATAATTAATCTTAATTGCCACGGTGTCACACTCACCCTGTTGGAGAATTTGGCGCCGCGATAGTTGCGTTGCGATAGGTTGAAAACAGTGTAGTGGTCGGCATGGCGACTGTCGAGGAAGGAGCGGATGTCCTCTATGTGGTTCTGATAGCCAATCTGAACCGACTCTGCTGGGTAGGTCATCACTGCAAAATACAACCTATATTTCACCTGCCAGATAATAACATATTTGATGATAACACCCCCAACACCCCCAAAAAATGTTTTCTCTACTTTTGACTATATGTCTTTAAAATGGGTCACATTTACGCATGACCGTGGTGGTTACACACACAGCATGACAGGGCTGAGGCCCTCAGGTGATAAATGTCCAGCTGACTATGTCCTCTGAAGGACTCTTGCTGCTCCATGAGTTTTGAGACTGTAAGCAATCTGTAGTAAGAAAATCGCAGGCGTCGGTACTAGTGTCTTTAAAGACTGCATGCACCTACAGCCAGTGAAATACTGACTGGATCCTACATGAATATTCTACATTCAGGACACAAGCCTCAACAAACCACCAAAAAAGTCAACGCATCTTTTACTTGGAATGTCACTGATTTTATCAAATTAAGCTTCAAAAATGTAACTTTGTCACCTGGTTTGGACATTCAGGACCAGGTTCACTGTCATTTATTATTTCTGCTGACACCGTTAGAGCACATCCATACACAAACATGCACAAAAAGCACATAAGCCACATGTGTTTACCTATGATCCGTGATGTGATGTAGGCAATGTCCAGCTCCCCTTTAGTGTAACTGAAACAAAGAACAAACCTTTAGATTATTGTTTGCATAGGGGGATAAGATTTTGAAGAAATCCATACAAGCAGCATCATATCAGGAGCAGGAATCATCTTAAAATACTGTATTACATGTTTATCGGGTGGAGCAGGTTCACTTCTATGAGTTCCATGGTCTGTAAAAATGTAAAATGATGGTGTATTTTTAAAAAACATAAAATCATTTACGACAGGCCTTCTACAGACTAGAAGCCTCCATGTGTCTGGTTGTGCGGAAGTTGTCTTTTTCCGATTCACCACAGTCGGCTGAACTGCCCAGGATCAAAGGGAAACCATATGCAAATTCTTCCAACTGAGCAGCATTGCCCTCCATTGCCCGACTTCCATATGGAGATTTTTTTGAAAACTGTGAGCAGCTGCACTGAACACACTTAAACGTAGTTGCCAGCAGTGCACAGGAGACACTGAAACAATGAAACAGACGAAAAGTACGAGTTGATTTATTTAAAAAAAAATATATTTACTACACAGCAGTAGACATCAGGGCTGCAGTTACCGCACAAACCACGTCAGTCGGCTAATGTGCATCAAATGGAGCTGACCGGTTACACACTGTGATTGTTGCCCCCACATGTGGTTCTGCAAATCAGTGTCGCATTCAACTTATCTGCTGTTTATGACAAGCAGACTAAATGTGATTTCAGGTTTCTGCACACCTAAAACCAAATAGCGTCACATGTAATGTTCCAACTACATGCATATTTAATGCAACTTGTTTTAAAAGGCCAACAACCATTAACATAAAAATCAATTTACTCTATCCATCAAAGAGAAACTGGGAGAAGTCTGTGTTGTGTCTATATGTTTCACTATTTTGATCCGGTTCTGTCTGCAGGTTTTACTGCAGGTCATTAAACGCAAATATCAGGACAGTATAGTCTACTAAAGCCAGGTTTGCAAAAAATTAAAATGTCTTATAATTTATCTTGTCCCAGAAATATATAAAAAAAACTGCACTGTGTTGGATATTTTCTGCGTAAATCTGTGGTCTTGCCTGCTTTTTTAATCAGCTAGTTGGGCTTGTAGAGGAGAAAAGCTGGTCAGGTGTCGGGTTTAAAGGATCGTGGTCAAAAGCAGTGGAGTATGAAATCAAGGAGTCTCCTTGACCTTTTGAGGATAGTACTGCAGCCATTTTAAGCATATGGAAAGATGTGGTACATGAACTGAAATGAGGGGAAGGACATGATTATATGTTTTTGTCATCCTTTTATTGTATGTAGCATATTACAACCAAACCCGCCCAGATGACCCAAACGGCAGCAGCTGAAAAGGACACACGTCACACCTTTCAGATCTCTACACTCGCTTCCAGTAGCCGCCCACATCAGGTTCAAAGCTCTGACTCTCACTTCCTGTGAGGGGTCAACACAACAGCACTTTCCTATGTGAACTCATCCAGGTCTACAGCAGAAGATCTGAAGCCAAGCTCTCCAGCTCAATGGTCCCATGATGGTGGAAGTCGCTACTGTACCAAACTCTGCACATTCTGCAGCCTCACCCCAAATATTGCAACGGTTTTTGAAGACACAACTCTGCTGCAACTTCCAATGCACTTACACCATATAATATAAAAAAATCCCTTTGTGTTCTGTCTTGCAGTTGCAACTCGAAAACCTCCAATATCTTCAGCCTGACTTACATTTTTTGCTTTGTGTGTTTGTGAGTCACTGTGGATCAAAGCATCTGCCAAAAAAATGTACCTCTAAAGAAATCATTGACGGGCTCATTGAAAACATCAGCTCGCAGATAAACGGTTAAAGTGACTGTATTGTCACTTTTTGATATATTTGCTTGCTCGTTTTTTTATTATTTATTTTTGTACTATTTTATTATCTTGTTCTTTTATTATGTACATTCTATATTAGGTTATCAGTGTTCATTTTTTATCTCCTGTTTTAATTACTTTGAGATTCTTGCAACTTGCAAAATCTGGGCTGAAAAGTGGGAATTTAAAGTGGGAAGTAAAATGGCTTAAATCATTATTACATTCAATAATTACTCTGCTCATTGGTCATTGTTTCAGATCTTTTGCAAGCCATTGCGAAAGGCATTTCTGTAGGTGATATTTTTGTTACAGCTGATTTAGTATCAACAAAATTAATTTAGCATAGCTGAGCATTTCGGCAATATGTTTGCTTTCAATCATTCTGAAGTTCTGTTCCTGATTCAGCATACTTTCACAAGGCTGAAATATTAACTGACATTAGACTGTTAAACTTTTGTGATTCTCTGTATTTCTTTATAATTAGTGATTACATTCACTGAATTTGGGTTTTTTCCAGTTTGACAGTTGCTTTCAGTAAGAATCTCAAAGTAAAAATGCTGCTTTCAACCTCAGAATTGTGTTACTGTAGCTCACCGCACAGCTGTGAACTTACCATCCTATACGGACACAGTGAGGGCGACAAACATCCTCACACATGCAGATTCCCACAAGCAGCATCAACGTTACGCTGCTCGATGTTTATGTCCTATTACTGGAAACATCGGGAGCACGGAAACCGTTTTAGGCCAGACTGCATCAGCGGAGAGGTGCTCTAACGGAGTCTCCAGTGACCAGACACAAATACACAAACACACACGGTGTAGGTGGGTTAGATCCCAGTGGATATTAGATTTGGGCTGTTCATTCCCTCTGTGCTCCTCTTTAAATTTCTTTTTTTTTTTTACAGGCTTTTCTCAACATTAGGAAGTTAAAGACGAGGTAACCAAGGGCCACTGGAAACATAACGTTTGTACTGCAACTCACTGCTACCAGCGTCTGATCTTTCATTCTTAACAAAATTTTGGCAAAACCGATAACACCAGGTTTGTCTAATAGATTGTGATTCATTTCTTGTTTAATCTGAATTGTTGTAACCTTTGAATAAGTTTTCATCTTAAAAAACAAATACACAATTTCTAAAAGTGCAGCCATTAAAACAGTCTTCTTATCAAGTCACGCACGTCCAACCTCTGGCAGAACCTAGAAAACTGTCAAAATCCCCTTCTATAAAAAAACAAATCACTTGGTAATCTGGAGAAATATGTGCCGATGGGGTAAACAAAGCTTCTTTGAATAAGTCGAATAACCTTCAGGTATCACCAAACAACAGTAAGCCTTAAAAATAGCAAAGAAATAAATCAAATACTAAACGAAAAAGGTTTAAGGTAAAATTCTTCTTTTAGAACAAAACTTTTGACCCCTGCCTCCGCTCCTGACATTAAGTTAAAATGTGCCATTGATTCAAAGTTGAGGGTTAAAGCTTCAGATTGTAACTTGTTTCAAATATTAGTAGAAACATGCATGTGGACAGCTGATGTCCGACTCAGGCGGCAGTGCAGAGACAATCTTTTTTAAACGGCCTTCACGTGAGGCTTGCCCTTCTAACCAATCAGAGAAGTCAAACCCGATACTGATGTGAAAAGGGCCAATCAAGCGTCAGTATTTAATGCCCTCAAAATGCATTTTGTAGCTTTTAAATGAACCAAAAACATAAAATTTGTAAAGAACTGCAGATTACACAGTTATTTAATCCACTGTCTATGTATATTATTTATTAATATGTCGTCCCTTACATATTTTAACATGTAATATATGATCACATGTACAACTATCTGTACTTAAATAGATCTGATGACAGTTTTGATAATTAAAAAGAAAATCAAGTTTTTGTCTTGCTTTATTTTAAAATTGGCCTCCAACATGAAATATGCAAAGCCATCTTGTTTGCTCCTAATAGATGTTTGGGATCTGAGCGTGACAATCATGCAATCCAAGTTTCTGACATTTTCGTTCCAGGCTAAAAAACAAACAACAGAACATACAGCAAATTCAGGAGCAGTTACTTCAAACAGGTCTAATGCACATGAAGCTGGACACATGATGACTTTGTCCTACGAAGGTGAACCACCTATGACAATCAGGATGCAGATATTATGATGCTACCTTACTTTATATCCAGGTGATGTTGTTCTACCCTGATGTTTGGAAATGCAATAGTCAGTGGTGAGTAGCAAAGCTCCGCTCACAAAATCTTTAATTATTTATGACTATGATGAGCTACAATTTACATTCTCATCCTTGGGAAAACAGGTTTTGTCACAATCTGTCCATTTCTAAATTGTGCCATTAAATTGTGTGCATGCAGCACAATTAATGGAGAGAATGATAATAAATAGTGACACTTGTCATAGAATCATCAAAGAAATCTTCCGTAAGCAGCGTTAAACAAATATGTGCCACGGTGTTGTGCTTCTGCCCATCTACCTTTCTTTCCTGAAGCTTTGCGCCGGTTGCCACGGTAGCCTGCCTCCCACCGCCCCATTATGCCAACCGCCCACTCTCGCATGCATATACAGTTCACGCAAACGCACACCGACAAACACAGAAGGCCCTAATGAAATGAATCCTTCTGTATCAGCAGTGCACTGGCCATTTGGCACAATGAACCGCCATGAATAATTCAGCCAGGAGAGGAGCGACAGAGATAGGACGGGAGGAAAGGTGGTGCCGAGCTGAGAGGCGAGAGGCAGCGGCGACCGAGAGGGGATGACGGGATAGGGGAGTGGGCGTTCACAAAGATGTGAGCAGCAGAGGAGGGGAGATACAAGAGAGGAATCATCACAATCAAACTTGCTGAGTCAATAGTGAGAGGAGCCTGTGTTTCTGACAATACAGAGGCCCCTTTGTGCTGCCCCGTGCAGATGCCTGTGCACGTTGGTGCACGTTGGGACGAGCGAGCCGTGCCAGACTCTGCTACGTCGCTCTTTCCTCCCATCATCCCCACTGAGCCATTTCACGCCTAAAACGGTTGGACACTGTAGCCAACGGCTGAAATAACATCAAGTTAACAATTGTAAACCTTATATTTCATATTAGATGAACACCTACAAAATCCAAGAATTTTATTGTTTGCGTTTAATTTCGTAATGACATTCTTTTTCACGCTAACAAATATAGTTATCATTCTAATTATACTTGTCATGGGTTTTCAAATAGTAATAATTGTACGTAAAACTAAAATCTATCCATCTACGTAAACATGTTTGATGTGAGGAGTCCAACAAATATGATCCTGTCGCCACTTTAATGTCTGGACTTATGGGCCAACACACACGTTTTTTAACCTGTGCCGTACAAGCAGGAAATGGCAGCTGATTTTCCCACTTGCAGACTAAACCGACCTTAATCATTTCAAGCGGCTCACTGTGTACGGCTGTGGTACAACAAACATGCAATTTACAGTAAGAAAACACAAGTGCTGAGCAGAGCAGTAGCCGTCACTTACGTGGCAACCTGATGCATGACCTTGGTGGAGGTGTCTTTCAGGGTGTCCTTCAGGTTGTCCTTAAAATTGCTGAAGAACTTTCCGGCCCCTCCCTTCACTATGTCCAACAGACCTCCTCCATAGCCGGCATCCATATCTGGAGATGATACGAGTCAATCAGTATCCAAGTGGAAGCACAAACATACTGAGGGTGTAGACCTCCATGAAGACGCTGATGGTTTAAAGCAGGGGTGTCGAACTCCAGGCCTCCAGGGCCACAGCCCTGCTTGTTTTCCAACTACCCCTGCATGTCCCTCTGCTGATTACCTGGATCAGGTGTGTTCAGTCAATCAGAAGCTGCAAGATGAGGGTTGTACTGGGGTAGTTGGAAAACAAGCAGCGCTGCAGCCCTGGAGGCCTGGAGTTGGACACCCCTGGTTTAAAGTGTCATCCTTTACTCTAATAACATGTTTTATGGAATGCAGATAACAGTTTTCAATTCAAGTTACACATTTTATTCTGGGTAGATGCGAGTGGAGTTTGTTTATCTTTTGAATTTAGTGATGGACGTATGAGTCACTGGCCAACGCATCAAGTAAACATGTGTGTAGGTGTGAAGGAATGACGGACAAGGACACAGAGACAAGACATACAATGAAGTGCATGCCATCTGGAGCTGTGCATTACAAGTGCTGGATGTGACCCAAGTGTCATTTCTGAGTCAGCAACCCTGGGTGATGTGAGATTTTCTCCCCCTCTCTCTCCTTCTCCGTCTCTGCCCTTCTTTAACCTGCACATACAGTAACAACCACGGTGCCATCGCTGGGTTTTTAAATTAGCAGTTACAGGGTTTGAATATGATGCAGCAGAATATCAACAATAACAAGGGGTTTTCTCCACTACTAGCCAGGGTCTCTTCTAGTTTAATCAAAAACGTGCTGGGCTTTTGTCCACAGGAAACCACTGACAGAAAAACAATCAATCAATTACAGGTCGAAGGACAATTGGCTCTCTGAAGCAGTGGCTCTCATCGAGGCAGCTCTCAAAAATGTCATATTGGGCTCAGTCCAAGCTGTTGGTTCAGGTGGGGTTATCTTATCATATTTTTATTTAAGCCTACCGTCTGAGTCTGTGAAAAGTAGGACGTTTAAATGCATAACAGTAAATGCAAAGACTTGTCTGTGTAGCAGATATAATCAGACATTAAATATAATATATGCAAGGGGTTAAAATCTTTGATTTAAAATTCTGCATAAGCTCTCACCTGCTGATAGCAGCACTGCAACAATAGACAGATGTAAAACATGATCCAGTTGTATCGTGATGAAATTACATTGCCCATAGTAACCGTGTTCAGTCCCTTTCACTTAAGGTGAGCTATAGAGTGACAGTGAGAAGATCGTCCGTGTTTCATTACCGAATGCGAAACTATTCTATGCGCTCACTGTATTTACGTCCTTACATTCATTGCGAGATCGACAAAGACCGTGAGCAGGTTTCGAAAGGAGCTGTCTTTGACAAATGCATCTTACAAGAACAGCCTTGTTAAAATATGGCTTCCAAACTTAATTATGGCTTGTTATGACTCAGGATTGAGCCTATATGTTTCATTAAGGTAATTCAACCATTTATGTAACCGAAACTGATTAAAATGTAAATCTGTTTCTGAAGAATGGCAAGACAACATTGTCGTCAGTGGATTTCAGTGGTTACTGTGCTCAAACACATGATTTAAACACTTCACTTTCTACACTAATTGTAGACATCAGGAAACTGGACCCACCATTACCGTCAGTCTGCTCAGCATCACAAATGTCTGCACAAAAAGAAAGAAGATAAAAAAAAAAGGTCTGCATCAGCTGAAGCCTTTTTAGACACACTTCATCCCACTGAGCCACATCAACACATTTACAAAATTATTTTGGATAAAATCTATGGCATTGCTAATTCTAGAAATACCTAAACATATTATCCATAACATAACATTACAAAACACTTATAATAAAGGAAAACACAAGTCAAACTGCTCACATACTGTATGAGAGCCCCAATCCGGCATATATATAGACGCCTTGGTCAATGCTCGGGTCCTTCTTCCAAACCAGGAAGTGCTTCAAGTTAAATTGCAGCAATTAGGCTCCAAAAAAAAAAAGTAAGAAAGAAAAACTGAAAAACCAATGTACAGTATATATTTTTCTATAGCTAATCGAGACCATTAACTGATCTTCAATAAGACCAATGAAGAATAGAGGAAATTGTTGGTAAGAAATCCAGTTTGCTCCTGTACCGGCTGGTATTAGCATGTTAATGCTAGTACAAATGCTGCCACTTCCAGCCTCATTGAGCCAGTCCTTGAAGTGTGTGACGGTGTGTGTGACGGCAAAGTGAGGTGTATTTTGATGAAATACCGGTGTCATTATCTGCAAGCTGGCTAATTTGTTTCCTGGCACGGCCGCTGAAAGTTTAAGAGGATTAGCTAAGTGGCTGTTACAGGCCATTGCACTGTGACTTATTCTGTGTAAGCCTGATATATAGTGTATATTACAGCCAATCTCTATTAGTTGCTATTCACGCACTAAAAAAAGATTTTTCATGTGTCCAAATGATAAACCTGATGATGAAATAACTGCAAGGTAGCTATGTCACCCTTATTGTGGCTTCAATTACAGCTTATAGTTAGTTTTTTCTTAATTTAAGGTCCCATGGAGAAATGTTAGACAGCAGAATTTTACTGAATTTTAACTCCCTCACGAACATTAGTCTATTTATGATGCCTGTACTGCCTCTCTCCTCTCCTGTCTGCCTTCACTGTATGCGTTGAATTTGAGACGATTCTTCATCGAGTTCCAAATTTGGACTTTTTATCTGACTGCGTGAGACTTTAAATGTTTGACAGGGATTTATTTCCCCACTGGAATAAAGTTCCTGCTTGCTGAGCTCATGTTGAGTGTTCAAAATTCAAATGCCTCTTCATCTGTGACAGTCACGATTACCAGCAGAATTAGGATTTTTTTTTTTTTTACTGGACAGACACTTGCAGATATTAACCAAAGTACTGCTTTAAAAAGTTTAATAGAGTGCCTCAAGACTAATATGTCATGAGATTTATATTTGATTGAGACTGAGAATGTGATGTTTAACCAAAATTCTGCAGTGTGTCAAGAACCTGGCAATCTAAGCTGTAATGGTATAGGTCTTTTTTAGACATGAAGTGTTGGGAAGCATTTTTTTTTTATTGATGTGAACATGAACTTAATTTCTGCAAGCACTACATAACTGCCAATTAGTTCAGTTTTGCATACAGCCTAGAAAAAAAGCGCAGCAGATTATCGATTGTACAATAACTAGAGTGTGGAAATGACACATTACAGCGTTATGAGAGAGTTGTTTACTGGACAACTGCCAGGCTCAATGCTTTACTCAAGTCTCTGTTGGTTACTTGGCAACCTCAAGGTAGAACCACAACATGTTATCTTAATATTTCAGCTTTTGAATGGATTGTATGGATTAAACAAAGATGATATTTTTTGTGATCATCAGAGTTTTTTCTTTTCCTCTTTAGACAGAGGCAGACTAACTGGTTCCATTTGGTTTCCACTCTTCGAGCTAAGCTTACCAGCTTGGCCTATTTATTGTACAGGCTCTCAATTACACTGCAAGTGTAAATCCCCCAAATGTAGAACTGTTCCTTTTATTACAATAGCCCTGGGGAGCAAGTCTGCAGTAGTGAATGTAAACTAAAAATGTTTTTTCTTTATATAACCTCCTTACTTTACATATTTTGCAGTATGTGTGGCAGAATCTATCAGGAAATCCTGGCTCCTGGTCCACTATGAAATCAAGAGTTAAGTGAGCTCAGCCTGGATCTGTCAAACATGCCTGATACCTGCGCAGGTACAGAGGCAGCTGTGACAATGAAGGAAGACATTTCAAAGAAATCTCACAACAGAGAGCTGTTCCGTGAAAACGGGGCCGAGACAATAGCTCAGCCCTCCTCCCTTCTCAGCTAGCTCCTATCACTTTCAGTGTGTTCACCAAAAGAGAGAGAGAGGAAAGGACAGCTCTAGTTGTGTCCAGAGGGATCAGTGGGTAGTCTGAATATTTCTGTCTCCTCCGACAGCCCGAACCTTTCTCACCCAGTACACAGACTGGTGTGAGTGACACAGATGGACACATGCACACGCACAACAATGAGGCTTGTCAGGCAAAAACTGCCCTGCACTGTGCTGGGCCTTGTGTCTTGGACCTGAATGAGCGCAGCATCACCCAAAACTCTAATCTACTTAATTATGGATGTTGATGATGAGACAAGGCGCATACAGTATGATTATCTACTACAGCTTAACCAGATTACATTGCTTTTAATGGCAAGCAGGCTAATACAGGATGTAAGAAAAGCATGATACATTATCTGTCATGTGATTAAGGTGCAAACTAATCTTAAGCATTGAAATGAAATGCTAAAAACAAGGTCTGAATTTTATATTTTATGTTCAAAAGGTTGCATGTTGAGTTCAAAATGTCTGGTGTAGTTTCAAAATATGGAGTCATATGGAACTACATAAGACATTCCTGATCTATATTTGAAGAAAGATTAAGTTTCTAATTTGGATTACCATCCTCATAAGTGATTTCCTCATAGATTATCAATTTTAAACAAGAGGACTTAGTCAATGCCATTTATGACTCAAATCCCATCAATTCATGAGCTCTCCTTCATATGCAGTAAATATTGTCCTGAACCTTATTAGAGTTTCGTTTTCATCAAATGTAACAGATCTGATCATATCTGGTCATATTAAGGCCTGTATTGTACAAACTATTTCCACAACGGATATATTGACCTGTCAGAAAAAGCACAGGTAATGACATTAGTGATGGCTTGGTTCTTTTCAGGTCCTTCAGTGAGTCATCACAGTGTGACAGTGACCCAGTAAGCACAATGGCAGGAGAATGAAACTGAAGAAGCTAAATATAATCCTGCCACAATGAAATTATGGTTGATATGACATAATAAAAATGTTTGTTGAAGCTCCGACTGTTTTACCAATTAAAATATGCCAAAGAGAAGCCAGACACTTATTTATGGAGCCTGGACAAAGGCTCCACCTGCTAATGAACTGTCACATAAAAATGACTAATTTTGGTAACGTCACTTCAGTCCCAAATTCCATAACAGTTTCATTACATATGTAGTATATGTTGTTGTGCCTTCTGTCCATGACTTTTAGGAGACTGATGCACTTATTTCCAACCCTTTTTGGCTGGTTACTTTAAAAATTAAGCAACATCTGCTTGTGGCACCTCACATGCTGACTCTGTCTATGAGTTATGAGCGGTTTCTCTCCCATTGCTTTATTAGATTAACTGTTAAAGGCCCAAAGAGGCAAAACTTTCCAGCCTTTGAGAACAACTAAAAAATTGAAAATCTAAATTGCAGAACAACATTTTTTCTTTCCTCTTTTTATTTATCGTCTCATGACCCTCCGTATTTATCTTGGATCTGTTTGGAGGCCACCAGCATTCGTGGAAACACTGCTCTGGTTACAGTTAGGCTGTAAAACATGAAAAAGTAGCTGATGGCTAAATTACTAGTATTAGTCCATGTGAGCAAAACAATGTAGATTTCATTCACGTTGCCAAAGTGCTGGATTATTGCTTCTGTTTGTTTCATCTCTTAACAGTATGAAAGATGAATTCAGCTTTTTATGTACATTTTACTACCCATCTACTTTGTCCATCTCATTTTGCCTGAACTGTTTCTGAACATTATATAATGCATATGTGAATGAACTGTACGCTACCTTTGCTCCTCTTGGCTATTTTGCATCCGTGTGTGTGTGAATTATCCTACTTTCTATCCTGTTGCTCTGTTAACCAGTGATGTGCCTCTGTGTCTGCATGTGCCAGATGGATGTGGGAGTCTGCAGGCCGGTTAGCCAGCTACAGTGACAAACCCTCGCTTATACAGACACCAGGGAGGAGTTTGATACGGACTCTATAAGGTAAGACAGCTGCCGAAAGCCCAGACACTCTCAAACAGTGAGCATGGGACATGAACAGAGAGCTCTAGACTTTGACAGAAAGGTCAGCGGTTTGTTTGAATGTGTCCTCTTCCATATTGAGTGTCATTCCCTGCTCCTAAATATCTGTGGATGGAACCAGCAGATACACAGAGAGACACATGCATCAAAAAGACAATCTGTCAGGCCTGCCAGACAGACATGTGACGCTGGAATCCCCGCCCCAATCCTAAACCCCAATCCCCGTCCCTCATTAAACCTCCCACCCTCCTCATCCAGCTTCTTTTGTTTCAAACAAATGTTCACCCCTGGAGGTTGGCTGACTCCACAGACCACTGCAGTGAGCTCCTTTAGCAGGCTAAACTTTAGGCTGCCAGCATCTCTTGTTTGTCTGTTGTGCAGTGTAATATTATTTTGGAATTTCTAACTAAAAATGTTATTAAAATCTCTGTAGAAGTACATATTCATATGTTTGCTTTTTTGATTTTGTATATGTGTCTCCAGAAGATGCATATTGTAATTCTATATAGAATGGGCCAAGTGTTTGGCATGATATGTAAAAATGTATTCGCATTTGCATTAATGGTTTTGACTATCGTTGCAGTAGCAGCTATTTTAGAGGCTGCACTGTTCGCAGTGTAGATAATGTGTCAACTCAAACCAACTGAATCTAATAAAGAATGTTGGCTGATTGAATTAATGACAAACAGATGGATTATAGCATGTGTCTTTAACATACATAATCCATCATACACGGCCTGCTGACTTCTAAACTCTGTGGCTGTTTTCCAGCGCCAAAGCAGGGTTTGCTGATGACTGTCATTGGTTTTTGGAAACAAAGAGGTTTTTGTGCATGCCTCCTTATTTTGTAACATACATACATGAAATTGGTCTTAACTGTATGTCAAATTCTGCGCCAGTGGTGTGCAAAAGCTCAGCGCTTCCATGCAGGTGGGGTGTGGAGCCCGAAGTGGGAATCCAGGGGGTGTAGCACCACTTTCAGCATCATGTCCCACCAAGGCAGCTGCAGGCCGCGGCCACCCCGTAAAGGCATCACAGTTACAATGGCCGTCCACGTTACCGGAAGCCCTGCAGGACTCTTACCTGAGCTGTCCATGGTGCTGCAGTCCTCCTCTCTCAGCGGGCCTGCCTTCGGTCCAAGGGTGGCCGCCGTGGAGCCTCCGTGCGCGCTGCTCCCTCTGCCGATGCCGAAGCCGTCTCCGCCGCTATCGACCAGCTGCAAAGATTCATAGCCATCGTAACTGGTCTTTTTCTTGTAGGCCCCCAGCAAGCTCATTACCGGAGGACACGAACGAGGACCTAAAGACGAAATGAGCCCCAAAGACGTGGTAGGCTGCGCCGTCGCCGCCACCACCGCCGCCGCCGCCTGTCCTGCTGCTGCTACTGCTGATGCCGCCGCTGCCGCTGCGCGCTCCACATGTCCGAGGAGAGGACGAGCGGACGAGCGGGCTCCTGTTTTCCGGGAGAAATTCTCTGCCGCCTGCTCGCTCCCCTCCCTCCCTCCCTCCCTCTCTCTCTCAGCACCGCATTTTCTTTTACTACCCCGACGCTGCCGCTGCCGCTGCTGCTGCCGTCGTCCCCGGCTGAGTGAGGGGAAGTCCACCCCCAGCACACAGTCCCTCCGTGTTACTGCTGCATCTATTATTCATATGCTCTAATCGAAAGACGAGGATGCCCACCGTCGTATTATTCCTAAAGATGCTCGATGATTTCCTGTATCTATCAGTAAATTATAGTGACGACAATGCAAACATCCCATAAATATGGTGCCACAGGCGCATATGCGTCTGTCCTGTCCAGGGGTGACAGTCGTTGCACCGTGCATCTTTTTTTTTTTTTTTTAGCAGTTTTTACTAGACACCTTAAGCATTACAAATATTAATAAGAATCTGACAATATTCTCATTTACGTGTATTAAAAAAACTGTATAGTTGTCGCCAACGCTTCACATGCCTTTAAAATGTTAATTTTATTTGACCATCAGTCTAAACTATAATCGTCTGAAGTGGTAAAAGGAAAAAACTACAAATATTTGTGATTTCAGCAGTAAAATTGCACTTAATCATCCACAATACACAAAATATTCATAGAGATGGGTCTTCTCTCTGTCAGCTACTTAAATAATCAACAAATCATTTAATTCTCCAAAGTAAAGTCTGCAATCTAATGAACGGCAGATGCATATTAGTGGTTTTGTATAATGGATGGATCACCTGCAATGATAACGAGTCCACAAGGTCAAGAGGCACAGATTATATTATTACATGGTTTGGAATGATTTTTCCAATTATGAATCTGGGCCAATAATAGACAAATGTCTCCTTTGAGTCCCTCACTGAAAATGAATAAGGACCCCTGGCCTTAGTGTAATGTCAGACGGACATTAAAGGGGTGTTGCTGTTAACAGTGACAACAGCACCATGCTTTGTCAGACATGAGAAACTCAGTCTGCATCCTGAAGAAGTTCCTCAGTCCCTGCAACTCTGCATGTTTACAGCCTCTTTGTAATGTCATAAAATACATCAGGTTTGTGATTTTTAGCTCCAAATTTGTCAACCTCACATCCAGTTTCTGTGTTATGACCCAGGGTCCGTGCAGGACAAAACACTGACCACTGATGGCATGCTTCCTCCCTTGGCCTTGTCCCCTGGCAACAGAAACCCTGCATGGTTCTGAAAAGAGGACATGAGCCTGGGAAACTCTTTGAGGAGAGCAGACGCGAGCTCAAAGCACAGCGGGAACGGAATGTCCAAAAGGGTGGAACGGTACCCCCACATCACCGGATGCAACACGCTGCCACCGCAGTGTTGTGATGGAGCTTCCTGCCTGGTTTCTAGCTGTGCCTACCAATATTTGCCCCATGATGCCCTCATGGGCACGTTTACGTTGCAGCGACGCAACCATCGCAACCTCCGCCGTGTCATTACAAGGTCAAAGAATTACACAACGACATAATCAGGAAAAGCACAGAAATGGTTGTTTGTGCATAAATTCTACAGTCTGTCGGCTGAAAATTTATCATCAACAATCATCCCTTCGTTAATTAGTCACCAGTTTCATTTTCTAACATGTGATAATTTGCTACTTTTCTTTGCCATATATAATATCAAGTTAATTATCTTTGAGCTTCAGGCTGTTAACTACAACAATCAATTTAGATGTGTCACCTTGGGATCTAAGAAATTGCAATGATTCCTCACCGTTTTTTTAGAAAAACAGTTCATTAAATGACAAAACAATTACTGGATTGATGTGCGTCAAAAATCATTATCTGTTGCAGGCTGAAATGCAGGTATTAGAAAACAGTGATCCTATTTAATTCAAGTAACATGGTAGATTGTTTACAAACAAATATATATATATATATATATATATTGTCCTCACTAGAGTATTAAAGGATAACTTTGGCCATTTTCTAAACTAATTTTACTATTCACACATACCATACAGACGCTAATACTAATTTTTAATCTTCTATATGCATTTGGTCATTTTCCAGCCTGCAGTCTGAATTGATGTGTTTGTCTGTGCCATAGATCTTCATTTTCTGTCCAGTCAGCCGCACCTCCCCACAGGATGGATGACATATTTCTTTATTCCAAAATATGTGGTCCACATTATTTTCAATACCATTGTCTCACATGCTCTGAATCAGCATTTCATTATACTTTGGTAGGTCAACATGTATGAAATCTCCAGTGGACAGTATTTATGGATCATATGGATCACACACTTTGGAATATATCATGCAGTGCAGCAGTGTTTCAGGTTGATGGTTTTTATTGTCTTTGGATTTAAGCAATGTAAAATATCTTGTGCCGCCATTGATGAAATATGAAAACCGCCCCCCAAACATGAATCCTTAGGGATGTGTAGTGATATGAGTGAGACTTTTAGGATTTTGGTGTTACGTGTTACACGGGAAGATACTGATTTATGCACAGCTCAGCTCCGTTTTAACTGTTATGACAGCACTGTAATAATGGTTTACTAGCCACTGTAGGGCCTCTTATCTTAAAAGACGCTTTTTCACTAGATTCATTGGCTTTACCATCATCATCACGGAGAGACTGAGGATTAATGATTAGCCCCAGAATTGTTAAAGTGAATCCAGGAATCTGCTGGATCAGCAAAACAGCCACTGAGACCTTAGATCCTGTAACTGAAGGATTCGTGTAGTAAAAGGTGAATAACAAAGGGCATCCACAATGTCCTAACTCAGCACCGGGGACTGAACGCTGGAGGATCACAGTTTTCTGCGAGTGTTACCTGTTAAAATCCTAATGGAACAATCCCACCTGCCCCTTCCGTTTACCACAGTGCACCTGCTCCACATGCGGCACTACCAGGATAGTTTCAGTAGGTGTAACAGTGAGATCGTGTGCATCCAGTGGAGTGTCCATCATCATCCATGGAAAAAAAGAAAAACACACAGAGATTTAACTCTGGAGAACAATGTGACTCAGTGGCTGCTGATCTGAGCATGAAACCACACCAAGCTGTGTTGAGCTGATCACCTGACGTGTGTGACGTGGCGCTGCGCTATTGGACAAAACGAGCCAGGAGCTGTCCTCGCAGCACAGAGGCCAGGCCTGGATGATTAAGATGGTGATATTGATGATGAAGGCAAAACAAACTGCACATTTAAATATACCGTGATTACTGGTGGCAGGTGGTTCATTTCATATGAATGCGCAAATACTTCAAATCTGCTCCATGACAGCGGGCTTTGGAGAGAGCCGTGCGCCTTTAACGCCGTCCTGAAATGCCGTTCCCGAAATCATCAGCTGACAGAAAATCCATCTGAATCGAAGTGGGAACGTTCGCACTCATCCGCGTTACTTATCACTGGGATAAAACAAGGGTGCCAGCGACAGGAATGATCATATGTTAAACGTGATAATAATATTAGTAATTATTATTATTATTATTATTTTAAAAAATCGACACGCCTGGTCAAAATAAGCCAAATGATGTCATCCATCCTGTTTCTGTGCGCACACAGGCCCGAAGCACAGAGGCAGGTTTCGGGGTAACGTGTGGACGAACGCAGTGTTTCCCGCTGGAAGGATGTTTGCTGCTCATTTCTGTTCCACAATGGAGAGGAAGTGGTCGGGATTTCCACGGCAGACTCACATTATGTAACATCCACACACACGGACAACCCGACGATGCTCTCCTCTCCCAGCCCGCTTTCAGCAAAACCTGACCCACGTCAAACGAGCACAAAGACACAAAAAAAAAAAACCCGCGGACGCCTTTACCTTTCTGCGCGCTTTCTAGCATCCTCCCGGGAGCGCCGTCCTGTGCCGAGGGAGAGATGCGCTCTGAAACCCGGCTCCGCTCGCAGACACGGACCTTTGATTTGTCATTCGCTGCCAGTCAAAGGTCAAACCTGTAAACGTCCTGTAAAACACACGGACCGGAAAGAATTCCCCGGGAGCTGCCAGGTAACCTGTGGGGACTTTTACTGAGGCAGCCGCGGCCAATGGCACAGTCACACAATCACATTTTGGCATATGGGAAAATAAACAAGGTCCCGCGATGGCGATGGGTAGATCTGTAGAAGGTGTGGATGAGCGTGAGCCGCGCAGCAGCGGGGAGCCTGGATGTTCATGGGTCTGCGGAGCGGAAGCTGCGCCGCTCGGCGCATCTGAGCCGTCACTGAGGGTTAATCCGCACTTGGAAAACCTGGACTTCACAGTGCAGTTTTGTCAAGTCTTTATTCACTAAAAGAGAGCTGCAATAACTGGAAACTGTGGAGCATCCCAACAATGCAAATACAACTATGGAGATTAAACAGAGCATTATGGTCATTTCTTTCGGTCATACAGGGGCTGAGTACCGTTTTTCTACAGTAGAGGTCTCCATAAGAGCAATTATTTGGACAAATCTTAAAACAAAACTGCAGTTTCGCTTTATTTTAGCTTTTGGCCATCTGCATATGCATCGTGGCTCAGAGAAGCGCACGTTTGCCAGCGTTAATCACACATGTGATGAGACTTAATCCGAGAGTCGAGCAGCACATGGGCTTTATTTACAGAAGTGGCAAAGGGGGCGGGGCTTGGAGTCCCACAGGTAGGACGTACGTAGGAGCGTACGTGCGTGCGTGCATGTACCACTGTAGTCTTTAGGTTCGGTGCAAGTTTGCACAGCCCTCCTGCTGCTTCCTGTTTTTCTCACATGATATTAAAGCTCTGGGATCAGAGAAGGGAGGAGCAGAAGGGACTTAAACAGCATTTGTATGTTTGCAGGAGAAAGACAGAAGAGCATGTCACGGCTTTCAGTCACTGTCAATATGCAGTGTGTTTTTTTTAGGTTGTGGCTTTTGATGGTTCCGCCCTCCTCCTAACAGCATGCTGGGAATGAAAATTATATGTTTAAGGCATCTTTTGTAAAAGCCAATGGTAAAGTCACAAAAGGAACCTGATCACAGGACACTACAACAACAGATTATGTAGAGTGAAAGTAAAAGCCACCATGAGAAAATATGTTTATTGCTCTTGAAATGTAACATCAGCACTATATAAAAATAGGAAAAGAAAAAAAAAATTCACTGTGGTGTTACACAACAGCAGTAAAGGGGTGTGGTCATGTACAACTCACCACTTTCACGCCACGCCCACTCATTCAACAGCACATAACGAGCATCACAACACCCAACTGTAAACTGGCTGCACTACATACAGTATGCTTTACACATCCGTACTCATATTTTAGCTTTATAGATGATCATCTACAGTATCCACTTTATGCTTTTGTTGCTGAAGGCACTGAGAAAAGTTGCTGAGATTTGAAATACACGCACATCTCATCCAGTTGTCACCCAACAACGAATATTATTTAGCAAGAGTGTTTGTCTTTGGTCCTTCTGTTATGTAAAACTTCCTTGAAGGGCTGCACAATCAGTAAAACACACACCCACCATACCCCCACAAATCCCGATAAACGAACAAAAAATAGAAGAATAGCAGATATATAAAAATATTTTCTGGAATGTGGCCATTTTTAGACTTTAAAATGAGTTAAGGTGCTGCTGGGTGCAGCTCAATGGAAAACAGCTATTTGTCGGCCTATATTGCACACGTTGGTCATCATTGTGCTTGACTTAAAAACAAACCCACACCATGTGCTATTTTGAGCTAGATATAAAGCCTTAAGCAATCTCTGATAAACAAAAATACAACAATTAAGAACAAAAAGCAGTTTTGCACATTGTTTCTGATGGGAAAATGATTTAGTATGAAACAGTCTAAAAGATAAAACCTTTGACCTTGCCCCCATTAAAGTGACCCCATTCTGGCTAAAGTTACAATCCAACAGACTTGGCACCGACGTTACACCAACTGCAAAATACCTGGATCGGGCGTGTTTAGTCAATTAGAAGCTGACTGAGGCAATCAGCAGTGGGTAGGGAAGGGATAGTTGGGAAACAAGCAGGGACAGGGACTGGAGGAATGCCCACCCCCATCCCTTCATTACAACAGAGCAACATCGGTTCTTAAGCCTTGAGACAACCCTAAAGGAATACAACAACACTGAGAACACTCTAAATTTTGTGCATGGGTCTTCATGCCAGCCACAGAGTGTGCTGTAGAGCGACGGTGACTACATCGCTTATAAGTCCAGCACCAGGCCGAGAATGACTGTACGCGACTCTGCAGCCTTCCAGCACAACAGCAGAAAAATAGCAGTTCGCGTAAATACTGTAGAGTGCAGCGCCCATGTAACTCGTGGATACAATCTAAAACATTAGCAACTGGTTAAGCATTATATACAGCATATTATACAGGTGACAAGCTTGCACTGGTTAGACATTTATGATAAAGATTTAACCTCAGGGGCGTCTGTCAAAGATTTACTTTGGGTTTAAATGCAACACAATGCAGTATCAGTATTGCTCTCAGTGAATCCATCAGATTTGATTTAATAAGATTATTATCTGTATAACTGCAACTTCTGGGTTTTAGATTGTCATGAAGCACTTGTATGTGAAGTGAAGTTTCACTGCAAATTTATTTAGTGCTGATTAGAGGTAACAGCATATTATTAATTGCTTTACAGTAAAGCTATAATTTGATGTGTAAATAAACAAATCAATAAAATATTTTTTAAAATATTTTTGTTTTATTTGACTTTTCCTGCTTTACCCTTATGATGTTCAGTGGTGTCTAAGGATTATTAATATTGGTTTTTAATATGTACGTCTTCCTCTACAGTTTTCTCTAAACAAACCATAATGTGCATTTAGAGTGAAAAGATAAAAAGTACAATTTGTTGGTTTGAAATTATACTTCACAATGATGGTGATAATTTCAGCAGAATCACCAGTATAAAGCTTGTGCTGTATTTGCATACATTTATGCATTTGAAAAAAACAACTAGTGACTGACTCAAAAACATGTTGCCCACTACAGATCCGATCAGTTTCCTGGCCCATTAATAAGGAAGCTGAAACCTGACACTGAGGCCAGCTTGGAGCAACACCATCCCACTTCCTCAGGAAGCCTCTTAATGTTTTCCTGTGGTCTTCTCTTTCACGCTAGTGTCAGGGTGTCTGACTTTGGCGGGCGTCGAATGGCTGTGTGTGCATCTTGGTGCTGAGGAGAGAGTTGATGTAAGGCCAAATCCGGTCTGTCTCTGTACCAGAAAACGAGTGCAGGATTCCCTGTGACCTACATGAAGACACAGACGGAAAATTAAGACGCATTACAACTACAGTTTGTGCAATGTTTGAACTTTAAAACTGATTTATAATTGCAGAAATTAGCGTGTTTGGATTTGCAGTGGACAAAATCAAATTGACGCAGCACAACTGGAGATATTGTCTTACTCCACGTATTCCTGGTGTCTACTTCAACCACAATGCAGCTGTAAGCCGACAGCTTGTTCGCAGATACAGGTGTGTCACGCACACGTGGCAGCTGTTTTTGTTTGACATCTGGGTTTAACTTGCTATCTGCAGCGTCGTACATGAATGCACTGCAACCACATTTCATGTTACCAAAACTGTATAACAGACAATGAATTACCTGTCCACTGTTATGGTCATTTTATTTAACACCTGTTTATTTAGTATTATTTTCTATATGAGCTAATACGACAAGGCCATAGCATAGACAATACTACAGCCTTAGCTGATAATGTATCTTGGAGGATCAGAATCCTAAATGAATGTGCAACCAACTGAAAACCACATAATAACTTCTTGTAGGTTGTGTGGTCCTTGTTGAGTTGCATACTTATGTACATTCATCCTTTTTCTGTCTCAGTGAAGTTGATTTGATTTTCCAACCCTTTGAAAAACAAATTTCCTAATTTTCAAAATCAAGTCACGAGGAGGTGGTTGGGGTGAACGGTATGCATGCAAAGTGCATCTGAGTTCAGCACCCGAGTCCTGCGTGTGGTTACGTTTGAGCAAGAAAAGCCCTTTGGTTAGGACTGGAAAAAAGTGGTGGGTTTGTTTAAAGGTTAAGCCTTAATCAAGTGACATGAGTGATGGAACATAACAATAAAAATATTAATAAAAGACTATAGCCTGATAAACTGGATGTTGTTGTACTGGGCATTTTTTTCTGAGAACATTTTATTGTTATGTTTATTGTATCTGCCATTCGCTATTTCCCATTTTGTTAACAGAAAACAGCCTGTCATAGCGTCTAAAGTGAAGGTATTTGCATTTGGGGTTTAGTTGCATTCAAACATTTTTTTTTAGGAGGCTCAGCTTTAAAAAATATTTACTGACTTGTATAAGTCTATGACAGGCTTGGCCACATCCTTGTAGTGTCTAAGTCTGGCCATCAGGGCTTCTGGTTTGTCGTCATCTTGCTGAATCAGAGACTCGCCGGTAATGTCGTCCTTACCCTGAGGAACGCAGCACAAAGTCACATGTGTAAAATCTGCAATGAAGCTGCTGCTGTGACACAGAGAAGACGTTAATTTTGTCAGAACAATGACATAACAAAACAGTACAATGAGATTGGCAAACACACATTAAGTTACTATGGGTCATATCAAAATCAGGATCTGTAATAATTCTATAACCATACAAAGTGCTTTACAGCTTTCCATCTGATATGTCACTCATTTATCCCAAGCTCACACAATCCTTTCCACAAGAATACAATAGTTGACCTAAAATCATCATGGTGATGCCCTATTTTATTGCCTACTAGGACACAAAAGCAATTAATCCGCTTTTCTTTTTGGCATAATATTAAATAAAGTAAAATGCTGCACAACAATTAGGCTACATTAGATGGCTAATTTCCTGTAGTGAGGTCATGTAAATCATGTTCCAATACAAACAGTATGTGGCCTCACAGCCAGGATGCAAACATGTGATACTGCTCACAGAAGGCATTTGTTGTCAGGAATTAGAGAAGCTCTGCGGTAAAACATTAGTGTACAGGTTAGGTAATACTGTAAGTTCTGGCAATTATTCAGGAAACAACCACATCGTTTGGTGCTAATTACCGGACAATTGCAAAACAGGTTCTTCTGTTCGGAGACTTTTTCTTTGGTTAATTTAAATGTGCTGAGGCCCAAGTGAATATTTATTGTTCTTTTTTTTAATAATAGAAATTATATCCTTCATGCATAGCTCTCCTCTATATTTGACCGACATTCAACACCAAAATAAATAAGTCAATCTGAGAAAACTTTATAGGAGACTGCTTGAAAAAAATAGGAATTTGATTTTATCTGTACAATAATGTTTATTCAAAGTAATTATATCCTATCATGTATTTGTATTTAGTCCAATGTTGGTTAAGAAGCATAACAATATAAATCACTTTATTAAAAAGAAAGAAATGGCAGCAGTCCAACCTCTCATTTTGACAAGTTTCCACCCTGCTGAATCAAGGCATTAAATGCCTACCAACACACTGGCACTAATCCTACGGGGAAGAAACCTAAAGGCCAAAATTCCCCTCAAGAAAATCAATAAGGCAACAGAAAACTGTAAATGCCAAGCAGAATGATTCAAGCACAATAACTATAATGTCGCCTCTAGACTTTCGAGACCTGCACTCGTGGTGGCTTGTAGATCATGTTGTAGACTCTACCGCTGGCTGGGTGGATCCAGCGGTCGCTTAGCCGCTCCCTCAGAGTCTCGTAGGGAATGTTGAGGCTGATGACCAAGTCGAGCTGATACAAATTGTTCAGCGCCAGAGCCTGTGCCAGTGTCCGAGGAAAACCTGGCCGGTGAGCAGAGGCAGCGTGTTAGACATCGTCAGTGAGGACAAGATGTGACCTATACACTTCTCCCAGTTTTGTTAAAGGCCGCGATGTGTGTTTATTAACAGATCATTCTCACAGCCTCGTGCATGCAATTATTTGGTAAGTAGATGCAATATAACAAGACTATGTGAAAGAGCTTACTACAAAACAATGCTGTGATTTCTGTGACCTGGATGAACCACAAGCACTAACGGACAGACAAGCATCTGCAAGTCATCTGCAGCAGCTCAGCCAGGGTTCACTTATAGATACAATGGGGCTTTGAGTGAAATGCTAATATGAGCGTGCTAAAAGGGTCACAATGACTTCTTTCTGCACTTTTTTGTGTTTAGCAGGTACGGTCGACATCTTAAGTTTAGCTTGGTCCGTTTAGGATGATGGGAAAATTTGCATTCTGAATTCATGGTGATGCAAGATTGAAAGTCAGAAAGAATCAGCAGAGTTATTACAGTTCATCCAGACAAACAGGAACATGAATATGACTAACAACATTTTATGGCACAACATCTAGTAGTGGGAAACATGAATGTATACAACATTTATGCCAATCCACATATTAGATGTTTAAAATTGACTTGTTTATTGCACTAGATATAATGTCAACAGATCACCAACGTCAACAGAGGTTATCCTCTGGGAAGCATCAAAATCTGCCTCAAAAGTCATAGCAATGTATATTAATAAATGGGGTATTTTAAAGTCAGCAACATTGATTTTCTGGACAATATGAACATCTGGATACAATGTTATGATAATCAACGCAGTAGTTGCTGAGCTTCTTCACCCAGGTGGTCGACCAATCGACCAACAATGGCATGTTGACATGACGCTGCCAGCAAGCCTGATCAAACTGGCACAGAGAGCACTGTGCCACCACCGTATTGTAGTTTTTAATTCCAGTTTGGTTATGAGAGGTATTAGAACAGTGATTGGATTATTTGAGGATTAATTTACCGCAATCTCTACAGGAAAAAACTCCACTCCCCCAACTCCACTACGCCGAGAGGTCATGGTGACACCACTGTCGTCGTTGAAGTGTAAGCTACACGAGGCATAAAGACACATCAGCATGACGAGTGTTTGCCCAAACAGAAAAGTTAAATATGAATCCTTCAGCTGAGGCTATTGTCTCTGTAAAACCACAAAGCCTTGGCGTGGTATATTTCGCATGCATTGGGCCTATTTTCAGTATCATCTGCTCTTCTATCAGATGGAGCAACACGAACTGAGGTAAATGCAGCAGTGTGTGTGTGTGTGTGCGTGCGTGTGTGTGTCTCTTGCTAAATTATTTGTTTACTGATCATGTTTCAAGGTTTAAACCAGATTAACGCCAACAAGTTTGCTTCATCAATGTTTGGCATCTCGCTTGAAGATAGTGGATAATATTTAACCATGAAAAAACGCCAGTGATCTCCTGTTATTTTTGTCATCTAAGGACATCTCACATGTTACACATTGTTTTTGCCTTCACAACTCCCTTTAAAAGCCCGCGCTCCGGCGTAGCCTTTTCCCAACGGGACCTGCATTTTGGCATATGCACGTTAAAAATGTAGTATTGTGTATCACATACACAAACATGTTCCTTTAATGATGTAATTAGGGTACAGCACGTACCACCGCAGAGGTCTGATCTCCACCATAAGAACATACTGAAACCAGTTTTCCCACTAACTCACTAATCTGGAAACAAAGGTCAGTAAGTTAAAGTTTGGCACCGAATGTGAATAAAGTAAAACTGTGAAAGATCAAACAAGCAGAGGGAACTTGTTTGAGCCTGCTGACATAATCTGTAAATAGAATTTTCAACGCATATCTTGGCTTTTCGGTTTGACCTTTGATTTGGATCTAGATCTTCTATGACTTCTGTTGGGTGGCAGCTGATAAATGCATATAGAGGTGTATTCATTACTTCATATTAATAATGTCCATACAAAGGGTGATTTAAAGCATATTTTTCACTTTGTTACACTGTTTATGACACCTTAGATGCAGGTTTCTGAAAATGCAAAAGTGTATAAAAAAGTTATCACCTGATGGCTCTGACTCTGACTTCCCTCTGGGGGATTGTGGGGGTAGAGGGGGTGGCACCTGGGGTGGCCAATCAGATTCAAGGGGTGGCTGGGAGATCTCACCACTCACTCAATTATAAAGAACATGTTTGCTCGAGGCAATTTCTGATTTACTACAGTGAAGCGGTAGAAAAACGCACAACCCACGCACGCTGATTGTAACAAAACATTTTTAAAAACCATAATTCTCCTTACCGTCTAACAACCAGCTGTGGCTGCTTAGGTCTTCCAGTTTGGGCAGCATCAGTCTGGTCATCACGTGGTCTGGCACCAGCATGCCTTTTTCTACATAGGGCTTCACCAGCACACCTGCCTCTGATACACAAAGAAGGTTAGCGTGTCAGCTTTTTGCGCACGCTGCTAAAATAATTATAACAATAATAACAATGTGCGTGTCATTTATACCTGTTAAAACAGTTACGTGGTTTCACATGCTACTGCAGACTTATCTTTGCTGCCTAACTGTGCACGGGAAACTCTTGGATCAATGTTAATGGCCCACACACCTACTGAGTTTGCTGCTTTAAATCATTTTTTAAATGAAAATGGAAAAGGCTCAGTTCCTCTATCTAGTAAATCCAAACTTAACTGAAACTGTGTGCCAACCACACATGCTTCCACTTAAGTTCTCAGTTCTATCAGCTTGGCACATGCCGGGAATCAAATTAAGTCCAGTTGGTGGCTGGAAGTTTAAAGAGACACAATCAAGACACGAGGCATATGTTTAAGGGGGGGATCTGGTATGAAATCTTGACAGGGGGTTTGAACATTATGACCCTGGACGTCTCCACTTGATTGAAATGACATAAAAGCAAATTAGGTTTGCTGTCATCCAAATGCCTCGTGTCCTGGCGTTTGTACCGAGGGATGATGAAAGTGAAGTGTCAAGTGAGAGTCTGGGAATCAGAAAATGTCCAGATGTTTTATTCTGCAAGCTTCCCAGCTATAATCACATATTAGTGACAGATGCGATGATATTAGGAGGAAAAGTGAAATTTTACACTAGCACCAAAAAAACAAAAAACAAAACCAAAACAATGACACGTTTGTCTGGGCAACTTTTTTCTACAGCCTGGCTCTTCCTGTTGACGCCACATTCATCCTACCTGTGTTCGCCGCTATGCTCTCGCGCAGATAGTGGCCACTGGACAGATACTGCAGGCCAAAGCTTTGCGCAATCCTCCTGGATATGGTTCCTTTGCCTGATCCTGGCGGACCCATGATAGCAGCTCGGAAGAACTTGGCCATGGTCTTCCTCCCAAAACTGCTTCTGCGAAAAGCCTCGGGGATGCACAAATGCGACTTTTTTGGTTCCTGATTGTGCAAGAGGCGCCGAAGTGAATTGGCTCTGAATTAAAGCCCCTAAACCGCCCGTACGAGCGATCAGACAGGTTTGAAGTCCTGCTGATGCAGATCTCCGCTCATCTCTGGGGTCGCTCGCTCTTTGCGCAGTGAACACTCTGCACACATTGGGGGCTACCCTGCTCTGTGACTCGGATCAAGTCCAAAACGCCTTTTCCCCTTTTTTCCTTTTCGCTCCGTTATACACACATTGCGCTCGCCTACGTCTTTAAGAACAGACTTTTTCTCTGCGAATGAATGAGGGAGTCTCCACAACGCCCTATTTTTTTTTTCTGCGCACATCATCCAGAAAAAATGCGGATGACTGATTTGCACGAACTCCGCGGGGTGAACTGGTTACTGTAGTTTTTAGAGCGACGTACAACGTGTGCAGTTTTTTTTTATTTATTATCGTGCGTATATATCTGTCCATCAACCTGTCCATCTGTTTATCCATCAGTTCATTTAGTAAAAGACAGCAGGAGTGGATGAAGCAGCAGAAAAAAAAAATCTGTCATCATGACTCATAATTGGAATGACCTGGCAGAAGTAAGCAGGAAAGTTACTGTAAGTATTTTTTAGAAGGAATATAATAATTCACTTTAATATGGGCCTGTCTTGAAGGAGAGAGCGTCCTGCACTGCAGGTTTAGGCAATATTTGGCGTTAATAATTCATCTGCAAGTGATTTCCAATGACAAATAATTAGATCATCCGCCCTTATGTTGACGCACTAAGTAAAAAAAAAAAGACCAGTCAATTATAACATCACTTCCATACAAATATTAAAATCTTGCTTTGCAGCGCAATTATGCGCAACTGTGCCACACCAGTGAGCAACTTTCAGCTTTATCCGGGGGGGTGGGGGTGTGTGGAAACTTGTCTGTAATAATCAGGAGCGCTCCAATGTGCCATGTTGTCTATTTCTGGATTCCACCACTTGTTGACAGCGGTGGATCGGGGCTTTTCTATTGTCGCCCGTTCCCATTTCGCTGGCAACGGGCGCAGAAAGTCGCTGTCACTGCGCGCAACATTCGCGGACGACGGGAGGGATCTCGTGAGGACTTGTTGCGAGCCGTGCGGCGGCGCCCCCGCGTCCCGGAGCTGTCAGTCAGTCAGTGGAGTGACGATCCGGACTAATCCAGCAGACAAACAACTCCCCAGACGGAGCCGTTTCAGCCTCGCGAAACTAGTTTTCGTCTCCGCACCCGGAAGCCCGTTGTGAAAATCCTGATCATTTTGTCACATGGCTTTGGAGAATTCAATAACAACAAAAAATGGCGACAATCACGTTGCACTGTGTGGTCTTGCTGCGTCATTAAAAATATTCATGTCAACACGGAGGATCGAACGTGGCACCTGCAGGTAAGTGGCTTTAAGACGCGTTATGCGTTGAATGCGGACTGAATGCATTTATGAACACGGGATTATATTTAGATCCTTACAGCATGCTGTTTGTTTTTGCCCAGAAAAGGGGTGTGTAGGATGCAACGCTGGGCGTCAACGTTTGGCTGCACAACGTTCCACACTGCACTTACATTTCGCCTTTAGTCGCTTTTTTAAAACGGCGCATTTCGCACCGTCAAGGCGGGCAATCGCGCTGTCGATTAGATTCCGCCAACTTTTGTTGATTTGTCGGCAACAGCAACAAGCTCGTCAGCGTCAGTTGTCGCTGTCGTCGTTCTTCTTCTTCTTCTTCTTCGGCGCTGGCGGCGGACGCGGCCGCCTGTGTGCACCCTGCGCCTGTTGTCGTTAAACTCAGCGGGTCGTTCGGGCAGATCCCGCGTGTTTGCATCGAGGCTTTTTATGCAACATGAACGTGCTTTTCTGCGCGGGGCATTTTTTTTTTTTTTTTTTTTTTTGACGGGCCACAGGTGACAACAACACGCCGCGTTCACCTGCGATCGCGCGTTTGCGCCCGGCCCCTGTTCGCTTATTGCACATGTTGCGTTGCTGTTCCACGTCTGACATGGACATTTTTGGCCAGTGCTCCCGTGCAGCGGGGCTAATGGAGTTGTTTACATGAAGTGCGGAGGGCGGACTGACAAGGAGGAGGAGGGGGAGGAGCTACGTCGGCCAGCGCCGACGGGGGCGGAGCCCGCAAGGAGGATCATAACAACTCTGACGTCACTCGGCCTTGTGGTTGGTATGAATAATATACAGTAGTTAAATGTTTTTTTTTTTTTACTGTGAGTCTGCCAAGTCCCAGCAGGAAAAAGGTGAAGGGAAAATCTTTGTACCCGTCATTATTTTATGAGATGAAGCTTGTACAAACTCCCCGAATAAAAACAAACACACACTACTACTAATGAGTACATTGCAAATACAATAGAAATAAATTAAAGAATTTAACAAGTTTTTATTTTATGTTTTGCAGATATATTTCACATGGACTGATGTGAATGGCAGATGTCTGCGTACTCATTGCTTTTATCTAAAGCCCTCTGCAGTTTGACCCCAGTCACCCATTCGTACCCACACTCACACACTAGTGTAGGGCTTCCCATTGGGTTTGGGGTTTAGCATGTGGAGCTGGGAGCTGTAATTAGCGGGCAAACTGCTCTTGTACTTCCTGGTTCACTGCCTTATTCTGTCCATTGGTGAGACACAGGTAGAATTTGCTTGAGGATAATTCTGCCTTCAGTTTGTTCCAAAGCACTTGCAACACCCATATAATTGAGTTATAAAATAGTTTCTTCACTATGTAATGGACAACAGAGTCTGTTAATCAGTTAAAGTTTACCTCCAGTCTGTTACCGGGGGGGAAAAAAACAGTATATGCAAAGAAATTACTTGGGGGAGGTACAAACTGACACATTGTGTATATGAGATACCAGTTGACGGAGCTGAACTAATGCAAAAAGAAGACTATATTTTACCACGTGTTGACCTGGAGCCGATATTATGGGTGGATGACGAATGGAGCGGACCGGCGGACTGCTAGATTTGACAGGCTGCCCTGGTTCAGTTATCACAGTGCTGATGCTGTCCCCATCGAAGGTACAGTACTGTGATAACTGAAGGATGGCTGCCAACTTGACACTAGTGTGGTGGATGGAGCCACGTTTGGCTAAGGAGCTGGAGGACCGAAGAGAAGGCGGACAGTTGTGAGTAGTGATGATTCACACCTTTTATGCAATATACACTATTCAATGTGTTTTTATTTTTGAAATGAGTTACTCTGTTGATTCTGTCAGTAGATTATTATATGTTGAGTAACTTTATTAAAAAATCTAGTAGGCTGATATTTACGTAAGCTCTTAAATAAGTAATTTGAGTTTCCATGTGATCATTGCTCTCTCGCACTTCAGCTTCCACAAATATAATGTTTTCTGTCTGTTTAAATGCAGTTTAACTTTGCTCTTGATCTGCCTTAACAACTCGTAAAGGGGCGGAAAAAACTACCCATTCACTGAGCTGCCGTGAAGTGGATCCTGACCTCCACCCCTGAGAGCACTGTCACAAAGGTTGAAGCTCAATGTAGGTGTGAACGATTTCCACATTGTTGTCAACAGAGGGAGCTGAAGGTCTTTAAGTGATGTGCTTTGCAGCCCAGACAGTAAAAGCTCTAGTACATAGCTCTGTCCTATTGTTTGGTGTTTTTCTGAAACGTTCATGTGTGTGTGTATTGTGATAAAGTTAACAAGAAATGTAGCATTTGAAATTATTATTTTTACATATAGACTCAAAACTATTCAGTTTGTAACAGAAAAAACAAAGCACTTTTTCCTCGTTACTTCATTATGTATGAAAAAAAAACTAAAATTGTCCAAGAGACCTCCAATGGCAGCTACACTACGTCTTTTCTTTTCTTTCTTTCTTTCTTTCTTTCTTTCTTTCTGTCTGCCTGCCTGTCTGTCTGTCTGTCTTTCTTTCTTAGCATTTAAGTGATGGATATTTCTCAGGATTTGCCATCAATGTTTCATATACTGTCATCTGTAAAGTCAATACACTGAAATCAAACGTTTTTCAGAACACTTGTTTGAATAAGACATATACTGTCTGAGTCATGTCGGATAAACTCTCCACCTGTCCTTAGTATGTTTCATTTAGAGGGTACATATATACGGTGGAAATCCCCTTATGTCATGCTACATATCTTGTTTTTGTCTCACCTAACCTCAATCCGCTCGACTCGATTCGAGTCACATGTTTTTCTACTCACCGTGTGATATCTACATCTACACTTTGTGGTGAGGTACATTTCGTGATAAAATATGAAAAGTAAAGTATACATAACTCGAAAGAGCACCTGCTGTATTTAAAAGACAGACATTCAGACCCATATGCCATGATAATGTAGAGTACTCAGCTACTGTTAGTGCAAGCATCCAAATCTCGACTTGACATATGATCAGGGGGAATTTCTCTCACACTTCCTTTAATGCAAGACAATACATAATTACTGGGATGCGACCTGCAAAGTCCCTCCCTTAAAATGAGCCACCCACTTTGTTTTGTCACATCCTTGTTCTTTACTTGCAGCAACATAGATGATTCTCCCTAGTGTTTACACTGGTGTTGGTCTCATTCCTGGGCTGTGATCACTTCAACAAACCCTTATGTTTGGTTCCTTTATTTAGTAGAAATGGGCATTATAAACATACTGTGCATAAATAGGTGCATGAAATGTACCTATATAGTTTATTTCAAACTATTTAATAAATGTTTTAATGCTGTTTATAAATACTAAGTCTTAAAGTTTGGTCCCCCTTTTTATGGCCTATTACAGTACAACACTATCTATGAAACAATAAATACAATGTCTACACACAATCAGTCTGTCTCTTGTTGGATTGTAAGTGAGCAGCTTTAGGGGAAACTCCATTATTTGTTTTGTCATGTCAGCATCCAGAGAGTTTGACTTGCTTAATTCTCAATTTTTAAGGAGTGATTTAAAACATTTGCTTAACTTATTTGTTCAGGATTTATAGGTTTCCTTTTGATACAATATTTTTTATGCATAACATAGTGAAATACTATGTGACTTTCAAAATTCTGTAATTTATAATTAAGTACACGTTTGGAAGACAGGTACTGCCACTGGAATGCACACTTTCCTTTAAACAAAGCACATCCAAATGAACAGTTATGAAAATCTTCAAGCAATGGAATTTGATTGCTACTTGTTGTCAGTTTTGTTAATCACAAAGCCATTTTTGATAGAATAAACACAGACATAAAAGGATAGCAAAAATGGTCTGTACAACTGTAGGGGAAAATTTCCTGATTTATTTTAAGTGCAGTTCTTAATGTAAGATACAAAAAGGATTTTCTGACATCAAAACCTTAACTTATCCAGATCACATCAAACACTTTCCAAATGGAGTTGCACATTTGCCAATTTTTACAAATTCAGCAATCAAATAAAAGGGCAAGTAAAAATGTACTCCACTACAAGCAGAAGTACCAGTTCAACTCACGTTTAAGTATGTAAGTAAAAAGAAATCCAAAATAAGATAAGTTAATAAGTTATTGTTTAAAAAAGTATTTCAAACACTATCGAATTTGCTGTTCATGGACGTGCAAGCCCAGTCCAGAGACATCTGCAGACATTTTAGGAACTTGTTAAGTTTAAATCCTGTGCAGATTCCAGGAGCGGATGACAAAAACCTCACTACTACAAATTTCATTTAGCATATCATCTACCATTTGTTAAATGTCTTCTATTTAGAAATACACCCTTTAATCAAAAGACAAATGAGAAAATATTTATTGTGTACTCATTTCAAATATTTGCTGTAAACTGCAAACACACTTTCAATTGCGAAATGTACCAAAGACATCTCATTGGTCACACAAATATTGATTCAATTTTTTTTTGTGTTGGCTTTATAATAAATGTCTTGATAAGCAAAACTTGGTATGTTTTTAAAAGCATTCTCACATCACTTTGACTGTGGAACTTTTGCACAGCAAAGTGCAGTAGAAACTTTGTCCAAGCAAGAGGAGTCCAACAAATGAAGTTAAAATGCAGTTTTTAAGTTTTAAGTTTTGTTCTTCAGGTTTTTGTCTAAAGTGTTGAAGTTGAACAGTATAAAAGTAAAAGCAGACATAGGATGCTGTCCATTTAGAATTGGAGATATTACATAACCTGCAACTTAGTTATGTAGGAACTCATTTTGCACTTTAGTGATCACAGGATGCAACATCACATCAGAAACACAACAAAAATTACAAACAAAATGAATTACATAAAATAGACCAGGGTTAGCCAGGGGTTTGTTATAATCTGGGATCCTGGGATACATTTATATTATTATATTTTTATTGCATTTTTTTAAATGCATTTTTTTGCATTCCTGATACCCCTTGTGCTCTTGTGAAGGGCTTATTAAGGATTGATTCTGTTAGTGAAGGACAGTACATTGTTACATAGAAAAGACAGGCAAACTGTCTTCATGTTTTACAGTGAACATATTACAACAACATAAAACATTTCCCACAGTAACATTTCAACATCCAAGATGCACAAATGATGTGGATTTAATTGATGTGCTATGGAGATGTGAAAAACGAATGAATTATTAAGACCAAAGCATTGACAGCTGTAAAGGGAAATAAACATGGACCTGTGGCTTCTTACATTGTGATTTCAGGATGGTCTTATTAAAACCGAAGCTGTTTAACAACAAATTATGGAAGTTCTTAGTTCTTATCCTGTAGAGTACCCTAGTTGAAAATTATGTGGCCTGCAATGTGAAGAAAGGTAGACTTGAGGTTATGTGATACAGAATGTTAAAATTTAAGGGTAGAGAAATAAATTGTATAAATTCTGAATGATTAAAGTGACAGGGTTAGGCAAATGTACAAGCCAGGAATTTTCATAATGTTTATTGACCGTTTAAAGTTCAATTTAAATTATATTATTTTCCTATTGACCAATTATTAAAAAATGAAAATGTCTTTCTTTGTATGAATTACAGAAATCATGAAAATAATCTGGGATATGAGCATACAGCAATTTATTTTTCTGCTGCACATCACTCACAAATGTGTGATATACAGTAGTTCAAAGCACTTTGCAGTTTCTGTTTTTTGTCATCTTATTATTACACAAACTTAATACTCAAGTAAAAGGGCAAAAATGTACTTAGCTGCACAATTTTCAACAGAGTTAAATTTGATGTTGTTGATAGCATGAATGTGCAAGTTCAGCCCAGATCCTTCTGCAATTACTCCAAAAACCTTACTTTTGACAATTGTTATTGGAAAATCACCCAGCATTGATTTAATTTTATTGATCTCTTGAGAAATGTAGCCCTTAGCAGAATTTAAAGAAAAAACTATTTATTGTGAACTAATTTTACATTTTTCTATAAACTGCACAGACACACACTCGACAGTAAACCTGTGCCAAATAAAGTTTTCTGGCATTTAATCAAAAATAAGGGCAAGAGAACGTCTTTAGAGACTTGATGTACAGGAACAACAACAACTGGTGAAGCTGGATCTGATTTAAACCAAATGGTGCCAGAGTGAAACTTGTCGACTGTTGTGGTGGAACTGACGCCAGAGTCAAACAAAAGGTTAATGTCGTCATCGTGAGTGACGGGCCAGGCGTCCAATCAGCAGCGCGATGTTCAGACGGCCACTGCGTTGTTTTCGGGAAAGGGGCCGATGCTTGATAGGAAGGGTTCGCGAGAGCCGAAGAGGATTTTTGTCTCCGCACAAACGCTCAAATATACCGATATTCCGCGGATTTGGCCTCAAATTTATTTCTGCCTGGTCGCTGGATTTTATTCTTGGGAAGTTCTGCTATCAAACAGCCGACGGGCGACACCCGAAGTCCTCCGAAAGCGGAGTTTCAACTTGGTCGGAGCGACTAATGTACTAAACGAAACGGAAGTAACTTGCCAGCTGTCTGGCTAAGCTCGCTAGGTGAGTAAAAACCCGTTTTTTCGTTCCCTTTTCCACGGATCCCAGTGTCGGTGGACTGGGCCGGGTGCTGCTCACCTTTCCCCGCCGATGTCAAGCGGCGGGATGTCCCGGCAAAATTGTCGCTGTGAGAAATCCATGGCTGAGAAGCCAGTGCCAACCAGCGTCGGTCCTCTTGGCATGATGAGAGTCCGTCCATGTTCTCTACTGAGCTAAGCTAAGCTAAGCTAATCCCCAGTGTGACTTAAAGATCGGATCTTAAATAAAACACAACGAGAAATATTAAATGCCGCAGCGCAATCATTAAGAAGGTTTTATAATATGATGCAATCTGGTGCTAAAACGTCATCATAAAGTAGGGCCTGCAAGACTATTAAAAAGTTCTACACCATCTTAAGATATAAACTGGATTTTAAGATTCATAATATATTTGAAGATTATTTTCTTTACTGTTCTGTAATTGTACTGTACTGAAAAAATAGAGGGAAAAAATCACACGATTCGGAAAAATTCTTTTTTCTTTTTGAGGGGGACTTGGGGTGGAGGGAAAGGAAAGCGAAATTGTTTGTTAACTTCATGGATACAAGTAAAGTAGTAATTGTGATTTCCTTAATAATGAATATATAATTTAATTTTAAAAACACAATTTGACGATTTAGTTCTTAATCAGGTAAGAATCAGAATATTCACATTTGAGAAGGTGGAAGCATGGGAATATGATTTCATAAAAAAAAAAAAACACACTCAAAATGACGATCAAAAGGGTAAAGTAAAGATGGATTAAAGTACCGTGTTTAGATTTTGTTGTTGATATTTGATTAATTAATTACTGTAGGTGTCATAGTGCCTTTAATTAAAGCCCCAGCTCTGTCCACCACTGCCCAGTATTGATAAATAATAATTTGTTTTATGAGGTCTTAAAAATTTAGTAATTAAAGAAATATCTGGGCAATTATGACATGACATGTGAATATTTAATGTTTTTTTTGTATGATGATAACTTCTACAACTACAGGCTTTTTGATTGTTGCTAAATGCTATTGTATCATAAAAACCTACCATAAACAACTAAAGCATAAGAGACTTCAACACACTATGCTGACAAAAGGAGGTGGGTCCTACTGAGACCAGTACACACACACACACACACACACAAAAACAGCTTTAGGCTTTTCTTTCAGACTTAAAATTCATCTCAACAATGAAAGAAGGTGCTTTCCTTGTGCCCTTGAGACAAACCTGAACTGTCAGACTTTCAATTTAAAGAACAACAAAGTTACATTAAATGTGAAAGTTTTCTGATATCAACATGACCCAGTGTCATTCACCACTGTTACTGCATATGGATATTTTCCTTTCCACCAAGTTAACTATAATATCAAATGTATCTACATGATTGTAATGTGCTAGTGACTGATGATATTTCCTACAAACCAGACTGATGATGGCAAATGTACAGTTACTCAACATTTAAGTAGTTTAAAATTGATAGAAGTGGGCTGGAAGTAGGAAACCTTTAGTATTTAGATTTAGATTATTCCCCCCGCCTCTTAAGCTTTTACTTTTTAAGCTTTAATCTGACTAAAAGTATTAGGCCCACCATTCATGATAACATGATATTTAACATCAAAGAGCACAGGATGATAACTAATTTGATCTTTCCTTGTAATAACCAAGTGACCTTTGTGATGTTAATCTTTTACCATTCTGCTAATCTGCCCACTGAATTTTCGTTTTGTTTTAGGGTTAGATCTTTTTTTTAAATGTTAAACTATAACAAACAAGTTGTCAATCTTATTAATAAATTGCCCAGTCATTTCATATTACAGCGTTGTCTGTTTTATACTTTACATATAGACTATGAAAGAGAGACTATGTGTGTCATTAAAGTGAAAAAATGCAACTTAAGCTCATGCTTACATAAAACTCAAAATCAGTCCACTGTACTCAACTCAGTTCTCCCTCTTCCTGCTCTGCTACACGCTCGTACACTCTGTTTACCACTTCAGATAGTCATGGTTGAGAAATTACTATAAATAACAATGCAACAAAACTACAAAATTCTCTGGGTAGAAGAGCAAGTCTCGCTGAAAAACCATTAAAAGCAAGTATTTTGATACTGTTACCAGGCTTCCCACTATGTTAACATAAGGTTTGGAGTGTAACTCTAGTAAAATATTACAATAAAAATAACATTTACTGGCATGGAATATTGAATAAATGAGTTCCACAAAATGTAAAAGACTACATATTTGCCTTATTGCATGTCAGTGGGATGTAATTTGGGGATGAGAAAACATGCCATTCCTTTTCGTAGCTAAACATTTCACTACCTAATTTCAGTTTCATGAACAAGATTATAAAAGGACATGCAAACAACACATATTTCTCTCTATTGGCCTGGGTTGTGTCTTAGTCTCATAACTTTATTAAGTAACATAATCACGATACTTACATAGTAGTAGTGGTCATCCTTGCACCATGCAACCGGTTATTGGAAAAAGACTAGTAAGTGCTTCATACTTAGCACAAAACAAAATCAGGCAAAATTGGTGTTTCAGTGATTACAGTGCATGAAAGACATTGATGAAATCCAAACAAATACTCTGGGTTAGATGGAGTTAATCCAATCATATTTTAGTTGTCAGTGGAAAGCCAGCTGAGTCGCTGTGTACCATTTGCTGTCTGCTACAGAATAAAGTAGAATTCAGATACATGGCAGCAAAAATTGAGAAAGATAAGTTTAATGCAGATATGCTCTGATGCACATTGGTTGCAGCCAGGTGTTAACAATCAGCAACCAAAAACATTTCAGCAAAGAGCAGCTGAAAAGTATAATTCTTAAAGAATGACAGAACATCTCCCCAAAGATTTGGACCTGTCTGTCTGTCCGTTTGTTACTTTACTGTGCAGGAATATGTTATATATGCTATATGTAAAGTATCCCAACTACCATCCAGGTTTTTAAACTACACAGAAGTAATTCAAGTTGTTGTTTTTGGTAGCACCAAAAACTTGGTATTCTTTCATAGATAATGAAAGAATATTTTCAGAACACATGTAACATCAGTTACGGGCGTGATTAGAAGTCATAAATATGAGAAGTTTCTAGATAGTCTTTCAGCAACTTTTATTGCATTTGAGTTCAAAGACTGCAACCTCTGTGAAATGAGGCTATTAGTTATTCAGCTATATTCAAGGAGATACTTTGATCTAAAAAGTAGCCTTTGAAAGACTTTTAAGCCATATTTATACATGTAATCCCAAAGCTAAATCCTAGGGTAAGTTAAAAATCAGCAAAGTTGATTTTTGAGGCTTGCAGGGATCACCAGGCGAGCGGGAGGGTACACTCTGGGCAAGCTGCCAGTCTATTTCAAGGCCACGTTCATCATCATTCATGCATTCATGAACTCCTACAAGCAAATCACAATCACTATCTAAGCTAACCGCATGTCCTTGGATTAAATGAGGAAACTGGAATACCCTGAGAAAACCATAAAAACATGCAAACTCCACACAGAAAGGCCACAGCTGGCTGGCGGTTTCATTATTATTATTGAGAATACAATTCATGATAAACTGTAATGGAAGTGTTGGTGGATTTGGCAATCAGATGTCTTGAAATTTCTACTTCATTCTGTCAACACAGGAAGGCTTTAAATATAATGATCAGTTCATGCAGTTAAAAAAACTGTTGTATTACAAAAATCACTCTGAGTCAGCAAACGTCCATTTTGCTTTTGTTTAGCAGCTTTGACAATTTTATAAGATGGCCTTCATCATATTAGCTGTTGCCTTCAACTGTTGGCCATTGTACAATATTTTATGTAAAGGTCCTGACCCATTCGTCTTTTAAAACCCTCATTATGTGTCATGGAGGGTTGAAACATAACTAAATGGCTTTTCACCTGAGCAGGAAAAACTAATTCATCTGCAAAATCCACCATCATATCATCATATTATCAGCGACATAATAAAAGCCCTCAACAATCAATTTTGGTGTGAAAATTAGATACAGGAAGTTTTGTCTCTGGGAATTGTGTCATGTGAGAAACGTTGTTTCGTTTTCACTTTCTTGGTTGTCTCCTGCCATTTGTGCCCACGACATTTGTCGGTTTTTAGCTTGACATTTTTTACTAGGCTAACATAAAGGACTTTATGATTTGATTTAATCACAATAGAATAAAAGTGACAGTTATGACTGCAGATTATTTTTATTCCTCTTTTCCCCTTTTATAGAAGAGAATGTGCAAACAATAGTTCTAAAAACAATTATGATAAAATAGAAGCCTTTTTGTTATTTTCTCCACATTTTATAGGAAAATTTAAATACTAAAACTTAAATAGTTTCATTGCATATGCAGCATTTTGTAGGTAATTTTGCCTGTAGCTACAATTTTCATTCATGCAACCAACACACTGACTTATCCATACTGCTGATGGCAGATACAACTATCCAAACCAGTAGTGTTGAAAGTAAGAATTGTTTTCATTGTCAGCTTTTCGGTTGAATTATGAATTATTCATTTTTTTGTCCAAAAATGTATATAAATACATTTTGACATTAGTACAACACGTCAGTTTTCAAAAGTAAATGTATAAACTATTGATTTGTTCAAAAACACCATGACTATCTATAGCAAAATACTGAAAACATAATAGCTTATGTTTCTTAGGTAATTAATTGATAATTTAAATAATCTAAATATTAATCAATTATTTTAATAATTTTTAGCTGCAGCAATACTGTGCATTAAAAGGTAGCATCTATGATGCATTAATAAGTCCAGGGGGCTGGGGCTCAACTGTATTTCCCAAACTAATTCTAAAGAAAATGATTACAGTCTTAACATTTCAAGTGTTTACGCATGACCTGTGTGACAACATGCATATTGTAACAATCAAATAGTTCCAAGTTATTTGCTGTCTGCTTATAGAAAATGCACATGAGAATAAATGTCACAACCAAATGTAATAAGAATGGCTGACGTTTGACCGGTAGGGCAGTCGTCTACACACCACAGGGACAGAGGTTTGGCTCCTGGTCCCTCCTGGTTATATGTCAAAATGACCTTGGGCAAGAAACTAAAGTTCCTTTCATGGGGGTCAGTTGATTGGTGTGTGTGTGGGTGTGTGTGTGTGTGTGTGTGTGGGTGTGTGAGAATGGGTGAACTGAGAAGCAACATTATAAAGCACTTTGAATAAAAAGCCCTTAATAACTAGACCATTTGCAGTTTTATACTTATCCCTCACCTGAATCACATGCAGCACACACCTGTCAGATTTAGCTATCAGTAGTTACATTTAGGCTGCTGCAACATTAATTTTGTTCTTTTTAGAAGAGATAATAGATCCAGTCATTTAACCTTCTGGACAAACACAATGATGTTATGAAGTTGATCTATTAGAAAGCAGTCAACATGTATTTCAGTTTCAAAGCAATTGTAAAATATGTGGTCTGATTGCAAAATTGTAGTAGAACTGGCATCAAATTTGAATAGTTTGAATAATAAAAGACCTTGTCTTTTACTAGGATAGCTTCATAAATATACACTCCAAATTTATAAAAGATATTTTTATATTTAAATATGATAGAAACAAACAACTAATTTAGACACTTAAAAGTTGGATTTATGTGGAAAGAGGAAGAGTGATTCACTCATTCACTGTAAAAGGCATGAGTCACAGAAACCTCCTTCTTCAGAAATTCAACAGTAACAAATGAAAGCAATCAGGAATGATGGCTGTTAGAAGAATGAAGACAGATCAACTGCTTGTGCATGGTTATGCTTGACATTTGACTTGTATCAAGTCACATAACCAATGACTAACGGAGTTACATATAATCAATTTAAGCGCACTATGAGACAGGACAAATTTAGCAGAAAAGGATTATTCATAGAGTATTGATTCTTATTTGGAAAGTAAAATGAATTATGCCTAAGACAGACAGACAGACAGATAAACAGACACTGAACTGAAGTATTTTAGGTCACAGAGCACAGAATGGCTCGTCTTTCACTCCCATTTTTGTGCTTTTGCTTACTTGCATGTGTGTCTAGCATAAATGTTTGTCTCTAGCTTTGCCTGAAACGTTATCAATGAAGTTATTGAGACATTGCTTTGTTCTTTCCCGAAACCTAGTGTTTGTGTGTTTCACATGATGCATTTTTATCTGACACACACAATTTCACAATTGTCAAGCTGGAATTGGGAAGATTGGGCAATTTTGCTTGAGGAATTACAGTGTATTGTGACAATTGATTATTTTGAGAATAGTCTTCAGCTTCATGTTCTAATCACTTGGAATACTTTTTATTCAGCAGATGTTCCCTGTCAAAAGTTACCATTTAATTTTTTTAAATTTCTGATTGAAAATTAGGCCCTCTTTTTTTGTGTGAAGGTAGTTTTTGTATACATCCAGTACTGCAGTAATCTATAACATGTCCATAAAACAGCCGACCTTAATAAGATGGACACTACAGTAAAGTTAAAGCAGCCAACAAGTGCTCATATGCTTAGAACAGGTTTGATGTCTTCAGTAATAACTATTTTCTTATTTGCTAGAGATTAGGAGTACACATTTTGAGCAGTTTTGTTATTCAGTACTCCATCCATAATTGTTCGCAAACATTAACAGTTTATGAAAATTATTACAATTGTATTCTGTAAAGTATCAAATTAAAGAAGGGTTTAAAGAACAGAACCTAGAAATTATATAATAAATTAGACAACACTGTGGTTTTATTTAAAATTAGCTCCCATCTGTTGTTCAGTAGTTGTCCAGACAAAACCCCAAATTTAAAAGGCAATGAACATGGCTGCACAACTTACAGCTTCACTGGAGAACAAACATTGGATGAAATAAAAAAATGTGCTATATTTAGATGGAATCAGTTGGCTTTAATTACATGTGAGGTACAAAGCAAGCGAAGGAGAAGCCATTAAAGCACAGTCCTCTGGGAACAAATGTTTCAATGTCATTAAAGGTAAGTGCAAGATGGGGCACGTTTTAAGTGCATAGGAAGTTGCAGAATAATTCCATTCAGTCCTTAACAGCTTTTAGGTATTGAGGCTGTTTAATGAGAGTCAGTCCTTCAAGTATATTTGGGCTGTTGTTGTTGTTGCCCTAATATTAAAGCACCCGTAGACTACTTATGTGCAGCCTAAAATGCCAAACAGTAACACAAAATTGGAGTGTGTTTTTGTGTAAATAGTTTGGGCGCTTGAGATTAAGTGACTTAATCAGATGATCTTATTGGCACTTGAATACAGCAATGAGATTAGTAATATAGTCGTGGTGTTTGTGCTGCGCTCCTCTCTGTCTGCTGTCTGTGTCCGCATTGGCTGGTTGAGGACAGGCTTTACTTGTTTACATTACACGTACACATTCCTACGTCATTTGCATGATCCTTGGAGCGACCTGTGTGTTCACCATAGTTGCTGGAAATCCCTTCATAGCGTGACTGTATTGTCCCAGGTAGTGCACAGGTCAAATGCATCTGTTCTCAAAGGTGGTGGCGTCACAAAGTTTATCAGTTTTGTGTTGATGATGTTTGAAATATGATGACGATTTTATTTAGATAGGCCCTCCAGGATTTTGTAGACATTTTTTGATTTTTGTAACCGCTTTCAAAATAATTGAGTTGGGATTCATTTTGGATTGTTTTTGGGTGTTAAGGATTGTTTCATTGCACAGAATTCAAACAGGACTGGTTGAAATAATTGTTGCCATCACAACAATGTGAGTCCCTGGAGGGACTAAAATGCTTAAGTGCTGTCAGATCACCAGTTACTGTAGAGCAGCAGCACTGAGAGTTGATATCATCAACCAAAAAAAAAAACATTGGCTTTGGGTGTTTCTCAGTTTTGAAAAGGTTAAGTTATTCAGGGAAGTATCGCAGTATCAACGCCTGAAAGCTGTCCAGCACAGCCATAAAATGACCTGTGGCCACTGTGCAGCACCACTGCCTTGCTCAGGGGCATCTTGGTGATGCAAAGAGAAGAGCCCCTTGATTAAGAAAATTTTAGAATTTGGGACAAGAATACGCTATGCAAAGCTTTTTGTACACAGCCAGTCCTTGTTAATATGATCAATTCATTGTTATTTTTGGTAATTCCATTGAATTATTTGACATTAAAAATCCATAAGCTATTACTAGACTTTTTGTTATAATTGCAATGCGCAATATGATAACAATTGATGCATTAAAAACTGTTGGCTTTTAAAAAAAGTTTGATGTAATAATAGCACTTCCCATATTTCATTCTTACAATCTAGTGTCTGAATGCCGAATCTGGGGATGATGGAGTGGAGCAGGCAACTCTGTGGGAAGATGAGAAGGTCTACCAAGAGGGCGCAACCCTCCACTTCTCCTACTTCCACTTGGGGCCTGGAAATCCACTTTTACTTGCCAGATGTGCACCAGCTGGAATACTTCAAAGGATTCTACACTGCCGAGAAGCTTTGTGTGGATTCTGCAAAGAAATGCTGTAAGTAATTGACTTGTTGACGAGCTGTTTTTATTTCCTCACATTTAACTGCTGCTTTTTAACTGTGAACATGTAAAATAAAATGTAGTTCATTGTGAGCAAGATAGGTTAGTATAAAAGTACCAGTTCTATAATATTTGTTTATGGCACTGCTGTAAATCAACTAAAAATTATTGATTTGAAATCAATAGCTCAGAAGCATTAAATCACTAACGGTAAAACTATACTAAGTGCCACTCTAGGGGTTTTCAGAAGAAATATATCTCTCAAATAACATTTCGTGTTTTTAACTGATTGTAGAGCTGATTGCGTACCTAAAAAAAAAACAGTGTCTATTTTAATTTTAGGCTTTTGAATGTTTACATTAAAAAAACCACAAAAACAGTCTAAACAAGTAAGACGACGGTCAATAATCATCTGTTTATCTTTATTCATAAGAGGATTGTTTGATGCTGCTCCTGACTGGATTTGTGATTTGACTGAATATTGATTAATTTTCTTTCTCCTCTCTATTCTCTTCCCTTTCTCAGCAATCTCTCCCTTGTGCCATAATCTGTTTGCCCTGTACAATGAGTCAACTGGCATGTGGTACCCTCCCAACTATGAGTTTAAGATCACAGATGAAACCAGTATCAAGTTGCACTATCGCATGAGGTAAGAGCTGCATCACAGGGTGACTATATTAGAGTAGAATATACATCATGCTATACATTTAAAGTGGCAATTTGTATCCATAGTTGAAAATCAACTGATTATTTTTGTAGTCCGGTGGAAGCAATATTTGACAAATGTTGACCTTTGTCAAATGCTGACTTTATGAAAGAGCAGCCTTGTCTGGACTAGTGATTGTGCAGTTCCGCATGGTTACTCCTGCCTAAAAATACTGCCTTCAAATACATTTTCTCTTTATGTTTAATAGTGACCTGGTATGTGGTATTTAAAAAAACAGATTTTGTGCCATTAGTTGACAGTGTTGATTAGTTGCTTGGTGTGAATGCAAAACTTTTGATGTACTAGTTGACCTAAATGTCAAACCTTCTGTGGTTCAGGAGAACTAGGCAGTGACCAACTAATTGGATTTGGAAATCTAGTTTTGAAAGTTTGGAAATCCTTTAAAATGGTCCACCATCTCCACACAAGCCCTAAAACTACAACATGTTTTGTCCCTGGTTTTCTGTAGTAATTGGTGAGCTCTTGCCTGAGGTTACTGCTGCCATAGGTGGTTCCAGCAGTCATTAAACCCCTGTTGCTATTAGCTTTTCTACCATCACTTTGTATCTTTAATAGGCGTGATCAATAAAAAGAGGAAAGACGTGTTTGTGTTTTAATCAGCTCAAAAATGTGTTTGTTGATATTTGTGACTTTAAAGGAAGACCCAGCATACATTTCATGTCTAATTTCATGTCTAATTTATGCAAAACACCAGGAACTTCTCATTACTTTTTCTGGTGACTGTAGATAAACAAATGTGGGAAAATCCACTTACTTTATTTATTTTCAGATATGATCCAATCCTACATCCTTCTGTGTGGAAAAAGTGTATGAACATGTATCTTCAGTACCTCTTTTAATCACTTGCAGCACTAACTTGAACTAAATATTTCCAGTAACCGTTTTACAGCCCTGCAGCCCTCTGTCTTTAACGTTTCATCTGTAAAAAAAAAACTAACAAGTGTGCTGGTTTTTTTTGTCTCATTAGTTCAGCTGGGTTCTACTTTAAGTAGTTGGGTGAAAATGGAATTACAATGTAGGTTTAAGGGACTCATACACTTTTACTTAGCATTTTATAGTTGTTTGTGGTGCTGATGTTTTATGGTAAAAGTCTATAATTTGGCTTCTTTGTTTTGGAGGTATTAGCTGTATTCAAAGAGAGGGACAGATTACCCTGGCTCTTTTATATATCCCACCTAGCATGGTAACACCGCAGGATTTCCCAAGAAACATCTGGTCATGTTGATTCTCCTGTTGCTTTTTTGACACATGCCAAAAACTAAAACTAAACTTTCACTATTCCCTTCCTTGTAGATCAAGCATGTATTCCGATAAGCATCACCCACCCTTGTATTGAAATTCTTTTCACGTAGAACAAAATCCTTGTAATCTGTAGCAGGTATAATGGAAACCTGCTGATCAACAAGGACTGTTAGGAAACTTAAACCTGTTTCAGACATGAACTCTAGAGAATGTCAGGCATTGTCTAGACCAGCAGTGGGAAACCCATGCTCCTCGATGGCCACAGCCCTACTTGTTGAGGAGGAGCATGGGTTGCCCACCGCTGGTCTAGAGTTTCCCTTTTAGACATGTGGCCAACGTCTAGAGATGCGAATGCGTTCTCACGGGTGTTTGCATTTGCTGCAGTTATTGGAAATTTGCATCATCTACACATCCACTCACTTATGGTAAATCCTCTAGAGTATTTCCTCGTGAGTATTACCTCATGAGCTTGGTTGAGAAAATCCAGCTAAAGTCATGCCCAAAAGACTTGGGCATTTGCATTCACACTTACACCCACTCCTGCTAAAGTCTAGATTATGTATGGATTCCAGCTTATTCACTCTTCACTTAGCCACAGGAGAGAACATTCAGAATGATTTTAGTCACTTGGCTCAAGAAAAGTAGGTAAACTCAAAAAGCCAAAAAGCTGCCATATTCCTTAGTAGTCTGTTTGCTTGCTTAGTTGGCAACACCGCACTCCGCAACCTGCTCTACCAGACTTGAGCATCATCTATTTAGTAGGGCTCTAGGTAACAGGAACATTGCATACAGCCAGGGAAAAGGTTGTCACAGTTACACACTTGCGTATTATTCAGTAAAATCACGACCTTTTGTTAGCTTGTAATATAATCGTGCACACTTGCATCCCCATTGTAATTAGATTAATTTTGCAGCAATGGTACATAGATCAAATTGCACCTTCTGTTCTTTTAAACAAAGATGTCGGATGAATAGCATATAATGATAATTGTTGTTGTTGTAATTGTAAACGTTTTAAATACCATTAATGATAGCAACAGATGCATTCTGCCTGTCAGTGCCAGGTGTATAGAGTACTAGAAGAGCTGCTGATGGCAGTATGTCAAGATATATATTTAACTGGATCCAACTTAACACAGCCAGACAAGCTATACTATAAATTGTGAATGTGTTATGAATAAGTTGGGTGGTTCTGGTTGTGTAAGATCATAACTTGGCAGTTTTCAGTGTGTTTCTTGTACCTAAATGAGACCCGTTGAGATACAGGCTAGTTAGAACTTGGTTCTCACTCTGGGTTAATAAGATAAAAGGGAAGAGAAGACGCAGTCAGATAAACAGTTTCAACATTTCAAAGTTAAACAAGAAGCTTGGTATTTCAGAGACTGGTTTTAAGGTTTGTAACTTATGGTCAAAAACAAATATCTTAGAATTGGAATAGAAATCAGTGAGTCACTAATGTCTCACAACCTTGACGAGTGATGCAAAGATTATATAAATGACTAAAATTCTATATACCTCACTATATACCCTCGTTTTAGGGAAAACCAGAGAAAAAGTTTTTAACAGGCAGACCAGCTGGGTGATATTTGAAACTGACTGTACGAGTTTCAGAGGGTTCCGTCCCTCAGGGTTACATTCAGAGAATCCCTTGTACAAATTAGGTAGCTTTTCGTGCATGGGGAAAAAACATTACTGTGGTGTCAATTGAACTTCCTCTTTCTCTGTGCTCTGTTTCAACAATAGCTGGTGAAAAACAAGTGCGTACAGAGCTCAACTGTGCCATGCGTTGGGTTTGCTTGCATGTACGTGTCTGCTTTGCATATTACAGTGCCGTCTTCTAAACAAGCAGGGTATTGTGGACAAGTTATGATATAAACAATCTTTAACATACACGAGACACAAACAAAGAGACGGGTATTAAAGTGCCAGCATGACATTTTCATTAGATCACACACAAAAAAAAGGAGGAAATGAGGCTGAGAGTTAAACCAAGCTAGTAGGTCAGAGAGGCTCTAGTCGGGGACCGCAGGGCTGTTAGCTTTTGTCAGCAATAGGTGCTCAGATGGCAGTGTTTTTTTTGCCTTTGTCTTGCTGCTTTGAGACAAAGCCAGCCACTATGAGACACTCAGACGTCTACGTGGATGTACAGACAAGATAGATATTTCCTCTGAAAAGCACAAGCTAGCTGAAAAATTGCTTCATTTCAGAGAAAACAGGAAAATAGGTCAAAAACTGTTAAACTACAAACTGTTTAAACAGATGCAATTCAGTAGAGCACTTCCTCTCGTCTTTGAGTTTTTTTTTTTTTCTTTCTTCACCCGTGTGCCTCAGGTGCACAGGCGAAGCGTATTTATATCAGTCAGGTCAATGCTAATGAACCTGTTTCTCTTGTAATTATAGATCTGTTTAGTATGTACCTGGAACTAAGCAAGATGTACTGTACACAATAATTCAGAGCTATATTTAGCTTAGATTAGTGATCTCTTCACTTTGCAGACCACATTGTTTAAACTTTTCAGGAAATATTTTTAAAACCTTGTCGTGAGTTCCTGAACAGGTTCCTGGACATGAGTTCAGGGAATTAAGAATGTATGTTATTGCCTAAAATACCTGTGTATACTTTTGAAAAAAGCCATGCACCACATAAAGCAGTCGTGTCTTTCTGTCAGGTATTTTTTCAGAAACTGGCATGGCACCACAGAGGGAGAGACTCCAGTTTGGAGACACTGCATCAGTAAACTCAGAGGAGGAATGAACTCACAGAAAGCACCGGAGGGGACGCCCCTACTGGACGCTCCCTCTCTTGACTATCTGTTTGCCCAGGTGTGTGTTTTTCTCAGGTTTAGATTGTTTTTATATTGTGAAACATCCTCAAGTACAATCTAATGACTTTGTTAATATTTTCATTATGTCTCTCATTGTTCACCATATTAATAATGTATTTGGGCAGACTAGCCGAAAAGATCTGATCAAACCAAAAGCATTTTAATATTTGTACATTTACTTTTTTTTTCATGAAATGTACCTTTTTCTAAAGTACATTGTGTTTTGAAATCTGAAACGTTAACTCAGTTTAAAAACATCAACAGTTGAGAGGAAATGAAACAGGATCAGGAAGTGTATATTTAAGGTCAGTGATTAAATGTCAATTTCACAGTTTTGGCCCATTAAAACTGATATAAAATATATAAAAGACTGGAAAAAGTTGCAACTCAGGAATTAAAATCCACACTTCATAGAGATGTCAGCTGTACAAATATGAGGCAACAGTCTTGTTTTGAAATTAAAGCCATGCAATAACATTTTTCTTTATTTTTATGCTGTTTACATATTTTCTACAAAGAAATGTGTGTTTTTTTCCCCACAGGGCCAGCATGACTTTCAGACGGGTGTGGTTCCGCTAAGAACATGTCAGTCAGAAGCAGAGCAACACGAGATAGAAAATGAGTGTCTGGGCATGGCTGTGCTTGCTATTACTCACTATGCCATGAACGTGCATATGCCTTTGCCCACTGCTTCCCATGAAATCAGGTAACGCACAAATGTCATGACGTGCCGGTATTATAGATTGTCTACACAAGTCTGAAACATGCGCCTTCACCAGGCTTTTTATAAGGAATTTTAAATAAAATAAACACCCACACTTGGTAATGAAAGTGGCATGAACCTCCCAGTGCCATCCTAGGAAATTCTATGAAATCTTGCTCTAAATGGCCCTTTTCATGAGAAAATAAATGCTCAACCCTTATGCTAATGTTCTCCCAATGAACAGGCAATTTGCACTTCCACAAAGAAATCTCTTGTGATTTTAGGCCAGTTTTTGTATTTACATGTCGGGGAAAAAAACAACAAAGACTTCTTGTTTATGGCCATGGAAAATGCTGAAACTCACCAGATGGCACTACGCCATTTAACTCCAGTGACATTTAAGCAAAATTCCGTAAACGGAAAGATTTCACTATGAGCTAAAGCAGGGCACACTACAGGCTACAGTTCTGCTAGGTCGAAATTTTACTCATTTTCTGCGTCTGGGGCAGAGAGCTCTTACATCCAACACTTAAGAGATGGTTGCAGTCCAAAGAGATTACAGATTTTAAAATGTATTTTCGCATCTCTCTTAAAATAATTATTAAGATAAAACTAAGCTTATATCTTTAGAGTGGGGGGATCTGTATTGGGATCAGTGGAAAAAATATCTAAAGGAAGTACTGCAGACCACGGGCCGTCATACATTATCTTTACATCTTACTCATGTTCTTCACCTCATAATCCTCTAGAATTGACATTTATACTGCCTTTAAACACACAACAGGTATGCTGATCTGTTAATTGGACGGATACTTTTTAATGCTTAGATTCTGAGAAGTCACTAGACACAGTGCTTCCCCTTATCTGTCGCTTGCGTAAAGAATTTGACGTGTACTGAAAGACGTACATCATGAACTTCTGTCTTTCTATCTTAACCCCACCAGCTACAAACGTTTCATCCCAGAGTCGCTGAACCGCAACATTAAGCAGCGCAATGTCCTAACGCGCATCCGCATCAACAACGTCTTCAAGAAATTCCTCAGCGAATTCAACCGCCGCACAGTCAGGGACAGCAACATATCTGCTTATGACCTGAAGATCAAGTACCTGGCCACACTAGAGGGCCTAACCAGTGGTCTTGGTTGCGAGCAGTTTGAGCCTGTTACGCTCAGTGTGACACAGGATGGAGACCATTGCAATGGTAAGACTTAAGGAGCATATTGGAAAGCTGTGAGCAAACATTTCACATAAGCGGCACACAGATGTTCAGTTTTTGTCCAAGATGCAGTTTTTTTTACTAGAACTACTAGTACTAACAAAACAAGTGGGAAACTAGCTCAGTGATTAAACTACAGCTTTTTAATCACCTGTTGGATTATTATGTGGCAGTGGTTTGTTTGGTCATGTTGACATGCAGTGCATCTGTGGTGCCCTATAAAAAAAAGAGACCTGTCACCCTAAATTTGTCAAACATTTTGTGCTAGTGAAGAAGCTGAAAAACAGGCCTACAAAAAAGATTAAAAAATAGATGTTTAAATGTCGGGTTTAACCCCAAAGAGGGACAGTAATTTTAACTAGTGTGTTAAAACCCTAATGCAAAATTTTTGCAACGTCGTTAAGACCAGAATTTTCTTTGTTTAAAATCTATAGCGTCAAAGAGGAAGTCATTTGGCTCTGTGTGACTGCTATTAAATGAGTGTTGCTCCTTTTTTCCAGGATGCTACAACCAAAGCCAAATGCAGGTCCGCATTACTGGTACCACTGGCATTTCCTGGAGGAAGATGCCCGCTTCAGTGAGTCAAACTTAATACCTCTAGTGAAGGACATAGGTCTCGTTAAGGCCTACGTTGTTTTGCTAATTTTCTTTGACATGTCCTAGCGTAAAAATGTTGAATTGATTAATGAAAGAAATTATTTGCAGATGTGTTTGGTAGGAAAACAACTGCAGCCCTAAACGTGTAATAAAAATATCTACTGCCGAGTTGTTACAGAACATCTTACTGAATGTGTCCTAAACCAAATTTAAGATTTACTACGCTGTTTAAAAGATAAAAATCTCCTTATAAAAGATAAAAACTCCTTATATCCTATTTGGTACCTGCAATAAGTAAATAAGGTGTTGTGACTGCCATTTGAGTATTTGTAGGTCTGAAAATACATTATATTGCATTATATTATTATATTACATGACGTGTTTGTTGATTTGCTGGTTTTATTTTTAAAACAGTCGTCTGGGATTACCAAGGAAAAGGGGAAGTCAAAGAAGAATAAGCAGGATGGCAAACTTAAAAATGACCGGAAGAAAGAGTCAAATGAAGGCTGGGAGGTGTTTTGTGATTTCTATGAGATCACACACACAGTCATCAAAGAGGCTGCAGTCACAATCTACAAGCAGGACAACAAGAGGATGGTGAGGCAAACAAATCGTGTGTTTGTTGTGGGATCAATATTTGTACCATCAATTAGATGGAATTATGTTTTTTATTATAAAAGCTATAACCGGACAATTATTTCAAGCTATAAGCTGTACTTCTCCATGATTGTAAGGTCTTCTTATATTTGTAACATTCATTTGACGAATATTTATTTAGAATTAATATTAGAGTGTGGGATATTTATTCTGCAATAACATTGGGATGTGTCTTACTGCCTTCATAATAGGAACATTGGTTTTTACTTCTTTTAGCAACATGGGCTACCGCTTCTTCTTGTTCTCAACGTTAATGTCACCGATTGAAAATTTGCCCGCTTTTATTACATTTAGATTATAGGTATGGTATAGGTATTATGTAATTAGAAGCTTGATTCTTCGCGCATGCCATTAGTCATGACTAATGCTGATATCATGCTTCGTCATAAATGTAGCTCACCAATTTCTAGATAAGCTTCTGGAGTAGTGTAGTTTTATAAGAGTTGCTAATCATCGTTTACCTTAAACTTTCTATGAATCATTCTTTCCATTGCATCTTGTTGCAGGATTTGCAGTTGGCTTCTCAGGCGGAGGCTCTGTCCTTTGCGGCTCTTGTGGATGGGTATTTCAGACTCACAGTGGATGCCCACCACTACCTGTGCAAGGATGTTGCCCCGGCATCTGTTGTGCACAACATCCACAATGGCTGCCATGGACCCATCTGGTACGTACTCGCCGCTTTATTCATGGAGCATTTGTATCAGCGAGCGAACACGTGTTTCCTCACAAACACTCAACATAGGCAGTTTTATAAGACACATTCATGTAATTTTAGCTACTGTATAAAGGTGAGTAGGCTAAATAGAGAATTGAGTTGAGCTGTAGAACAAAAACTGATTTTCTCACCATGTACAGTTAAAAGTAAAATTAATAAAACAATCCCTGTTTAAAATTATACCAGAAGTAATTATCCTGTGCACAACTACATGCTCACCAATCAACCAAAGGGCAGAGCTGGAGCCAATCTAATAACTTTTAAGCCATTTAAATCAGATTTAATCATGTACAGTTGTTAGGAATTTAAAAATTACAACTGTGAGTGTGCTGGAATTTACATTCCTGAATGTTATTGTAAAAGATTTCTTAAAACCTTCAAATTTGATTTGATAGAAATTCACTGCTACTTTTATTTCATGTATTTCTGCTGTTTTCAGTACGGAGTATGCCATCCACAAATTGCGTCAGGAAGGCAATGAAGAGGGCACCTACATCCTGCGCTGGAGCTGCACTGACTACCAATACATCATCATCACTGTGGTCTGCAGTGAGGTAGGAACACTTATTCGTACTTCTCCCTGTTGATACACTTAAACGGTGACGCGGACATACGCTCGGATTCGTTTGCACGTGTCCCTTTATATACTTTCACGGGAGACGTGCGTGTCCACAAGAGGGCAGTATCGCATTTAACAAACCACAGTTAGCTGAAAATAAAGAAACAGTCTGCAAACAGTAAATTAGCGTTTTCTGCAATTCACAACACTAACCAAATAATCTGTGTCCCATGTGAAGAATATAGTATGCTAGCAAACCCAGACCTTTGTTTTTTTCACACATTGAAAGACCGGGCAAAGACCGGGCTTTGGTTGTTGCGAAAGCTGTATTCCACAAATCCCTTTACTCTATTATGCCATAAAGATTACAAAAATATAGTTTTAAGTACACCACCAGTCAAAAGTTTGGACTCTTTTCTGCATGACTTCCGCGCAACACAACTGATGGTCCCAACCCCATTAAGGCATAACATTCCACAAATGAACCCTTACAAGACACGCATGTGAAGTGAAAGCCATTTCTTTCAGACTATTTCATGAAGCTCATCGGGGGAAGGCCAAGAGCGTGCAAAGCAGCAATTAAAGCTGTTTTGACGAATCTAAAAAAAAATTACCTTTTAGGTTTGTCAAGGTAATTCACACTTTTTTCTTCACTGCATAATTGCATATGTATTCATTTATAGTTTTAATGCCTTCAGGGAGAATCTACCATATAAATAGTCATGAAAATAAAGGAAAACCATTAAATGAGAAGGTGTGTCCAAACTTTTGACTGGTAGTGCATATGTTTAGTAATCCGTATTTTCAGTTACTTAGTCTAGTGACTGAGTATTGTGAAATGTGCATAGCGAAACTATCATAATTACAGTGTTAAATAATGTATATATGAAGAAACAAATGGTTATGTCTATAACCTCTGTTCCCTGAAGGAGAGCATTGAAATACAACATTATTATGGAAGATTACCAGACAACCAGACGCTGTTTAGACAGCACCCTGCAGTCCATGTAAACTTGTAATGCACACACAGGGCACATGTTATGCAGTTTCCCCTGTTTCTCAGATGAAAAGGGTGTGGGGGCAGAAAGGCTCAAACGCCATAGAGCTATAAGCTGTGGAGATGAGTTCTGGCACTGCACTATCAGCCGTAAATCAGGTACACCATCTCCACCATCTCGCTTTAGCAGAGGCTAAAGGAAGAAGAAGAATTCAGAACCGCAGAAGGCCTCAAGCATCAACAGTAAATCATAAGATGAAACATTTTACCTGACTGCAGGCGTACCCCCATGGCAACGAATGAACACCAGGTGACACCCCGCTAAGTCCAATATGGCAAGCTGATAGCTGCGAAGTACCCTTTAATTGTAGAGAAGGAAAGGTACTTCTCCAGCAGCTCCTATAAGAAAAGCAAACCTCCACCATGGGCACTTTAAATAGTCGCAACCACATTAGGGGGGAAGACTCTTTGCGATCAGGTTGGACCTCTCAACAGGTAAGTCGATTTCGCAGTTTGGGACGGTTAACCACCTCCCCTTGTGCCCGAGACAGAAGGTCCCTGAGGGGGGGCTTTCAAGGCTCTGCTGCCAGCGGACTCACTATCTTTGCATGCCATGCCCTTGTAAGCCAATGGTGGCCACCAGAATCAGGGATGGGCCCTGTTGGCGCACCCTGCCCACATGTGGCAAAATCAGATCCACTGGAGGGAAGGCACACATTAGAGTTGTCAGCCATTATTGTGCCACTGTGTCCAACTCCAGAGGAAGGCTGTCTGTTACGAACAAGGGGCAATGGACATTCTCCTGCAATGCACTGAGACCCACTGTGGCCTTGCCAAAGTGCTCCCAAATCTGAGAATCCAGTGATGTATGCAGCCTCCACTACCTCATTAGAGGTTTGTCCCTGGAGTGAAGATCTGCCCCTATGTTCAGACAACCTGAAATGTGAGCAGCTCTGAGTGACAGAAAATAAGCACTGCACCATAGCAACACAGAACAGTTTCAAAGAGGAAGAAAGAGTATTCTGCCTGTTTATATATGACACCACTGGCGTGTTATCGGATCAAATCAGAATATGGTGGCCTGTCAAAATGAAATGAAAATTTTTCAGGGCAAAAAACACTGCCTGCAGTTCCAGCTCATGGATGTGAAGCCTGAAGTGATCTGATACCCCTCACTGAAGCATCTATTGACACGAACCCTGGCATTACAGCCCGGGTTCTTGCCACGGTAAAGCTGTCATGCAGGACGCGGACACCACCAGACACCTGTGGAGGTGGCACGAAGCACACGGACAGTGACAACGCACCCAGCATTGAAACGCTTGCATCCACAGCCCCAAAGGCACAACAAGGATCACAGATGCCATCACGCCAACTGTAAAAATATTTGGAAGCACAGTTTTACGTCCCAATCAAAACTGAGCGAGGCAGCGATGAAAAGTACTTCGACAGACACGCTTAGGTGGTGACAGAACAAATCTCCAGATCGAGAAATAAAAACCACTACGTGCAACAGTCAGATTGATCGTGGTGAACCAATCCCCTGGGTCAATTGCATTCACCAAATGCCTCAGTGTGAACATCTTGAACTGCTAAGTTCTCAGGCATTTGCTTAACACCTGGAGATCTAAAATGGGATGGAGCCTGCCCCCCTCTCTTCGGGACAACAAGATAGCGGCTCAATGACTATATGAGGGACCGCGTGTATTGCTCCTTTGCTCAGAAGAGCTCTCATCTCCTCCCAGAGAACTGCTACAGTCTTGTCCGAAACTACTGTGTTGACTTTTGATGTAAAGCGTGGTGGCCGGTATTCCAAGGCTACAGTTTGTGTTACCCAAAGGAGAACTGCACATGGGTGCCACGCTGGGTAGCAAGGAGGATGTCGACTCACCTGTAGTACAGACAGAGCGCTGCTGCCAGAGAGTTTATTTTGTTTACAGTTTACAGAGGGCAACTTTTTCTGGGGTCATGGAATGATGGAAAAACATTTTGAACACGCCCCTGAGAGATATTTAACACACCGATGGAGGGGGTTATACACTGAGGCAACAAAAGTGCGTTTGTGTTTAGGGGGTTGTGCTTGGGAGATTGTTTTAGGGAAGTGCTGGTCCCCTGAACAGAATATGGCAGCCCCCTGAGTGGCAATGAAAGAGGGTCAACAGTATCTCCCTGCTGCAGCAGCTCCTCCTCCTCTAAGCATCTAGCTAGGAAGAGAGTGTTTTTTCTAGGGTTGAGCGCTGGAGCTGGTGACAAAGTACACACATCTCGGGCTTGGTCAACACTCTCCCAGCGTGGAGAATACAGAGACAGATGGTCAGGCTTCGTACTGGTCTTTCTAATGCAAAGACAAGCCACATCCCTGAGGAAAGGATCAGAAAGTGGACTTCGTCTTTGCCATGTTAGCAGAGATAGTCATAGCGCTTAGTGCAGTTAGCAGCGCTAAAAAACAACGAACACACTCAAGATGCTGCTTGAGTGAGAAAAGGCAAATGTTGCACTTGAAATTAGCGCTTGGCGGGTAGACAGCTCACTGACTAACGCTTCTTTACTTGAAGTTGACCTGTAATCTTCGTATATATATCATACTTTTCCTGCGTTTTATTTTAACACCTTTGGATATACCTCTCACATTTCTTTTAGATTGATTTAAGAGAATCCCATCCAGTTCGTCAATATAAGAACTTCCAGATCGAGGTGGCCTCTGATGGGTACCGCCTGTTTGGCACCGATACATTGCGGCCCACACTCAGGGAGCTGCTGGAGCACCTCGAGGGCCAGAGTCTTCGCACCGACAACCTCCACTTCCAGCTGCTCCGCTGCTGTCCCCCACAGCCAAGAGGTAAACCTAATGTGGCAGCAGACATGGTATTTAATGCAAAGGTACATAAGGCATTAAGTGAATTGTATCAGAGGAAATGATGGGCTGTGTTGTTGAATGTCAATAATGCGACATAAGTAGTAGAGAAATGTAAGTACACATTAAAATAAAATGAGGGAAATAAAATGAACTTTTGAAAGAATTGCAAATTAAATCGCTATTCCGATATTGCTTAAAAAAATCCCAATTAGTTTTTTCTTTTCAGCCCTCTTAAATGAGGATGAACTTGAGTTGCAAATGCTTCATTTACTTCACACCACTGAAAAAAATACAAAAATTATTATTATTTCCAAATGATGCTGACATGAAGTGTCAAAAATCCAGTATTTGTTGTGCAGGTGTAGACCTGCATACAAATTTACAGATGCTTAATTTTACTGGTTTGGATTCTTCAAGTATTGATTATGGAAAGTGTCCATTTAAAAGTGTTAAATACGGCAGATGGCAAAAAATCCCAGCCTGCTCTGGGACATTGTGTCTACGCCCTGTGCAACACTTGACTGCAGCCCTTTGCGCAAACCTCCATCACAACTGGGTGTGGGAACACTTATAAAGACCACACCTGCTGGTGATGTTGGGTGGGGTCACAAGTGCAACAGACTTGAACCTTTCAACCCGTAGAGGTCAGCGAAGCAAACCTTACCCCCCATAAGGTTTAATGCAGTTACTGTTTAATTCTATCTATATGTGGTTATGTCTCTTACTAGCTGAGGGAATGTGAAACGTTGCTGGCAGGAACACCGTCTCTGTCTGTGTGAAATGGTGTCAGGGAGGAAGAGAGTTGTAAATGTGGGTTTCCGGCGCCACATTTGCACTCGTGTTTACTTCACTCAGGGAAAGGTGGAGCCATGTGTGCATGGATGTGTTGAGCTGTTTATGTTTGTTTGAGGTTAGGTGATTATTATCATTATGTCAGGCAGTTTTTTTGTTTAGATTTAGGGCTACGTCTGCTTCAGTGGAAGACAAAAGACTAAAGTGCTGTGTTGTCCCTGCTAAAATATTTACGATCTATCATGATATATCATTTATGCATATCTATGATGTTTCGACACGTTTGCTACGACAATAACATGCTGGTATACTCTGAAAGAGTATGATAAAAACACATTCTCACGTTTCTTTTGTGTGTTTTTTTTTTTTTTGGTCCAATGCAGGGTGTGTTGTTGTGTGTACCGATGTCAGTTTTTTGCATGAGGAAGGTTTTGTACAAGACAGTTGTGGCAAATTGTAGAGTAGATAATAAAGTTTGCATTAGGTTAAGGACTGGCTGCAGTATAAGTAATAGTTGATGGTAGGTGTGGGTGCAAGTCGTGTTTGGCTTTTGCATAAAAATACAGATTGCATGTCTTGGAACACTGATCTTAACACCCTTTGGCTGATGGAGTGCAGATATTTTCTTCCCTTCATACCGCAGTGTGCTGATTTTTGTCACAACATCAGACACAGACACAGCCCCACATAAACGTATAATACGGTAACAGCCACAAAGGCTTTTCACTTTATCCTCCCACACACACTGCTGTGTAGTTACAAAAAAATAAACTGAATCAGTATGGTAACCCAGCCTTAGTAGCTGTTCACATCATGGCCACATTGACGTAATTGTTGAGAGCATGTTTTACCACATGTAAACAGTTTTGCTTTCAAGATGAATATATGTGCATAGATTTGTAGCAAACTGTTTTGCTATCAAAGTCACATCAACACACATTTTACCATACAGTGAACATCATTTCTGTTTTAATTGTCCATTGTTGTGTGACTGCAGCACCAACCTTTCGAATCCGTCTGAATGTTTGACAGTAGTACAATAACACATCCTTGGCAACAAAACAAATAGCTTTTTTGAATATTGTTAATTTTTAAAGTAAGTGTAAACTTTGTAGCAAGCACAACTTTATATAAGAACACTTAGGTGGCAGCTTTTAATTCTTTGTGTGTGTGTGTGTGTGTTTTCAGAGGTTTCTAATCTGCTGGTGGTCACTAAAGTGAGAGCGCCAACCCCGACCCCCATGCTCAGCTTCATTCGCATTCTTAAGGAGGAGATTGAACAGGTAATCCTTGTCGTCAGCTCATACATTATGACTTTGAGTGGTTGTTACTTCAGTGCTGCATGATATATTAATGAAGGTGGCACAATACTAAGTTCAGCTTCAAAATATAAATGAGTTTTGTCAGTGCAGACAAAAAAGTTGTTGCATCATTACGAACAATAGGAATTATATATTTACCCTTCAACCCTTCTCGGGTTGACCAGGAGGAGCACCTCGGCTTAGGCACAAGAACCAACATCTACTCAGGCATACTGAAGGTGAAGAGCGAGGAGGAGGAGGATGCTGGCTACTTGTCCTTCCAGGAAGTCAAAGTGGTTCTGAAGGTGCTGGGTTCTGGACACAGGGACATCTCCTTGGTGAGACACAGTTACACATAACTATACACCTATTTGACCAAGTGCTGTGACTATGCCCATTCTGTTACATCTAAGATATTGTGAAAGCTAATACTTGAATTGCAAATTCTGATAATTGAAGAATAAATAAACATATTGCTGAGTCATCTTTGTCTTTCTGTTGACAGGCCTTTTTTGAAACAGCCAGTATGATGAGACAAGTGTCTCATAAACACATTGTGCTTCTGTACGGGGTGTGTGTCCGCCATCTGGAGAGTAAGTGCATGTTAAGGAGTGTGTGTGTGTGTGTACGCGCACGCATCAGTAAATGATGATGTGGTGCTATGTGTGAATTTCATAACAATGTTGTCTCTTTGTGTCACAAGATATCATGGTGGAGGAGTTCGTCCAACTTGGACCACTGGATGTGTTTATGAGGAGACAGCAGAATCCTCTCAGCACACCATGGAAGTTCCAGGTGGCCAAGCAGCTGGCCTCAGCTCTCAGCTACTTGGTAAGAGAGGACTGAAGACACACCCACACACATGTACTGTGTACACATGCAGCGCATTCAGGAAGTTGTCAGACCCTCTTCCCTTTTTTTTAATTTCATTATTGTGCGGCCTGATTCTACGGCTATTTAAATAGCTTTTTATTTTCTTATTAATTTACTCTCAGTACCCCATAATGACAAAGTGAAAACAGAACTAGTCTGCAAAGATAAGTATTCAGACACTTTAGCTCAGCACGTTTCTTTTCGTCGTTGTTGAGATGTTTCTACATATTTGTGGTAAGTTAAATTGATTGGACATGACTTAAGAGGACACACATTTATCTAAAGAAGGCTTCACAGCTGAGAATGCAGACTCTATCAGCTGGTCAAAATTGAGCTTTTTGCCTTCAATTCTACAATGTCTGGAGGAAAATAGGCACCACTCATTACCTGCCATGTACCATCAAGGTGTGGCAACGTCACACTGTGGGGGTGTTTTTCGGGAGCATACAGAGATATCCTCAAGAAAAACCAATTGCGCAGCACTCAGGATTTCAGACTAGGCTGAAGGTTCACCCTCCAACAAAACAACAGTCCTAGGCACACAGCCAAGACAACACAGAAGAGGCTTATGGACAAGTCTGCCAATGTCCTAGAGTGGCACAGCCAGGGCCCTGACTTGAACCCTGTTAACCATCTCTGATGAGACCTGAAAATGGCTGTTTACCAACGGTCCACTTCCAATCTGACTGAGCTTGAAAGCATTTGCAATGAACAGTGGCAGAAATTCCCCCGCTCCAGGTGTGCAAAATATGTTGCGTTACACAAAACTGTAACTGCTGTCAAAGGTGCTTCAACAAAGTACTGAGCAAACAGTCTGAATACTTACATAGATGTAATATTTCAGCTAGGTATACATCCATTAAAAGAACACAATTTTAATATGTGTCCTTTTAGATTGTGGGCTAATACATTTGTCTTTTGTTGGCATGTGTGTTTCTAGGAGGACCAAAAGTTGGTCCATGGCTTTGTGTGTGCTAAAAATATCTTGCTGGCCAGAGATGGGCTGGACAACGATGAAGAAGGTCCTTTCATCAAGCTCAGCGACCCTGGAATACCAATCACAGTACTCACCAGAGAGGGTAGGTGCATTGCAGTACACGCACAGTTTCACTCAGTTGCTAAAAATAAAATGTAAATCTTACAAAATGCCTGCCATGGGAAATCTAACACTCACTTCTGCTTCCTTTCCCAATCAACTGCAAATGAAAGTAAAACCAAAATCACAGGCAAACAATATATGTTCATCAAAAATATGTAGACAATAGATTGATTTGATTGACTAAATAGAAATAGGAGGTCCTTTCAAACAAATTAGAATTGACAAAATTAGTGAAACTGCTCTGACCATGACGCACAGACGCTTAATGGAAAATGCACTGACGTTGGTTGAGGTCGAGCCCAGTGAGTCGGAGGACTGGCCACATCAAACTATTCCTATCTCACCACACTTTTAACTGTAAACTATGACCTTTACGATGCTTGTTGTAGCTCGCTCCCTTCGTGCCAAGAGTTTTTTGTTTCTCTCTGCTGCCTTTTTTATTGGTTTATAGTTTTTTAGTCTGAACATAGTCTCTCTGTATCTGAACATTGCCTTCCCACACAGTGCAGAAAAAAAAAAAGAACATTTCCGATCAAGCAAATTGTCACTAATGTGAATCCTATTTGTCACGTAATCAATACATATTGCACTGGGCACATTTCCCTCTCTTACTGTAATTTGGTTTGTAAAAGCTATATGTGCGTTCAGGGAAGACGACACAAAAAGGACACTTCTCGGATTGCACGCTCTCGCTCAAATGGCCGCCTCATGTTTCTGTTTGTCAATTAGAGCCAGAAATTGCGTGATATAAGAATGTGGCTGTGCACACAGATCAGCAAAGTACAGGACACACTGTAAATGTTTCAGAGAAATTGTCCATCTCTGCACACCCCTGGGAGTACCCCCGCACCCACCCCCCGACCGCACATCTCGCTCTCGGTTCCCAGAACTCGAAGCATTTCTTCTTCTTCTTCATCGCTTTGCCGATCAGCCGGTTTTCCAGTTAAACGTCGATGTCCTTGTATGCAGATTTGATTGAACCCATAGTGGATAAAGTGCTCAGAAACCCACTGGGAGCACTCCTTCTTTCTTCCCAGCAATCTCTGCTCCCTTTTATCAAACCCTCAAACCCATTCATCACTTCCTCATTTTTATTTATTTATTTATTTATTGGGGCTTTCAGTTTTTTTTTCTCCTTGCATTCAATTATCTCCTTTCCCATTCCAATATCTGTCTCTGTACAACCCCCATTCCGCTTCTTTCCACCCTTACTCATCTCTCCCTCCAGTACGCCTGTATTCCCGTCCAAGCAGCACGCACTTCCAAATATACATTCTGACCTCATCTGATGTTATGGATTTGTGAAGCCAATAAGCCAACAGTGGAGGTCAGTCAGTAGCCTATTTCCCAGTCAGAGTCGTATATTTCAGCCAGTCGATACCAACATCAGTGGGCATGTCAGAGCTGCACTCCATTTTATTGTTGGTTCCTGGTGTTTAGAGCGGTGAGAACATTTGGCTAAGATCCATACGGTCACATCCGTTTTTATATTTTGCAAATTGTTTTTTAGCATGTGGGATTTTTTTAAAATGTATCTTTAGTTTAGGAGTTCAAACAAGTTGGAAATACACAACCACAACATAAATTACCAAGAAACACTCCATAACCAATAATGACAACATAAGAACATGTTTTGGGACATCCCAAATTTTGCCGCAATCTGTTGGGGTCCTAACAAAACTCGACTTCAGTGATTCACTGTTATTCGCTCCTGCAGAGTGTGTGCATCGTATACCGTGGATTGCTCCGGAGTGTGTGAAGAGTGTGTCTGCATTGAGCATCGCAGCTGACAAGTGGGGCTTTGGTACTACGCTGTGGGAGATCTGCTATGACGGAGAAGTCCCCCTAAAAGAGAAGAAACTCACCGAGGTGAGTGCCACATACCAGCCCTTCATATCACTGTGCACTATGGAAGAAGTGTTACAGCTTCTACTCACTTCATCTCTCCCCATTGTTGATTATCGCCCCCCCCTTCCCCACCTTTTCACCCCTGTTATCACTTTAACTTTGTATGTATGCACCTCCTCATTCTTGCGTATGTCTCTGTGCTGAGCAGAAGGAGAGGTTTTATGAAACCGAGTGCCAGCTGGCTACCCCAGACTACAAAGAGCTGGCTGAACTGATGACCCACTGCATGAACTACGACCCCAAGAAGAGACCCTTCTTCAGGGCTATCGTCAGTGACATATACATGCTAGAAGAAAAAAGTATGTGAGAGAAATCAGTTGCATTTAACAGATTTATTGCACAAACGATGTAAACAGTAATATTATTGCCTTTGTGAAAGGTGCTTGTGACACAGAATCAACCAAAGGTTCAGGCCATAAAGGTGCAGCTGAACAATATTTTGTAGACTGCAGAACAAGTCAAACACTGGCACAGGTTCAAAAAAAAAAAATTCAGGGCAACTGTTGTTAGTTGGAATATGAGCTGAATGTTTTTCATGTTTTGTATCTCACCAGCAGAAACCTAGTAAGCAGTGCAAAGAGAGTTGTTTACTCAGCTCAGATGTTCATGAGGAAGTTCACTGGGTGCATTATCACCGATCTGCCCCTCAGCTGGGCCCCATGGAAACATTCTAGACTCTGTCCTTCCACCTGCTGGTCAGAATTGACACTGCAGGCAGTCTGACTAAAGCTAAAGCTCACTGAGCGTCCATCCATTCATTATCTTAACTGCCCATCCTGTTCAGGGTTGCATAAGGGGGCTGGAGCCTGTCCCACCTGTCATTGGATGAGAGGGCGGGTACCCCATGTAGAGGTCACCGGCGTATCACGGGGCAAACACAGAGAGACATACACCGACAGACAACCATTCACACCCACACTTACTGGCAATTAAGAATCACAGATGAAACTAAATGCATGATTTTGGATCGGTGTTTTTGACTAGCTGTGAGGCAGCAGTGCTAACCACTGTGCTTTCTCTTATATTACAATTCTAAGGCAACTACAAAAAAAAACTCCTATTTAAATTTTGACCTAATTTAACTTGCAGAAAAAGTTTAATAATAAACAGTTTTGATGAAATAAAGAGTTTTAATTGTTAATAACAGTGACGCAAGATGAGTTTAACTTTAATAACTTGTCCTCCTGAAAGTAGCCCTTTGTGTAAAAATCAAAGCAAGCGAAGGGCTTGTAACCACAGAAATTTATACTGAAAACTTTGACACTTTCAACCACAGAAGACTTCCTATGACGCAAGCGTGCTTATGTTGAGCGAAAGAAAGCAGGTTGAATGCATGAATTTGTTTTTCCACTTTCAGACCCATCTATCAAACCCCATCCTACACCAGAGGTTGACCCAACCGTGTTTGAAAAGAGATTCCTGAAAAAAGTCCGAGACCTCGGAGAGGTAAACTTACTGCTTATTTGTGTGTCTGTGTTCCCGTACGCCGTACATTTGGTTGGCATACTCCGGTGAATGTGTGTTAATTTCCTCATCTGTGTGTGGACTAGTGATGGATACTAATGGTTCACGTCGGCTTAATGACGCCCTTTTTAGAGTATTGTCTTTCTTGTGGCGTTACAGTAAACTGTATTATCTACTGCCAGCCAGAAACACGTGCAGATGCACAACTAAATATGTCATTTAGGAAGGAGTTTAGGTGATTAATATGAAATGATTGGTGCAATATAGGAGTGCCAGAAGGGGACTTGGACGTCAGTTTTGTCGAACAACTTAAATCTCTGACGTTCCTCACGCAGGGCCATTTTGGTAAGGTGGAGCTGTGTCGTTATGATCCTCGCGGAGATAGAACAGGCGAGCTTGTGGCAGTGAAGTCTCTGAAGCCTGAGAACGGCGAGGAGCAGAGCAACGGCCTCTCGAGTGAGATCAACATCCTGAAGGCGCTCTACCATGATAACATCGTCAAATACAAGGGCATTTGTCAAGAAGAAGGTAAGATGGAGAGAGTGTATACAAACAGAAAGTCACACAAATGAAGACATAAGAAAATAACCAATGTTAAAACTGCTTCCATACGCTTGATTAGCACAATTCAGGTCACGCTAAGATGTTTTCAGGCAGGCGTGTTTTGAATGTTATGTTGACACTGTGTACTTTTTTATCAAGAATTTGCATAGGCATCTGACTGCATTTGTGTGTAAATCTCTCAACGTTTATAGGAGGTCAGGCCATTAAGCTCATCATGGAGTATCTCCCACTGGGCAGCTTAAAGGAGTATTTGCCCAGAAACAAAAGCAAGACCAGCCTCAGCACCCTGCTCAGCTACTCAGTGCAGATATGCAAGGTAACGCAATTTCACTTCACACGTGTATCCTCGGACCTGTTGTCGTATTTCTCCTTTATATTTTGTCTAACCGCCAGCCATCAACCTTTGCTGGTGGATTCCAAAGCAGAACTTGCAGATTTCCACTTGCAGTCGTGTCCCCTATGATTTATGTTCCAGTTACTTGGTCTCAATCACACAAAGCTACAGGCTGCATTTCAATCATTTTGAACCAGCTGAATCATGACCCCATTGTGTATTTCTTTATTTTAAGGGAATGGACTATTTGGGTTCCCAAAATTACATCCACCGGGATCTTGCTGCCCGAAATGTGCTGGTGGAGAACGAGACGACAGTGAAGATCGGAGACTTTGGCCTCACCAAGAGCATCAAGGACAATGAGGGATATTACACGGTGAAGGACGACCACGACAGCCCCGTTTTCTGGTGAGTCAAGAGCAGACAAGCTGAGAACACTGTACATTTTATACTCTCCAACTTGACCATGATAGATGGCACTGATGGATCATAGTTTTAAGAATGACTTTAGTAAGGGAAAGAGAGCAGATACTAAATAAAATGGGAAGGAATTGAACTGTACTTTCAAATTGTTTATGGATATTTAGTTATGTGTAGTCTCACCTCATATTTTGCATTGTGTGTACAGCTACGATAAAGGGCCTAAAGCAGTAGGTGGGACTGATGATTTGATTATCAAGGTCTTAATCTATGGTCACTTTATAAAATTTGTGTGTTTTAGAGTGTTACTAGTTTGGGAAACATGCAAAAATTCAAGGGGTTTAATATTTAGGGCAACAAATGTCACTGTTTAGACAATATTAGTAATAAAACCTAACGCACGCCACTAAAACAGTCAAACAGATTTTGGTGCTTTTGTTTTTAATAAGACAGGACATGGACCAGAAATGGCCTTCGTTTAAATATTTGATGCACCTGTCATACGTTAAAGCATTGAGGAGCTGACGGCAAACTCACTGTTGTGCGTCACACTCTCTGGAAGGTGTGTGTGTGTCTGACCGAGTGACACGTGAAGACCAGTCACGCATTAACACAAACACTCTCTGGTTTTCAGGTATGCTCCCGAGTGCCTGACTCACTGTAAGTTCTACCTGGCATCAGACGTTTGGTCCTTTGGCGTGACGATGTACGAGCTCATCACTTACTGTGACTCCTCAAAGAGCCCAATGACGGTCAGTCTCAGTCTTTTCTTTACTAATAACTCTAACCCTTACTGCAGATTTTTGGAAGGCTGGTTCATATTAACACATAAATACAAATGACAGAAGCACTGAACCAGTCTGGCAGAAAAAAAAGAAGTGGATTTATGAAACACAGACATTTGTATGAGGCAGATGGTTTTGGGAGACACTATTACATCTGGAATACAAAGACTGAACTACTTTGCGTCTATTGTGTCTTTAGAAAACTGCTTTAGCTTTAAATCAAAATGACGCCAGCAATTTGTAACCTGTCTTTGTCATCACCCACCCAGCTTTTCCTCGACATCATTGGTCGGACTCAGGGTCAGATGACCATCATCCGACTGGTGAGGGTGCTGCAAGACGGGAAGAGGCTGCCTCGTCCTGAGACCTGTCCTGAGGCTGTAAGAAACTGTCTCGTCATTACCATCATACACACAGGACGACACAATAACACGGACACAGTTTCGTTTTGATGAAGAGTTTTATTTGCAAAAAAAAGTGAATCAACTTGAGTCAAAATAAGGAAAGATTAGGAGCTACAGTACAGTAGGTTGCATTTCCATGCTCGTGTGCACTTTAATTTCACTAATTTATAGAATGACTAAAAAAATATACATATTAAGCACGTGAATTTAATGTCACTCAAGCTTTGGTCCATCTTCCTCTTATTAAACATAGGTCATTGTGAGGCATGACAAGGGGATGAGGTCAAATTTGCACTGCACTGAACAACCGTCTGTGGTTCCACTAGGGACCCAAATTCTCTGGCTATGCAGGAATTTGGGGTTTAAAACAAGATCTTAGGATGAAGGAATCTCAAAAGTTTATTTTATCGGCCTGGAAAACACATGGCGTTAAGTAACTGACGAAAGTTTAGTCAGAGGATGTGAGTGAAATATTCAGCCTCTTGCACAAATGCTCCTCATTCGGGTTTAGTCGACACCCATGTTTTCGAATCCCCAACATCCGTATTGTCATCAGGGACTGAACTGACTGAGTCAGAAACAGATTCATCACTGTGGTCTGTGCGTGCGTTTTCATATGGATACAGTTTAGTTTTGTATCATAAATGTATGTGTTTTATTATTTTTTTGAGGGTTAGGACTTGTTTTTTGGGTTAGTTACCGTGATTTTTCGATGGTTGGGGGAAGGGACTAGGGAGTGTATTATACATTATAGAACGCAGCTAAAGTTCTAAAAACACAATCAAATGTGCTTCGCAGCTTTGATGAAGCATTTCCTCAGTGTCTGAATTGAACGTGTCCAGCTGCGAGAACAGGATTTTTTACAGTTTGAGGTCACTTTGCCTTTGTTTCAGACTCGAACCTTGGCTGCATTTATTTTAAAATTTGAATTCAGTGCTACAGTTTGTGTAATTACACACAATTTTGAAGTTGTTACTTTCTAAGTCTGCAGTCTTTTGTGAAGTACATGCATATTTGGGATCATTTTAAGTTGTGATTGTGTTGCCAGTTTTGAAACGTAGAACAGGCACACTAGCAATGGCTAGTTGACTTTTAGCAAATTAGCAAATTGTCTAGTCAGTGTAGCCGATTGTTGGTCTCCGTCATCCTGTTAGTTTAACATAGCAGGGATGAAGTTACCATGGGAGGAAGAAGGATTTATAAAATGACTCGTCATTCACCTGAAAGGAAAGATGGTGGACTCCTTTAAAATTGGTCATATCTGTATGCATATTTTAAACTGTTAACTAGAAAGCTGGTTTCCTGTCTAAATGGCAGCTGTCAACACAGTAAATCTGAGCATATTCACACAGACCTAATTTTCCAAACCCAACTGGTTAAAATTTTTGTCAAATTTGTCCATTTCCATCACCTGTAATCTAACACACGTCCTTTTTTTTTTTTACAGGTGTACGAGCTGATGCGCAAGTGCTGGGAGCAGTCGCCTGAGAGGAGAATCACCTTCAGGAAACTGATCGATGAGTTGACCAACCTGCAGCAACAGCTTCAACAGCAAAATGACCAAAAACCGTTAACAATCTAAAGGTCCCTGCAGACTTGGGACCTGATGCGAAGCTGCAAACCTGTCTCCCGATCAGCATGTGCCTGTGCAGCTTCATTTCACACAGCCTTGGAAGATGGAAGCGCTTTCACATAAACTTTCTAAAACAGAGGCCTCACGTCCTCCTCGCGTAATTCAACCGTTTGTTTAACCTTTTTTTTTTTTTCTGATCCTCTTGTATTTTAAAGAAGTCAGTCCTGTCTAATTTTGTGGCCTTAGTCGTTGCGTAACGTGACCCTGTATCTTCAAAAGGACTTCCAAGTGTATCCAAAACCTTCAACTCTCCACATTGTGAAGAACTTCAAACTCATGAGGATTGTTTGATTAACGGAAGAGATGGAAAGTTGACGTTCACGCAGCTTTTTGTGTGAAGGACACTGGTTGGATTGCTGATAAATCAAATGCTTGGATGGACACAAGAATCAACTCAGATTTTGACGATGGGGTTTTCAGCATTTTTGCAGCACTTCTGCTTTCTTCATGGACTCCAGTTTGGGAGAGAAATCAACGGATTTGGGTTTTTATACCAGTGGAGCTTTCTGTGATAGTTGTTTAGGTTTTTTTATGCATGCATGTGCAGATTCAGTGATAGTTGTCATGAAATTACTAAAGTCAGCAATGCTTCTTCCAATGCATTATTATTTTAGAAATAACTCTTAGTCACAATAATCATTTACGCTCTAGCTTGGTAGTTCCTCTGCGGGTTACTTCATTGCAGCATGAGTGACTTTAGGTTCTGGACTAACACTTTTCGTATTTGGTCGTTTGAACTCATTTTTAGAAAGCTGAGGAACGACTTTAAAGTTAAATTTCAATTTGCTGCCATTACAGGTGCAGTATCACTACTGCCAGTGACAAACCCAAAACCCAGCGACACAGAGGGAGACCACCTTTGAGTGGGAGGTGAATTTGCACAGGAACCTTTTTTTTTTTAAATGCTCTCTGGTTTCTTCCTCTACAAACCACTGCGGACGGCTTATATCTTGTTAAAGAAATGAAACTTTTTGCACCGTTTCAGCTTTCAGTTGTACAACTTTTGTGTTTGATGTGGTTTGGTTTACGTTGTGCATCTTGATGTTCGAGCCAGCACTTAGGTTAAGAAATAATGTGGGATTTTTCAACCTGGACATAGCATAAACTTATGTAGAGGTGTTGCGTATAAGGCCGTTTTGTCTTTCGTGCCTTTCCCGCTTTCCACCATGTTTGACGTGTTTCCACTGTACCCGGGGGTGTCGGGGCCATTGTGACGAGCCATCCGTCCTTGTACAACAAGAGCCAGAGTTTGGTCAGTTTTCTCGGTAATGGGTCAAACGCGTCGGGCTCCATCAGGTTTACAGCTTCTCCCCAATCGGGTTTGTGATTTCTAGGAGCAGCTGCGTCTGGTTTGGGGACATCAGAATCTCCTCTGCGTTTTGCGGACGATGAGGTTCTGTCGGCTTCATCAGACTGTGACCTCCATCATGCGATGAGGTGGTTTGCAGCTGAGTGTAAAGTGGATACGGACCAGCACGTCGATGGGCTGTCCCCTTTAGCCTGGGAATGAGAACTTTTAGTCTCTGTGGACTAAAACCTGAACGTGCTACTACAGTGACCTATGAAGAAAGTGGATGAATGGTTAACTCAGAAGTCATGCTTTTGAACGATAGAACAAGCCACGACTTTTGCTTTGTTGCACCATGGCAGTCAAGAAGCTATTTTTGAACGATAAAAGACAAAAGTTAAATGTATCTTTTAGACATTGTAAGCTTGATAGATTCCAATTTGATTTTGGTCTGATGATGATGGGCTGCTGGAATTTCAATTGAAACTCATGTGAGATGCATGTTTTGCACAGCGTGGCCCTCGTTTCTTGTAGTGTAGTTTCATTCTGGGTGGAAACACTCTGAAAAAAGTAGGAGAACTAAACTAAACAGGCTGCTCAATATGCATAAATAGCATTCAGGCTTTAAATAAAAACAGGTTGAAAAATCCCTAACAGTTAGTTTGAAGATTACGACATTTACTTGAGAGACACACTTGGGGGCAGTATCACATCCCTTTTATGTAGCATTCACGTCTGTTTAGATAGGCAAGAGCCAGAAATGCTCAATGAAATGTTTCGACGTATGTACACATACACTCATTCTGCTGTATGCAGTGTAATAAGAACGTGCTTTTTTGGATTGTTGCAGGACGATGTAGAAGAGCAGGGTGACTGATCAGTGATTGCTCTGATTATTACTCTTGGCATTTACTTCAGTAAGGAGGGAGTCGAAGAGGTTTTTTTTTTAAAATGTCATTATGTATGTGCATTTTATTCGTAATGTTCTTTTTAATCATGAAAACATTTTTGCATTCATTCCAATTAAGTGTATTTTATCAATATACAGGGAGGTTTGAGCAGAGGGTTTTGTAGCTGTGAAGTCTTGGATGGTCACAACTTGATGGCTTTTACTGTGAATGCGGGCAGAACGTATATAAATAAATATATATAAAAAAGGACTGTCACTAGGAAAAGTTTCGCTTCAGTCCACATTTTATTTAGGAATGTAAAAGACAATTCCTTCTGCTCAAAGTAAAAGAAAAGAGATATATATTTTTTTCAAAATATAAGACAAAGTATGATTATCGAAGTTGAAATTATCCATAAATACACCATGAAAAAAAATAAATAAAATCGATGTTGGTTGTGTTCTGTTGGTGTCAATTCAAATGCAATATTATTATTATTATTATTACTACTGAAAACAGTTTGTTCTATATATTACAGTTGTAAGTAAGCATGCTAAAATTGCTCTATAAATACCTTATTCACAGTAAAACAATATCAATGTCAGTGTGATATAAAATTTTGCAAAATCTACAGTATATTTCAGGTCAGAAAAAAATCCACATTAAAAGCATAAACTGTTTACAAAGCAAGAAGCACAGCAAAATCTAGATTTATCTACAGCCATTAAAACGCGTCAGAAAAATCCCAAATAGTTGAGTATTGCAAAGCTTTGAAATCAACACGCATACACGCACACACTCATTCACTATTGCAAAGTCCAGCCTCGTCTCCGACCTTGTGTAATTAAATAGTTTTCCTACAATGGCAGCACACTGAGATTAGAGGAGGCTCCACTTAAACAGAAAGTGTGTTTTAACCTGAAGTGATTCCACCGTGTGTTCATCCTACCAACAAACCGTCAGCAACACGACCTCTAGAAATAAAAGCAGCTGCGTTGTCCTGTCAATCGTAGCTCGACTGACAGCTTAAGACCCCCCGAATAAGCAATTTACACGGCAACTGAATTGATCCTGAACTCTCCGCGGTGCAAACTGCAGTCGACTTGCTGACCGGCGAAGTTCACCGGCGTTGTGGGAGATTCAGGGAGCGTCTTTCAGCTTGTGTTTCTGAGCAGGGTTTGATTGTGCTATGTTAACCTACAGGAACCAGGCGCCTCCTGTGTACAATCGTCACCAGGACATTTTGTGTGGAGTTGGTGGCACAGACAGAGGCACGGGAAAGAATAGAAATGGAGATACAACTCATTCTCCATTAGTCTGCCCACTCAAGGAACATCCCCCAGCGAAACAGCCCTCTATATAAATAACTCGCCACACAAAACAACTATTGCCTCCAATATTTCTATTTATGCTATTCAACCGTGGGAGGCAGTTTTAAAGGTCCCCTATTATCCAAAATTCACTTTTTGATCATTTTTGCACACGCACATAGATCTCGAGTGGGTGCCCACCCTCCGTTCCTTCCGGTTTTTTTTCCTGTCATGAAAATGTGTACGTCACCAGCCAATCTGAATTCTCTCCCTTTGTGAGGTCACAAAGAGGTCATTTATATACTTTAATCCCTCCTCTCACTTTGCCCAAATGCCAGAAAAAAAGCCTGGGGAGACATGAACAATGTTGTAGGCGCCTAATCCGTGGCTCACACAGTTTTACAATCATCAAAACATTTTAGTAAGAAAGTGAAATACAGACATGATGTATTATCTGACGTATTTCATCTGGGGGACACGTCCCTCGGAGATCTATGTAAACATGTTAAAAAGGGGATATACGGTGCTATAACATGGGACCTTTAAAGATCATATTGCAACGTCACCTGGAAATGGTAGATCATTTAGAAAAAGAGAATAGAAGGCCTTTAAATGTATAAATCGCAGAGTTATGGTTATTTCAGAACCTACATCGTGTTAAAAAAATACTATGCAGTAGATTTCGACATACAGCGGAAGGATGCATGAAGAAAAAGTCGCCCAATAAGAGGCTCATCATCTGGGACATCAACTGAATGGCCTGTAAAAACAAACTGAATTTCCAATTTCCATTTTACAAGTCTTAACTCAACTGCACAGGTCGATCTAGGGAAAGGACAAAATGAAGGATGGAGTCTATGAAGGCCGACACCTCCCTCCCTAATGAGACACAGCTTCACAGAGACTAACGGGAACACTGAAGAACAAAGAGGCTGCGGCCCAGGTCTCAACATCACAGAGTCCGTCTGGGGTTGGATGAAGGCAGGGAAGACACGGAGGCGGATTCAATTCGCAACAGAACTTCAAGATTTACCGCTTTTCTTTTATGCACCTCACATGACGTTAACCGATACTTTAAAACTATTCACGGCGCCATTCACGCCCCCGGAGAAAGGAAGACGACACTTGCGACGACCATCACGCAGCAACTCTGGAAGCTCCAAGGATGCAGGACAAGACAATGACTGACATCAGAAAAGCAACCACCTGCCCTCGGTCACGGCATCAAGCAAAACAGGAGGTGGTGGAACATGAACAGATGTCCAGAAAGAGGGACGACAGGCAAAATGTGCCACACGAGACCAGCGGTAAACAGAGACAGTGTTTATAATCTGATCCCCTAATGAGACCGTCTGTCATGTGATAACAGCTGAACCATCTTCACGACAGCTAAGAAAATGCCACACGCTGAGGAAAACCCCGAAATGTAACTGAAATCTTTAGAATACTTTTACATTATTATTATTATTTAAAGGTCAACAATGAATATTTAAGATAAACTCCATCCAGATTCCAGGAGGCTGATAAGGACAAACAGATGAGTTCACGCTACAGAAAGATCAAAACCGCTGACAACTATCGTCTGTGTAGCTAAACCCGATATACCTTGTTCTGTTGGCTACCAGAAACATGGAATCTGTGGTGTATTTTTAAGACCAAACAACATGCCTCCATCTGCCGCAGAAAATATTAACCAACTCACAACGTTGGATTAATTATCCAGCTGAAAACACTCCAACAAACGCACCACTCACTCCTTAAGACAATAAGCACAAACACACGAGCCCAATAAAGTATGTAAATAGATTTGGATCACTCGAGGAGAGCTGGGAGAGAGTGGAAGGGAGAAATGGTGTGTGAGAGCATCTAATGCAATCACCAGAGCTGAGAGTGTGTGTGTGTGTGTGTGTGTGTGTGAGCTCTACAGGTACGTGCAACATGCAGGAGTCTGGCAGACATAACCAACACTCTTCACTGCACGAGAAGACAGGAGAGGAGAAAGCCGAGCGGGGAAAAAAACCCTGCAGGCGGAGCGGCTGAAGGCAGCTGGAGTTGTTTTTCCACTCTTTTTCTTTCAGCCTGTCTCTGCTTACCCCCATTACCTGGCAGGAGCACATTTTTAGAGAGCTACACCCACAGAAACACACACAGAGAGGGAGAGAGAGAGGGAGCACACGCTGAGGTAAACACCATTCAACGCTCATTATCTGTAATTCACTAAAAAGTTGAATCAATCAGTCGGGATCGGCTCGTTTGATCACTTCTTCTTTTGTGCATCCTCGCCACGGCTGTTTTTTCTGAATGTGAAAATACGCTCACTAACTATTTGTGGATTCAGAGGGACGTGCACTCAGTTTTGGCTGTCAGACCTTCTCCGAAAACAAGCTACAGGAGACTTGATTGAGAACCGTCTTCGTGGAGTTTACTTATTAAAATCCAGGCTGCGGGACGGGACGGCTGCTTCTTTGCATGTGGCCCAGGTGACCACAGCAGCTTCATCATGTTCAAACTAACAAAACCAGGGCCGCAGCTTCCGCAAGGATTTGATCGATTAGGTTTTCTTCAATGAATCGATTGTTTGGTCAAAAGTCTGAAAAGAGAAAACAAGATCCTTATTGACATACAAATCTGATGCGTGACAATTTGGCATTTCGATTTTGCTGATAACCTCCATGAAACCTCGAAATGTTATTAGCAAACAACTGCTCTTCAAAAACCAGTGAACCAATTGTTTCTGGAGGCCTCAAAATATTGGTAAGTCTCCTGATTCTGATGTTACTGACTCTGACATCTCTGATGTGCCATGATTGCAGCTCAAATGTGTGTGAATCCACAACAGCGCCACTCCCAGCTCTGTAACTGTGCACACACACACACACACACACACAGTTTGACTGCCACTAAAATGATTCCGGCCTGACTGACTGTAGTACCTGGATTTACTGTGGCAGACAGTCGGACTGTGAGACAGGAAGGCAGACAGCTCGTCTAAACTCTGCCGCCTCAGCTGCTCACATCCATAAACACTGAACTCCCGTCTCCGGCGCCAACACACACCCTCACACACACATTTACAGAGGGAAGAGGTGAGAGATATCACCTGGCCGAAAGTGAGCGCCGGAGCCCAGGTGGCTACTCCTCATTCTCTCACACAGGAAGCAAATCAACCTGTGGCTCACAGCCAGGCTAGACACCCAATCTGTGCAGGGTTTGCCATAAAATGTGTCTGAGTGGTTACAGCTGATTCGCAGATCAGGCAGATGAAAGCATAGTATGGAAAAAACAGTCAATAAAAAGAAGTGGGAGAAGGGAAAATGTAAAATGAGTTTGACAAACAGATGGAGAGAGAAATGTCTTATGAAAGCAGACCGTCCAAAAGTGGTTAGACCTGCTGAGCAAAGACATTTAACTCTCAGACCTGAGATCAAAATTTAATTTATTATTTTTATTTTTTAAGATTGAACTTTTTTTTGTCTTCAAATAAGCTTTTTTGCCCATCTCCTATATAGCAAGAGCATTTTAGAAGAGTCTCTGGAAGTCTGGCTTGTCTCATCGTTCACTGGCCCACGTTGATTTAGGAGACACAAATCTGCAAATCTGTCCTGTAAATTATCATGTCTGCATGTAGTAAATGAAACCTTAGGTTTGGGTTTTACAGAAATGATTAGAAATCAGTTTCACCAAAGGCAGATTTGGAACCAGATTAGCAGAGCAAATGTGCAAAGTGTTAAATATGTACAGTGAATACTTTCATAACTTTATGGATATTTAAATTGAAATGTTACTTTTACAGCAGTCAACTTCAATGAAAGTCATTCCTTTGTAAGTTACTTTCACTTCTGTTCTGTATTTTTTATGGCTTATACAAACAAAGACACATTCTGAAATAGCACAGCCGCCAGAAGTCAGTCACACAAAAATGAGAAAGAACAGGAGCCACAAAGCTGCAAATGCAAATTAGTAAAAACTAAAAACACAACAACAGATTTGAGGCTCAGAGGGGAAAGTTGTCAAATGTTGATCACCTCTGTGTGAAAATGACAACAGATACTCGAGTCTGCGGTCAAAGAAAAATATTTCCATGTATGAATCACAAACAACAGAAACATTCTTAACATCTGAGTGACAATGAGCAAAAAAAAATGGAGCTTATGAATTTCATGTTTATCATGCCAAATAGTATATGAGCGCACTCACTTGCAAATGCACAAAAGTATTTAATCTGCAGCTACATCAATCATCTACCTGCAAACATTTCAGCAAATATCTCGTATAATTATGTTTTTTGCATTCGAGGTTTTCTAAAAAACAAACCCATGCTTCCCGTGTGCTTGTGTAAGACGCTGAGCAAGAGCGTGATGGAAAACACGGTGTGTCTCCTTCAGGTGACACTAAACATACAGGGATATGTATTGCCATTAGTTTAATATTCATCCATGTGATCAGTTTCCCACGAGCGCAGCTGCACACCGCCTCTCCCATGCAAACGTCATGTACATCCTGTTTACAACATCCTGGGATGAGAAACCGGACCGGATCCGCGTCCACGCTCTATCTGATCCCACACCTCTATCGGAGTTTTTTTTTCACAGTGTGTGAATGCGGTTGCCATGGCGACGCAAGCAATATTGTGCTCCGTGATATATATAATCAGAGAGTTATAAGAAGAATACAAAAACACATTAAAAAAAGGCCTGTGCCAAACACTGGTAAGAACCATTATTGTTCGACGGGAGTATAATAATGTGTGTATGGCAAAACATTTTCACTACAAAATTAACATTTTACATTCAACTTTCTACAGTATAGAAGGAGCTTTAGTTATTGCCGGTTTGTCAGGTAAGAGGCGTGTGCACATCACGACGTCCAAAGTATAAGAATTAAAAACAACAAACCCTGTTCCTGCTTCACAGCCTGTCACCGATAACAACGGTGCTAATATTCAAAATACTTCAACATAATGTGGCTTGTTCCATGATGATTAGTCGTGTTTATGCCATTGGAAATAAATAAGCTCACTGGTTCGCTGTTTGAAGCCAAGCTGCTAATTCTTCCAGCATCCCATGAAAAGCACAAGCACAGATGCACGTTTGACTTCGAGTCTGTAACTTCAGCCTGTCTCAGACGTGAACTCGTGAATTTCAGGGGGAGTTTCCCTTTCAGACGTGCAGCCAACATCCACAGGAATACTCAAGGGCTGGTGCCTGGGCACCTCGAGCAGCGGAAGTGACGGTGTTTTCCTTGATGGCGACTCTCTACCAATTTACCAAAAAATACTTTTATATTACATCTAAACGCATTTACTCTCCATAGTAAAGGCCTTTAGACCTAAATTCAATAAATTGGATTTATTAAATCGAAAAAGGTTTGGATTATGTCTGGATTCCAGTGCATGTCTGAAAGGGGTTTTACTGTAAACTAGCTCCAGTGCAGCACGACTCACAGTCAGTCCACTCTGCTCCCTGTTTCTGTGAAAATCTTTCTGTCATTGTGAAATTACGACAACTAAGACGTCGCAACAGAGCAAGAAACACCTGAAAGCTCTGATCAGTCATCAGTCTCGCTCAAATTCAGATTCATTCTGGAACATAACATACTGTAGTTTTATCGAGCATCTGATGAGCAAAAACAGTCTCTTAAAAGATAAAACTGCATCCCATTCTTATACAAAACAATTTTTTTTCATTTGTATGACAATCATCGAGAAATGGCCACACTTTAGCATGTCATACTAACCAGAAACGACACAACGTCTGTCCTCTTTCATTTCCCGTGTGCGTTGGATTGTAGGATATCAGTGGCCAACATCACATTTGACAATCTGGATAATTGAAAGTGCATACTTATTATGTATATGCAGTAATTTGAGTAGACGTTAAAACCAGTAACGTGTGGAGTACGGACATGGGACACACTTGCAGAAACCTTTATATTCCAATGGCAGTTGGACATTAAAGTAAAGCTCCTGTGAGAAACCCAGAGCTGTCCCAGAAAAAAAAAAACATTCAATATCAAAACATTATTCGTATAACCTTGGAACTATTGTGTTATATTACAAACATACACCAGTATAGAGTGAAATAATCAGATACATAATAAATGTTTCCTTTCATTCGTGTAGTATAATATGCAAACAAAGAGCTGTGAAACGTCCGATACCGTCTGCAGCGCATGGCTTTATATATTCTGCAGTACACGCTGTATATACACAAGCCTTTTATTTTTCTGTTCAGCTTTTCTGACAAAGGTCCATTCATCGAGGGAAGCCATTGTAAGTCACTACAATTAATCGCTTTGATTTGTTCAGGCCCTTGTTTTCCTGATGTGCTCCCAAGCTTGGGATTGAAATGGCTGACACTTCCTACAGATACAGCAACACACACACACACACACACACACACACACACACACACTCCAATTCTCCAAGGGGAGATAGAAAAGAGGAACCTGGGCAATAAAAAGGAAAAGAGAAAAGACACTGAAGCGGGAACAAACAGATGTCATTTCAACCGACCAATCAAAGCGTGAGTGTGCGACACCCTTTTGTCTTTTGAAATGGGGGGGGGGGAGGCCCTGACTGTAAGACGGGTCCTAAGACAGTTTCAGCAGGTAGACAGGTTGCCTGGCTGGAAATACAAAAAGCAGCTTATACACACAGATACAATATACTTTCTATTATATTAGAAAAAATGTACAAGTTAATATTAGTTAAGTACAGTTGACACGCTGACTGAGAAAGGAGTTAAAGAGTTAAGGCTTAAACAGGACAGAAGCAACATCGTGTTTGTGTGCGTGGATGTTGGCGTGGACACGTTCTGTCTCCACGCCGCTGCTGTGAGGACACTCACTGCATTTTGGACAGTCCTCCAAACCTCAAAGAGCTGTGTGAGGATTCAGGTCAGGGTGATTGTGGGAATGAGTGTCCCCACAGCAACAGAGTGAGCAGCGTGTCTGTGTGTGTGTGTGTGTGTGTGTGTGTGTGTGTGTGTGTAAGTGCCAGGATCAAAGAGCACTATGGCTTGCTTTCACTTGAGCCATTCGCATCCCTAATTCTACTACTGTAAACTCAACACCTACTGTAGGGATGCAAAATGGCAGCCACAGAAAGGCCACTAGAGGGGGCTGTGACATCCGGCGGACGCTGCGCGCTCGCCTCCCTCCATGAGCTTTAGGCTTTAAGGTGGTTTGGTTCATACTAGAGCCTCTTTCTCTTGAAGTAGTCGGCGTACTGCCCCCCCAGACCCTGGGAGTGCTGCCCGATGTAGGCGCCGTCTGACGATGTCACTTCCTGCACCGCCAGCTGAGGATACTCCCTCTTATGGCCCCTCGTCTGATTCTGAAGGAATAGAAATGAGACGGAGGGGCAGATGTTAGAGGTGATGAGGGAGCGGGCTGAAGCACTTCGTAGAAAAGTGTAACGTGTTTTTTTGGAAATACTTTGCCTGCCGAGAGGCGGATGAGAAGACAAACAGCTGCTGGCACCAGCTGCATATTTACCTTACAGGAGAGTGAATAAGCGGATTTCCCAAAATGTCAAACTGTTATTTTAAATGTTAACAAATGTCTGAAATCCTAACGGAGCAAAACCTCTGCTGCCTCCACTGAAGGTTGAAAGCTGGAAAGGTCACTTTCTCAGAACATCACCGATACTTCAGGGTTTGTCATTTTGAAATAATTAGGAAAATGACTTTTTTCTGCACATTTACATAATCCTGCAACTTCCGGAGCAACATTAGTTTTTAGTGTTTTCTCCACACTCTGAGATAGAAATATTCATTTTTATTAACAGGATTTTACTGTAAACTCTGTAAGAGGATGAAAACATCCATATTTAAGAAAAGAATAAACCATTTTCAAGTTTTTTCAATCTTAAAAAGAAGAAGCATTCAATTTGTTTAAAATCAAACACACTACTGTATTTTAACAGATTTTGTGTGTCGTCCGATTTCATTTAGTCCAAATCAAAATTATTTTTATTCAGTTCTTCACAACATGCATTGTGTTAGTTATTAGTTCAGTATATGTCAAATGTTCAGAAAAAGATGCAAATACAATTTACAAATTCATGTTCATTCAGTGGTAAAAATAAAAATCATATGCCAAAGTTGAGGGATTTTAACCTGATTATCCTTCCACCGCTGTGTTATGAAAGCAAGTATTTTTAATCTTCTAATTTTCAGTTGAACTTTTAGTTTGTTGTAAGCGTATTTTTGATTTGATCTTGTGTGTTTTAGTTTGGTTTTTTGCTCGGCTTACAAGGTTAGAGTAAATAATGGGAATCATGAAGAATCTAAGGTTATTATCACTTCAGCGATAAAAAAACCCGTTTCAGATAACCTGAAAATAAAGTGGAATCCGCGCAGTTGGACAGAAATACAACCGTCCTGCGTTTGTGTGTCTAAAGACCTTAACTCCGGTAAGACGGGGCCGCAGAGGCTGCGCCTGCAAACAAGAGCAAGTCTTTGTGGAGACGAGGCTCAGCTCAGACGTCTGCCTGCTTACGACATCCTTTCTCTCCATCTCCCTTTTCTCTTTTACAGCCTTGAACTACAGGAACTGAAGTCGAAGCTGTAAAAACGAGAGCGAGCACGCACTGCGAAACTGATCTGATCGCTCGAATCTCACCTACATTCCCAACAAATCCACATCAAATCTGGTAAACAACACGGAATCATACTGTAATTTGATTTTTGATTCATTTATGTTCATCCAGTGCTGAAAATGAAACACTTGGTGTTAAACATTTTGCTGCTGTGACAAAATAACTTTATCCTGAGTATAAAGTAGAACATGGTCATGGCCGAGACAGACATGCATAATGTACGTTTCCAAATCGGATCATGTGACCCTCCCCAGTCGGAGGCTTTCAACTTCCAACTAAAGCAGAAATAAAGTGCTTTCCATTGATTAATTGTTAATTGATTCCAGTTTGTGTTTTCATTCACTCGTTTCAATAAAACTGAACATTTCCTGCCTGGAATACTTTCTTTGAGCCACACTTTTAATGTGAAACATCTGTGCAGGAAACGTTCAGTCTTGCTGATAATCACTTATCCAGCTTTAATAATCTTTCCATGGAACCAGTAACCGACTTCACCTCCCTGACACCTGTCAGCGGTTGTAAAGTTGTGGCTGGTTGGTGCATATAAGCCTGTTTTCTGGGAATCTCAGGAAAATACGGCTAATACAAGAGCCGGAGTTAGTAATGCAACTTCCTGCTGCTGCTTCACATGAAAACCATTTCATTCACAACTCACTTCCCGCTGGTTTGCTTGTATCTTTTGTGAACAAATTACAGCAAATAAGAAGTGATCCCGACACTTTCGTCAAGTTTAAAATACTCAGAATGCTGGCATTCACATCAAACTGACTAAACCTGAAGACTCAAATACGTTTGTAAGATTATAAGATAATTATAAGAGAACACACTGTACTGACATCTTCATAAAGAATCCCCCAGTAGTCATTTTTCTAAAAATATCTCTTTGTTCACAATTCAGTGAACAGCGATTCTCCTTATCAGCCCCACAATCAACACACAATACTGCCCACTAATATCAGACGCTGCAGGGGGAAACCCCACACCAGCACCGCCGCAGTGCACTCACAGATTTGCTCAAAGTGCAGCTTCCTGTCTTAGTGTAAATGTTATTTACTCACATAGTAGTAGGCGTTCCAGTCAGTGGTGGCAGTGTGCGTGTGCGTGACCGGGCTTGGCGCGGCCGCCGCCGGGTGTGGCGCCCCGAGGAAGCCGGGCATCAGTGGCAAGGTGCTGTAGGCTGGGAGCACGGCAGCAGCTGGCAGAACAGCTGGAGGAGGAGCTGCACCGTTGCTGACGGCATGCAGAGAGACGCCGAGGGGTTTACACACGTCCACTTCCTGTAGGAAACAAACAGCTACTCAACAACCAAAGGCCCACTGTATTTGTCGCCGGTACATTAGTATCTAAGATGAGTCATGATTTCAATGACTCGATTGCTCATTTAAGTTAATATTTCCTCCCCCTAGTGGCCAATATGAGATGAATTGTTTACAGACAAATCAGGCAACCAGCCAGCAACAATAATGAAATGCTATGATGTCAAGTCAACACGGTTTCAGTTCAGTTTGCCAGGAAGGAGTTTGTCTCAGAAATCCATCACTTCACTTTTCTCGGCCACACGATGACACCCACGGTTTCATCTTCAAGCAAGGCGACACACAGACGCTGGAGCGCTGGCAGATGAGCCCGGACCCGGCCGCTCAGGGTGTGTGGAGACGACCGGTCTCAGCTGCTGGGTGCAGAGTGACATGTTCCTTCTAACAGGGTATCCGTGTCTAAGACTGAGGTCACGCTCTCCGAATAAACCCGCCGACAAGCTGCATGTAAATACCAGCGTCGTGCTCTGAGGGTCATAACCCGGGTGATTTACACTCCTGGCTGTAGTTAAACAGCCCAGTGAAATATTTACTGTAAGTTAGATTTCAAAGGGTTAGTTTGTCTGAAGCCTGTCAAGATCAGTAATAGAAATGTTATTTGTACAAATGAATTACAAGAAATTTTAATGCTGGAGTTAATAATTTATGTCAGTTGATGATAATTTTGTGCCCTGTACATGTTTCCCTTAATTAATATTGTTGAATCATAATAATTCAATGTGTCCTTGTCTCCAAAAGGAAAGTATTACAGGTAACATGCTATAACAGATCATCAGAAAGGGTCTTAACACTCTGAACCCCCCAGCTCACACCTCCACCCGACTCCCGACATGTTGGGAGCGTGTAGGAATAAGCCTAACATTTAACATTTCTGTATTAAAAAAAATCTGTTTATCTATCAGTTTATCCAAAAGGTTGCAGCAGGTACAGCGTTCAGAAAATGATATTTAATATCACAAACAGGGCAGGGGGAAAAAAAAACTAAACTACAGAATACTGTGGAGGAGTGTTGCTATGGAAATTCTTATCTCATATAATTCCACACAAACTATTTTGCCTCTCCAGATGCAAAAACTGCAAACCACAGAGTCGGGAGAGATTGGTCTGATTATTACGAATCAGTTAATGAACTCAAAGACACTATTATATTCTTCTCCATGTATAATAAGCAGTGGGGCCACAGTGCACACAGGTTTCCAGTGAGCTGCTTTGTTCCTTTGGTACAGAAGCTTTTAGGATGTTGTAGAGACACTGAAAGGTTGAGTGACACAACGTGCCCGTCGTCACACTGTCCCAACTCAGGCCCACGAAGCTCAACGCTTGTGCACAGGTTTTGTAAAAACAGGCGGCAGCATTTGCAAACTAACAAGTAGGAAAATTGGTCTTATTCACAATGAGCTTTAATTAAACCTGCAGCAACAAAATACGTAGTAAAATCCACCAGAGATTTAGCTGGATAGAGCAGGACTTACTCTTCATCCCTGCTGCGGGAACTTTAAGTCACTCACCCCGACCGGTCGGGGCAGATGGCCGCACACCCTGAGCCTGGTTCTGCTGGCGGTTTCTTCTTCTATTAATGGGAGTTTTTCCTCTCCACTGTTGCCAAGAGCCGCCCACGAGGGATTCGTTGGGTTTTCTCTACACATCTGTACAGTCTTGACTTTATTATTGCAAAGTGCCTTAAGACGACTTTTTTGTGAATGATGCTAGATAAATAAAATTGAGTTGAACCTTCTTAAATATCATAGAAACAACATCTAGTTTAATAAATGCCCTGTGATGTCCAGATATTCCCCGTCCCAATATGTGTATAATGTTCTCTTTTCTTGTCTCTCTTTGTCCTCTTCTCAGACGGACCCAAATTGAGTTGTGTCTGTCAAACATCCACAACATCAACTGTATCTTTGTGGCCTTAAAGTAATTATCATACATTTCAAAAAGCTTATTTGTTTGACTTTCATATGTTGGGGCTCTGGAGCTTCACAATTTCATGCCAGTAATGGAAGGTCGAGGTTTGTTTTTAAGAATAATGTGTGTGTGTGTGTGTACTTGAATACACACCTTGCTCGCATAAGCCTGGTTGGCCGCTACGGGTTGGGAGTAGTACTGAGTGACCGCCTGCATGTAGGAGCTGTAATCCCCATAGGAGGAAACTGGTGGAGCCTGCTGAAACACATCGTGATCTGTTTAGACTTGTCAGAATTCATTCAGAGGTGTATGCAAAAGTTAAGGCAAATTCCATATTTTGTGTCCTCGTACAAGGAAATAAATAAATAAATAAACAAACACAATGAGACACGTATAAAATGTTTCCTGTGCCACTGGACAACATTCAAATCCAAAATATTATATTTGCTTCCAAAGGTCAAAAAAATAACAGTATAAACCTTTTAAGACTGTCTTTTCATGTATGTTTGCTGTAGGCATTGAAAAAAAGTTAACTAACATCTGCACACATCCGTATAAAAAGAAGAAATGAGGTGTATGACATAAAATAAAGGCAAAATAATTGTGCTATTTTGCTCCGTTAGCAAAATATAACCCAATCTCCGACTGCCCAGAAAAAAGGCAGCGGTGTGTGTGTGTGTGGTACCTGTGTGTGCTCCTTGCTGTAGTCGGTTGCCGTGGCTTCCTGTGGAGCAGCAGTGCTGTAGCTGTGGGCTTGTGCTGCTTGGTAGTGCTGGTACCACTGCTGCATGGCCTCCTGAAACACACACACACACACACACACACATCAGCAAACGTCAGGTGAGGAGAAGCCGGAGCAGATAAATGTATGTTTGCTTTGTGGCTTTTTGCTGATTTTCCACTTTATTTCCCTTTCTTTGTCCTTCATTAACTATTGTTCCTGCCCACGGCTCTCCCCTCTTCCCCTCTCCCCCCCCCTTTGTTTTCTCTATCCAGACAAATTAAATTGAGCATTTTATTGGTTATCTAATCATGACTCATTTGTTTGGATGAGTAGAATGTAATTAACATTTGAAATTGGGTTTGCATCGCACTGCAAATATCAGATATGTCACTTTCTGCTGTCGGAGCCATGATAACAATGAGAGCAAAGAGAGAGAAACAGAAAGGAAAACAGCCCGTAGAGAGGCTTCATGGCTTGTTCGGAGTGGAGTGTTAAGAGAGAGGAAGTGATAGGGACAGATGGAGACACACAGCGCTCTCTGCCAAATCCTCTCTCATTCTGTCTGTCCAAATATCCAAACCCATCCTTGTTTCTTCCCCCTTCCCTTACTGCTGCACTCATCCATTCCCTGATCAGCCACCATCTCTCCCACTCTCTTGCAGTTGCATCCGTCCACCTACTAACACTTATTCATTCGTGTCTTTGGTGTAGTGGGTCAGTGCTGTGTGGCACCTGTGTGTACGCCTGGTTGTACTGGCTGTAGTCAGTGGAGGTATCGGTGCTGTACGGAGCGGTTGTTGTAGCAGCAGCACTATGGGAGAAGGAGCTGGAGCCCTGGGAGATGACTGGAGACGCGGTGCTGCTGTACATCCCAGAGCCGGACTGCCCTCCCTGGGCTTTACTCCCCACTGACCCTGAGCGGCCGCAAAGGAGACACAGCAAGTTAGGATTTATTGTAACCAAACGAACGTGGGCATTAAAGCTGCAAGATGTAAGGAGTGCTGCAGTAGATATAGTTAAAGTATTAAATTCTTGTGCGTTTGTGCCCTTGAAATGTCGATTTTCAAAAGTTCAGTTCATGCTTTTAAAGAAAGACGACGGCTGCAGCGAAATTAGTTGGAACAGTTGACCAAATCTTTGTCCATGCAAAAAAAAAAAAAGACAGCTTCTGGCAGAGATTGTATGTGAATTATAGATAACATAGTTCAAAGAATGGAAACAAGCATCTCCTTAGATAGTAAAAAAAAAAAAAAACACCCTCACAAACATGTGAGATCTCATGCTTAATTTTTTTAAAGGCAGTTTGAAGAAATATGAATGTTGTCCTTGACATAATCTTGGCCACCATCTGTTTTCATTGTAGCCGTTGTGTTTCCAAGCTGGTCACAAACAGTGTCCTCACACAAAAGAGCAAGGCACCTTTAAAGCATGAGTCACAGAGTTTTTCACACTCAAGAGACAGATTGTGCAATCACAGTGTTTCGCAGCCCAAGTGTTTGCCAGTGAGCCAACCCACCGGTTTTATGTACAAAAACTGAATCAAATCCACCTGAAGCAAACGAGCGTGAACGTCTTTAGTGTCCCATGAGGTTTGAGCCTATGTGCGTTTACCTTGCAGAACCACCCCTGGCATCACGCTAGCCAGGTTCAAATAAGGATTCGAAGGCAATCGGACTTCTTTCGGAGGATCACCCAACAGCGAGCTCTGACCGCTGCTTACCTGAGGAGGGAAAAAGATTTAGATCGTATTAATCCGAGTAGAAGCTTCAGGTCAAAGGAAACATGCTTCATGTTTCAGCCTGTCTACTATTCCGCGTTTCTTTGTACTGCTTTTACTCTCAATGGTGATCTGGATCATATCTAGCACTGCAAAACTGTCCCGCGGCCTGTGCAAACGTGAATTAACGACACAAACACCCCGACTTCACCATAAGACCGTAAAGTTGTAACGATCTTGACAAAAAGCTGATGAGGCTGTGGGAACCTGGGACGGCTGTTCTCACGGTTAATTATACTTTCCTTCCATTACGAAGACTTTAGCGAAGACAGCAGTGGGAATGGCAGCGGCTCCCGAAAGAACGTTAGCGCTGTGATTATCTCCGCACACTGACTTATTATGGGCGATGATGTGAGCGTAACTGTGCTTTAGGAGACAAGCGCAAAACAGAGTTTGACGGTGCAGGAGAGACAGACAGGGACGTCTACTGTATCAGTAAATCGTGTTGAGACAAAAGTGTTTTACGGAATTTCCCAAAGGAAGAGTGCTTGAGGGACTGAGGCTGTTTATTCATATGCTCACTTGATGTGTTTGTGTGTTTTGAAGGAGTGTGACACCCAGCAGGGTTGAATTAGGGATAAATATACCTGTCCACGAGAGACTGGAAGAAAAATGGGTAAAGAGGTGGAACGAACACTAACAACTATTTATGATGGAAGGTGTTGTCTGTAAAATGTCAAATAATTGTGAACATATACAAATGTTTGCCGTGCTCACCATGCTGGTCAGGGGGCAGCCATCTGAGCTGCTGTGCTGGCCTGTTGATGTATAGACTCCTCCAGGGGGTTTAGGAGGAGGTGAACCAAGGCCTGAGTTACTTATACCCAAGGAATAGCTCTGTCCTGCCAGCTGGGAGCCCACCATAGTCCCCGGAGGAGCAGGCTGTCTGTCGCAGGAGGTGGAGGAAGAGGAGGAGGAGGAGGATGAGGAGGAGGAGGAAGCAGAGGGGTTTGTGGAGATAGACAGGGTGCTGTTTGGTTCTCCTGCTCCGCCTCGACCCTGGAGGTACGGCATCACGCCCGCTGCCGAGACCACCACCGTGGGATTGTGGGTGGACGTCGGCACCGACTCCTGGCCCAGCTCTGCAAGAGGTGGAGGAGGTGGCATGAAGGGAAAGAAAGGAAGAAAGGGACGGGATGGAGAGGCAGGTCCAGAAAGGACCGAGGAGCAGAGGGTTAAAAGATCAAACAATAGAGTACAAGCGAAGGAAGGAAGGAAAGGAAATGAAGGCCAGGAGCGACGCCAAATAAACACAGCAAATGGCTTTTACAGTGACCATTAGCGTCTCCATCTCCCCTGGACAGAGACGAATCACTCAGCCGGCTGGAATCTGAGAGCTCAGCCCGACCGTCTCCGCAGAGCCAGTTGTAATATTTGAGAACAGGTTTTCTGCTCATACATCATCACTTATCATGTTTATTTACAGCGCAGCACTTTGCCCCACTCTCCCAATATTTCACTCACTCCGGGGTTTAATAAACACAAATATGGACACGCATACATCTGCACAAGCAGAAAATGTACACAGACAAAAAAAAAAAAAAAAAAGCACAAATATAATATAAAGATGCACATACACATAAGGGTGAACCGTCTCTCAAACACACACCACAATCACACTTATTATAAATCCAATATTTCGGTGACAAATGGCCTCCACAGAACAATAAAAGATTCAGCTATAATGAGCCTTAAGCTAACAGTCCCAGCAGACGCATGCGCCGATAAAAGCCTCACTTCGCAAATTGCCAACTTACACACACACACACACACACACACACACACACACACACACAGGCGCTTTTGTTTGTGCACACGCTGTGTGTGATGTATAATTTCCATTTAAAACAACACAGCTTTTCTCAGCTGGAGATTTGAATTGTAAATGCACTGCAGCTCACTCCGGATGTTCTGTACAGTAGCACAAAAGTGTGAGACGACCTACAGCCTGACATTAAAATTACGATGGTTATTTACATATTTCTGTGCTTACATCCTTTTTTTTTAACAACTGTATTGTTTCAACAAAACTCTCCCCAGCTGCTGCACATCAGACTAAACAATTCACACTCCAGTAAGAAATACAAGTTCTATTTATGAGGTTTTTATTCTCTTCTGTCTTATGTTCTGTGTTGACTATAAACTTACATTTGGGTATTAGATCGTTATCTGAACAATATTACACGATATTATAAATACAGACTTGAATCAATATTCCAAATTCACTTTGAAAATTCAGAATTTTTTTGTACTTGTACCAAGAACTTCACGGGTCCGCTCAGTTCTGAGGAGCTGGGTCCGATCCACAGACTGCAGAGTTTAATTGGGTTCATTCAGGTATCGTTTTACAGTGGCTGTCTGTGCGTCAGCGTGTCCAAGACGAGAGTGAATTGGAAATCGCCCGAGTGTTCGTGGTGTCGGCTGGGATTAGATGCGACAAAGAGAATGAGAAATGTGAACTTCACAGCTCACCAGAGTGGAATTCTGATGATGGAACCCAAGCCAAAGTCATTTTAAGAACATCTGTAGCCTATAATATTTAGATTGCAGCGTTTGGACTTTGGATTTACAGATATTTAATAGGTTTGAGCATCGTTTTGATGTTCGTTTTTAATTATTTATACAGTACAGTTGCCTTTGAAGAGAATCGATCCTATGGCTTTGCTTTCTCTGTAGAACATTATTTTTATATTATAAATATATATTTATATATACAACTATGTATCTGCTTGAACTAACTATGAGATCTAATTATTCTTAAGGTCGATTTGGGTCGGGTCTGTGTTTTTTTGAAAATGTATTTATACAGTTTCACACCTCTGAAAGGTGGCAATTATTCAAAATCATTGGTCGAGGGGCACAGCACCGGGACTCGGCCTGGCTCACCTGTGGGGGAATCTCCCAGGAGACCTTTACCCAGCGCCACGAGGCCCGGAGGCCGCAGAGACAAAGCTTTTTGCATCAGCAGCCTGGACGGGTCCCCGAGCAGACTCGAAACCTGAGGAGAAGAGAAAAAGTGAGAAACAAAACAGACAAGTGCTGTGTCCATGAAACTAAAGAGAGGAGAGTAGAATGGCTGCTACAGACGGAATACAGCATGCGTTATTATGACATGATAGTGTATATATATTATATACAAAGCCTGAATAATGATGAAAACTGTTTCTAAAACAAAATCACCAAGCATTTGCCAATGTGACTTTAAAGTTTCATTTCAGTAATTAAAAAGAGGCATTCTAAAAGAAAATATGCAAATCAAAAAAGGGAAGGATATGTCTGCACCTCAAGGTCTTCCTTTAAGCAGAAAAGAAGCAATTAGTTTGCATTATCTGAGTGTTGGTTTAGTTTCATTGTGCATTAAGAGTCGGAGATAAAAATGTAAACGCACACATGCATACGACCACACACACACACACACGCACAGTCTTACACTGCTCATGCGTTTGTCTTTGATGTGAAGAAGCTGTTGCTGTGCGAGCTGCATGTGCAGGAGGTTCTGGAGAACAAGTCCGTTGCCAAGCATTGCATTCTGCGAGGTGAAGGGAAACAGAGCGTGTTGTTAAAAACACATTTATGCACATACAATTGAAAACAACCACACATGAATGGAAATGTTGCGGTGACCTGGTGCACTTTTCCCAGCGTGAGCAGGGCTGTGGTGAGAGGTGGCCTGAGGAACGGCAGGCTCGCGTGACGCCCGTACTTCCCTTAAAATGCAGAGAACCAACAAACAAGAACATCAATCAGTGTCTCTATTTATGATTTTCTTTCTTATATTTCGCTTCCACTAATGCATCAATCATCTTAACAGGCAAACGCAGGCGGAATTATTAGTTAGGCAGCAGATCCATCAGTCATTTGCAGCACATTTCGAGTCATGACGCAGCTTTTCCGTTTTATAACAAGCCGGGGTGAAGCAGTAACGGCGTATGATGTTGGCACGCTGGAAATTACCTCCACTCATAACTTTTAATGGGTTTAAGCTTTTTGATGTTGAAGCATTTTGATGTTGAAGATGCCACTGAAATTGAGCTGTGGCAAAATAAATAAATTCAAAACAGAAAAAAAGCTGGGAAAACCCAAATTCAAACTTAATTTAGTGTTAATGAAACAACCGCTGATTCTTTATCATAAGTGAGAAAAAACTGGGTAAATAACGAACATCTATGACATGACGTCACCACATTTACCAGACCAGTTGTTTTCCGTTTGATCTGTTGCTACGGCAACCCCTTCCGACCTAGTCATTTGGCAAATATAGTTCTGACTGTTGATATTTCTCAATCTACGTTCTGTTCTGTTTTTATTTGTAAAACGTCAATAGTCAATGTCACCGTTCCAATTCAAAGTTTGCATCTGACCAAGTATGAATGAAAGTGTTTGATTTGCTTTTTCTCCCATTGACCTTCTCTATGTTCATTACTACACCCCTACTTTATGCAGGAATTATGACATTATCTTCTGACATAAAAAAATGATTGATTCTAGGTGTGTAAGAACATATTGTGCCACCTAAACAAGATATTACAGCTTTTTCGCTGCTGCCTGAGAATGATGAGCAGTGTCAGATGATGTAATAAACGCTCACCTTTGCCTTTAAAAACACATATACCTGTACTATACGTTTTCATCCCGGTGACAGCCTCAGGGAAAGATTTGCATGTTTGGAAAATGAGAGCAAATCATTGCAGAAATGACTGTGTCTGACTCTACAGTGATTATTTCACTGTATGATTTGGAACTTTCACTTTGTTCCTGCTGTACGTAAAATCCCTAAATGTCAACTTCTGTTTTCAAGCTTTGATTGGATGTGTGTCTGGCTGTGCAGCTGTGATGAAGACAAACCGGCGGATGAGAAATGTGGTGAAATGTTCTCAGCTGTACATTAGAATGAATAAACAAGCGTGCCCTTCTCTTGACTACAACCATCAAATCACGGGGAGAGAAGAAGTATCACCAATTTAAAAGCATTTCAACACTGTTCTGCTGAATAATATAAATTGAACTGATGTTGAAAATGAGCAGATTTGTTGGTGGATGGAGATGGATTAATCAATCGAGCACCGCGGCACCAACATTGACGTGACATTTGTTAACGGTTTCGAAAACTTGGGAAGATTTGCCCACCTACACCTGCTCACAACACAGCTTCTGTGGCTTTTGTGTGCAAGCGTGTTACTCCTCTAAATCACAAGGCCTCATAATAAATGTGAGTGTCAATGTTAATGGTGGCTTTCTCCAGAATAGGTGGAGAAATTTTAACATTTAATCAAGGCTCTAATTTTAGATTTTAATTGTGCGTGCTCTTCTTTAAGAGAGCTCCCCCACCTATCCTATCTTCTCCTTTCATTTATTCCGCTAATGTCACACGATTTAATTTTAATACCTGATTAGTCATTCGTCAAATAATGAAGACGTCGACAAAGTGATTACAGTATATAGGAGGGTCTAACGGAGGGACAGACTCGTGCAGTAGATCTCTGATTATGATCAGGGCTCCAGAGAGGAAAGATTCCACAAATGAACGAGTTCGGGACACCGAGGGGTTTTTTCAGATTTCTGAGATTATTCAAAATGTTAATGCTACATATTCAGTTTAAAAGCAGGATGTAAAATACTGTGGGATTGGAAAGATGGAAAACACGGGTTTCTGTAGTTTTTGCCAAACTATATTTGTCAAATTTTATTTCCATGTACAGTTAATTAATCGACTTTTGTATCATAGACTCATTGATGGATTATTAAACAGGTTCTATGGGGCCCAGGTCCAGGAGTCCAAGCTGTCTGGTTTTACAGTTGTCCATTTTCTACAGACTTAACAGACGACAAAGATGGGCTGTTGCCATTCAACAGTGAATGCAAAAAAAAAATCAAGTTTTAACTAGTTAGGGATTAACTAGTTAGAAACTTTAGAACTGATTATTTTAGAATTTTTTTTTAAAAATAGAAGCTGGCTCATAATTAAATAAGATTAATATTTACCGTCTCAACAAAAATACATTTGATCTTTTGATCTTGATCTTAATTCAGACTGCGGTAATGTTGCTGCTGCCGTTGACTTTAGGACCTGAAATACGTTTCTTATGTCATGCACACAGTCATACCTCCTCTTTTCCCAGTGTGATATGGTCTCATGAAGATTTGCAGGGCAGCGGGGTTGGTCATACTGGTCAACAACTGGGCCAGGTTTGGTTCTGGTAGCAGACCTTTCCTATTACTCAGAATCTGGACAGGAAACAAATGCACAATACGCACATTTTAGGAAGAATGAGGAAGAGAGTTTGTGTGTGTGTGTGTGTGTGTGTTTTGATCTTGTCATTAGGAGCCCCTGATGGCTGTGGTAATCATTACACTAGTTTACATCATCACAATATATCTGCAGTGTCAGCAGAGGGGAGTCGGTCTGGGAGACAAAAGGGAGAGAGAGAAAAAAGACGAGGGGACAGAGTATAGTCTGGGGAAAAATATGAGCAGGAGCGGAAAAAGGATTGCAAAAAAAAAAAAAGCGATATGAAAAACAAGGCAGAACAGTTTGGAGGAACAAGTTTAACTACTGTGAAACAAAGCAGAAGCCGCCCTGTGTGCTTCATACGTATGTTGTCTGCCAGTTCAACAATTCACGCTGGCAGAAGGTTTTGTTCAAAAATAGTTTTCTGTAAAGGTTTTGGTGCAGTATGGTTGAAGTCTGTCTAAAACATGAATCTAATATATGACATACAGTCTGCAAAACCAACCCCAGGAGAAAAAGCCAGTGTGTGAAGAACCTAGAAAACGATGCGTTACCGAATGAGAAAATGCATTATACATATTTTACATTTACATATTAAGAAACACTCAAACTCGGCTTCACAATCCGTGTTTTCTGTGTGTTTAGCGCATTTGGATAACGGCGACCTGGCAGCACACGGAGCAATCTGCCACACAGCTGTCATCACAACAGAAATGTCACAGATTCCCTATCTGAGGGGGAATGAAATGAAAATCTGCAATTTCTACAAATCGGGACTAATCCAAATCAAAACTCTGTTCTTACAAACGGATACCGTGCGTCAGGTGAGCTCTGATCAAGGTAACACAATTTAGGCTTCACTGGCTTTCCCAGTATGTATAACATGTACCATCGTTTTGCATCAGTCTTTTTCCCTTCAGTTTTTGCATCATTACTCACAACTAACAGACTGATACAGATTGATACGGCCTGTAAAAACCATTTGCACCAGTATACAATAACTAATGCACTTTGATGTATGTTTTTATCTTGCAGATGCATTAAAGCCTGTCAGTCCATTTACCACGTTTTTTTTTTTGTGTGTGTATCCCAGTGTAGCTGGCTATTCTATTTAATTCTATATCATACTGTATTTATTTAATTTTCTCCACCCTTAGTACATGAGGCAGCTTCAGAACCATTTGCTTTGTGTTTCCACTGTTGGGGCTTATTTCATTTGACATAGGCTGAGTTTCCTGGACTTGAACTGGTCTCTGCTGGCTTAGGGCTCTAACTGACACACTGTAAAACACATTACCAAATAAGAATTTAATCACTGGTTACATTGCAGAAATTCAATTCCACGGACTCAAATCAAAGCCTATTGAATTAGGTTGCGTCAAAGCGAATGGAGCAGCCTCTGCTCTGGTGGATCCTCCTCAGCACTGACAATGTTGCACTCGCCCGGATGGCCCAAAGACACGGCTATTTAAAACGACATTAGCGGGATGGTGATATTTTCATCCCGTCTGCCCCTGAGCCAAAGCGTGACTTTAGCACGAGTCCGACGTGTTTCCTCCCAGTGTCACATCCCGAAGTGAGAGCGTCGCTGATGGGGATGTGGCAGGTTTGACGAGACTGGTTAACCTATACATGTACAGTATGTGCATCTGTGCATTACAGCAAGACACACTGGGCCGTGTGTGTGTGCCAGTCTTGAACAAGGCCAGTTGTAGCTGACAGCGTCTTTCAAGGGAAGAGAGAGAGAGAGAGAGAGAGAGGAGAAGGACAGGAGGAGGAGGAGAGCGCTCTCGTTCCTTTTCTTTCAGCTAGAGAAAATGTCAGCATGCATCAGCCTGTTTGACTACTGGCACAAATCTAGGCACACACCCACACATTAACACGGATGCACACACACACGCACACACACACACACACATACACACACAACAGAGGTAAGGAAGTCGCGAAGAAGGGAAGGCGAGATGTATCGCGCAAGGAGAAAGATGGAGGGGAGAAGAAAGGAGGAGGGAGGAGGAGGCCATCTGGTCCTCGGCGTTCACACTTGCATTCACTGACTGGAGCGACGAGAGGACTGTCTTACAGCAGAACTGCAGCCAGGAGCAGGTCAGGATCTCTTTAGGAGCATCTGATGTTTCCTTTCCCAGCTGCTCACATTCACTGCAACGATCTTTAGAATGTCTCAGGCTGCTAACGCAGCCCCGCAGTCGTCTCTGGATCAGATGATCTCCGTTTCCTCCACCTCGTCTTTTCTAGTCTCCCTCTCAAACAATCCCCGGACTTTCACAGAGTTTGTGTCTGCCTTTGTTCCTAGCACATTCCCCTTTATCCTCCTCGACTACACACAGTTTATCCCGATGTCTTTTATTCCTCTACGCTGTAATTCGCACTGACCATTACTGGTCTGTTCTAAACCCATCAAACCTGTTTAATCACACATGACAATTCTTGCTCTGAATTACAGTAGCTCCCTTTTTATTTAATTCTAATCAAAAATAAAAGTGCAGCGGTCTTAAATTAATGAAGTAAGTCCAGTGACATTCTTCACTTCCTTTATATAATGAAACCCACTAGTAAATGTATAATTAGAGTCAGGATATTTTTCATTAAAGCATTCCATAATCTTGGTGCATTCTAAAATATTCATGATCAGATGTGGGTTAAATAACCAGCAGCATTGGTTTAAGTGGTTTAAGATTTTGTTGTGACAAAGTTGTTTTTTGTGCCATTTAAATGGGAAAACACATTTATTAAATTACTGCTAACAATGTAAAGAAATACCTTTCATAATTTTGGATCTTGATAAAAATTAACCTATAAAAACTTGGCAAGTGGTAAGTCACTCTCGTCAGCATAGACAGTCACAGGTTATCACAGAAATAAAGTTAAAAAAATAGAATGCATCACATGTTGTTCTTGGATTTAGGAAAAATATTTTTACATACAAAAAAAAAAAAAAAACATATTGTGCTGTATTTTGAGGCAATGCATCTGAATTCTAAAACCTGAACATTCGCTTCGTGTTTACTGCAGCCTCTCTCTCACACACTCCCTTATATAGACACACATATTTGTTAGCACTCATGCAATTGATTCTGATTGCAAGACACATCGAGACTTAAGCTGCAATGTTTTCTTGCCCACTTTTGTATATAAATGATGTACCTCTGACTGGGCTGTTAAAAATAAATCCATGTACTCCTAGAGATTAACGCCTACTGTTCTTTTGGTGAAATTGACTGCAACTTTCATTTGTATTTACACCGTGCGCGTTCGTCTGCCGGTGTGCATCTGTTTGCATGTATATAGCAGTGTACAAATGAGTGTCATACTGCGTCGCAGGCAGAGTTTGGTTTATTTCAGGCAGCATGAGACAGTGGAGGAGCCCAATCAGTCTATAGAACTATAATTATCATGTCAGTGCCTCTCTGCTACCACAGCACTGTGTAGGAGGGATACCGCAGCTACAAAGACTATTTCAGCCAGAGGGTGTTCATGCATGTGCACCATGTCAAACCTCAGTACATTGGAGCACAGGATGTGCAAAAATCATGTTGGTGCTGGCTTCGCAACTTGATCTAGATGTAGCTGTGAGCATGTCGACTTGTTTGTGTGTTTACATGTCAGCGAGGAAAGTCCAGCGTGTTGGTATTTCCTGTTTTTTGTGTACGAATTCTAGAAAGTGCGTGGATTTTTTTTTTTTTTTTTTTTTTTACGGCTGCACCCACATCAGAATCTGAATCAGACGTGGTTGTTTAATGTGAAGATTCTGCCATTTGTTCCTTTTTTCCCACACAGACTAACTGGCAATCAGAAAATCCATTGTGTGACTTATAGTGATGATTTCAACAATATCAACATAGGCAAATGCGACAGAGTGATGGGAACCCATTAAGCATTTAAAAATCAATAAAGTTTGCAGAGCTGCAGGAACCGATTGCTGACATAATGTTGGACAATCGTATGGATTTGTCCAAGGCAGTGCATGCATTTCTAAAACTGAATAAGAATTTGCTTGTAAACACATTTCGTGTTGAAGCTCCTCTAAGAAAGAGTTCTTCATAATGCCGAATGAACAGCGGGTTACACAACTTTATAGATTGGGCTTTGAAGTCTCCCTGTCTCACTGTGCACTGAGCTGTCATCCTTGTGCACATGCAGGTGGCGTGTCTTCATATTGGTGATCAGAGGCAGCGTGGCAGACAATGAAGCATTTGTGTCCTGTGACAGTAACTGAATCAAAGCATTTTTCTAAGCCAGAGCACCAGCGACTGTAGACCGGCTACAGGATATAAAGGTATATTTAGGATTCTCCTCATCCCCTGTGCATTTTTATTAGATTTTTCCACCTGTATCGCACGTACAACGATTTCTACCTCATGCAGAATGTGTCCAATGCAAATGTTCTACAGCCACGACGAAAAAAGGGAAACAAAATAAAAAAAGCCAGACTTTAAAAAAAAGATCAAATACTGAATATTTGGAGCTAAAGAAAACGGAGAAAATTATAAAAGGATTCACAAACTTTCTAGTGCCATGGTGCAATTGCCTCTAAATTTGTATTCAGGCCCCAGTTTGAAGTCAAATTACACTTAATAGCTCTTAACAATTTTGACCCTTAGCGTTGTAATGCGAAGCTCTCTATAATAACCATTTGTGGCGTTTGTGAATCAGTAATTTGACATGTAATCGGCGACTTGGTGTAAAAGTCAGAACAGCGTGTAAAACTTTATCCTGCCCATCGCTGTGTACGTGCAGTGAACGATGTGCCTGTAATGTGCAATTCGACGGTGCATTATACTCACCATACCCTGGGCGGCGATGAGGGCAGCCAGAGTGCTTCTCCCCGAGGTGCCGGGGGTACAGAGAGACAGACGGACCTCCTGTCCTCCCACTAGTGTCCGATCCATTTCTATCAGCACAGCCTCTGCCTGCTCTGCACTCTCGTACTCCACCACGCCGAAGCCCCGGACTGGGCTGCCCTCATCCTGAGCAAGCTGGAAGAAAAAAAAAAAAACTAACTCTTAAAATTATGGCAGCTAAATATTTTTAAAGGCTGCAGCTTATTAAATCCTACATTGTATGTTTTTGGCAGTTAATCACACAAAGCTGAGATACTGATCACAACGGGCCAAGAGCAGAACCAGAGCTGGAAAGTGAGCTTTCAAAGCTGCAAACCTCAGCACACAGTGAAATTATTGATACAGAACAAGTACAACTTCTCAGACGTTCCCTCAATAACTGCGTTTATGAGTACTTGAGTAACGGGAAAGCTGATTTCTCAACTGTCATGTAAATGGGAAAACTGGCATTTAAAATCAGGGTAGGGGGAATAAGGAAACCCAATTTCCCTAGGTAGATTTCTACTGGAGAACACAGATTTCTCTTCCAGTTATATCCGTAACCAGGTTTCCAATCAGCTTCTAACCTCGTTTTTAAATAAAAGTCCACAAAAAGAAATTACTGTAACACAATGCAGAAAGAAAGGAAAACAGAAGGAAAGAAAGACCTCCAAAATAAGTCAGACGTGGAGGAGATTACTCATCTGGTGCTTGTATATGTAAATTTCCGATGACCAGGTTTCTTAAGAGCATGTAAAGTCAGTTCCCTGATTACCTGAGAAGTCTGATTTCTCTGATTAAACGCAGCCAAAAGTTCACTTAATGTGCTACTTTTGTGCTTCAGGGTGGTGAAAATCTTCACTTATTGCCAGTTTCATATTTATACTTCTGCAGCAGCTTTACTGTACCTCCAAGAAAAGTTTAATTAAACCTCTCCTCTGTCATTTCTTCATTTCCTTTACCTCTGTGAGATCTGTAGTGTGATATGTGTCACTGGCGCCGGGAATAATCTCTTGTGGTGCTTTGAGGCAACCTCATTATTACTAGGGTTACGTTCATACATGCATAATTACCAGAGTTATGTACAGACGTCGTTCACATGTTCAAGTGATTGCTCAGGTTATGTTTCGGTTAATAGGTTAATTGGTTCTATGTTGGTTTATAGATAATATCAAAGTCTCAAAGTTACGAGGCCTAAATTACAGAAACATTTCTAGGCATTACTCTGTCAGTATGTTTTGAAAATGTCTGACTGGCTTTGAGTTTGTAGACTGATGTAATACTAGTAATATACGTCCACCTCCTCCACATTAGTGAGGAGAATAACTAGATTCGGGTTGTGGATGGATGGATGAGCTGAGGCGTCTCAGTCGTACATTCTGTTGCTGCCAGCAAACACAAACCACATTAGAGGTGAAAAGCATAAATTATCTACAGATCATACGAACGGCCTTTTTGTTTTGGCATAATTGTTGAATTTTAGCAAAAATGAATTAATCTACACAAGACTTAATTCATGATTACCCCAAACTAAAAACCAACGTCTCCTTTCACACACACCACCAGCTTTTTGCAGGAATAAAAATGAACACTCCAGCAGAGGCATTATCACATACAGCTGTTTTAACTGAGCCAACGTGTTTTGGCGTGGATTTTTATTCAATATGCAAGAGGAAACGTACTAACGTACCATCCAACACGAGATGTTTGCTGCCTAAAAAAAAAGGCGCTTTTTTTCTGCAAACACGAATGCCATTCATCCATAAAAATGAATGCTAAGGCATTTTACTGGAAATGTTTGGATTCAATAGCCAAAAAAAAACAACCTCACATTTCAGGCAGAAATGACTCCCCTGTAGCACCATGCCCAGAGTCGCTGATGTGAATTCATTCAGTGTTTCACGAGACCAAATGCATTCGAACATAAACTCAGAGAAAACATTTAAAGAAGACAAACCTCGGCTTTCAAGTGCGCGCCTGCTGTGTGTGTGTGTGTGACACAAACTGACAGATAAGTGTGTTGTGGTGGAGGTAAAAGAGCTTGTCTCAGCTCCTCGTGTCAAAAAAGGAGGAAAAAAAATATGACATGATGTAAGACACATCCTCTTCCTGCACTGCTCTAGGGAGTAGACGTCCACACACACACACACACACACACACACACCACATGTCTCTGTACCTGTGTAACAGCAGCCAAAAAGGGTCTTTTGCCAGCAGCTTAATGACTACTTCCAGAGAAACGTCAGGCCTTAGTCCAACACAAAAAGTTGACTGAATGATGTTATCACATTTTCTTCGTGGTGGCTGGTCAATAAATAGATCTCAGGCCAGGACGCAGTGCTGAGCAGCAGCTTTGTTTCTGAACGAGGCTGACCTCTGTGTCAAGAAGCTTCAATCGCTTCCTAATGTGCATGGCCCAGCTAAATAATGCAGACAGGCTAATAGCTTAAAGCTAATGGATGATATTGGACCACGACAATGACTAAAGGCTAATGGTTTATGGTTAAAACACACAAGTAGCTGAATTAACGTTAAATACTAAAAAACAACCACGAGCGCCGCTGGATTCATGTCACCTGTCGAACGATGTGTCCGCTGTCGGCCTTACGTTGACAGCTCCACATTCATTCAAATTTGCCTAATGTTCCTTCACCTAATAATTTGTCTTTCACTGTGCAGAATGTTGTTTTCACATTCATCTGCCTAAGGTGTGAAATAATTAACTAAGAGTGGAGAATTTTGGAGGCCAATCATGTCACAAAACTTTTATTAACATTGACTGTAATGCACTTGTTTAATTTTACAAGGATATCAGACAGCGTTTGTTTAAATGCACACGCTCAATCAGTTACATGTTTTTATGATAAAACAAATGCTTATGATGTTTTTCTTTGGCTTAAACTGATGCTGATTACAATACATGCTAAAGCCTCCTTAGGTTCACAGGCAATCTTGAAGAAAATATTTCATATTTCAGACTTGATGCTTTGAAATGCAGCAGCTGTCACCAATGTAACGACAAAATCTCAGAGCGGCCAAATCCTGGCCAGAAAACGCAGTTTCAGTCTGGTAAAGACTTGACAAACCACGCACATGTTTACTAAAAACCAAACTTTGCATTTTGAGCAATGAAATTCCCCACAGGTTTAGACAGAACTGAACTATAGAAAGTACCAGTATCACTGCGATATAAATACACACTGTACACAGGACACATGATTTCATGGTATTTATGTTTAATAAGTCCCAACAAGAGGAGGCCAGAAGGCTGGGGGTGAAATCAACAAGCAACAGCAGCAAGCGGCAGGTGGGCCGACGTCGCATGTTAACAGCTGGAGCTTCCAGGGCACCTTGAGTTTTATGCAAAATGGAGCTTTTTTTACAAATAAACCATTAATCTCGAAGAAAACATAACAGACATAATTCTGTCTGTCCTAATTCATGAGAAAATCACATGTTTAATTTGACCCCACTGTATCCAACATGGATGAATAATGATATTCCAGCTATTGTGTATTCGTGATTACACAGTATATAAACCAGCTGAGCTTCCCAAAGGCAAACATGCATTTTCTGATTTAGTTCTTTACTAAATGAATATTAATAGAATTTCAAAGCACTAAGTTTTAGAGTTTTTTTGTGTTTGCAATTAAAGTTTCACAATTTCCAATAATGGCACAAACTATATGTGCAACACGGTCTTATCAAATACTTGTTGGCAGTGGGCAGATTACGAATCAGTGGGAGACAAATGTATTGGCGCTCATGCCTGTTACCACCAGCGCTCAATCAAGTGGCTCTCCACTTCCTCCTTCCCTCCACCTCTCCCCTCATTCATCTGCTGTTCCCTCCGGTCTCAACAGAAATGGAAGGATGGATGAATGGACGGACGGATGGTAGGAGCGAGGGAGGAAAATGGATGTATGTGTGGAGGAGTAGGCTGATAGGCTATTATCATCAGCATACATTAAGCAAACTGTATGGAAATGGCCAGCACCACTTTACCACTTGAGCGATGGAGGGATGCATGACTAGAAGAGAGGAAGAGAGTAGGAGTGAGGAGGGAGAACGGAGAGACAAAAGAAGGAAAGAGGAGTGAAGTGGAAAAACCATCAATGATTGATTAAGTGACTGATGAGGGGAGGGAGGCTGACGGAGAACGCGGTCTCGAAAATTCAGGGGAGCACAGAAACTTGCTGATCATTATTTTGTGTGCGCGCGCAACAAATACAAATAGGAGTTGAAGTGAATGAATTTGAAACGCATAAAATTTGAAATTGCATTGCGTGCAAATGGTACTCAGGCCATCATCAGCCTTGTGTGTGCGCGCATGTGCATGCGTGAGTAATGATGCAAAGACTGAGCGAGCCTCTGTACTCAACGTCTTACTGCAACTGCACTCGCATTCTATCAAAGATTCAATCGTTATTCAGCTCTGCACTAACTATTATGCAAATCTGAACGCAATGCAAAGCACACGCGTGTGTGTTGCACGTGAGCCTTGTACATGCTAGTTGCTGTCTGCCTCTGTGTGTTTGCGACGCCCCGAGTCAAACCGCAGAAACATTTGTAGTTTTACTGCTCATCTTTTCCAGAAAAGTCACACACTGAACATCTCACAGGACGTTCACTACGGCCACAAAGCAACTTTCACAAGACAATTCAGGGTCACACTGTGTGGCAGCTCACACATTCTTTAAAGGGGTAACGCTTCTTTGCTTTTTTTAGGCTTCTTGTAAACCGGTCTGCAGAAGAAAGTGCTCTACAGTGACTCATAGCACAGCATCCAGCAAACAGTGAAACGGAACAGCTGTGCAAACTTTGTTCTTTAAAACATGGTACAAATGAGTCCTAATTGTGCAAGTCTCTTGAGCGTCGAAACAATAAGCTCCTCAGTGGAATGAAAGCAGAAGCATTAGTCTTACAATTTTGGTGTAAATTCCACTTTTTGGATTCTAAGCTTAAGAATAGCCCAGGTAGCCAAGGCATTTTTTTACATGATGCAAAAGATGGTCAGGGCCGGCAAAGTTTGTAATCAGCAGCCCATCTTTTCCTAAGCCTGGTATCCGACAGCTCTTGACCTCGAGTAGTAGCCCCTAAACGAGAGATGCTGACTGAGTAACTGGCAGGGCTGCGACTCGGAGGATCACCCCTGTCACTCTCCGAATGTTTGTGTGTGTGTGTGTGTGAACGGCGGCGTCAGTTGTCTGAACTGAATGATGAGGTCACATCAGCCGTGACACAGCTGTCTGCGAAGAAAGGGGCGTGACCCGTCGCAGTGACAAGTTTAACTGAGATCTTCATGAGGGGAATTGGATGAGTTGGTGTGTGTGTGTGTGTGACTGTAGTAAATTCATCATCAATCCACTGCACAGTTAAACAGATGGGAGTTTAACTGCCGCTCCTCCAAACAGTAGTAGTAGTGTAATAGTACAACTTCGAGATGGAGTTGCTGTAGATCTCTCCTAAGTGAAATTCAAGAGTGACGGTTAGAAACTAGACTTTAGCAGAACTGAGCTTGTACTCAGCTTGACTTCATCATTGTGACTCATCTTAAAAACAGACTAAAACCACAGACAGTTTCATACCTTCGCCTTCCGGCTCAACCAGCATGAGGCTACCGCAGCGCTGTGCAGATGACTTCTTTTTCTATTAATCAAGCCAAACCACATGATCCCTACTCTGTGTTACAAATTCAGGAAAATGTCCAGGTACAAGATTTCGTTATCTATAAGCAATCCTTTTACAATTAATATCATCCCTTGGCTTTCAAGATGTGACTCAGTGACTATACTTGTGCCAAACAATCTCGACAATCGCTCTGTGTTTTTGGTTTTGGTGTGCATGCGTTAATAGAGGAACATCTCAATATATTAGCAGCACCGGTATTTATGTTGGGGTTTTAATGTGTTGGGTTTACCAGACACTTCCTGTACATTAAGGGAGCACACTCATTTTTTATAACTGCCAAGTATGTAGACAATATAAAAAGCAACTGATTGACTTAAAATAAACAAGGTTAACCCAATTTAGTTTGCACCCTTAAAGTTGGAACCACATAAGGCCATGGCATTCATAAAACAATATAAATATGTTTATGCAGGAAAATAAGACATTATACTTAATTATTCATAGATTAATGTTCCAATTTATCCAGCACAGAGGTTTGTTTTTGTTGCACAACTTGGCACGAATCATAATATACAAATTTCTTTTTACATTTTTGGAGCAAAAAGGAATTATTATAAACAGTAGTCATATCTTTACACAGGTGAGGGGTGGGGGGAAGCTTACTGAGGTACAAATTTTACAATGTATGGAATATGCTTAAAAACTATGTAAAGCTGCAGCTTAGTTTAGGTGTTATATTTCTATTAAAATTTGATTTAACATCAGATTTTAGTGCAGAGTCGTCATATTTGAGTGCAACAAAATACGTCCGTAAACAAATTACCGGTCTTAGAGTTACTCTTTCTTCGACTACAACTTTGGAGAACTTTTTCCACTTTTGACAAACGGGGATAATAATTATGTCAAGCGTCTAAAGATTGTACTTGGGAAGGCTTTAATTAGCCGCGCAACAATGAGTGCTGATGATTGGAAGGAGCATGTTTTTCAGAGTAAAATGCATTACATATTCAAAATTCGCTTCTGTCTGTTGCTGCTGAATGAAACAATGCAGCCTTCTCTGTGTTCTTACTGCAATTTCAAACTTGTTTTCCTTTCACAGCCTTTTCTCCATTTCTAAAAACTTAAGGGTGTTTTGTCTACCTGTTTTCATAAAAATCCCCAAAACAAAGCATCACAATTCGTATGAACGTCCTGCTTTCAAAAGTTTTCTTTGATGAGATTTTGATGAGAAATACGAAATTTTACACTTTATCGCCTTCTCTTTTACATTATGGTAGTCCTTTCTCACATTTATAAAATGAAAAGCATCGATTTTGTTTTTCTCATTTTAATTTGCACGGGCCAAGCGAATAGTTAAAGCTCTGGAACAAATGACATGCTTTTAACATTGTATTCAAAAGGTAGAGACAAAGAATTTGAAAAGATGTGGCAACATTTCTGCGGAGAATTTTTCAATCCCAGAAATGCATTTATCATAAAGAATAAAGGTTTTATTTAAGGTTGGATTATTAAACACCATTAGTAGATTTGCTCTTAAATATTTCTGCATTAAACGTAATTCTGGGCAGCACGGTGGTCGAGTTTTTATTAAACTACATGTCTCTATCTGTACCCTATTTGTTTCTATTTTTCATCGAGATGTCCCTCATAAACGAGTCCTTTCACAGTCCGCGGTATATTAATGTTAAAAGCCGTTGTTCTTTTGTCTCCTACTCTGAGATTTTCACGTGTTCTCAGCCATTATTATTACATTTACAGATGCAAATATGTCAACCATCTTCTTACTGTGACTGACATTCGACGCCTCTGCACTATTTTACTTCAGCTCCATCTCTCCCCGTCTCCCTCCGTCCCTCTATTAAGCCTGGCACTGTCAGCGCTCTCCTCACTCTGGCTCCATCCTTCCTCTAATAGGTCTGGCATTCTCCGCTCGGTCCTCCCTCCTCCATTGTTCCCATCCTTCCTTGCTGCCTCCAGTCTGCTGTCCTTTCCTCTGATATGGTTGACATTCTTTACCCTCTGCTCTCTCCCTCTCTCCTGGCTAACTTAAGCTAAAGTGCTGCCTAGAGGGCCCTTTCGTGGGTTGCAGAATTACAGCACTCAGGGCCAAGGCCACGGGTTAAGTGCAATCTGAACAGAAGAAAAGTGACAAGAGGGCCAAGTTCTACCTGTGCGCACAAAAGGAAAAGCAGGTTTATGTAAGACACACTGCGAAATGTAATGATGTAAGACAGGTTGTTCAACAGGAAAGGAGACCGATGTTTCTAGGTTTTATAACTGCTAAAGTGACCATTAGCAATGTCCAATATCTCGGGCAATGATGATCTGTACGAAGCTCACGCTGACCCTCTGACCTGCCCTCAGAGTTTGACAAGCAGAAACACCTACAGGGATATCACAGGTACTTCTAATGATTTATAATTCACAAAGCAAGAAAATGAACCATATTGTCATGAGTCTCACAGTAGCGTCGCATTTCACCACGCTTCTTCAGTGCAGCCTCTGTGCTTTCAAATGAGCAACACAACCTTCCACAGCTTTGTCATGTAAGTTTCGACCTTTTACTGCTGCCGTGTGCAACAGCACAAAGAAACGTGCAAATATAGCTGTTAAATTATATTTTAGAGCTCAGACTTTCAATAAAGCTTTTCAACTGAATTCTAAAAGATAAGTATATAGAACAAATAATCAAAGCCTTCCATGGACACTCCACTCCCCAGCACTATAGTAGTATGAACTAATACTAAAACCTCTGCTGTCCAAGCTGTCAAGTTTAGTCTTTTGATCATGCAATCATCTACATATTTTGAAAATTCGAGAAATATTATGTCATTTAAAATTTTGTTTACTCATATTATGTCCTTTTGAATTTATCTGTTTAATTTCGGGTGTTTTGTAAAGAAGGCATGTGGAACTAAAGTAGTTCACGTCAAGCCAAGAAGTTATGGCGTCTTACTTGGCGTTTTGTTTGTTGATATATTTTAATTTTGGTTTGATTTCTTCTTAAGTGTGTGTAGCCAGCGAGGTATGTGCATTTACGTTTGCATCCTGCCGTGTATTTTACTCGTGTATTTATGTTAGTTTTCTTTACAAAGTGTATTCACTGGGATACCTGTTATGTGTTTGAGTAGTTTGACGGTGGATTTATTCAAAGTCAAGAGCAACAAAAGCTAAAAGGAATAAATTCATCAGTGATTATTGTGTATACCAGCAGACAGTGACATATTTTCTTAGTTTTTTTTTTTCCATAAAACATTTCAACTGCTCTATGGGCTAAATTTTGTACTGTAATCCATGAGATCTGCTGGACGGAACCTATTTTGTGTAGTTATCTCTTGATTTTCGGTCTTTCGAGGCTCACATTTGTGGTTCTGAGATTGCCCAACACTGGTCCAGACATCCACGGTGCTGAATTTGTAGCTTCTCCCATCTGCCAGACTTTTTTGGTCTCTTTCTCTTCTCTTTCTGAACACACACCCGCAAAACTCAGGGAACTGACATAAGCTTTGTGAATGTTAAATAAATGTTTAGTGCTAAATATGAAATGTCAACCAGGGCTCAACATTATAACTGCTCACATCATAATGTTAGTTTTGTTATTGTAGGCCGGTGAACATGCCGGTGTTCACATTTAGCAGATGCTACCAGAGATTTAGACTCTTCCTCTTAGTCTTTTCGCTGCTTGTGGGGCTCGGCCAGCTGCTGGCCCACAGATCAACCAAAGAGCTGGCAACCATCTTACTAAACCAGATGTCCAACCCTACCCTGCTGTGTTACCTACCGAACCGAAACTCTAGTCCTCAGGCCAAATACCGACACCACATCACTACTCCTCTGAATTCTGCCTTGGTACATCCGCATCGTTTTTTAACTGATGTATAGGATTTTTTTAAGCTTTGTGCTTTATGTATTTCAGCACATGCAATAAGATCGGAAGTGCTGTAACACACCTTAGGTCAAGCCTGCTGGCTCTGCAACAGTAAAGCAACATGAGCTAAACACCCACAAGGCATCATGGGACCAGAATGATGTGGGAGTATCGATTTCTATGTGGGAGTAGGGCAGAGGGGTGGAGCTAAAAGTGGAAATTCAGCAGATGACAGATATACACTGAGTGATGTCTACATGGGCATGTGGGGGTGGAGTGGATGTAAGGAGCAGGGCAGTAAAACTCAGATGAAGAGAACAAGTAAAAAGTGAGTGGGATAAATCAAGGTAAAGGGTGGGGCCGACCTCACCATGGAAACAGTTGCTTAGCGACACTTTGGTTGGCGAATAGGGGCCGCTGACCTCTGAAACTCCTGGTGTTCAAATGATAAAGGTGTGTGCATGTGATGAGCGAATAATACCTATTATAACAATAACAATGCAGATCATTTCTTTAAAAATTCTGCGACACTGCGAGGTTCACAGCTTATGAAAAAAAAATATTTAGGAACATTTAGCTCAAGCACTAGTTGCACAGCACACACCATCAATATGCCGTGTCCTGTCCTACACACAATGTCACACATTTAAACTTACTTATACAAAGTGTGAAAACCAACGCCTTTTCACTTTTTGTTTGACAGTAATTATACACTGATTGATCCACTTCCAACATACTGTTGTAAGCTGAAAATTAATACCTTTCTTCACAGTACACTTTAGGTTTCAAACCTCACCTGGCAGAAGACCGGTTTGTAGGTTTCAGAGAAAAGCTGAGTGAGTTCTTCGGAGTCGCAGAGATCAAGTGGCAGGCGATCGACGCACAGACACTTCGAGTGCAGGTTCTCCTCCTGGCTCAGCTGGTTGACATCCATCCACTGCACCATCAGTGAGCGATCACCCTGCGCGGAGTTGGGAGATACATAATCACATTTTTTAGACCCTCAGCTGCTTTCACACTCCTACATCATACGAACCCGCTGAACTATGCATTTATTACAAGTACAAAATATATTTGTAACTATGCTTTACTTTCTGGTATATTTTCTCTGTCTCGGCTCATGTGTGCTGCTTAAAAAGCCTGTTGGGCCTTTAGCTGTTCAACAATCCAACAGTCGTTCCAATGTTTAAGCCAATCATAAGTGTGAGGTCAACTGTATAGTCTAAAGTAATTTTATACAAATGGTAAGATGGTTTTCAGAATTTCTTTTCATAGATCAAGTATTTACACAACATGTTTACATTTTATTTTCAGACAATTATTTGAAAGCAAACTCGACTGGCAACCCTGCATTTTTCTCCACCATGTTTCCATCAACCACGAGTGATTACAAGTTTGTTTTTTTAAGATAAACAACCTAATGTGAGGATGTGACTGGAAAATAAAATGTATTATTCCAGTTTTGCTCTCAATTTACAATAATTTGCATCAAAATAACATAATTTTGTGTACTTGCCGTACGTTTTATTACCAGCAGTACAAATTTAGCAGCTTTATTTCAGGCAGGTATCTTCAAGTGAAATACAATAAATATAATAATAAACATGACAATCGTTTTAGCAACCGCTATAACGTACCAGTGGTCGGCCCAGCAGCTCAGAGCGGGCCCGTGAAGCTGAGTCCTTCTTCATGTATTCAACAAACCCATATCCTTTGGAGTGACCCGTCAGGTCGCTGTACACCAGGAAGGAGCGTTCGATGTTTCCATAGGAGCGCACCAGCTCCTCAAACTGCTGGGCGGTGAAGGTGTGGGGCAGGTTGGTGAGGCAGAGCAGGGAGTCAGTGGGCTGCAGGGTGACGTTGATCAGGCGTCCGCGGACAGTGCTGTGATGGAGGGAGCGGATGGCATCCTGAGCCTGGTCCCCGTTCAGCAAAGTCACAAAGGCTGGAGGAGGGGACATTATGGAGACAGCGACACAAGGAAAAGACAAACGACGACAACACACAAAGGAAGAGACACACAGACATAAATGGACAGGGATGTGAAAGACTCACACGAACATACATTCAAAGCCGACATTCAAAAACAGGCAGAAAGCAGCAGATGGAAAATGCCGTATGGAGACACGGACAAAGAACATGCAAAAAAACAACTCGCATGAAAAGCAAAGAAAATAAATGACAGGCCGAATGTGGGAAGTGACAAAAAAGTGAGAGATACAACAGAAAGTTGGCACAGACAACCACAGCCATAGACAGACAGTCATAAAGAAAGACACACAGATACACAGAGAGAAAGACAACACATTAGCTAGAAAGCCCATAGGGAGCTGCCATGTAGGGGAAATCCACTGTGACACACACACACATACACACCATACCTCCTTAAAACACAACCACACTGACACACAAGTCAGGGGGAACCAATAGTAATGAATCACGCGGTACAGTACAGTCTGTCCTCCTAAATGACTGAGCAGCACTTGCGTGATGCCACAGGGACAACGTCCCCTCTAAAAGTTAGCGTCCCCCCAGTTAAGCCAACGAAAACCAAAGGGACTTTTCAAAGCGCGTCAGCCAGACACAACACTCCACTGGGTGATGCGTCTTCGTTCTAATATGAATTTATAAAAATTGTGCACACTCTCAGCCTCTGTAATTCCACCACAAATCCAAGGAACTGCCGAATTGGAGGATGGGGTGAAACATTTGTTAAAAATATAATGTTTTAGAAAAAGAAAATATGTCATTTGGTGAAACGGTGTGTCTGGGAGATTGTGTTTTTGTTTTTTTGGCAGAGGTCAACAGAGGTCGTTGACATCGACAAATAATGCAAACTGATTTCCTGGTTTTAGGACACACTCTCTTTCATTCAATTCAGTTTTTTTCACAAAAACATACTTTCCTATTTATAGGTCCGACTCGTGTTTGAGATGAGCTATGTCCTTTTCCTCAACACTTATTTCTTCACAGTCTTTTCTCGGTATCGCCCACATAATGTAGATTACTGTGATCTTAGGTATGAAGATGAAGCTGATTGTCTGAAAGCCACAGAGACCGTTTATCATCCTAATATTTGTCATTATGGGTCATTATGAATCCTGTTTGTGTTGGGTTATGATCTGACATATCGAAACACCTTCTTGCACTGAATTTGTTAAAACAGTGTTCACGTGTTCTGCTCCTGCCACTTTAAGGGAACTTCAAAAGAACTTAAAATTGAGATAGAAATGGGTGAATTTTGCTTTACTTAACAACACTGGCTCTACATCGAATATACGGGTTAGAGTTATTGTAGTGGCACAGAGGGGATGTTTTGGAAAAACCCACTATGGGTAAATTTTAAAAAATACAGACTCAAAGGATGTGAAAGATAAACACACTCAAAAAGACAAAGTGTAACTGGACAGGCAAAACTAAACCATTTCAAAAGTCAACAAGGCACAATTGAGATTTCTGCCCAGTCACTAGGAGGCTAATATTAATCTGTAAAAGCTAATAAAAATGCCAGTGACCCAGCACACCCCAGTGTCCACCCCAGTGTGCACAATGCTGACAATGTTATACAGGGAGTTATGCTTTGTAAGATGAAAACAGCAGGTGAGAGAGGTGAACTTCTGACAAGAAAGTAATCAATCTACATCACAGAAAGTCAAATATGGTAGAGAAAGGTAAATTGAGTTTTCCATCACTTCTCAAGGAAAAATATAAGTATGTTGGTCGTACAGAGCAAAGTGCAGCGGATCTGCCAGAGGCCAACGGTGTTAAAATAAAACAGGGCTGTGCGGATCTCTGGTGTAAGCGTTTAAATCAGCAGGCATCGCTAAGAAATGTGCATCAGTTTCCAAAAACAGAACTTTGAGTGTCAAAAGACTAACAGAATTCATTTGAATCATGAGCATCTATCTAAACTACTACAAGAACAAAACTAGCAAGCACACAAATAAAAATGGGGGATTGAAATTACCTATTGTTGAAATGCTTTGTGAAAAGCATCTTCCCAAAAAAAAAAAACAGCCTCTGCTCAGATTTGACCAGAATCACATGCTTTAGTAGCCATACAACATAAAGTAAAGACACTATTAATGCATCGAGTGGTAAAATAATACATTACAACAATACATACATTGTTTGTTGGTTAAGAAATAAACTGCAGTGCTGCAAATAATCAATTGAGGCGACAGACGTTACCCGCCAATCAAAAGATGAAGAGAAAAACCACTTACTCACAAAGAAGCAACTGTGAGGAGGATCAGACCACGACATGCACGTCACACAACACTTCACTTTTATTTTTTTGTTTGCAGACAAAATCTCAAAAAGATTCATAGACATCCTTTAACCCAGGGACACTGTTTGACCATTTTCGCACATGGACGCTAGTATTCAGTCTATTACCATTATTTGAAGAATCCTATTTATATGTTCCCATAATGGTGCTACATGCTGAAGTGAACGTGAAAGCCTGATACCTGGAGGATAAGTTGAGCCTCACTTTTACCTCTTGTCTTTCATTACTGACAAGAAAACGAAAAAGCCATCGTTGTTAAAATCCCGCACTGTGATGTCAGCAGACGCACGCTGCTCCATAATGTATTATTTAGAACGGTGGGAACGGTTGCTCTGTCCTTTATATGGGGCCGCAAAATGAAAAAGAATATTGGAAAACAATCTTCTGTAATAAGAATGAAAATTAAGTTACACTGCCAGCCTTTACAAATATGTGGTTGTAATGATTGTCTGGGTTATTGTGAACGTTAAGAAAAAAACATTTTATGAACAACACATGCAAGGTGAGCTATGCTGTTCTGTTTTGGGACTGAATTGTTGACTGGTACTACAGATCCCCTGGGTACGTGGCACTATTTTACCCCATCATCAGTGTGAAACATCAAACTGGTGCCTAAATGTGCTTCTTTCTATATTTAAAATGGGCAAAATTGAATATTTCCAAGCTATTCTAGTCCATGCTGCAAACAACAGGTCATTTACAGCCTAAACTTCTCAATTTGAAGAAATGGGCTGAATGTATGTGTGTTTGTGTTCACGTCTGCTGTGTGTCGATGCCACATTGAGAACAAGTCCCAAAACAGAAAGACGGAAAAAGAAATGAAAGTAAAAAAAAAAAACATGGGTGATTCATACACTTGAGCTAATGTTACAGGATTAAATCACCACAATCCAGTGACAAAAATGCCAAGTTCAATGTCTGATCCCGAGCGCAATAATAAACAGGAAATGGAAAGTTGAAAGCTAAAGTTCATGAACTAAGCCCACAAATCACAAAGTGACTGTTTGGTAAATTATTCAAGCGAAAACACTGGCAGCTGATGTCTCTCACACTCATCAGAGGGAATAATGCAGCCAGGAACAGGTGGAGAATGACTTTCGGTACAAAAAATAAAGAATAAAAAATGATGATGCTTCAATCAAAGTAGTTGAAGCTGGTTACATGCATGCGGGCAGGGTAACCCCTCTATCCTAACAGAGCGGTCCTACGGTACATAAATCTGTCTGGAAATGTCCAGACGACGCTCCTTCTTGACCTGAAGACGCAGGGAAAAGTTCCACACTGACCCTCAGGTGTGCTCCTCAACTGGAGCAAACTTTTCCAGCTGTTCTCCGAGCCAAAACGTGAGAGTTGGTTTGTATGAGAGCAGCAGTGCAGTATGTAGACATTTCAGAAAGTATTCAAAGCACTTCCGCTATTTTAAACTGTGTTCTTACACTATGTAATGAAAATAAAAATATTAATACCCCACAGCATATGCAGAATAATCCATTACGGCAAATTATAAATACTGTAAAATAAATGTAAAAAATCAAAAATAGAAATGGGACTGGAGTCCACGTGTGACTGAACCACCAACATTTTGTGGTGAGGCACAGAACAGTGTAGTGTTTTATAATAACACTATAAAACCATTTCGAAGGTTCTTTGTGTTCCCAGGAGCACAGTAAACCTCAACACTTCGGAAAAGTGTACTGCAGGTGCACCATGACCCGTCCTATTGTGTAACTAAATACAATGGACCCAGCGATTTGTCATAATGCAGTACTACAGTGATGGGGAGGAAAAAATAAATTTGTACAAATATATTTACAATACAGTAAAATGTGCAAAGGCAGCAACTAACAACTCACACTCGCAAATCATTTTATCCAACATCGAATTCAAACTCCAAAGACAAACTGTCAAATGAAAATGTCTTTAATGGTAAAACACAAGCAGAACAGAAAGAAGATGTGGAGGTGCGTTAGGAACACGTCCCGTATTAATGCAGGACGCCCCCACTGACCCGCTCACCAACACCAGCCCTTTTATCTCACATCAAAGCAGGAGGTATCAACACACACGAAAGACAGGTAGACACAATGTGCCCATGCGTGTGTGTGTGTGTGTGTGTGTGTGTGTGTGTGCAGAGCAGGTAGGCGGTGGAGTCATGGACGGAAAATATTTGCCAGCGATGTTGAAACGAGCAACAATTGGGACATCTGCTCCACAGGCGGCCTTTAGTTTTCACGGAGACGCTCACTGCAGGCAGATGTAAGGCGAGGTCAGGCTCAGGCTCACACATCGAAAATCTATCCCCACCTTCATCTGTCGCTCTGCGCGTACTCGTCACGCCAGTGCTTCTGTATCTCTATCGATTGTGATATTGTCTTTTTGTGCCTTTTCTTCCCTCCTCATTCCGCCCCGACTGCAGCATTTCTTCCCACCTCTTGGCTGTTTGCCTGTCTGCCCTTTGGTCTCCTCTCCCAGATTTTCTCTAGCTGCAGTTCCGTGCGCCTGTCGGTCTTCACGCACTGCCTCCACCCAAAATCAATTACCTCAGACCCCATCTAATACCCTCTGACATATCCACATTCATACACACTGTAATGGATTCTCTTACACTAAGCTGAGAGCCTAATCTGGTTTTAACCCGCTAAGTACGCTGCCTAACATTAGGCATTACGAGGAGACGGGGAGAGTACGGTTTGGGTTTTATGTCGGAGCTCTCTCTCCTTTTATTGCCTCTAATGACACAGTGCAGCCCAACAAGCGGGGGCTGACGTCAAATCCTGCTCAGTACTTTCAGAAGCAGTGAAAGGGAGAACTCTTAAATAGCTTACAAAATAATCTTATAATTCATAGCCTGGCAATCGTTGAGTGGGCTACCAAGTGAACTTTGTCAAAAACACAAGAGGAAACATGACAAAAAGAATTACACAAAAGTGCCAACGTGTTAATTATGGGTCTGCTTCCGAACATGTCGATTATTCCCCCCATCTTCCTATGAGAAGTGTGCAGGGGCGCAGGAAAAGAAAAGAAATCTTCCGCTGAAATCACCTCGAAGGCTGCAATTCTGCTGCCACATTCCCCGTTGAAGGAGCTAATTAAAATCAGGGGAGTTACGAACGGCACAGCGGACCCGTGAAACTCGAGGGGCTGGTCCTCGTGCTGTGTGCGAGGTGGTCCCGCTGTTTCATCTGGGCCCCGAGGCTAAGATGAAAGTCTCAGGTGGAGAGAGGAGTCGCGGAAATAAACAACTCACAAAAGCAAGAGGGGAGAACTGCTCCCGAGTTTATGTTCAATGAACATTTGTTGTGTTATTATAGCTTTTATGATACGACTTTTTATTTCTGATTTCAATTTTTATATCGAGGCTTAACACGAGTTGAATACAAGCAGTATTAGCTTTCATTTGCTCCTGATAATGTCCAAACTACTCTGGCTTTTTTGGTCCAAACTGAAATCTCTCAACAAATGGTTTTCAGACAATTAATCCAACTGACTTATGTGATTCTTATTTTATCTGCAGTGCCACCATGATTTCGGCCTTTTCTATTTTTGATTAAAGCCTTAGACATGGATCACAAGGAGGAATAGACGCACCTTTTCCGCCACAGTCAGACAGACGGAAGACTTTTTCAAGTTGCAAAACATGAGCTGCACTGCCGTTTTTTTATGATTTTCATTTTTAATTTTGTTTAGTTACGAGCCTAACTGCTAAACCTAAAGTCCACTAACCATCCTTAAACCTCATTAAAAACCAAGCATCCAGATTAAAAAGTTGACTGATGGAGGCTGGGCTCAGGAGACCGTCACAAACAGAAAGGAGCTTCATGCCGTATTTTAGGAGGTGCTGACACTAAATTCTAATGGCATTAGGAGCTTTTCCCCTCCGAGTTGAAGTTTTTCGATTGGAGGCGTTCAAGGGGCTGCTGCTGGAAGTCAGCAGTGAGCAAAATGACTCACTCTCATTAAAAACACTTACAAAAAGAAGCCCCGGGCTGATATAGAGTGCTCTGTCCGATTAGGGCATCAATGCATTCCTATTAGGCTCAGTTGCTCTTTGTATGTCGCTTCATTAAAAAAAAAAAAAAAAAAAAACGGCAGCTTGCTAACAGGCTAATGGAGTGTTCCTGTCATTTTTGGAAATATGGTAATAACAAGTGTAATTCCAAAAAATTTGGAAAGGTCTGACAAATGCAAAGTAGTGGCTTAAAATCAAGCAAAGGTTGATGCCTCCAATCTGCTGAAGCTTACCATTTAATGTGATTAAACCCAAAACTAATGGATGTATGTTAATGAATGAAAGCTGTTTTAGGAAAAAACATCTAATCATACAACCAGAGACTTTTCGGTCACTGTTAACATCTAATTTAGTGGCACCTGGTTCACACATGAATACTGTTTCCACCAAGTGCAACAGATTCCTAGAGTGTGAAAGTCTGGAAGTGACACACACACACACACCTTTTGACTGGTCAGTTCTGGAGGTTGACAAAACCACAAATCCTGCAACAGAAATTCTTGCCTGTTGCTGTATCAAACTAATCAACCAGTAAATTTTTGTTTTTATAACCAATAATTTGCTCGTGGCTGAAGAGGTGATGGACAACATGGACTAAAAATGACTAAACACCAAACATGTTTAAAAAAGTTTCATTAGATCAACTGTCAGTCTAGACTCTCTAACCAGCCGCACGCAATGATTTTCTCTGCCAACTGTCAGCACCGACTGAGCCAGACTGGCACCGATCAGTCGTCACGACCAAATCACATATACAAGCAGTTAAGTGTGGCCATCGTGAGCTAAATCCAAATTCTATCCATGTCATGGATCCTGCTAAAAGCGAAAGTTTCCTGAGTAATGATTTCCAATTGTCTTTATAGATGGAAGCACGATAAGAGGAAACCAGGGAGCTGAGATCACAGTCTAAAAATGACATCATCATTACAATGTCAAACTGAACTGAGGTTGTATTATCTGTTTGTGAGCTGGCGCTGATAGGTCGGGAAGAATGAGGTCTCTCTGGATCTGCAGCTCTCTCTATTTATCACCAATTACTCTCTCTCTCTCACACACACACACCCCGATGAGAGCAGCGAGTCTCTGAATCATCCAAACAATGAGACCCCCAAGGATGTTCTTAACTGCTAACTGCAAAGTGTGTAAATCCTCAGATCACAGCAGACATCATCTTTGAAGGGATCATGGCGCTGATGTGAAAGGCCACGCAAACATTTGCACCCTCTGAACGCCAGATATTTGAAGAGTGTTTCCGTAAAAGCAGGATAAGAACAGAGAAAGGTTACGTGGCTCCTTAAACAGATCACTTACCTCTGGCTACATGTGGTAAAACACCATCACCCAGTATGTCTACACATTTAAGCCGCCACTGAAACAGCTTGATTGTGCCTCTTATTTCTGTGGCACCAATAAACCCTCGGCCTTTTATTTTTTCTTTTGCATCTCTGCGGCTTTATTCCCCTCTGCTACACCATCTACATTGGTAAACACTTCAGAGGAGCTGTATCCTCCGCTCTCATCCTCTTCTCTCTCGCCAGCACTCCTCTCATCCTCAGAGCCCTTTGTCTTCTAACACGTCGGCCCTCCCACACTTTCCTCTCCATCATTACCACCTCCTCTTGATTCTGTTTCTCATCTCTGGCTGTTTCCATCTATCAGCCCCCCCCGTTCCCTGAAACAGTCCTCTAGCCTGCAGTTGCCTCCATGACAGTCCTCAAGGGGCCTTTAAGGATTCAATACTTAATACTTAATGATATGAATAATTTCAAACATATTTAATTATCAGAAGCTAATTGCACAACCACGTTTCAAAAGTTTAGCTACAGGATGATCATTACCGAACTATGAAATAAACAGCTGAAGTCAGTCTTCACACGATAACTTGTCTCCACTATTCTGACATTATCTTGTGTCTGTCTCAGCCACTGCCCAGTTATCCTTTTGCGTTTCTGCTGCATATTACTTGCTGCTCTGCTAAATCAGCTGTCAGTTCCCCACCGAGATGCACCGTTTTGCAAAGTGCAGGGGATATTTTTTCCCCCAGTGTTTTCACACTTTAAAGCCCAAGGATCGTCTCTTCAGATTGCATGAACCTAGAAATAAATTAGGTACATTTATATTGTTCCTGTTCCTATTCCATTTCAAGTGAGTATGAAAGTCACAGTTGTGTTTTTTTAGTCTCTGCTGTGATTTATTCAAACTCCACTTAAACTTGATGTTGACTTGATGTCAGGACTGCTCAAACTAAACATGCATCCAGCTACAAGCTGCTGTAAACCTGCCTCAAAGCTTGTCAAGGTAATAGAACAAGTTCTCCTCTGGACATGCAAAAATTTCATATGTACATAGTGCAATGGAATATAATGGATATACCATTTGTGGCTATTAGACTTGTGTAAGACTCTGCCAAGTGGCTGGGTGACATGTTAGTATTGGTACATAAAGCTGCTCTTTTTTTTTCCCCATGTCTTGAACAAAATATGAAAGTGCATTTTCTGTATCTCTGCTTCTATGTGCGCGTTCAAATCCAGAAATAACTAAAAAAACGCGAAGAGGAGCAACTGCCAGGGTTTGAACTACCATTACCACAAGAGGCTTGTTCGCAGGCCGCTAGTGCTTTCTGTATACGTTGGTAATATTAATATTGTTAATGGAGTAGTAAGGACGACAAACATGAAGTGAAATAGTGTTTTTTGCTGGGTTTCCTGTTATGTTTGTTGTCCATGTTGCCATCAGTTGGAGAAGTGGTAGTTCAATTTTATCCTAAGATATTTGAGGTTTGGTGGGTGACTGTAATGTATAGATGGACCTGGAGAAATGGAGGGATGGATGGATTGGATACATATGAGTACTGTCGAATACTAAGTGGATCTAACACTCAGCGTCTCTTCAGCCAGTCGCCCACTCAACCCGCCCACAGCTACATTGTTCACTCAGCTGCTCTGTCCCTCTTCAAAAACATTTCACTCTAAAAACGGATGCATTGTCTAACATACCAACAAAACATCATTTTAAGGGCAATTTTGCAGTAAACATATGGACATTTGCATATAGAGTGAAAGCTATCAAAGGAGATAAGAGTGGTGGCCACTCAGTCTGATTTAAACTCGATCAATTCAATTAAATCTGGAGCCATTTAAAATAGGGCTGAACAATTAATCAAATTTAGATTTCAATTACGATTATGGCTTCCAATTATTATAAAAACAAGAAGTATTGAGAAAGAAAATCGATTATTGCGCCCTGTTGTTTTGTAATATGTTATAAATCCAGTGCACTTCTGTACAGCTGTTCACTACGAGCTCAAATTCTACAAAACAAGATGGTTGACCTGCAAGCTAAGCCTGTTAGCATCCTAACGTACGGTCAGGCATTTGTTTTTAACGACAGAACGAAGCCTGACGAGCAAACGGACAGTGAAATGAAGATTCTTTGGGTTAGATGTCAATCGAGTCAGTCTTTCCGAGAAATGTTATGGGGAATATTGGAATTTGTAAGAGGTAGTTTAACGTTTAAATTTGATTCAGATTGTGGTAACCAAATGTACAGGAAAATACAAAAAACTGATTTAATGTGGAAACCGTTCCCGCAAGATCTACTCCAAAATCTTATAAATAAAACACTAACAGAAAATGAGGTTAACACAAAGCGTTCAAAGATGAATGGACACACTTTACTCGCCCTACAATGAACAGCAAGCACAAATAAAAACGCTCTGATATGGTTGTAAAAACTTATATCAGATCAAAATCACTGAACCTGAAAGTGTGGCAGTTGCATCAGAAAAACCAACAAAAACACTCCCACACAGTCTCACTTGAGCTGCAATATTTATTTTTTTATTTACATTTCTTTTGTAGTTGAATCATTATTGATTTAAATCTCGGGAGAATCCACTGGAATGATAAATAATATTATATAGAATAATATAATAAATGTAAGGTGTTTCCAAAGCCAATGAGAAATCGAGTCAGATAATTGTGACCATGACACTGACAAAAATAATCGTGCTTATGATTCTTAATAATAATCGAGGAGCATGTAGATTCTGTAGCAGACTGCAGTTTGACAAGTTTTTCACCAGTTGCAAATACTTTTGCGCGATAAATAACAGCCAAAATGATTCTAAATTATACATAAATTCCCTCCCCTGCCAGCCATTGACTCATAAATTCATCTATTGATCCTTCTGCCGCTCCTCTCGTTTTTCTTTCCATCATGCCCTCCCTCTGTTTGTCGTCTTTTATTCATTAGTCAAGCTGACGTTTTAGGTCAGCCCCAGACTTCATCCATCCATCAGTTCATCAGCTTCACATTCTACCACCTCCCACTCCTCGAAATGTTCACTCCGCTGACCCCTCCCGTCTCCACTTCCATCTCTCGCTGTCCTTCTGTTGTGATTTATTTGGTTGTGCCTTCTCAACCTTCCACCAGCATAAACAAATCACTGCACATGAACTTCTTTGTTGAATTTTGATATACTTTATTGATCCCAGGGGGAAATTGTTGTGGACAGATGGTACATACGAGGCGTGGACACTTTGACATGTGGCCAGAAGGAACTGGGCATTGAATTACTGATTCTGTGGTTCCTGATTTTTTGGGATATATCATTGCTACAAAATAAATATATCTTGGGGTGGCTGCACATAATGATTTTTCATTTTTAAAAGTGTCAGCTTCATTAAAAACAACAATCTTGAGCTGTTGTGCACTACAGGCACCTGTGAAGCATCTCAAACTACAAGAAACAAGCAGATACGCACCTGTAAAACCATAAGGTGCATACACCATCCAGCAGACTCTTTGATAATGACCAAATAATGGTTTATTCATCATCAAAGAAAAACATTTCAAGTATTTAAACAAATGCTACGCAGAGAATACTTCAATTACCATATAGCTCATGTTTTCTCTTCCTCATTTATTTTAGTCGCCTTTTCGGTTTCTCACAAACACACACACACAAATGATAAAGCTCTTTGACAACAAAAAAACATAAATATTCAAAACGACATCCTGATAATATCTCAAGAGTGCACAAGGTAGACTGTACTTCCCCTTTTGAGGCATCTCCAAAGACCTAAGACCAGCTGTGTGTGCATTTGTTTTTGTCACCAGTTATTCTTATCAGTTCGTTTCTGTGGATTCGTGTGCGCCTCAAAAACAGAAAGTAAGGCTTCCAGGCCTGATAAGACTGTGACGTTAATGGTGTGTGTTATCTGTGTGCATGTGGCCCCGCTTCCATATGTTGGTGTCTTTCAGTTTAAACTCTGCACACTCTTGATCTGCACAAATGCTTCAAGCCAAAAGAGTGAAGCCGTGTGTGTGAGTGTGCGTATGAGTGTTTCTAATTTTGTGGGGTTTTTGTATGCACTGGTGTGAATCACAGATAAGAAAACCTTGAAGGTCAGTGCACATTTATTATGAGCTGTGAAACATCTGGGTATTTTTGCTAAATTGAATAAACCATCTTTGCATTCTTTTAAAAATACTTGATTGTCACAGCACACCTGAAAAAAAGTACTCACAGCACGTTTGAAGTTATTAACTTGACTTCTACAGCACCTCCAGATATTGGGAATTTTTAAGTCTTGCTCAGCACCACTGTTAGTTGTATGAAGATTAAATACAATGCCACTTTCTAGTTCTGCACGATTAGTTAGATTTTTGACTACATTGAATTAATTTACAGCACATGATCAGTCAACAAGAAAAACACAAATATTCTGTGTCCATAATGTAACCTGACCTGACCCTGAACCATCGGGATTTTTACTTTAAAAGATGACATTTACATTTGGCGCTTTTATCCAAAGCGACTTACAAAGTTCAGTGTTCTTAAAAAAAAAAACAGCTGCCATATAACTTGCATTCATCTGACTAAGAGTTGAATTAATCTGTCATCTCAGCTCTGTTATACATGATCCTCGCTAACAGCAAAGCACAGTACAGACGTCAGTAGAGTAATAAAGTAAATATTAAATGCAGAAGGAAACACTTTCTGCATATTATCCTGCACTATTACTTGAAAATATAATATGTAACTGTGTTTGAAAAAAAAAGTCCAGTGATGCATCTGCAAGAGGACACTGAGAAACAAATGTGTGCCAACTATCCAGCTTTAACAGTTACAGCCTGGAGAGTGAAAGTCTGAAGAGGTTTTATTAAAGATAAGCTACAAAAAAGTAATACACACACATTATATGTAGAGTAAGTTGGAGAAGATTAAAAATCACGTTGGTTACTGCAAATCCAAACTAAAACTAACTACAGTACAAGGGTTAGAAACAGCGGCTATTTAAACGTCTAAAAGGCCAAATTTTAAAGCATAATGCAGATAGTTTTAATTACCCCATAACGTACAGTTATTATGCGTCTACTGATATCTCTAATGCGCCAGTTACAAGGCTACACTGCTACTCAGTATCTGATATATCACTGATAATTAAACACTTTCCGTCAAGAGTTTGCATCAACTTTATGGATGTAAAATTCAAGACCATGTGCTGTAACAATAGCGCTGTTTTAAGTTTGAATTGGGCCCCGTTGTTGACAGTTGCTGTGTAATGAGGAAACACACGACAACCAACACTGCTACTGACGACCAGCAAAGGAAAGAAAACCATCACAATCATCATCATCATCATCATTATCCTCTTTTAGGTGTCAAAAAAAGAGATTGTGCTTCATTACCTACCCACAAAAAGTTATTTAGCTTTACGCAATGGACACACACAATGAGACATGTTATGAAATATTCAGTCGGCCTGACAGCAAGAGACACGAAGTACAGAGACGGGGTCTGTGTAGGTGATAACGTCCCCATCATATTTGCGCGGCCTGCGCTGATTTGCATTTTGTGATTCACAAGGAGACAGATGGACAGATGATGGCAGAGAGGGAGAAATGGAGGAGGGAAAGGAGAGGAGAGACTCAGTAAGATCGAGAAGAGAAAGGAGAGTAAGCAGTGACAAGCTGCTGCTGTCCAGGGAAGCAATTAGATGGACTCTGCTTCTGTCACTTAAGACAGGAAGACGGAGAAGGGAAAAATGAAAACAGAAAAATCCACACGGTCTTAAAATGGCTCTGTTATCTGGAGTAAAGTGCACTCCTGTGAGAACAACCCCAAACACACACACACACACACACACACACACACACACAACAGCACACAAAAGGCAAATGCTCTGATCTACTAAAGAGCCAAAGCATCAACTCCAATTACTAATGCCCTAATTTGAATAATTGCTGCTAATGTGCAGTAAAGCCGAAGCAGTTGTACAAGTGCTCAGAACTCTTCAGGACCCTGATCATGTAAAACCCCATTTAGCTCTGTCATTACAAACCAAAATGATGGAAAACGTCTTACATAACCGCGACCGAATGTGTTATGTGTTTGTTCTAACACGGTGTCCTGACTTCATTCTTAAACCAGTCCTGACACTTCATTTTATTTACTTTGACAATTCTAGGAAAATATACGGACTCCTTCATTTATAGATAAACAAACTAAAAGCATCCCTGTTATCTGGTATAGAGATGACCCGATGTTGAGACCAGAATCGGGCTTCAGGTCGATACTGCCGGTCTGTACTCAAAAAACTTCTAATACTGCTTGTTGATGATAAGTATATAATAGTCACAATGTGTTTTAAAAATTGTTATTAATTAAGTTATCTTGCCTCCATATTCCTCTGTAGACTCTAAAGTATGTGTTGTTTACAGCTCTCTGTTCAGGATCTTAACATAAATCTGTGCTTTGCCTTTTTTATTTCTTTGTTCTTTGAGTGACAGTTGCTCCATTTATAAAACCCTGGTCAGAGTCATATTTTTGGGGGGGGGGGATCATCTGTGAACTGCCATCTTCAACTTTACCATTCACAAATGTTCTGTGTTGTCTCCTTTTTGTGCATTTTAAAAAACTTTATGAAGTAAAGTGAACAGATTTTCACTTTACATGAAGCAACTGTGCATGAGCTTTGAGACGAGAACGCTGGGCCTAAAATACTCTAATGAAAAAATTACTTTAAGGAATTCAGGAAAAACAATCAGTCATGTTGCTTTGACAAATTCCCGAATCAAGCTACACAGCTGAAAACTTTTAAATGTAGTGACGTGATGCTTACGTCCCACTTCTTTGTGAACTCTGTCAAGAAGGCACAAAGGGATCCAAGAGCCATTCTTGGTGATTTTGTGCCCAAATTACACTGCCAGTCCTACGTCCACTCCACTCTGTTTTTACACGAAGAATGCACACTGTTCACTATGACGTGTCGGCCCTTAAACGCACCATTTAATTGCCCCCTCCTCACCAGCTCGGTAAGAGCAGCAGTGGAGAGAAATAGTAAGTGAATGAAGAGAAGGAGCGGCATAAGTGAAAAATCACAGAAATCAAACTTTTTCTGATTGTTATATAGAGGTTATTATCTGAAACACAAACAAATGTGGTCACACCTCCACACAGCCCCGCAGGATGGACTTTGTATGAATACAACTGAAGAGCACACTGCTGCTCCGTGGTGGGTGTGTGTGTGTGTTTGTGTGTGTGTGTGTGTGTCAATGGTCAGACAATGTTTGCAATGCAGAGCAGTGAAAATAGGTCTGACAAAGTGATGTTGTGCTTTTATGCATAACCAAAGAATACTGATGGGTGTTTAAGTTTGAACCTGACATATGTACCATATATGTTGTTTCAATTTGGTTAGGGGGCTGGTGGATCAGTGGTCAGGTTGGGATACAGCAGGCCACAGGTTTGAATCCCACACCACCAGGTGTGGCAACCAGTCAGGAAGGGGGTCGTCTCATTTGTTGGGCTTATAAAGTTAGAAAAAGTTGTAAAGATAAATGTGTAAAACTTATTTTTGTTATCTTTTACGTTTTGCAATAAGCATTTTTTATGAAAATAGTACAATTATACAACGTCTTTGATTGGTAGGAATATTACTGTATGTCATATGTGCCTTCAGAATAAACAACCGGCTGGAAGCGGAACATTTCATTGATTTAAGTGAGACAAACAGGAGAAACCAAACCAACCAAAAGTGATGCACAAGAAATAAATAACCCCAAAATTTTGTGTGTGTGCAAAAATGTGTATTATCCTCTTGACACCACGCCTGAAAATGTTTCTACAGAAAACGCTAAAGTTCAATGAGATTTGCAGAAAGCCCCGTCAACATCCAACTTCTATTCATCTCTGTAAGAAGAGGGGAAACTGTGAAGGCAAAGCACGAGTTTTCTGATGTAAACGGAGGCAGTAAATGAGCACAGTATTCATATTGTGGCACCAGAACTGTACAAATGACGGCCGGTTCCTCTTCTTCCTGTGGCTGCAAGGCATGTCACTAGGTCCATATTTCGCATGGACTGTATTTTTGTCGTTCACCCACACATACACACAAAGCATCAGGCCAATGAGCTTGTTGCCAGCCAGTGTTGTCCTAATTACTGGACAGTTCACTGACAAACACAAAGGCCTCCATTGAAAAACAGGGATTCCCATGATAACCCTCACTATTGTGTTCCCAGATCCCTCGTTCCGCAGCGCTGCCGAATTAGTGCACACATCTCTGGACTGGTGGCGACATGTGGAAGAGCCCGGCTCAGTGTGGCCGGTTAGTTAGCTGACTGAATGGACGGATTGATGCTTGCAGATTCCTAACAGACTGGTGGACAGCTCAAAATATGCCTGTGTGTGGATACATGGAGCGCAGAATGTAAATGTGTGCATCTGCATGTCTGTCGAGCTGTCATGCTGATTATTTTAGAGCTGGGTTGAGTCAAAGCAGCACAGACCTGATGCGAAAGCAAAACAAGCCCCTTCCAACAAGTTTCTTCCATATCCAATATTTGAAACCTGTCTCCACAAAAAGCAGCTTTCTTCCTGATTTGCATTTTAAATAGGCTTCAGATCAACAAATCTTGCCGTTTAGGGGAGCATTCCTGAGGAGCTAAGCTTCTTTTCTCCTGTTTTCTCATCTCAAATGATTTGCGGATATGCAGTAAATAATCAGTTCATTTAAAAGGTAAAGACATGGATCACTGCCTGAGACAAAATAAATGACTGGCAGTGGAAATAGATCATCTTAGACAGAAGATAAAAAGGAGAAATATTTAAAACTCATCAGGGTTTCAATTTACATATGATATTTTTGGCCTGTTTTCATAAAATCAAGGGAGAAACCCAATTTGCTAAAACTTAAAATGCCCAGTGGACAGGCCGATGTAGTGGTATCCACACGCACACACACACACACACACACACACACACACACACACACACACACACACACACACACACACACACACAGAGTGAGCATCATTTATCAAAAGTCTCTGGCAACAGGTGAACTCGAACCATTTGGATGTTGTGTCCAAAATATTTATTTAATCGTCAACGTAGCTGGAATGTAAATATGCTAAATGTGTTGCAAACTCATAATCTGCTCTGACAATGAGATTCTATCCAGTGCTGGCAATCCCACAAGATCGTGATGTGAGCATGGAGACTGACTATGACGGATACTTGAGTTCTGAATGCAGGCCATGGGCCAGGTAACAAGCTGTTGGTAAAGTGTCTGCAATTTGCTAATGGGGAAAGGAAAGACGTGAGGAATGGAGGGACGGATATGGGGACAGTAAATGTGGAAGGAGGCACAGACCAAAGGACGGTGAGAGGATACGATTTTTTTTCCCCCCCTAAGAAGAAATTTTGTTAAACTTTTGGTTTTCAGCTAAAATAAAAAGGGAGGGGGACAGTTGATAATCTTCTCACATGTGTGTGTGTTGGGAGGGTGGGTGTTTAAGGAAAAATATCATTAACTGAATAGCTGAAGCAACAGCCTGAAGCAAAGCCACAAATGGAGACGTGGAGATTCACACACACACACAGCAGGACACGCTTAAACACACACATTAACTCAGCTATGTGCACGGCAGGACACACTGACAGACACAGACACATAAACAGTCCCATCGGTATGACCTAATAAGTCCAACAGTGAAAGCTGGCTCAATGAACTGATATGGTCATGAGGTGCGATGCATGCCAAAGCTGTTCCGAGCAGTACATTTCAATTATAGCAGGGTTTGAGAAGGAGCCAGAGGAGTTTCCACTAACTAGTTACCACACCAAGAGTGAGAAAAGCACCTCACAATCAAACTTTTACTGCACACTTTAATATGTGACAGGGTTCATTTTTAATAAACACAATTATTGGCTTCCAAACCTCAACAAAGGAGGTGGTCAGCAAAAAGATAGTGAGACCAGCAAATGCCAGTAGCTTTTAACAAATGTCTATGAAATCCCAAAAACATACAGCATACAACAACTCTATAGTGTGAGCAACGATGTGGCATAATCCAAACTGAAGGTACCTCCACGTGATCATCTGGAGGCATTTCTTTTGGCTAGGATGTTTTAATGTCGGGGAGTCAGAGGGATGTTTAATGACATTTACTCACATATCCTACTCAAACCAGATCCAAATAAATCAAGTTAAATTTCAGTTAAATTCAAGCATTAACAATGTTAATAGCACATCTTTCTACTGGTTAGTCATGAGCTGCCTCAACAGCAAAAAAATTATAATAATAAGCTCTTCCCAGTTAGGGCTGGAATAAAGACAGTCAAACTACTAATTGCATCGGACTTGACACCGGGCTCATTTGTGGAAACTGGTGTTTCAGTGACTGATCAGGCAGTGAGATGGACATTGGATGAAGTCGACCTCTACAGATCGAAGATCGAAGATCCCACAAAGTGGCACAGAACTGCAGGTTTAAGCTTTGCAAAAGACGGAGACAAGGAGACAGATGAATACTCCTAGCACAGTCCATGCTCACATGAAACCAAACGAGTCTGGCTCCGACCGGGTGCTGCACAGACCACCACGTTGACTCAACAGTGTCGACCATATTTCGCAATGCTTCCTTTTGAAATGGACTCATCACAAAAATGACTTTCTGACTACAAACAAAAAACATATATATATATACATATATATATATATATATATATATATATATAGAAGCAAACAACAAAACCCTTGCGTTCCCAAGGGACTAAGTTGAGCTTTGAATAAAAAGTTCTGCATGCTTGACTGTGCTTTTTGCCTCCATTTATGATTCACTCAGCTCAGGGAATATGTCTGCATTTCACACCAATTATAAAAGTCTCTCTGCGCACATTAAAGCACAGAACCAGTCTTCGTTCCCCTGGGATATGTATGACACGTAAAGAAATATCTATACTGCAGTTTCTTTATATTACAGCTCTGAATGTGTACATCCATGTATCCCCAATAAAAGCTTTTGCACTTCAGCTCACTATGAATATGTTTGTGTAAGGGAAACTCAACTTACTTCAGCAACATGTTCTTAAACAATAGCTTCAACATATGCATTAATTTAACATGACGGTAAAAATTCTTTAAAAATAAAAAATGTAACTTCCCCTGAGCTAAGATTTCATCATGCATTTATTAAAGAGTCCAGGGGCTAATAACAACAACAACAGAATGGTACATAAAACCCAATATGAAATCATTTTCATATTTTCGACTAATTTGGCTGAAGAAACAAACAGCCTCTTCTCACTCTGAATATTATGATATGAAAATGTTCAACCGAGCACGGCATTTGTTCTATTAACAGACCGATCTCTTCAAAGTCATTTAAGCAGAACAGTGTGCTGTGAATTCTAAATGTTGGCCCAGCATTGTATTTGATTAAACATCATACAGCCTGATTTCTAAGTAAGTAATTCCACATCATATAAAAATAAACCCATGTCCAACTGAACCTTGCAGGGAAATGTGAGTCAAGCGGCTGACCTGTTGATCACCTCTCTTGTTAAAGCTGAATACATTACGTCAAATCCTCCAAGAGAAGAACAACAGATTATCCAGCTGGGCTAAAACTCAAACAAAATGATCTGGAGTTTATTGTCTGCCGTCCGTCTATCCCACTCTCTCACTCTTTCCACCTGATGATGTTCTTCATTAGCAATTAAAAAGACAAATACCCACAAATACTCACTTGATGGGCCCTAACACACCTCTGGATTAGCAATTCATTGTATTCAAATTGTAACTTCTTGGAAAAGGACCTTTTTGTGACACTTGAGTTTTTCTACTGTTTCTCATGTTTATTTCCTGATAAAATGGAATTTTGTCTTTTGTGTAGTAGAAAACCACAATAATTATTAATTATTACTCTAAAAATGAACACAATTAAAATCAACCAACTGAACAGGAGTAATGAACTTTTTACTTTGATAAAAAGTTGTCACTTGGCAATATTTACTTGAAGCTCTCAAGCTACCAGCATTACTTGCTGGTAGTAATCAGAAGCTGGAAGCAGCACTTTACAGTATATGAAGAGAAAGGATGGATGGCTTCGATGGGGACTGTTTAGTATCAGCGTTCTCGATCCAGAGCAGCTCAGTGGCTCTTACATTCAGAGGAGATAGACACTGACGTAATAAAGATATTGACAGCTGGTTAATCTCTCATATTCATATGTAAAAGTTTAGTAAAAAAATCATCTTTTAAATTCAATGATTGTAACACTTTTACCAGCTTTTATTTTACTTTTAGACCCAAATCCATTTTTACTTGTTTCAAGGTTTAAATTGCAGGTGACAACAGTAAATCTCGATGTAAAATACAATCCGTTCGTAATCAATGGAAAATATACGGCGCAGTGTTTGCCTCCGCAGTGCTGAGGGTCTGCCCTTCAAGAGCCTTAAATTACCTCAACACGCTCAGCTTACTTCATTTCAAATGATTTTCCAGCGTGATGATGTACTTCAACTGTTGCATAGTGCAAGAGACAGAACAAAGCTGAATTTTTTTGTCATCTGTGACACTCGACAGAGTGAAAGGGTGAAAAGAAACAAGAGACAGGGAGAAGGTGAGAGGGTGAGTCAGACTGTAAACACTTGGTCGGGGTGAGGTTATCCAGCTGCCCTGAAAACCGATCCAATTGCTGGCATGTTCGAGCTGACTGCCGTGTCTCCCTCACTCACACACACACACACACACACACACACACACACACAGAGCTCTAGTCTCCCTATAAACACAGCTGTAGATTTGTTGACATGTTAAAATGCACACACAGAAATGTGTACATCAGCACAAATACATACCAAATATGAAACTCGAGGAGCTGAAGCTGGACGGAAGTGTGTGTGTTTAGGGTAAGTGAAGAGGTGACAAGCCAGGGGGTTAAGAGATCAAGGCAAAATATTCAATCCTTCAACACACGCGCACACACACGAGCAAAAGTCCACAGAGGCTTGAAATGAATCTTCCCCATATCGTATTATTTGTATTATTAATATATCGTCATACTCGTACTTTTGGGGCGTCACGATTGTACATAGTGTTTCACACACATTTTTCAGTCGGCCATTTCACACATAAGACAAATTTGTTTCTATTTTAATCCACTTTCTTACGCTGCACAGACATAAATGCCACCCGAAGCACAGACTTATGCTTCAACTGTTCTTTCACGTGTGACCACAGAGTTTAAGTATTGGGCACAACCCCTGCTGTGCATGAAGGCCTCCTGTGCAAACGCACACGGAGCACAGGTGCTGCTCCTGCTGCTCTGCTGAGTGTTCGCACTACTTCATGTGTAGGCTCCATGGATCTTTTATAAGAACTCAATACCGGAATAAAAACATGGCGCCCATTCACACCTATTAAAGTGATTCTGTGGTGCATATAAAGTATTTATTTATATAACTGCCCCCAATGATTTGTCATCTGTACTGTAAACACTTCATAAATAACAACTAATGGTGCAGTTCCGCGAAGCTCTTAGAATTAAAAAAATCCCAAATATGACCTAATGTTAACAGATTACAAATGGTTTTGTTTTGTTTGCCGTTTTTACTCGCCAAAGACGAGACATGCAACAATAGGGGCTTTTTAAAATGATAGTGCACAATCAGGCCAGTCAATAATGCGTCATGGAGAATTATTGTTCAGGTTTTCACTGCACCCGATCATCTTGGCAGATGAGTTATTCTATGGTTTGATTTTTCTCCGTACTTAAATATGCACAAATCATAAGTTGGACTCCTTGTCAGAATGAGAAGTTCCAGACTGTTGGCTGCTTAGAGAACATAGTTGACCGCCACAGATCTGGAGTTTGGTGACAACGTTCACAGACATTGTTGGATACAAACAGCAGAAACACTAGTTTCACATTTTGTAAAGTTTGTTACTGCCGGGTGGGAAGATTAATGCCAAAGTTAGGTGTCATGCTGGTAGCTTTTTGCACTTCAGTCGTTGAACTGCTCAAACGAAATGTGACATATCACTGATGTTTAGGCAGATTTATGTTTCCGTTGGACAGGACCAGGCTGTTTGCACAAACTATATGCACATTAAAAGGCGCATTGTTCCTTCTTTGACTCTCTCCATCACTCATTTAGTATAACTACAGTTGACCATGCAACGCCGGGTTTATGTTGTCAAATAGATTTCATGAACCGTTAACAGTTTACTGGTAGCTTCAGTTTGCGTAGAGCAATAATGACAAGAGAAATGTAAACGTATTATTTGTCAATGAAAGCTTGCAAAGTGTGTTAAAACCAGAAACCCTAAATCAAATGTCCACATTTGTCAAAACACTTTATCTACTCTACCTCACCACTCCACCAAGACGATGGTGATTATGCACGATTCTACTAAATTTCCAGTATACTGGGGATTCAGGTTGGATAAAACATGATGGGAATATGCTCTCGATGTTGCTGCTTCTGTCTCTCGCTCTGTGTAATCCAGTTTTCCTCCTCCACAGATGTGAACACAAACTATCAACACATTCCTGTGCACTGACTGGCTTCAAGCACCAATGTGAAGCTAACAAGCTGTGAAAGATCCAACTCTTGCTTTGGAGCCAGCAAAGCCTCTCAACTGAGACACCTCTACTCACATGTTCCATCTTAACACAGTCTATTAAAACCCATTAATGTACTACCTGGGAAAAAGACCTACAGGAAAAAAACTTGCTATTCATCTTGCTTTAACCCAAGTAACCCAGTATGAACATTCTTCTAATTATTCTCCATCTTTCAAGTTGTTACCACATTATGAATCAAGTCCTTGAGAAGAAACAAGTGGCGCTTTAGTGAAGAAGAAAGAGAGAGAAATCAAAATGAAGTGAGGGTCGAGGGTAGGGGATCCTGACAGGGAAAGGTCAGGGAGGAGTGGCAGCGAGATCAGAAAGAGGAAATCAACAGAAAGGAGAGTCGTACCGTTGCTAGTATCACCACAGGTTGGTTAAGGACAATTTTAACTTTGTCCTCAACAGCCTTCCGTGCTCATGATGTTGGACTTTGATCCAGCCGCCTCAGTCCAAGAGTCTAACACCGCAGTGGCCTAATTAGTCGAGTGCCATGGCTGCTGGTCCGATGTGGACCAGTGTTTCATCAAGCTCTCATTTGCTCTGAAACGCCATTAACCTTTTGGACAGGCTGGTGCTTTGATATCTCAGCTGTTTACAGCTCCCCTCGTCTTTCTAAAAGCGTTATGTTTCAGGTGCTTGGCTGATTGCACAGACTAAATATAGACGCTATGTAAGATTTCCCTGGAAAGGGACACACTCTAGGGGCAGGGGGTCTGCTCTGTGTGTACTTCTTCAAACACATTCCGAATACGAAGAGCATATACAGCAGAAAACACTAAAATCAGAACAGTTTATAACAATAATCACTTTTGGGCCATAATGTCCTTATTGAAGTTTGGAATAGAAACAACATTATGTAAAATGTGCCTAAAATGTGGTTAATTAGTACAGATTAGTTCAATTAACATGCGCGTCTTGGTTGTGCATCTACTGGCTCATTCAAGGCTACAGAACCATGATTTGAAAAGATGTCATAATTCTATCTGGTTAATCAGACCCAGGCATTTTTTTTAAAGGATTGGTATTAGAAAAATAAAGCTGGTCCAAATTCAGTCCACACTTGTCTGCTAGCTTTGCAGAGCCGTGCTCTCCTCACAGCAGGCTCCGCAGTGCAACGTTCGACTGCACATGAGAATAAAGACGATGTGTGAACATGAAAACTTATTTTTGTACAATCTGAAGAGTGACTAAAATCAGACGCTGACACTCAGTGGTTAAACTGTAAACTCCGTAGTCTGTGTCTTTACCAAGCCAAAAAAGGTGTTGGTGACATAAGATACTTTATATCAATGTAAAACTACAAAATAACTTAGCATGACTAAATACCTTATCAGCTCAGAATCTATACTGGCAGATAATAAAGGCTTTGGATTGAAACATGCCTATTAAAAATTACGCTCACTAGGTCACTTTCAATTATTCCAGGATCCCTTAATGTGGTCAGTTGCTCAAATCCCTCATCAAACGTGTGATCATTTCTGCTCGCCAGCTAGCCTGTTTTTAGATGTGCGAAACCCATTCAACCGGACAAGGAGATTATTATCTTAACATCAATTGTAAAGCAGAGTCACTGAAAAAAGATGAAGGGAGAACGAACAGTCCCATAATTCCAAAAATGCACCTTACGTTTAAACTTAAACTGCAAAATCTGAATCAATTCAAATACTTTTTTTTAATCTGCATGTAACTGGGTTTAAGTTTTTGGATAGTTCTAAGTCTAATGGGCAGTCGCACACTCTTTTTTTGATGACAATATTTTAAAACACTTGTTGCAGGCAATTTCGAACACTATTACTGGCTTTCAATCACGCTCCAGCCCGCCCACAGGACTGTGCTTTCCATTTAATGATAAATGCAAACAGCAGCTCTGAGATGGCTGCACGTCTGGCATTTAATTTGCTGGTTCATTTGAGGATCAGACCTGCAGTTATTAAACACTCTGAGTTAAATGTTGTGTTTGATGTATTTTAGCTGCTCTTTTCTAAGTTTAGGGTTAGTGGTGGAATTACTAACTCGGGGTTAAGGGGAGAGGTGCAATGGGGAATGTTGTGGTTTCATCGAGGTTAGAGGCTTGAAAGTTTGTGAGCCCTTAAGAAAACTCTCAATTTGCACAAATAAAACCTACAATGAGTTTAAATTCCCAAAAAACTCCTAAAACCAGATAGAGGACACCCAATTAAACAGATGACACAAAAAAATGTATGCATTTATGTAGAAAAACAAAAATCCATTAATAAGTCACAAACTTTCACAGGTTTCACAGTATGTCTTTGAGTGAGTCTTACCTGTGCCTTTGTTGCGGTCCACAAAGCAATACTTCAGTTCATAATCTTTCAGAATTTCATGGACTTCCTACAGGGAGACACAAAGAGAAGGTTTTATTTGAAAGGTCACCAAAAGGTCAGAATAACAAATGGTTGAAAAGTGATGAAAAGACGGATCAAACTATTGTCTTTAATTGCCAAAAAAATGGCAAACGCCCTCAACAAGTTAATATCGTGAGTTAATGTCTTAAAATGACTTGTTTAGAATAACTAAAATATTCAACAATATTCAACGATTTCAGAGGCTGTACCCTGCATGTTGCATTTCTTCTGTAGTTTTATCACATAAGTACAAAAGCTGCAGATAATCAAGCAAACAGTAAGCAAATTTAGCACACGTAATTCAAGTGCCCAGGGTTAAGTCAGATAGTCATCTTCTGCCAGACACTCAGTTATCGACTAAAACTGCTTTCAGTTACACAGTATTCAAAAGGTGACTGCGATTAAAGGAAAAACACACACACACACAGTTCGTTCGGCCATCAACTGACAGACTGGATTCCATACCCCCTTAACCTAAACCCTTAACTCTAACCAAACTCAACACCAAACCGTCTTAAAGCCCTTTAAAGAACGTGACGCTCGTCCTAACTTTGTCAAAATGTCCTCATTTCAATAATAGAAAATTCAAACCCCACACAGACACGCAGCCCTTGATATAAAAAGTAATAATCTAATTTTATTTTTTAATGGTTTAATTCTACTCTCTTGGGGGAATGTCTTTTTAGTGACACTGCGTGATAAAGAGAGACAGGAAAGAGAGCAAAGAACGAGCTGCAATAGAGAAGCAAACGATTTTCACACCCTGTCTCTGTGTGTTATGAACTCCACTGCTCACTGCTAACTCTGTTAGCCTTGGTGCCATCCTGATGGGTTTCACGGCTTTATAGAATCTCTACGGCACCAAAGCCAGACTGTTCAGAGCTTGGCAACAAGTGTCTTTAAGCAAGATCCTGTGATATGAGCCACATTGTGGATTCAGTCACTGTCGAACCTGTGCAGCCGCACAGCGATGTCCGATCGAACGAGAACACGGTGGAGGCGTCGGGCCTCAACAAACAACCGCATTTTCAAACCCAGGAGCCACAACCTGAAATCTGTGGTAGTGAAAAAAGAAATTAATATTTCACTGCCACAAGACACACAATGTACTGTGTTGACCAGTCCACAGCATGACGCTCATTGAACAACACTTTCAAACACAGTCAATTCTCCACAATCGGTATTTGAGTTCATGTAGATATTAACCAAAGCGTCTTTAAGTGAATTTAGTATTCAGCTAGTTTTTAATATTATGACTTTTCTGTTAATGGCACAGACCTTCCGTTTACTTAAAATTTATATATACTGATATTTACATCAGCATCTCAACACACACCTTGCACTGCACTGTAGATTTCTTTAAGTTGTATTCATTATGTGCCATACTTTGACAAAGCAACTGTACAACACCCTCATCAGGTTCCCCAGGGTCTATCTTTTTATTATTATTATTATTTCTTCTTAGTATTCTGTCCAGTATTGTCCTCTGCTATAGTTTATTATTATTAGGCAGCTCAAAATCTCACAGTACAGTTGTGCTCTGCTGACACGCCGTTGACAGCTGTACAGTAACAGTTCGTAATCGTTCAGGTGCTCCGATTAAACTCAACGCGTTTTCTTTTCAGGTGCTGATTTCTGACACGCCAGACAAAGCTGCACAATTATTCTTTTTAATCTCAGATCATTTCTATCAGTGCAATTTGGCAACTTTAGGGGTGTTGTTTACACTAATGATCAAATCTCACAAACATGCACCTCTTTCTGAACAGATGGTATTTATCAGTGTGAAACAAGTGATTTACAACAAGTTTAGTGAATCTGACTTGGAAAAGTATGAGATGCGGTTTTACTCTAATTTTTGAAATCCAATAAATAAAACACTGGATTGGAGCAAATAAAAAAATATATGATATTTGGATGGATGTGTCTTAAATTGTCAGTAATTGTGTTATGAAGCTGTGCTTTTATTCATGTCTTGCTAATGCCTGACGGGTTTTGTGTCTTCATTCAAATGGAAAAAAACACAGAAATGAACCTAGTATTATTGTATTGCGTGAACTCTGTCACACAATTGTCACCTTTTACACAAATGAAAGCAGGCTTGACATTTCATGTAGATAGTTACTTCACCAAAAACATTTTATATTTCTATTTAAAAAAAAAACAAATCCACCTCAACATTTGAGGTGTTCTCAAATGTACATTTTTTTCTTTTTCATCCCTCCAAGCACCATCCAGCCCACTCATGTGCGCAGCGAGCAGGCATGTTACATATCAGCGAAGGCCATGCAGCCCACACAGAAGGTCGACTCGCTCGCCCTTAAAAATCCGAGCAGAGAGTGATGCAATCATTGAGAGGAAAACAGAGAGCGAGAGAAAAGGAAAAAGGCATTTCACTTTGGATTTCTGCTCCCTGTTTATCCATTTCTTGGTTCACATACCATGCAACAAACAGAATATTCACAGAAATAGCAAAATAGGATAGAAGCCATACAGCTGCACATGATCTGTAAGGAACAGATGCTTTAATCAAGAAGAGAACACTGACTTTGATAATCACCTTGAGCAAAGACTGAAGGGTTTAGCCAGCATTAGCTGCTCAGCAGAGTCAAGTCATGAGTGAAGACGAATCCACACGTGGAAGAACCAACACGTACAAGAGCTGAGATCATGACCCACCCATGACCACGGGCACCCTGAACTGAAGCAGATCCACGTGGAATGTATGAATTCACGTCTCAGTTTATGGGAGCGGGATTCATTCATTCAGCCAGATATCATCTGTTACCTTTTAACTTTAAATAACTTTTTATGCACATTGTAACTCAAGACGTCATTTAACACAGATGCACATCTCAAGATCAATTTTACATCATTCAAATATATGTGTTTGAATTATTAAAAGGGCCCAATTAAGCTTGTTTTCAAGAGTTTTCCATATATTTACATAACAGAACACTATTATAATAAAGACTTACAGATGAACCACTAGGCAAATGTAACAACAAAGTATAGGATTAAACTTTCCCTTTAAAGTGTGTGTGTACAACTGTGTTCTCCTTTCTTTGTATCGGCTTATTGCTGGAAAAAAAACTACACTTTTCAATTAATTCGAATTCTGAATTAAAAGGTTATTGGACAAAAACATCAGGCCCTAATTGCAAGAAGCAGTGAGAGCAGATGAGCAACAGAACCAAAGTTTTAGCCAATGTGCAAAGAACAAGAGAAGAACGAATTCAGCTGCTGCTCTTCTTCCATTAGATGCTGTAACTAATGGGAGTCGTCTGTTATTTGCTCTTGTGCTGGTTTGCTGTGCGGCCCCGTGTTATTCTGTACTTTAAGCGAGCTGAAAGTTTGTCTTTCCCTTCCCGCACTGGAAGACATTTAGGACTATTTTTAGGAGTCCAGACTGTTCTGCCCCTCATCTCAGCCACACAATTTACCAGCTGGGGACACTATGCTGAGCTTCTTGATAATCCAGTTTGTTTCACCCTATTTCCTTGTTGCATTCCGCGTTTTAATGACCTTTTACTTTCACTACATCTCATCACTCTGTTCTACGACGCTCCGCTTTGTTCAAATAGTGTAGTGGGAATCTCGGTGCAACACTTTTCTAATTAACGCTGCTGTAATGGCTAAAGCGATGCTCACTAGTGTTTCAAAACAGCCGGTGGGCTCGGTGAAGAGACAGTCAGGGAAACCTGCAACTTTCAATTAAAAGATAAAACAAACACGGATCGTCGAACAGAAGGAACCCAACAAGCAAAACACAAACTCGCTGATTTGAGGTTTTTAAGTCTAAATACATTTTGTTGCCTTTAACTGCCACGGTTCAACATTTCATTCCCAATGTCAAGTCTCGTGGACGGTTTGTGGGCAGAAGCTGCAACGCAAGCTGCTATCGTGTTTCCCACTGCATCCAGGGCTCTCCTACAGCATGTTCTTCTCTGTCAAGCTGTTCTCAAGTACAACTGAGCACATCATTCAGTCCCGTGCTGCGCTATCGTGTTCCCTCCGAGTGTTTGAACGCTCCAAGATAAAATGTTTCCAGCGAGTCCAGTCAGTACCCCCAGCACCAGCCTCACGCCCAGGGCCAATTTCTCTGTGTGCAGACTGCACATGTTCACACTTTGTTGGGACATTATATGGGCTTGATAAGGAATGTGATAGCAGCCTGCTCGGGCAGCTGGTAAGAAGGTTCATGATGAAACATGAATGGCCTTTACCAGCCGAATCAAAAGATCGGCTGTACACCTGTCCACGTGCTGAAGGAGAGGAGACGGGTTTCAGGCTCAGGAATACGGCGGTCGCTACCTTTAGTCACTGAAAATAACATTTGTCTTGTTTACAATATGTCCAAGGAGGCAACACCCATGCATACAGTTATATATACTCATCAGCCGTCAGCCCAGTGTGCTTGAGCGTGTGAACAATTCAAACAAACCACAGACCCGCTCAAAAAAAGGCGTCATCAGCCACAACATTAAAACCAGCAGGTGGTTTGCACAGCAGGGGTTTGTGTGTAAACAGACGGTTGTGTGCACACATACACAACCTGACACTTCAGAGGATTTATGAGTTTCACAATACACTCACTTTATTAGGTACACCTGTACAATCTAATGGAATCCAATACAGCTACTCTGCGGTGAATTCTACTTTTACAATGTTGGTTTCTCAGTTTTTCAATTTCACAGGTATATTTGTATCTATTTATATGCAGGTTATTTTTCAATCTCATGTCCAGTATAAAGTTTAAATGGAGTTGCCTTGAGCAGAGATAATGCATCAAATGAGAGTATATCTGCCAACATGTAGGGTTGAGGTTTGGGTTTGTGACTATTTTTTTCTGTATAGCATGACTGTATTATCTATAGAAATGACAACACTACACTGTTTTTGGGACAGCGGTTTGTGGAAGTGGTTACAGAGGCTGTCCTACAAACAGACGACCTCCATCCACCTTGCTTCAGTGTCTTTAAAAAAAAAAAACTTAATAGCAGAATATGAAACACCACAGGAGGTGAAATGAATGAAATAACTTCTTAATGCATATTCAGTGCAAGAAAAAGCCTTGTTGTTTCCTTTTTCCACAGTTTCTATCAATTTCCTGCAAATCCAACGTGAACAGGCAGCAAATTGCATTTCTTTTGGTCTGGATGTTGTTTTGGCCCTTTCACTCTTTAACACTGACAGCTTGTACCATTTGCCAGTTAAGGGGAATTTGTCACTCCCCTGGGGGTCACATTTAGCATAAAATCTAAAAGGTAGTGCAAATGTAAAGCCAAACTACAGTGATTTTTTTCCCCCCCTCCACAGCAAAAGAAGAAAAAGAGAAGAGAATAATGTGTTTACTCTGCTTCTGTTCATTCATTGCACAAACACACAAACGAGCAGATGCACACTCCTTTTATCCTGCAGCCATAAATGAGCTGCTTTACACTGGGGAAAGGGAATCCATGGGCGATCATCTGAACTCTGTCGGAGCATGTGCGTGTTTCTGTGTGAGGGATGGAGGGACGTGGAGATTGGGGGACGAACACACTCTGCATGGCCTCCATACCAGCAGTAACTATGTCCTTGACCTACTGATGGAGTGATATATGCTGCAGAGAGAAAGCAGAGGATGAAACCCAGGTCTGTCAACAAGCTGCTCCCACACTAAAAACTATTGGCTTTACAATGACTGCATCGTAATTACTGACGTTTATAAAACTGCAATATTAGCTCTGCATTCATTTTAGCAGGTTTGGACTTTTATGAGAAGTGCAACATGCTGTAGTCTATCAGGAAAGTCTATGAAATTATTTGTATAGATTTTTTTGACAGATAACTGAAGTGTCTATTTTATTACATTTTCAAATTATTGCTTTACATTGAATGGCATCAATAATGCAGTGTAGAAAAAACTCCATTTATAGTTGGTTTTAAAGTAACAAAAAACATGTCAAGCAGAGGTGTCTTTCTTTTTTCTGTATTTGTTATAAAATATAGCTATAAAACTCTAATCAGGACCTTAAAAACTAAACAAAAAATGTCTAAATGTGCTCAAAGCCAAGGTCTGCGAGGTAGTGTATGTTTTGTGTGTGACAGGTGGCTCAAACCATGCGCAGCACGGATCACTCGCCTATCAAATGCCTGCCAGCAGAGCTTAGAAAACGTGCAACCTCACATACTGTGAGCAGACGAGCATAAATACACAGAGACATCGGTTTCCTTTTCCTTCATCCTTACTTTCTCTTGCTCTCAGAACACATTCTCAAACTTTTCGCACCTCGTATGTTAGTTTAACACCTTCCCTCTGCGTGCACACTGGTACAGTAGGATTCCTTAGTTTTGAGTTTGGTTTTATTCCTGTATTCTCTGCTCTTCATCTACATTCAGGTGCTCCCTCTCCATCGACCGGGTTACTGTTACCCTGCAGGACAGAACCATAAATGCGCACAGAGGCATGGAAGAACGCTGGATGAACACGATGCCCCGACTTTTTTACGATTTTTGGAAAAAATTATGAGAAGATTATGTCTTACAGACTTTTTTCCATTTTTTTCTTTTGCTTCCTTTTTTTCTGTGTGTTTCAGATTTGTCATTTTCAGCCGAGTGGAGCCAGATGATGCATGTAAAGCAGCACAGCAGGAGTAAGGATTCAAACCCATAATCAACCTCAGTAGTCACAAACACATGGTCCAAGAGGTGCTCCATGTGGCAAAAAAAGGCTCTCCGCTTACAGAACTTGTTAAAATCTTTGCAGTGTCCTTGACATCCAACAGTTTAAGTGCAAATGGTTAAAGATGCCATGCAAATACAAGTAAATTTACATATGGACATAATACAAAGCCTTAGTACTCAAAGTACTAAAAGAAAATTGAAAATTTTGATAAAATCCGATTTTGCTTTATATTTTTTAATGGATACATGTCGAGCGTGAGGCATCCCATCTCCAACTGTAACTGTTGGTGTCCTTTAACCATAAATATATTGGGGTCCTAAACTGAGCTGAACCATATGTAACACAGATCATCTGTCTTATTTTTTTTATTTAACATTATAACCTTTCATCCTCATGAGTTTGAAAGTTTTCAAACAAAACTGGACTATTTTAATAGCATCAAACTTAATGTTTCAAATACTGTATCCAGGAGGGAGAATTAATAGATATTAAGTTAAATAGGCTATTAATAACCAGCTACTTAACAGCATGTTTAGGCCTGCTGCTCTTTACTCTTTACATCTAATTTGTTTCATAATTTGTGCTGAAAATGCTGCTGTCCCCCTGTAGAGGGGTGTGATTTCATATGAGACACTTCTTCAGGCCACATGCGGCTAAGAATGAGGAAAGTGAAATTACCTATTAAAACTTAATTTGTTGGAAAAGGCTTTGAATTTCATGATGGAAGTTTCCTGAAATTGCAGACAGTCAGAGATGCAGCCATAGAATATTCCTTATTAAGTTCTTGTTACTTTTGTTTTAAAGTTATTCATGTCTTTCATGTCTCTGATACAGAAGCTACTTGACTTTATCTTCTTAAGGACAGAAACAGTGAGCTACAGGAAGCAGGTGGCTTGCCCTGAGATAGGACCGATTCGGCTGTCATCCAGCACGACCCCCCCCCACACACACACACAGACACACACACCCTGAAGCAAAGCGGCCCAGATTGGAGGTTATTTTCCTCACTGAGTCACCAGTCACTCCTCCTCAGTAATCAAGTCCTACAGACATCAGATCAAAACATCGTTTTGTTATTTTCGTATAATCTGGCTTGCAGCACCTGACGCGTGGGGTTTGCCACATGAGATAACCTCAATGACAATACGTGGACGTGTTCATCAGCAGCATGGTGGTGGAGTGGTTAGAGCAGATGGACTGCAGACCTGTCCAGGGTGGATCCCACGTCTCGCCCAATGACAGATGAGATGACCCTAAACAGGTAAAGATAATCCATAGATAGAAGTGTTCACTAAGTGACGTACGAGCTTTTTTTTAACCAGCTGTCTCAAGTTGTCGAACATGTTCAATCCCACCCTTATTCTAATTCAAGGACAGTGAAAGAATCACGTTTTAGCCGTGAGATGAACATTTCTTTGATCTAGTCCTGAAATGCTGCAGCACTTTATCCACAGCTAAGTAAAACGGTTTTAGCACAAAGCTACAGCATGAACTAGTGTATCACCGTGGCAGAACTGAAAGAAGGAACGTGGAGATAGAGACAGAAGTTCTCAGGCATTAAACCAAAATGGCTTTTTGTAGTCACGTGTCCTCATACACCCAAGTAAAAGGCAACTGGAAAATGTTTGCAATATACACAGCAGGTGCAAATGCATGGTTCAATTATTCAATGGCTGAATTTAAAGTTTATTAATTTCTATAGTTAACCTGTACGATACGTCTGTATCAAAATATCCACTTGCTAGTTAGAGATTAAAATAGATCTACTGCCTTATGGTTGTGTTCATCTGCCAATCAGTGATGCAGTTTCCATACGGTCTGTCCAGAGTCATACTGTGATCAGTTCAATACGCAAGTCCAACCAGATGTTTGTGCCAGATGTAATGGAGTTGGTTCCTCAAGATGTTTCAGATATCACTCACATGAATGGGATGGATAGACAGCTTGAAAACAAAATGCCCCCGGTCACATCTGTCAGCAGCACAGAGGCATAAAAAGATCTTTCTGCAAATGTGCAGGTTCGTCTGCTGATGTTGACGAAGCAGAGAATCCATCTTAAAACCTGTGTCATTTTACATAAACCGAGGGAATAAACGAATGACAATAATTGCTAGAGTATTAGGTTTTAGTCATAGGAGTTTTACAAACTTTATAATTATATACTGTAGACCGTTTTTGCAAGCAGCTCAAAAGACTGTTTGACGAGTGGGCTTGATTAATAAATTTTTGGTTTAGTATTTCTATTCCATGAAGGTATAGAACAGTGACAGTTTTGTGCCTTTTTTTTTATCCTGACAGAATGACAGATCTTATTGTTCCCCGTGGGCAGAACAAAACTCCTGAATATGATGTATTAACTAAACCAGACATAATGGAGGATAGAAAGGTTCATGCTGTTGGTGCAAGAGAAAGTAGGTATGCCTTATTCTGTCAGTCTCATCTGACATCACTCATGGTTGTGCCCACACAAAGCTGCCACTGGCTCAATTTCATGTTGTTTACACCAATATATATTTTTATAATGTACAGTGCATTGCAAAAGTATTCACACCCTTAAAATTGCCTGCATTTTGTCACATTACAACCACAAATGTAAATGTATTTTATTGGGATTTCATGTGATAGACCAACACACAGTGGGACATAATTGTTAAGTGGAATGAAAGTTTTATATGGTTTTCAAATGTTTTTACAAATAAATATCTGAAAATTCTGGTGTGCATTTGTATTCAGCCCCGCTGAGTCAGTACTTTGTAGAACAACCTTTCGCTGCAATTATAGCTGCAAGTCTTCTGTTGTACGTCTCCGCCAGCTTCGCACATCTGGAGGTGAAATGTTTGCCCATTCTTCTTTCTTCCAACAAAGTAGAATGTAGTTATGGTTGGCAAACATGAAAGAACTTTTCTTCAGATTGGACGGAGACTGTGAACAGCAATTTTCAAGTCTTGCCACAGATTCTCAGTTGGATGTAGGTCTGGACTTTGACTGGGCCTTTCGAACACATGATATGCTTTATTCTAAACCATTCCAGTGCAGCTGTGGCTGTGTGTTTAGGGTCACTGTCCTGCTGGAACATGAACCTCCGTCTCAGTCTCAAGTCTGTTGCCGACTCTAACAGGTTCACTTCTAAGACTGTCCTGTATTTGACTCCATCCATCCTCCCATCAGCTCTGACCAGCTTCTCTGTACCTGTTGCCACCACCATGTTTTACGGTGGTGGGGATGGTGTGTTCAGGGTGATGTTAGACATGATGATAGGTTTTCGCCACACAAAGCGTTTTGCATTCAGGCTAAAAAGTTCAATGTTGGTCTTATCTGACCTGAGCAACTTCTTCTTGCCACTCTTCCATAAAGGCCGGATTTGTGGATTGCATGACTAACAGTTGTCCTGTGGACAGATACTCCCACCTGAGCTGTGGATCTCTGCAACTCCTCCAAAGTTACCACAGGCCTCTTGGCTGCTTCTCTGATCACTGCTCTCCTTGCCCGGCCTGTCAGTTATTTGGACGGCCATGTCTTGGTAGGTTTGCAGTTGTGGTACTTCTTCCATTTTGTGCTTACAGATTTTACAGTGGTCTGTGAGATGTTCAAAGTTTGGGATATACTTATATCATAACCCTGCTTTTAACTTCTACACAACTTTATCCCTGATCTGTGTGGTGTGTTCCTTGGACATCAAGATGCTGTTTGTTCACTAATGTTCTCTAACAAACATCTGAACAGGTGTCTTTATACCGAGATTAAATTACATGCAGGTGGACTGACTACAAATGAATGAACGCCACACTTCCCAGATTTTTTTTTTTATATATTGAAAGCCATTTATCATTTTCCTTTTACTTCACAAATACGTACCACTTCTGTTGGTCTCATAAAATCTCAATAAAATACAAAAGTTCAAGTTTAAAAGTTCAAGGGGTGTAAATACTTTTGCAAGGCACTGTGTATAGTGTGTGTGTGTGTGTACCTCAGCACTTGAGGTCACAGCTTCCCAATTTGTTCAATACATAAAGTTGTCTCCCTAATTGGCCGAAACACATCACATAATAAGGAAATTAAAAAATAAACAATATTAACTTGTTGATTTATCTTGGTTGTACAAACACTAGAAGCCAACCAGGTGCTTGTCCGTCTGTCTGCAGGATAAATGTCATCTACTAAACAGCTAGGTGACAAGTACCACAGTAGACTGCTAAATCATACCAACACGTGTGTGTGCAGCTGAGGAAGGTGATGAAGGTTGTTCACTGGCGGCTGCCTTCATGAACACCTGCTGCTAACACACACGTTTATACAGCATTATTTGTGCGGACACTCACTGACTTAATACAATCCCCAACGCCGAACACCAACCCTTACCAAAACCTAGTTCTAACCCTGACCTTAAAAGCCAGTCCAGACCCTCAAAAATGCCTTTTTGAGGGTCCAAAATTGTGAGGTCCGGCCAAAATGTCCTCACTTTGTTGATTAAAAAAATACTTTACTAGCTCACAAAGTATGTGGTGCAGTCACACACACACACACACACATTCACACACGCATAAAGCAAGAGGAGGAAGTGGACAGAAAGAGAACAGTTGAACCTGCTTTGACGTATTTACATGATTTTTTGTGAACCTGTGCATATGCAAAACACCGGCACACACACAGTCCACTGTTAAAAACTGTGTTCAGCTGTGTGTGTAAGAAACTACGTAGAGAAATGAGAGAACTTCCTAGGAAGCTCACCTCCTCCAATAGCAATAATTGGGCGGTGTTTGCATCGAGGAAACTGGTGAAATCAGCTGCTCTGGGTAAACATCTGATACCCAGGATTGTCTGAACTCTAATACCAGCAAATCTCAGGCCGAACCTTTCATTTGTGCAAAACTTTAAGTCCCGTTTGACAATCAGACAGTTCCCATTGTGGATCAGCTGTGCGTCTCCCTTTCTCTTCCCCTTTGCTGTCACTCTGCCGCCACACGAACACACACACAAAACCACAAAACAGAAAAGTCAGAAAGCAGCATTTTCTGTCACTACCCACTTAAACTATGGCCCAAGGCTTCCAAAAGTCAGAGGCGGAGGCGAAATCAGGTTTCTCTTCTGCTGCATGTATACGCAGATCTCTAGTAACCAGGTTTCTTAAGTGCATGTTTCTCGATTCCCAGAGAAAGCTGATTTGTCTGAGTACCCTGGTTACTTAAGTGCACGTAAACACAGTCACTGTGCGGCTGCAAGTGGCTCGGTGCTTTTTCTGTTCACCAGACAGACCTTTTCAACAGACTGCCAGCTCTTACCTGGAGATAAACACCGCTGATAACAGTCTGTCATTTTTACAAAGAAACGTCCAGCGTTTACCAAAGAGCATCAGTATCATATCGTATCTGGACAACAATTGTCTCAAAAAGTTTTTTTTAAAATCTAAGCGTGCCACTGCTGCTGTAGCTGCTCATCTGATTACAACATAATAAATAACCAAAAGTGCACTGTTTCTGCTCACAGAAATGGAACAGAGTTTGCAGATAAACTAAATCTTCTGTTTGTTGCTCATAATTGTGTTTGCAAATGTACAGATGATTTTAAAGGATTTCTATGTAATAAGTGGAATTTGATTTTCAATTCTCTCCAGCATTTTAGCAAGACATATCGATTTGAAACACTGCAACGGGAAATGCATTGTTAATGATTCCTACCATGAACCCTATTTCTAGTCTTTGCTTTCCATTCTCCGGTCCTCCTCTTCCTCTCCTCTAACTCTTCTGCCTTTCTATCTCCTGACTGCGCTCCTTCCTCCCTCCCTCCTCCCCATCCCCCTACTTCTCTCTGATGAGGACCATCAGCAGAGCCATATATCTGACACTGCACCACAGAATGTACTGTTCACTAATGGGCCAGCGGGTAGAAGGGGAACAGGAGATGGAGCCGACTGGGCGTTGTCGAGTCCATTTGACAGGTGATGAGGATTTTCCTCCACCAAAAATCTATAATCTTGTGGAAGATACTCTAATATCAACAGCTGCACTATGAATCACTGGATTCCTGAACAAGATCCAGCAAAAATAGTTGGAAAAAAACGTGGATTTCAAGCTGTCTGTACTACAGAGTCATCTGTTTCAATTTATTTATTTTTTAGATTAATTCAAGACACACTGATGCAGATCTACCAGCCTTGAAGAAAGTCTTGGAGTCTTACACCATGGAATAAAAATAAAAAACTTGTGGCCATAACCAGCCATAAGACAAAATTGCCTATATTTTCGATAACTGGCTGATTTATTATTTGTGTAACTGGACAAAAAAATAGGAACCCTTTACATTAGTTTACTCTAAACTCTGACAGGAAAACATTTTATGAATTAAATTCTGACTCTTGAGGAAAGAAATTATTTCTGACTAAGTGTTCACGAACATACACACACACTAAAGGCCTCTCTATGGAAGTATGATGAAGGTGGCTGGTGGACAGGGTAGGGACACACGATGAGTAAACATTAGCAGCATGCTCAACATTTGTAGTAAAGTTGGACTGGAGTGCATTATTAGAACAGGTGGTTCTAATGTTTTGGCCACCTCATTCATTTTAAATAGGGTGGCCAAAACCTGTTCTTATGAAACGCTCCAGTTGGCAGGTTTGCTGACGACGGTGTAACCTGTCAATTCAATTGCCAGGGCAGCTAACTTAGGGAGTCAGTGGAGAACATACGTTTTTGAGGCTTAGAACCTGGGAATCAAAACGCCACCGTACTTTAGAGATGGACACGGACAGCGGACGTGCACACAGTCTTAGTCATACTACAACGGTGGATATGAACACGTTTCAAACACATTATAAAACATGATGTCAACTTTTAATGGTAGCTGTGTTTAAAGGCTGGTTTACTTTTCATGGATGTGCAGGGCCTGAAGTTCATTTTTCAAACTGGGGGATGAACCCCCCCTTTGATGCTTCACATAAGAGGGATTTACTCCAGGTAAATGTCGTCCTGCCGTTACGTCAGCCTGCGTTTCAACACTCTCCTCTGAACTGTAATATGTTGTCTCGGTCTCCTTCCGCTCTCTCTCGTTACCCATGTACCTGACACACGTGTTACTTGTCTTTCAGACTTTAGTGCTCTGCTGCTGCACAGGTGTGATACGTCGTGCAGACAGAAAGTTTTAATTGTTTAACATTGTAAATGTGTGTGGGAATATCGAGCAAAATCAGTGTTGATTTGAAAGAATAATATTATGCACAATTCATGCACCAAATTCAGTCCCTGGACACAAACCGTACGTGCATACAATTGTTTCGGCTGCACTTGGTTTAAAACTGACTCACTGTTTGTCCATATGGCATCTGCACAATAATGGGTTACATTGACTCAGTACTGTGGGTAGAAAATTGCCCAAGAGAAGTGTTCAGAAGACCCCGTGATCTGAAGGTGAGGTTCAAATTACACGACAGCTCACTGGTCTTGGGTAAATTGTTTAAGTGCTATATTGACCAACAGTGGGTCAGTTTTAAGGCAGCAGCTGTTTAACCCAATTTGAGTCAGTTTGAACCTGGAGTGTATTTCACAGTCTCCTTTTCAGAAGTACATTTTACATCACATATAGTGCTCAGCGACACAGAATACCATCACAAATACTAAACTGTTTTGCTTCTAGTATGAGTTGCCTGACAGTAGAATCTTCATCAATTCCACAAAACCGGAAATTAACGCTAAAAACAAATATAATGGTGACTAGTGTTTACCTTTAACTGGAAAGAACAAAAAGTTTCAGATGGGGGAAGCACAGACAACATGGACTAAGCCTACGCAGGAATATGGAGGTAAAAAAAAAACCCATTGCTGCCATTGTCAGTTGCAAATATTAAACATTTTTTAAATATTTTTGAGAACCATGAGTATAAATGCTACTACCTAGATCTTAGGGTTAGACTTTAGCAGAGCAGAACTTGCATTCAGTTATCTTAAAACATCTCCAAATCACAGAAATATTTCCATCTCGTCCGACCCTCGGAGGCTAACGCGGCATTGGGCACAATATCGGCACATAGAAACACACAAAGGCAGGAACGGCCCGATGCCCAATATAGTCATTGGCATTGGGACGTACCTACATCCACAAAGTGTTATTGAAGATTACAATGATCTTAAGATAAGTAAAATGGGTTTTCATGTTTTCTCATTTCTGCCGCCGTTGGCTCTCCGACAGTCCTCGTAACATAAGCTCTAATCCCTTGGCAGTTGAACGGTATCACTGCAGTCAGTAACTCGTGTGTCCTAAGGTCACAGAGTGTCTCCTTTAAGTGGACAGATTTATGTGGCACGTTCAGCAGGGCCGTGCTGTATGCAGCTCCACTGTCCCACTGCTCTGCTTAGACTCACTGAACATATCACGCTCCATCTGACACATGAATAATGTGGAAAAAAATACACAGAAATTCCACTTCTGCTGCTTCTCCTTCTACAAGCGACTTTCCCCTTCGCTCTCCCGCCTGATTCTCATTTCTCACACACGCCGTGCAGTCGCACTCTTTCACACTCCCGTTCTCTCTTACACACGACAAACGAACAGCCGGCAGGATGCTGGTTCACCTCTTTCTAAGACTGTTCGGTGCCATGAACGTGAAGGAATACGCCATCACCAGCTATGAGGTGCCAAGAGGAATAAGCTGCTTCACAACCCGTCAGGTTGGAAATAATAGATTCCACCTGTCATGTGTTGAAAAAAACACTAATCTGAATCACCCAAAGTCGTTCTTGAATAAATGTTGTATTGTCTGTAGCAGAAGTTGGTGGCTCACATGCTGATTTATTATACAACAAAACAAATAAGTGCTGCAAAAATGTGAACTAATGCAAATAATGAAATACAAACGTGTCACGTGAAAGCGAGCAGACACATCCACAGCCACTGATCCGGCGTTGTGACTTTATTAATCTAAGGCAGGTCATGCATTTTTGATGAAGGCACAGGTGCACGACTCGGGGAAAGGGTGGGGACACAGATATGACTGACAGACGTCCACTTTTTATTCTTTATGGAAGAAATACCGACTTCTCCAACTCACCGGGAGACATGTCACACACTAAACGGGCTTTGGAGGAGCCAATAAAACACTGATGTATTGAAACATCTGTATGTATAAAACTCATATCTGCTGCCTGGCACATGATTTGACTTCATAACTAAAACCATAAATGTCCCGGGAGACGTAAAGTCAACATGTTCGAACGTCAACCGAACAGGTGAACTCAGGTCACTGTTGGCAGCATTAGCGGGAAAAGTCCAACAGAACCCGAACTAACGCGGAAAAAGCCGAAACAAACTCGGCGAGCCGCGCTACTTCCCGCCGCTCTCACTCACCTGGTTCGTGGTGTCGGGCGGCAGGTTCTTGATGAGGATTTTCCTCCTGTTGCTCAGCTCCTGCCGAGTTTTGGCGAGTCTCTTCTCGATCTCCTCCGGCTCCAGCTCCGCCAGGTCGCGGAGGCTAATCCCCGGCTCGGAGGGCTGCGCTGCCGCCGCTGCCGCCCGCCGCCGCCTCCTCATCCTCCGGCTGCCGGCTCTCGGGGCTGTCCATCTCCGGGGAAAGTGCGCTCTCCCGGGCGAAGGAAGAGTGAACGCTGGGCGGCTGGATAGATGAGGCTGCCGCCATCTTGGGTGTCTGAGGTAAAAGTGTGAGGGAAGTGAGAGAGAGACACGGAGAGAGAGAGAGAGAGAGAGAGAGAGAGAGAGGCGCGAGCGCAGGTGGGGGCGTGCGCACAAAAACAGAAAAAACGTCCCGAATCAAATGTCCGGTAAATATGTGCGTATTAATACACGGGTAAAATATGTTCACTTTGCTTATTGGCTACGTCTTTTAGTTTTTGCTCAAGAAATGAAATGACATAATCGTACATTAAATTCTTTTTTTTTTCTTCTGGCTGTTGTTTTTAAGTAAAAGTAAAATAAAAATCCAAATGTGGAATATTTCCTGTGAATAGACTTTAAACGTGTGTTAGAACCGGGTCGGTGTCGTGTCAGGCTGCACGTTGGACTCCTGGCGACCCCAACTGTCTGCGGGATGTATAGGAGCATTCACGTGCTGATTTTTCCCTTTAATAACTAATAATAATAATAAAAAAAAAACATGGCTCCCTATCATCCACATGTTGAGTGTGACAAGTTTTCAATCTTCTGTAAAAGAAAATCTAAGAGCAATGAACTGATGGATTCGTGCACAACCTGGCTGATTTAAATGTAAGTTAAATGTAAGTTTTATTCTCCAGCCGTTTCCTTTTTTGGTTCAAAGACAGTGGAGCGAAGGAGGCCCTCAGTGGAGAGCATCTGTAAATCACCCGAGTTTTCCTGTTTCCCCGTGCGTCCAGTGTGACCATGAATGCCTCCTCTCCTCTCCACCCAAGTCATCCAGTGAATGCCAGCCCAGCCTGCCTGCCTGCCTGCCTGCCTGCCTTCCCACCGTGGGTGGAAGCTTCTCCTGGCAAACACGAGGGGAACAGAGCTCCCCGCCGAGTCCTCACAATGCCTATGTAGCTTCCGCAGGCTGACAGACAAACACTCAGCAAACGCACGCTCGCAGAGACGCATTCACACTCGTGCAGGCACAAAAAAAACATGTCAGCAAGCGCACATCAACCCACTTAGGAAATATTTAGAGCGCGATTGTGCCGAGGCCTGTAAGAGCCGGCGAAATCAGCCTCCATCATCCAAGCCTCCGTGTTCTCTCTCTCCGCCATCTGTGGAGAAGCGTTTCTTGGCAGATTGGAGTCCAGACAATCACAGTTGTCAGTGGGTGAAAATGATCTCACACTGCCAAGTAGATGAACCAGAGCGACTGCAACGCACCGACTGCATCACGGGGACCGTTTGCACGAATCCGGCTTATGCTCTGTCCACTTTAGAGCCCAAAGTTCGAAGAAAGGGGCATTAGGAAATGCAGACTAATGCAATACGAGTACAATAAAATCCACGATATGCCCCTCGTGCAAATCAAAACGACATATGCATGTAACAGCAGTCATGCTTATATCTGAAATGGAAATGGAGGACATCAGGACGCGGCACTAATACATGACGAGCTCTAATGTGTCGGGTGATCAACAGAAAATCAACGTTCCAATAATTAGGTTAGAATTGGCAGCATATGTGAGGACTCTGCGTTTTAAGTCATTGAAAAATCTGAATCCATGGGCGTGATACTGCTGATCAGACAAAACTACACATGTCGTGGTGTCCTCCCGTGATTACTGTAAAAAGAAGAGTAGATTCTGAACAGAAAATTAAGCCATTTTGGAAAAGATAGAATTGACCAGCATCTAAGTCACAAACTCATGGTCGCCACAAAATCAGAGGCGACGAATCCTCCTGACCAACATCGTCTGTTTATGTTTAATGTCCAACAAACGATCAAACACAAAAAAATAAAAAATGGGTGAAGAGAAGTCATCTTCGGATCTAATTGCAGCTCACACAATAGTCTGTTCTTGTTGACAGATTGGGGGACATGAATCATTGAGCAGTGGTTCTCTGAAAAGACAGCAAGGACTCGCCTGTCACTTGCACAGGCTGATTTTGGAGATGCATGAATCACTCCACTAAGTGCTAAACAACGTTTCCATGAGAGAACAATTAATTTGTTCTCTCCGTCTCCCTGGCGCACACACATGCCAGCACTGTATTGTACTCCGACACACTCCCAACACACACACACTTGCGTTAACTCATATATGTCTGCACCCCCCCCCGCACAGACACACAAACTATCTATCAAAGCATTTTACCTATGAGCAAGTCAAACCCCATAATAATAATAATAATAATAATAATAATGAGCTATGCTCCACAAACCAGAGGGGGGAAAAAAAAAAAGAGAGAGTTGTTAGTCCCTCTCCACCTAAAACACAAGAGCCCTGCTGGTGCTTCAGCGTGTCAGCCAGTGATTCACAGGCTTTCGGAGCGGGTGGGAGTAGAGAGGACAAGAAGAAAGCAGGAAAATGTACGCCGCAGCTCGCTGAGACGAGGAGTGTGAGGGCGTGGGTGGGCAGAGTGGCTGAACGGGCAAAGCAGGCACCTGGGACGAGCTCAGTGGGCGAGAGGATGGGGAAAAAGAGGCAAGGGGGGTTGGGGGGGGTTCATTGTGCTTGGGAGCTGGGGTGAACACATGAACATGTGTGGCCATTTCCTGTGTGACTGTCAGGTGAAGACGTAGACTCGCTTCCATTTACGAGCCGCTGTTTCGCTCTTCTACATGATCACAGGCGCCGGCGTGGCTTCCTCTCTCATAGAAGAGATTAAGGGACATGTGACCTACTAAAAACAGCTGACCTGAACACACCGGGACGATATGCACCAGAGTTCCCTGCTCAATTCATGTCCTAATTACAGTGGTCATAAGCTCCTCAACTGTTCATCGGGGGAAGCTGCTTTTTATGTGGCCAGCAAGTGAGTCACCCGAATGACAAAGTTGCATTTATTTGGATGGAAGTGCATCTCGTTTTTCAACTCCAGAGCGGCCCCTTTGTTTAAAGATGCCTTAATCCCCCCAGAGGCCTTTAATAGTTTTTATTTGCACTTTGAAGCAGATCCCTTCAGTGTGATTTAATCCTCTTTGGCAGATTTTCCCCTAAAAGTTCAACTTATGTTTGCAGTTGATGCCCACGTTTCCACGTACTTTTAGCAGAACCTAGAAGCCACACGGCAAATTGCTCGCACGCACATCTTCAGACAATCACAACGCTGAGATGCATCAGGGGGGGGAAAGTGGGACTGGACTGCACAAAAATATGCTGCTAGTGCATGTCTGCTGTACTAGTTGGCAGAGTGGAGAGTGACTGAAATGACCTGAGGGTGCTTGGACAGCGAGCTCACTGCTCTAATTCACAGCGTTTCTCTGGCAGGGAGCTGCCGACAGCTCGGGAGAAAGAGGGAGAGGAGAGGAGGAGATCCGCTGACAGCGGAGCGGAGAGAGGCAGGCCTGCGTAGGGGAGCTATGAATGAATGTCGACATGGCGATAAGGTTTATGGGACATGGCACCAGGCGGACAGAGACACGGGGAGAGAGCCACTTTTCTCCTTCAGCTCTCAGCTGTGCTGAACTACTTCCCTGACGTTCAGTAAACCCAGAGCCCGCTGTGACACCATCCACCTCACAAAGCTCCGCTGCCGCCTTCGTCAGAACACTGTGGGCATCATAAAATCCACGTGCTCTCATTTCATCTCATTCTCATCTGTTAATTTAAATACGACTCGAGATCTCCGAATGTGAGGACGAAAGACGACTGACCTGAAAATGCTTTGAGTTCCATGAATTGAATCTGACCTACAACAAATAACAACAACAGGTTTCAATACTGCTCACGCTCATTATTTCCTGTTGCAGATCTATTTTCTCAAAACAGAAATGTCTTTTTACATACATATATTACACAAATGCTCCGTCAATCGCAGTCAGACTTGTAGGGAGCCATCGGACACCCAATTTCTGCACAATCCTGTAATATTTGGTGAAAACGTCAAAACACCTGTGCTGTAATATTCACAAACTGTATTTTTCAACATTTGGAACATGTTTTATACTTTTACAACTAGAGCTGCAGGGATTGATCAACCGATGGACTGTCACTGAGGTAACAAACAAACTATTTCGATTTTCTTATGATAAAATTATTGGATAAAGCAAAATGCATCACATGTTTTTGTTTCTAGCTTGTCACATCTGCAAACTGAATGCTGCTTTTCTTTGTCATAAGTGACAAGTGTTGGGTTTGAAGCTGTTGGTCAAACAAACAAGATATTTAAAGACATGACCTTTTCACAGAAATCACAGGAAATAAGGGAAGGAGGGAAGGAGGGGGGGGGGGGTGACACACGGAGGAGACATGGCGCAATTCATACAGTAGCTGCCACTTTAACAGCCTCGATTTCGTCTGAAACGCTGAAAGCGGCGCGCTGCTCTTTACCCCTGAATCAAAGCGGCCTCCTCTCACACGGTGGAGGAACCGTATCGCCTCCCCGTCTGCGGCTGTTTCCCGGATCCCCTGGCACGAAACACTGTACGTACAGAAAAGCCTTATAAATAACTGATAGGTCTTCCAGGCAGCGCGTACGACTATTCTTTCTTCACCCACAAATGGCGTGACCTACAACCACCAGCTTGAAACGCATTGAAAAACACCTCGGGGAGCCGAGTGCAGAATGTCACTGAAACACCATTTTGCTTGAAATGCCCCTATTTCTTCGACCAGGGGTCGAGAGCTGAAATGGACTTGGGCTGATTTTTCAGTTCTTCAAAAATCATAACCCTCAGGTCCTCAAAACATAAGACGTGTCAAATTAATTTTGTTGCCAAAGTCCCCTAAGTCTACATTTACTATCGCAGATTTTCTGCCAATCGAATATACGTCCAACAGGGCTGATGCTGGCATGCGCCCATCCTAATTTTAAAGCATATTTTCCAGCAACCATGAGTCACACAAGTATCTCACTCGAACACAGCAGCAGACAGCTCAGCGTGCCATTAAAAATACTCTCCCCCAAACAAGGCCAAAAAGCCTCTGAAGAGCAGCGTTTCGGTGTGTAGGTGTCCTAAATGTCCCTGTGTGAACCACCGAGCAGAACACAAGCTGGAGAGACATCAGACGGCGTTACACACTGCTACCAGTGAGTGGGAATACTGGGCCAGGTACTGAAACATCACACACACACACACACACACACACCCTGTGAGGAGGACGGTTTGTACGTGACCTTCTACAGCAAGAGAAAATGGCCCTAATGACAACGGAGAAACACAATTAATTAGCAAAACATTGAACTAGATATTAATGAGGGTTGTTTGACCTTATTGAGATTTGATTTCGGCTCTGTTCCTTCCCGTGTGTCTCTCTGGTGTCGATTATTTTCCAAATAGTTACCAATATGATTTTTATTTATTTGGGGAACCACTAAGGCTTTGAAAACCACTTTCATCAGATGTTACCCTACATTAAAAGTCCTACAAGCGTCGGGATTGTGGACTTTTGTTGGTGTCACTTGTTTATTTCCTGTTTTGGACTTTTATTTTGTAGTGTTCCGTTTCCTACATCGTTTGTCCTTATTGATTTCACATGTTCTCCTTCAGTTACTAGTTCAGTCTCTGTCGAGTTTTGTGTCATAGTTGAGTTTTGGTTTGTTAATATTCTTTCTGATTTGGTTCTTTGTTTTTCCTTCTATATTCGTTTTAGTTCAGTCACTTTATCTGAAATATGATTAGTGTGTTTAGTTTATTTCTCTCTCAGTTCTTCTGTCCTTGCAGACTCTTATTTTTTCCCTTTAGTTCTTATGTGTTATTGAATTCTTCTCCATAGTCTGTTTCTTGTCGTCCCTTTTTGGAGTGAGTCAATACAATAATGTGACATGAAATGTTTGGATGATATTGTAGAAATAGAATCTGTAAACTGTGCTCATCAAACTCATTTTCACAATTATTCATCACAAATGCACTGCTTAAATTTAAAAACAAAGATTTCACTCAGTCCACAATTTTTAAAAAAAATTACATTTTAAAGAGATTTAAAAATCTTAATCCTGTGCAAATCTTATCCTGTTTGGTAACTAAACTTAAGACCTGATTCAGGAAAAAAAAACAATTATGAAAATTTCTTAAATAATGTTCCTTTCCCAACTTTAGATGGAAACAAATTACACCAGCTTCTCAACATCTGGTTTGGTCTCGAATAAACTAACTTTACAACGACTTATGGTTCCTAATCTAAGTGCAAGTGACGATGCCACGATCATTTCCGATCAAAGCTGAAGAAGCAAAAAGGGCTGAAAAGTTTGAAAAACTTGATCTTGATCGCTGGGGTTAAATTTGAAGATGGATCAATGAGCAGCGACACGTTCTATGGTACAGGCACGTGGAACAAGGACTTTCCAGACTTACTGCATTAGTCCTTCGTTACAATGGGGGTTTTTATACTTTCCAGTCACTTCCAAATTCACATTCAAAGTGTTTGTAAAACCCAGCAGTTGTTGCAGGAGATGACCGACCTTTCTGGCTGCTGACGCCGTAAAACCCGCTGTGTTTACCTGCAGCTGTCTATGAGTTCATACCTTTTCCTATGAAGAGACATGACCTCATTTTCCCTTTAAATATCTCAGACAGTTTATTTGTTTAAAGTCCCAACAATTATAAATGCAATAAACAAAAGTTTAGACAATTTTTAAATCAAAATTGAATCCAAATACCACCAAGTTGTGTTTTCTCTATTGTTTTTCTGACCTCATTAACCCTTTAATCCTCTCACAACTTTAATTTGAGTTTCCTTTAGTGGTGAAGGTTCTAGTTCTCCTGTTCAAACCATTTCACTATGTTTGTTCACAGTGAATTAAACATATATCACGGGAAGAATCATATGAAACTCCATCATACATTTTCCTTTTGTGGCCAAATTTTTTTGGTCTATTTCTTGTCTGTTTTGAAAAGTCTCACTTACTTTCAAAACAGGAAGTGTCAGATGTTTCCATTCCTTTCTGTATTTATTTGTTGTGTCCACCAGTGCACATCTGACCTCACAGGTCTGTGAATATGGAAAAATAACAGCAGCAATACACACAGACAGAGGCTTGGAAGAGAAGCGACAGCAACAACACTTTCAATATTTCAGTGACACGTGGGAGTGGATCAAACCAATGTGCTGCGCACGTGGACAGAAAAGTCCTCGTGCTCCTACATGATTCATTTTTAGAGAAAAATATAAAATCTTAAGAAGTACTTAAAGTAATTAAGTAAGTAAACTCTGTTTGCCATGAGACAAAGATGGTTTTTACATGAATCCCACAGAGACCAGGTCGGCTGAATTTAAAAAAAAATTTCACTAAAGCTTAAACTGTTTTTTTATCAGTTTTTTTTTTGTGGTTGGTTTCAAACTTCTTTGTTGTGGGTTTTTTTCGTGCTCAGTCTGTAATAGTTTAGCTGTGTAGGCTGTGAGATCGCAGCTACATGCAGTTTAAGTCCTGATTTCATTTCATTTCATTTCATTTCCTCCATGCAGGTGTAAAATCTGTGATACACACACAGCAGATTGTGCTGGCAGCTGCGGGAGAAGAGGAAGAGAAGTTTGAAAATGTGCCTTCAAATGGGGAGGAGGAGAAGATTTCTGGCACTTCCAACAAATAATTTGCTCAAAGATTGACTCCTGACGTCAGGCACAGAGAGGAGATCAAACTGCTGGACTGCGGAACAGCTCCGTAGTCGTCAGGAAGGTGACGGAACAGGATGAAGGCAGCTACCGGTGACGGGGCTTCTCTGTCCACAACCTGCCTCGAACTAGATGGCAACAACCTGGCCGCAGTTTTTCAACCATAATGTGCAAATTATGTCCGTTGTTACGTAAGCTCTGTGTCTCTATGAAAAGGTGATGGATGCGAGATGGACAGATGGATGTTGGCATGTCCTTTGGATTTTACTTCAACCCACTGTGATCTCTCTTCAGAGCTGCGTGACGTTCACGTCAGAGAATCAAACTCTGCTGAAGATTCGGCCGAGTCCCGCTCAGCCACAGGTCCACCTGCTCCCGCTGTAACACTGAGCGTCGCACAGCTAGACATCTACTTCTCACACTACAACACTGTCAGTGTCACCAACACCAACGCTAACAGATATGCCGTCTGGTTTCCATGACAACAGCATCCAGGTTGGATGTGCAGTCAGAGTCCTCAGAAAGACGTGTTGATGGCGAGACCAAAGATTTGTGTATGGAATTTCTATTTCTTCATAATGTTTAAGTTTAATCATAATGATAATCATCAAAAATATTTGTGATCAGTGTTTTAGTTTGTGCAACCATGACTTTGTCATCTTTCTGGTGTATTTCCTTTAACCTTCTCCCCCATTCTCATCCATCTAATGGATTTTTGGCATTGGCAATAAGGTCCAAAATGCCCAGAGTTAATATGACAGTGGCTCTTGTAGATCTGATGTTGATGGATTGTTAGAGACAATTATTTTCTTTCTCGAGGACGAACTTTGGAAACATCCACTGAGTGTAATTTGAGTGACAAACTGCTGAAGGCTTTAATTAAGTTTCAGATACATTAATGCGCAAAACAGTTTGTGGATTTTCTTCCCAATTACTTCAAGTGGAAGAACATTAAGATGGAATCTCATTTTCAATGATCAACAATACCTGGCTCAGTGAAGTGAATCCATCTTTAGTGCTTTTTAATGGTTCAAACATCATTTATGTAATTATAAGCACATAAAATCTGCACTGCTGTCTAGAGAAAGTCCAGGCTTCCCATGTTCCATTTGTCCAGGTTTGGCGAACTGATGGAACTCACTCACACTACACAACATTCCAGGGATTGGCTGCTGGAGCATAATCCATCAGTTTTACACATCAAAGTCTGTTTACAAGTCTTGGCGACGACAAATGCACATATATATTTAAAAAAAAGAAACAAAAGACCAGTGCGGCTTCAGGGGGAGTTGCATGAATTCTACTAAATTGCCACACGGGATGTCATCATCATACCAGGTATTGTGATGCAACTGTCAGTACATTTTTAGCCATTACGCTAAACGCTTGTGAATGAATCCTCAGTCTACGTCTATCAGGGTGTTGATGTCACCGGTGTATAAAAAAAAATCCCCTTACACCATCTCAGACTAGGAAATACAATATGGTTGCTGACACGGACAGTGTGGGTTTTCCCACGTCACTCTACACAGCTGTGCTTTAAATGTCACGACATGAACTCAGCACCACAGACCAGGACGGTGGTTCAGTTCATCAAAGAAGAACAATGAGCGGGAGTTTCACACTTTACGTCTGCAACACTAATTTAGTGCTCCGCTCTCGAGCAGCAGATTTACTCTTCAAAAAATAAAAAAATGCACAAAAAAAAGAAGACAGAATTTAAGTGTAAAATGGATTTTATCACATTCACATTGCAATAAATCTCAAATCGATGCCTTTATATGATACATGAGGGGGTGATGTACACATGTTCCTTCAGTACATTAATTCATCTTATTCAGAGTGTTCCTTACACACACACATGCACGCGCACACACACACACACAGGCTTGTTAACAACAGCTGGTAAATACTGTTTAAAACCTCCAGAGAAAAAATTCCTTTATCGTCACACTCCGTTTGGAGAAAAAAAAATTGCTCCAAAATATAAAGAATTCAAAAAAATACTCGCAAAACTGCATTTGATCTGAAGCTTGACCTGAAATGCTACACACAATGAAATTTTGTACCATAATAGAGTGATGAAAACAATGCAGCTGTGAATTTCTCTTCTGCAATTCAAGTTTTCAATGAAGAATTTCACCCACAACACACCGAACGACTCAAAGAACAGCAGAGTTCTGAATACTGAATATGACTTTGTGTTTTAATCTCTTTGCTCCATATCAGCGGTGTCAAATTATTGAAAATCTTTGCACACGAAAGTGTAGTCAGATCACGTCGAGTGCAGAAACGGACCCTGGATCCACTGCCAGGCTGTTACGTTTTGGTCATTACTCAGAGAAAAGTTGTAGTACTGTTATTTTGCAAGTCTAAATAATTTCTTTAACATTTTTACACACGCAATAAAACCTTTAAAAACTAGAAGTCTCTTTAACATAAAAGTGTGTATTAATTTTTCCAAGTACTGACTTCCATCCAATATGGACCTAAAAAATATAAATCTAAAAAATAAAAACATCCAAGGCATCAAAAATATAGTCAGACACCATGAACAGACAATTCAATAATCAACCCAAATATCTGAGCATCATTTGAAGCATACATCATGTCTTATCAACATTTAAAAAAAATGGAGTGTACAGGACATTAATAGCTATTTGTGATTCTGTATTTACACTTCATATTGAATCTCTGAAAAACAACAGACATTGTGGCACCCAGAAGTAAACGGACAGTCTACTACACTCACATGATTCGACCAGCTGAACAATCAAACCCACAAAGTACAGATCGGGTCAAGTGAATCTTCATGAGAATAAAAATAAGTGGATTTCTTAATTATAATAGTTTCACCTATAATTCTCTAATACTATGTGGAAAAAAAAAAATACAATAATGCATTCATTCAAATGTTCCAGATCGATTATCACTCTTTCCTCGCATTCATCACACTGATCATCCACAACATTAAAGGGTCAGCAAAAAGTCAAGCTGGCCGATGATTGACAGGTGTCAGAAGATATCAGCTTGCTGAGCCCATGCTGACCCCCGGTAAAACCCACAGGGGGTGTTAGTGTTGATTGGTGCACACACACACTCACTCACTCACACACACACACACATTAACATGTTAAACCAGAGACTTTTTGAGTGGTTAATCACAGGGAGAGCTGACAGATGGGTGTAACCTCTGTGCAACAACAGCAGCATTTCTTTCACTCTCTTTGACAAGGAGGAGACTCCATCTTGGGCATGAATGGAAAACTCAACTCAGTTTTTTCACAAAATCCAGCACACAACACCAGCTTAGCCTCAGAGGCGAAGAATTGTGATAAAATGGGGGATAAAAAAAAAAAAAACATTCTGGACTAGGTTTCCTACTCAGGCCGGGAAATCACACAACAATCAGCTTCTGTGAATCTCTCAGGACCCTGGTGAGGGTCCCCAGTTTTCCTCACCCACCAAAATCCTCTGCAGTGACGTAAACCAGGGATGTTCGCTGGGGTTAGTTCCTCTCTTTATATCCCCAGAAGGCTTAGAAATGCCGGTGAGCCTAAAAGTTCTGCCTCTTTATACAGAGGACACGTCCGGAACGAGGACGTTTTCGAACTTGTTCGCCGCAGCAAATCTTACCTTTCCAAAACACAACACACCACCGTGATCCAGAACCGTGAAACAGACAGAAACATGTGCTACATCTCAAAGACTGAGGCTGAAAATGGGATGACGTGATTAAGGCTCACTGCTGCTCAAATCAATATTCACCAAATAATAACTAGAAAAAGAATTGATTTTAAACTCCTGCTTGCTGAAAGACGACACCGTTCACCACGTTGCAGGCAGTAAACAGCATCTTGTGGCAGACAGAGATCACCGTGAGTGAAAGTTAAAGAAAAAAATTAAGAAAAACAGGTAAATGCAACCGAGCTGCTGATTGAGTTGCTCAATATGGCGAAAAAAAAAGGCTCATTTATACTATTGATATTAAAAATTCGAAATAAACCAGCATTTGTTTGTTTCGGGGAATTAAAAATGGAAAATAAGGAGCTGAGAAGCATCGGTTGCAGGAAAAGGCAGTTTTTTACTGCTGCTGTCGTGTCGGCTCTTCTGTCCAGGAAATCTCTCGCTTTAATAAATAGTAGAAAAATAATATTTTCCTCTTGTGTCTCCTCCTGTATGCACGTGACACAGAAGAAGATTTTTCCTACTTTACAGTTCACAGACATTCGTGAAAATGTCCTAATATCTTGCCAAACCCTTCTGTGTGAGGCCAGCAGCTATTCCTTTGGGTGAAGGCAAACTTGGAGAGTCTGTCTGTAAAACCGAGGGGAGTCAACCTGTAACACAATCCATCATAGAATCCGATAATAAATCCACATAAGTGTTGGACATTTGACATTCTTGCTCATCATCCAGCAGTTTTGATTCATGCGTCGAATGCTCTGTTCCTGTCACCCATAGTTGGCTTTGTGGGGAAATAACCTGCGAAGGAGCTCACAGGCAAAAAGGTTCCAACACCCGACTCTACATTTCATTTATTTATCCCCCGGCCCGATTATGTGTTTGCTGTGGACATCCATGTGAATAAGAAGACGTCGTCTTGTCTTCTCTCAAGGCATTTAGGTTCCAGTTGGGGCTTTTTCCTCATCAAAGGCTAAGGAATGAGCTCAAACATTCAAGCGTTGGGTTTCCTTCCTAAAGTTCCTCTGTTCTCACATAGTCCCGAAAAGCCCAATTCCTTCAGAAAACAAGCAAAAAAAATCCCATTTGGTTTTTTTTACTGGCCTGGGTCTGTTCTGGTCATTCGTAGTGTGGGTTAAACCGTACGCAAAAAAAAAAAAAAAAAAAAAGATGGAGATGTGGGCATAATGGAACCATGAGGGTAATATTCATATGTAGCTACAGATCTGCTCGTGGCAGAGATACCGGTGGCCCAGTATCTTTGGGGCTGAGTCCGTCTGTGACACTTCTGTCCCTCCGTTCATCCTAACCGTGCCCACTGTGTGCGGTCGAATCGAGCACGGATGTTTTTTTGTTTTTTTAAATAGTCTCCGATATAAAAAGTTCCACGTGCGGCAGGAGGAGCCGGGCTGCCCTGAGGATCAGCACTCCGCATCCACGCTGTGCACAGTCACTGCTGCTTGTAGGTGGTGCGTGTGCAGCGGGTGGTGGTGTATGTGCGTGTGCCGGTACGGGTGGAACTTATGGCTGAGCAACGCCGCCGTCTGTGGAGGCGTGTCCAAGTCCATGTCGTCGTCGTGGTTGCCAACGTCGACTCCGGCCGAGAGCGGGTCGTTGTTCCCCGGCGGATTCTCGCTGTCCTCCTGAGGGCTCATCGTGCTGTAACCTGGACACAAAACACGTAGAGGTTCGGCATTAATGGTCCAGTTCCAAACGTTCACAATTTAAAACCCTTAAAATGTTCTAAATCTTTTCAGTTCGCACTTCCCTTTTTTTTTTTTTTTTCATGTTTTCTATCTTTTAGATCTTTTCATAAAAAACCAATTACAGTAAGTTAGAACTGGACCATGACTCAAATCTAAGTCAGCATCATATTTATTTCCAAACAGTTTTCATCATATTCCCTCAGTTCACAGTCATGAGAGTTTTTAAATTCACGAGCCACTTGTGGCTGGGAAATCCTCCGCCTCATGAAGCTGCACCCAAGTGTTCTTGTGTAGCAACCCACATTCCACTGAGAAGAACAAATGTCACGTATTTAACATGGGCACGAGTTTGCCATTAGAGAAACAGCTCAGCACATGACACCCTCCAGCCAAAGATATTCAACACATCCGTGAACATCGCACAAGCTTTCTGATGGCACACTCTCAACTAAACATTCCCACTGGGCATCTCCTCCTTATGTTATACAATTTCAGTAAATAATAAAAAAGCAAAGTTTACATATTTATGTTCACTGTCCTACACGTCTCGCACAGACGTTTAGCCTGAGGATGCAGAAACACGCCAGCACGAGGAGTCAGGAGGACGCCGGGCCGCACCGCTCAATAGAGTAGACGGATTATAACGCATAATAAGAGCTCAAAATATCCATATACTACTAGCACAGGATGTCAGCGATGGTTTAAATGCTGCTAAGCAACATTCCCAGCAGCTACGTTTCATCAACTCCGTCTATCTCTAATGTAGGTTTATGCCATTAAGTGAAATGTTGTGGGAAGGTTTCCCCAGTTTTAGTCGTACGAAATCCATCTGCATCACGCAGCTTAAATGTGAAAAATAAACCAATTTTCTTTAATTCGTTTAGCTCCCTCATTTTTAGATTCTGAAATGACAGAAGCAACAAGTAGCAGGATGGGAACATCGATGTGTTATTGCTGTCAAGCGAATAACCCTGTAAGGACGAGCGCCCCGAGGATTGTATTTATAGGGAAAAGGTTTCCATTTCGGATGATGAAACATTAAACCCCCAGAGACACTGAGTGTTTTCTGTGTGTGTGTGTGTGTGTGTGTGTGTGTGTGTGTGTGTGTGTGTGTGTGTGTGTGTGTGTGTGTGTGTGTGTGGGGCATGTGAGCTGAAGGCTCATTAGTACTGAACACAAAGTGCAGCTGAAACAACAATTTTCTCAATGTTTCAAAAAGCACTGGACAAATAAAAATTACGACCTGACTGGATTGTAAAGTTTATACAATTTACCATGAAGGAAAACGAAAAATGTTTTTCACATTTCAGGGCATAATAGCAGAAATGACTCGGTCTTTGACAGATCGACGACATTGTTGCTTTTATCATATGTATCATATAATAGCCGGTAATGCATGTCAGACAAAAATAAGGAAATGTCACGTCTCTTTCAGGTGTCCTACAGTCTCGAGACGACCTGACGACTTTTCTCTCAAATCTGCCTCCCTGATTCTCCAAAGATTAGCTGGGCCCGTGTCCCAAACAGGAAAAAAGCTGACAAAGAGAAGTCGAGACAAAAGCACGAGCAGAGGAACTGAGAAGAAAAGGAAAGAGAGATGGTGGGAACAAAAGAGGAGGACAGACGAAGGGAGGGAATAACCGAGCAGGGAGACATGAAGACTTGAGGACGAGGAAGTTCCAGTGTTGGAAGGTGCCAACTTCAGCCATGTTTCCCCTCGTTTCCCCAAAGAAGGAGCCAAAGTTTTCCGGAAGGTTCCCCGCTAACAAAGCTGCGCTGACAGTTTCTAGCTGCATCAGGTGAGACAAGCGCATCCGTCTTAGTGTCAAGAGAAGTGGAGAGACAGCTGGTAAAGCTGCTGGCACTGTCCCGCCTTTCCACATCCAGTCACATTAATTCAGTGTTCTACAGTACGTATCTTTAAAAATATGATCTGATCAGCCACAGTATTAAAGGGAAGGTCTTAGTAACGTTACAGAGGACGAGGGTCAGCGTTGCCAAGTACTGGAATCAAAAAACTCCCGTTAAAACACTGAGCAAATTACGAGTACAACAGTAAAAGTATTTCTGCTAAAAAATATGTGTTTTAAACAAGACTGATTATGGTTTTATGGCAAGACATTGATAAAAAATAAGGGTTAGCAAAAGTGGAGCTGACTTTAACTCCTTATGTGCCCACAGGTGGTTAGACCCATAGTGATATGTGTATTAGTTCATAATATATTCATAAAACATTGTTTGTATAATAAAATAACGGGGTGATGATAATGACCCGTATTGATGTGACGCCGTTTGCCACCCTGGGCTACGAGATGCCGCCGGCTTTGACAACCTGTTTGGACCGATTTTCAGTCTCACGCTACACAGCAGCTCAAAGGTTTTGAATATAAATATCTTTACGTCATTTCTCCTATTTCCAGAGTGACGGTATCTACAGTGAACATGCCTTTTTTGTTACTTTGAACATGAAAATTGCAGAAGCACATTTAAATACAATAACTGTCTCTACATATGAGTTATAATGCAGGGTATGTGGATTAAAGTTGCAGATTATATGCGGCGTCATTCAGCGTTCATCATGAAATGGGCGACACAGCTCTGCACACGCGTGTCACTCGACACGTTTAACGCGCCGATCCTCCGGTGGTCTGCATGTAGCGTGTCCCTGTGGGCATGTCTTTATAGTCTTCTGTGGACAGAGTTTGTTTCAGTAACGTTGTTGTGAGGACATTTTAGCAGGTCCACACAAGTCCAAAGGTTTTTTGGGGGTCAAGACTGGGTTTTAGGGTCTGGGTTAGAATTCGGTTTTGGTTCAGGTTAGGCATTCAGTTGTGACGTTTGGGGAGGGGGCAAGGATTCTATTATTTCAATGAGTGTCCTCACAAACAAATACTGTAAAAACGTGTGTGTGTGTGTGTGTGTGTGTGTGTGTTACGACCCAGCACACAGGAGCAGGAACTTTCTGACATGGACTTGGTTCTGACTTAGTTTTAGTCCCTGATGGACTAACACCCCCTTGTTCATTACTTCAAACTAATCTGCCCCCTCCATCCCTGTCCACTCACACAGCCATTTCACGACTATTTCCCCTTTTTTCATCATTTTTGCATCTCTTCATCTCTGCAAGTTCAGTTTTTTCTTTGCCATCCCTCTTTGCACAGCATGTGATGTTTCCTCTTCATGTACCATGAAACTTCCTTTATTAACCCTTTTAAAGCAAAGAGTTATGTTCGCCCTTTCATTTACTTTACTTTAATAGAAAGATATGATAGTCGTGTAAATGACACTTGAATATTCAGGATTATCTAAACATAATCTGGAGGTAATATGGTGCTTTAATTAGGAAAGATAATATCAAAAAGATAATATCAAACAGAAACTTCTACAAATCTCACATCTATTCATCTCTGCTTTAACAACTATACTGTAGTAACACGCTGCTAAGTCTCTCTTTTACAACACACACTCCTCACCTCATATTCATGCTTTTCTCTCTCTGTCATTACGAGTTATGCAACATGCAACAGAGTCATTCATTGCCAGGAAGTGGAGTAATGCCATATGTAGGTGGTAAAAGCCGATGTGGGTGAAACAGGCCGTCTACAGTCATCGAGTGTCAGACTTACAAGTTCTGCAAATGATTACAGCGAACAAGAGCAATTCTCCCCGCCCAAAAAAAAAAAAGGTTCAGAGCTGTGATATAATGAAAATAACAAGCCTGGAGGTGAATCACTACCAAACAGCTGAGAGCCGACAGTGGATTTCAGCCTGTGCTGTGACATAAAAAAAAAAAAAAAGGTTTGGCTCCAAATAGTTTAACGTTTTATAATGTGTATAATGCATTTAGATAAAAAAAAACTTCTTTTCTGTTCTGTCTCTCGTCTACTGTTGCAGACGGTTAATCAAGGTAACCCAGACTTTATTTATCTCCCGTCTATCCGCTCTTTCCCTGGGATCCAGAGGCTTTCCCAAGCCAGGTGGGATGTAAATCCCTCCAGCTTGCTCTGGGTCTACTCTAGGATCTTCTCCCAGCTGCCCACAGAAAGCTTCCTGATCATAGGCTGGAACCTTAACTGTCTCTTTTCCACACGCAGCGGTGGCACTTCAAGCCTGAGATCCCTCTGCATGCGTGAATCCCACATCCTGTCCCTAACAATGGGACAGGGACAGCCAACCTGCACCTCCCTCCCCTGGGGGTCTCAGCTAATGCTAATGAGCCTCCTTTGTTGTGTTTATTGCAGTATTTCAAATGCAGCTATAGCTACGTTTGCAGGCTCTTTATTGTGATTAAAGCTCGACGTTCAGTGAGGTTTGTGGTTTTTGTTTGTCTGCTTTTTGCTCTAGCAAACATTTTTTGGCTTATCACGCTGTTGAGTAAGAACATGAAACAGCGTGCACATAATAGAAAAGCAGAAATGACTAAACTCAGTTTCTGCAAAGACTAATGCACTGATGTTATTCGAAAAGAAAAGTGGGATGTTGAAATGATAAGCAACACATTTCGATTCATTAGTGGCAATTTACCGCGTTATGTTGTAAATGGTGTTATAAAATCTTGGTCACGAGCATCATCTAAAATATTAAACAATCGAGCAATTAAACTGAAAGCTGATGAGGCCAAACATCTGCCCTGTTCGGAATATTTGAAATATGTCACATTTTGAACAATTAATTAAAGCTGTTAATTTTAAACTTCAGTGGATAATGAGGCTTCTAAAGTTTTCAGAGAGCCGGCGATTCCTTTCAAATCGACGGTCAACCAACGGTGGATCTTTCCCCCAGGAACTCCAAATAAACAATAAATCTTGTTTTTTTTTAAGAGTGACCGTGAGTGACCTGCTTTTCATTTTAAGATATATTAATATTGATTATAAACAGGTTTATGTTGATTTTAAATTCCACGCTATAAAAGGAAACTGGAAATGTCCTTATGTGGTCAATGCTGTGTGGCAGTGGTTCATGCTACATACACAAACATAAAACATAATATAATATACTTAGAAATCTGATCAGATTAGAATTTTACTTTACACGCACAGAACAATAAGTCCTCGTTAGAAAGACTTTGGAATGTTAAATATATTTAGTTTTGACACAGCATTGCTGACATTTCCCATTATGATGACTCAATTCCTCTTTCTCTTCATGCTAATGCCGTGTCTGACCACACACAGTCACACACACAACCAGCTGGGAGTGTGGCAGCAATTTGTATTTTCTAAATTTCCCCGCCTCTGTTAATGTACAGACATTTACGAAACAGTTGGTGCCTACCTCATGGAAGAAGACGACACCCACAGTTTTCAGTGAAATCACTCGAATTTGAGTTTGCCTTTGACGCAAGAGTTTATATTAAATTATAAAAATAAAATAAAAAAAATGGGCTGAACAGATATGCAGGAAAAGAAGATTGTAAATAACTGGATTATGGGGATGTTTCCTGTAATCAGCATCACATGAGTCATTTGGCCTTTTAAGTCAGAGAAAACATGACCTTTGTTGTATTATTTAAAACAAGCAGGTCTTTTGAATTTATAAAACAAAAATATATAAGCACATTTATTTCTTAGACTTTTTTCTTTACATTATTTTTGACAATTTAACGTTAGAGAATTAAAGGGAATTGCTGGTTCTCTTTTTCAGTGGAACAGTGCCCACAATTTTCCCCACATCTGTACGTGTGAAATTCAGTGTCTTACCGTGGTCACTCTCTGTCCCGGATCGTCCCCAGTAGCGGCGTCTCCGTTCAGGAGTGTGAGTGTGTCTCTCAATCACCGCAGCTATAAATCTGGTATTACTGACTGAAAGTGAAACAAACAGTTACTCAAATGTTTCGATTAGCAACATCTAACCAACCAAAAAAAAAAAGAAAAGAAAATGCACTTACTGATTCCTCTGTCCTCATGGCTGTCTTCATCCCGCTCATCTCTTTCGTTGTCCAGGTTTGACATTCTTACTGACATTTCTGGAGCAACATGGATGTAAAGAGAGTATGAGGTAAGAAGCAGAAGGCTCAGATGAGATACATTCCACAGTATTATTCTAAAATATAGTTTTACAAGCGTGTGTGACGAGTCTTTGTTCATGCAAACAAAGGTAAATTACAGCCAGTGAGGTAACCTGTGCACAAAGACACGTGTTTGTGTGTAGCCTGAAGAACTGCATCTTTCTGAGTCACTTTCCCAGTGATGCGGCCACAGGCCTATTCCAAAGTTGTTTAGTGAACTATCAAACTGAAAAGGACGTGGACTGAGGAGCTCTAATGAGGCTGTAATCGTGTTTGATGTTTTTGTCAATATCGCTGAGTAATTACATAAATCATGCAGCAGCAGCTGCTGCTGTGTGATGCTAATGTCAGCTGTTTAACTTCGAACAGCACTCGCCGCACTGCTTGTTAATTATGCTGCTTCGAAACTGTGTTTCTTTCATTGATATTTAAAGAAACGTCAGAATTGGAAGAAGGAAATGTAAACACGCCGCTGCCATTGTTGCTTGTGTCATTTTGTGGCATTACACTGCAGTCAGTGGGCAGACAAGAGGGAAAACTCCACTACAGTGTGTTTTGGGATTATTTCCTTCATGATGGATTAAATATGTTAAAATGTGCTATTCTCAACAATTTCACGTTGAAATTTCATTGACCCACACTGTCAGTTGTGTGGTTTGATTTCCATTCTATAAATGAATGCGTAGAAGCCAGCCATACTCACCTTGTGCTGCCAGAGGTGACATGTGCTGGTGTGAGCGCCTATGGATCTGGTGTCTGTACGCATACACAGCCAGCACTAACACCATGATACATCCCATAATGCCCCCGGCAACAGGACCCACAGGGGCGCTCTTGATCATGTTCAGAGATGCCACCTCCTCATCTGCAGAAGAGAGAGAGGGAGACACGCAGATCGTTGTTTAAAGATGTTACAAAGGATTTCAAATGAAGCCAGTATCAAGCAGCACGGGCTCAGATCCGAACTCCCGCTGCGACGTTGGTACATTTTGTGCTTCGCTTCTATTCTCTAATCAGTGTGAAATGCCACTGAAAAATTATTCAACTGCAGGCAGACAGCCAGTTCTCTTTTTGAAAAAATAAAATAAAATCAAATGACAACAAAACCTAAAAAATAATTAACCAGGCAACAGAAAAGTTTCAGTCCATCATAAATTGTTGTCGTCTGTGTTTTGTAAACGTAGCATTTCTGTTTTCTCAAAGAACCAGAGGCATCTGAAAAGAAAAAAAGCTATTTTGCAAAAATAAAGGCCTATAGTTTGATTCCCAACCGTGGCTCACTCACCTAGTAGTCCAAGGCCGTCCGCGTAGGGACTCTTGGCACCAACAATGCCCCCAAAACACTCCTTTTGCAAGGCACAGTACGGCTTGTCAAGATGAGTCTTCCCGTCGCTGTCCACCATACACCACTCACAGTCCAACACGCCAAAACAATCGCTACGACACGGCAAAGGAAAAAAGGTGCTTCAAGAGAAAACTCTTTAAAGATGTTCCGAGCGATACGCAATCTTGCAATTTGTCTGAGCTCGTACAGGTAAGAATAGTTTGTCAACAGTTTTTATGGAAGAATTTTGATTCATTTACCCACCAATAAAGAAATTTCAATATCCACACAAAACTACAGTGGCATTGCGCTGTTGTGTACCAATGATACTCCCATGGTTGTTCATGTATTGCTCCTGGTTATTTTAAGCATTATTACCCTATATATTATATATTAATATGAATCTGACTGTGCTGGTAACATTGTTAATAAGTGTAGATAAGTTCTGCATGGCTGGGTGGGTGATCCGTGTACCTGCTGGTGTATCTCTGGCTACAGCGAGTGTTGATACACTGGGGCAGGGTGTCATGGAGACTGGGATCAATCACATTGAGAGTGACTGGCTCCTGATGCACCTCGCAGCTAGGGTTCCTGTGCAACACAAACACACAATCAGAAAACCCACATCCTGAAAAATACAGAGACGCTGGAGATCAACATATTCTTGATCAATACGCTTATCAATGAATTAATTACAAACAAATCCTGACGCAACAATAAAACTGAGATTAAAAGAATTTCACTGTGCAACAAAACAAAATACGATGTTCAGCATATTGATGTGTGCAAAGCCGCTCTAAATAGGACAAACATCAGTGCTGCTTGACACAAAACAGAGAAAATTCTGACAGTAAAAAAATGATAATTGCACGCCTTCCTGAAATAAAAGAGGAATTGGCATTTGAAAAATTGACGTGCTGTCAAAGGCTGCTGATGGTTGATGAAAGGAAGTGGGTGAAAAGAGAGAGACAGAGAGAGAGAGAGATGTGAGAGGCAGAGAATCAGCAGCAGCACAACAGACAAAAAAGACTGGGACAGATAAAGTGATGGAGACTGTGAGAGAGAGAAAAAAAGGTGAGGAGACACCTGCAAACATTTAGATTGGCCGCAGAGCCAAACAGCTCCCACGTGGCTTGAAGGAGCCTACAGATATTTGGAAATATGTAACTGGGAGTGTTTAAAAATGTAGACCTTAATCACTTGTGCCAGATACTAGACACAGCAACAAACAAAATGTTACGCTATATCAAATGCTACATTCCGAGCATCCGATTTATAGCCACATTTTTAGGCTCTTTATAGCTATAATCAGCCCCCGACTGCAGGAGTTAATTCCATCAAAACATGTCAGACGTGTCCACTTTATTCAGTGCGTCCACAATACATTTCTGACAGCACCTTTACTTGTGGTTTGAAAAAGTCATTCGTAGGTGACCGTCCCAGCTGGGGGTGTGATTGACAACCACAAAGTTGTAGTGTTACCTTTAAATTAGGTGCTTAGCTCACATCTTTTACACGGTGTTTAGCATGTTTGATTGGCCTCTGTTACTATACGGCAAAATCCCCCTTATTGTAGGGAACTCATTCCTCGCACTGACCTGTTCTCAGCGTTGGTGAGGTTGCCTGTGCACTCATTGACCTCCAGAGGGCACTCACACGGACACTCACACTCGTTCTGCTCCATCCTGAAACACACAGGGTTCAGTGAGAAACTTTGCCAACCTGAACACAGACCACATGTAATGTTTCATTAGCTGAGTTTTTTTTTTTACATAATATGACTTTTAACACAAATCACATGATTTACAATGACTCTACTGCAGCATTATACTATCAGATATGAATAATGTACGAATAAAAAAAAGACCTGTGGCAGTTGAGGCAAAGGCGATCAACGGTGCTGCAGGCGCAAAATGCCAGAGAGTCACAGGTCTCATTGACAATACCAGCAAAGGCATTGGTTCCAGGGATTCTGGTCAGGCGGTACTTAGAACAGTGGCTACCATGGACAAGGTTGGTGAGGTCCCCCTGAAAGAAAGCCAGTCAGAGAGCGTGAAATCAACATTTATTCCAATGGGTATCAGGAGGTTCGAGGTGAGTCATCTTTCTCTGTAAAATCCAATTTTACCAGATCATTTCAAAAAGTTAACCCCCTCATAATTATTTTAAAGACCTGCAAAAGCATTTTGGTTAATAATAAAATCAGACATTCATAGTTGCAACACCGATGATCAACACTAGATGGCAGTCTAACACTACCAAATATTCACACATTGCTTGCTGAGGTGTTGACTAATGTGAATATGTCTGTCGGTTACAGAGTATATCAGTGTGAGTACGTGCTGTTCTGTTCTCCTACAAGTCTCTGACATACCACAATGCTGGTGTTGAACTTGTAGAAGCGTTGGACGGTGCGGTCGCTAAAGCTGTTACAAAGATTTTTCTTGACAAAGTTGGGATGGTTCAGGATGTCATTAGCCACCAGGGGCTCCTGCCATCAAAAGAAGCAAAGATAACAAAGTGAGGACATTTACAAAAGACAAACTACGGCAATCAGACAAAAATCCAAACTGCACCTTGCAAAAAAATTCATAGTGCACCTTATGTGTGATGTGCTGCTGTTCTGCAGGAGCGTGACCTTTGGGGTCGATAAGAGTCGGGTGAGCAACCAGGTATCCTCTGTCCTCCATTATGAAGCACCTACAACGTACCACGCACACAATTAATAGTCTGGTAATGTATTAAGGCTTGATGAGAAAAGCATAGTTTGGATGGATTAGGATCATACGGTATATATGGTGATAGTAGTCATACACTTATTCAATAAACGGCAACACTTTGTTCTACTTTCTTCATTTTCAGAGTTCTAAGTTTAATACAGTTCAGTGCCCCCCTCACTCCGGCCATTAATTCTATAAACACCTTGCCAAATACTGCTCCTCTCTACCCCACACCGTGTTTGGGCTAATCCTGTTTTATATGGCCCCTGAACAAGAACAGAGAGAGCTCTAAGGAAGTAGAGAAGGAAGGGAGAAAGACCAGGGACAAGAGGATACTGAGAGAGGAGGGGGTGGAAAAGAAAGGATGAAGAGAAAACAAAAGCGAGACATAAGAGCTGGACAAAGTATGTGGGACCGAGGCTGCAGCAATGACATATTTCCAGCAAGAATGCTATAATAATCATCTTATCTCCTCTTTCCCCTTTTATTCTACTCAGTCACTCTGCAAAAGTTTTTTTTGCTCCCCCGAAATACGTTTAGATGAAAGGGGAAACGGAGAAGTCATCCAGCCAGTCATCGCATCTACCCTCCTCCTACCTGATCTTGTTGCCCTTGTCCTGGTTGCAGATGGGCAGCAGGTCCAGCAGGACCTTATAGAAGTAGCGCAAAGTGAAGTCGATGCCCATCACTGCAACTGCGTAGCCAGGGGCCATCTGAGAACTACACAGGGAGAGAATGACGAGAAAAACTTTTCTTTCAACTGTTGTGTTTGCTGTAATTTTGCGGTTAAGTCTAATCTGGGAGTTGCATTGTCTCCGAGATTACAGCGGACTAATTTAAAGATCTTCACAACAGCCAGAAAAATCTCCATTAAACACAAACAAAACACAGCAGACACATACACCTGCACATGATTCTGTGGATCTACGTTGATGCAGGCAACAGGCTGTGAAACGTTATACCCGCTGAGCCAGTAATCAACAAACTAATCCTGACTTATCACACAGGGATAGTGAGTATTTCTGTATATACTTAACTGAGACTAAACTGTGGACAAAGGTAAACAGTCTGTATTGTAGTGATGCAAAGATGTGCTGGGTTGTAGCTCAGCGAACTAAAAATAAACCGTCTCAGTGCAGCCTTACTCAAGTCTCCAAGAGAGTTGTAAATATACAGGCACAGCTTCTAGAATTCACGAAAGGACTGAAAGCAAGACAATGTTCATTAGCTGGTGGGACTACAGTGACTTGTTGATAAAGAACTGTGACTGAAGCCAGACCATTTGACAGAACAATATCATGTTGGTCACCGGAAGAAAAGTCATCGGTGGTCTTTTTAATTTCCCTTAAATTTCCTCCTGTCTTCTGAGACAGAGCAATCTGGCTAAAGTGACCCCCACTGTGCTAACTGGCCTCATTATATCCTTAGAAGAGTTGATATTACTATTGCCAAAGTGTGGAAATTTGTTAATCTTATAACCAATTAAAAGGGTTATCATTTATTACACAGGAGCTGGTAAAGTCAAGTATAACGAGGTTTGATAGCAGAGGGATTTACCGTGGCTAGTTACAGTTTTCTTACCTAGAGGCATGGATAGTGTGGCTGATAGTGACAACGTATCCTGCCCCTCCCACATCCAGGTATGGCCCCGTGAAGGTGATCAGGCCGGGGTTGGCCACAGCATGCTGATACCTGCATCACACAGGCAGAGGATTGTCTTATTAGGTAGTTATCAAGTAGTGCAGAAGTGCAGAGATATTTGTTTTTCAGCCACACAGAGAGAAGGCCAGAAGGAGAACAGGCACCTTGTACGTATACTGTCCATAAAGAAGGAGTGTATTGTTTGATTTTGTGAGTGTAATTTATCAAATAGTAATGAAATCAAGCCAATCCACTCCACCCCGCCCGCCCTCTCCTCTTTCATCCATCCATTATCTGTAACTGCTTATCCTGTTTATGGCCGCGGAGGGACTGGAGCCTATCCCAGCTATCATAGGGCTAGAGGCAGGTTACACCCTTGACAGGTCGCCAGTGTATCTCAGGGCCAACACAGACAGACAGACAGACAAACCATTCATACTATAGATTTTAGTTTGACTCCTGAGGAAACCATAAGAAATTGTTTTGCTTGTTTTTTTTCTATTGGTCGTTTGTCATTTCATTACAATTCAATAAAAAAAATACTAAAACTTACTGCACTAAATGAAATAAAGACAGGAGACTATTTGCCAGCACTTGCAGTTTGCACACACACACATACTTTTAAAACTCGTCTTATATCTCATTTTCCACCTAAAAAGACACCCACCTTCACCCCCTTTTCTTCCTCCCCACACACCCTCCAAAAGTAAGCCTTACCACTGTCTGCGGGTCGGGTCGAAGGCTTTGTCCATCAGCGATCCTGGGTAAATCCGGAGCACCCCACTGGGGGTTGCTATGTAACGGCGCACAATGTAGCAGTTGAGGCTACTCATTTCCATTAGTGTCATCCACTCATCCGTGACATGACTGGTCGCCATAACCTCGTTCCTGACAGAGGACTGTGGAGAGGAAGGGATAAGAGGATGAGGGGAGACAGAGAGAGAAGAGAGATGGGAAGGGCAGGAAGAATGATAAAAAGAAAAAAGAAGGAGGTGTGAGGTTTCGCAGGTAGTAAAGCGAGGAGAGTATTTTTTCCATCAAATTTGACACAAATTGCTTCTACTCTCTCTGCACCAAACCAAACTCAAAATTGTTTCTGCTAAACACATCAAGAGTACTTCATGGTATAATCCAGAAATACAGAGTCTCAGAAAAGCCATGCAAACAGATGAATGGGACTCTTTACGACTGAAACCACACCTTTGAAAAAAAAAGAGAGAACTCACATCCCGGTACAATTTTCAGTAAAGCTTCTAAGGGCTTGAAAGGGGTGATGAGGTCACCGGAGGGGGGCTTTAACACCAGCCTGGGAATCTGAGCTTAGAGTTCAAACTCTAGCCCCCTGCTCCCCCCAGGACAGGAATGCACACAGACTGCCAAAACCATGTGGGGGTCTGTCCCCTTCTTAAAGATGCAGAGCTTCGTTTTAAAATTTGAGAATGTTATTGTAAGGAGACGGAGAAGGAGACCGTGTGAGGTTTAAAGACACTGACCGTTGCATTTAAAAAGTAAAGCAGCATTCATTTCTCCATACATGCCACGTCTTTAACCTGACTGCGGGGCTGGACGAGCAAGATTTAAAAAAAAACATTATGCCGTGTGTTTGAGTGTGTGTGGCTTCAGGCTGGACTTCTCTGTTAGTTGCACGTGTTTTTCCAGGCTTGCGTACCTTGAGGCCTGGGTTGGCTATGAGCCTGGTGTTATCGCTCAGGTAGGCAGTGTAGTGCTCGACCATACGCTTTGTTTCTGGCTGACTGAGGTGCTCGTAGGGAGAGGAGAAACTACCAGCTGCCAACATCACTGTGGGGGACTCTGAGAAAGGCACAGAAGGCAAAAGGGACTGTCAGAGATCTTCAATTAAATCAACACTTTCAAGCTGCAGTTATTAAACGTCGCTCCAGCGCTACGGATTCGTTGCTTCTCTTACCGACAGTGGCGAGCTGTTTGAAGTGCAGGCAGGAGCTGGGTTGGCCCAGCAGGTCTAGACGATGATAGAGCAGCTTGGAGCTGGGAGCTGTGTTCAGGTTCTTCAGCTGTTTCACTGGGATCTCAGGCTGCACGTACACAATGCACAGGATGAACGACGTGTCCTGAACCTGGGGGACAAGACGGGAGGGGAACTGACTTTATTTATGCTTTATAATAATAAATAGGTTTATACTCAATATTTTTATTACTGTCAGTATGCAACATAAATGACCAAAATCAACATTACATTACTCATTGTCTAAATACTTTCCCAATTCTCTAGACATGTGTAGCTTTTTTCTAAGTCCATTTATCCACCTTTCACCTAAAATATTCTGGGCTTGTATTCGGTTCCATTACAAACAAAGACTAAATCATTTTCTTCATTTATATCAAACATTACTCAGAAAGGAGTGAATGCTAGCTGTGACACTGAACACACTCTCCATCCCTGCCTGTCCTCTTTTTTTTTTTTCCCACTGTCAGACAGTCTAAGTTTTATGAGCAGCAGGCGTCCCCCACAGAAGATAAATGTCCGGTTTAACAGCTGCTTTCACCTGACCTGTTTTACATGAACGAATCAGAGCTTCTCCGGTCACAGCTTTGGAGAAATATCATTTTAAATCATGCAAACACACAGATCTTCTTCATGTTTTTATCTTAAAATGAGTCACAAGCGCATTTTACTGAATACCAAAACATCTAAATGTGTGTGGATGGTGCGGTGAATGGTTTAGCAAAGACAGCTGCCAAACTTGTGGCAAAGGTGAAGTGTTCATATGTGAAACAACAAAATGTCAAAAGCTTTTACAAAGAGCTCAAAGAGCAAAGCCTAAATGAAGTGTGATATTTTTACTACTGCCAAAAAGTCCAAATGTCAGAAAGCAAAACGACTCAATATGGCATGATATTATTGCTGTTCTCTTGCCATTTTTCCTAAAACATGACACTTCTGGGCCAGAGAGGGCACACAGGTTTTAGGTGTAGGCGGTTCCTGGGTGTGGGAGCACTTGGTTTTTATTACACTGACTAATTTAAGGTGGCAGAGGTTTGGTGGACACACAAAGACTGGGAGCATAAATCCTCCTGCTGCCTTCAGACAGCAGTACAGTAATGATAAAGTGCTACAGATAGAAGCAAAAGCCACAGAGAAAATATATGAGACACTTATTGTCTTCCCATGACAATGGCTCATTGGTTCTGAGCCAGAGATTATAATTCACCTCTGTTCCTAATGTTCAAGCACTTGTAATTTGTAAAAATGGCTTTTTTCTCTAAGTATTTGCAACTGGAGACTAGTGAGCAGAGAAATGGTCCAGTGGAGGCTACAGTGTCACCCGTCACTGCTGTGTCTCGGGGGTCTAAACCATCACCTACCAGTTTCCAGGCGTAGCTGACATTATACGCGTCTTTGCTGTTGTCCCTGAGTCGGTTCGTGTGCCAGGACAGAGAGGAGTTGACTGGAACAACAATAACCTGACTGCCCAGAGGAAGACTGAAAGACATTTCAAAGGATTTACTGCTTTTCATTAAAGAGTTTATGTATTGTATGAATCAATAACTGACATTAACTGTGGTTTCAAAGGGATTCTGAAACTTTAGTAAAGTTTAAAACTGTTTTTCCCCTCATCTCTCAATCCTCCTTCTTACCTAAGGATGTTCTGCCTTACAGCAGGAAATCCTGGGATATTCTCATAGTGGATAATATCAGTGTGCAAGGGAGGCTCCGTCATCAGGTAGGGCCGTGTCAGCGATGGGTGCATCAGGGTATAACCTGGGTTCAGGTTAACATCATTGATTAGTGCTTATACATATTGAAACAGAAAAGAAAAACTGGCTCGGCACAAGTCATTCGAATTACAAGTGAAAGCCTCGAGAAAGTAATGTGACAATTGGATTACACTTACAAATTACTTAATGCTAGGAAGTATATACGCCTGGAATACTAACTCTAACTAAAAACACCAGCATTTAGCTTTTAAACTGTTCCATAGAGCTCAGTATCTAACACTATTCTGCCCTGGTAGAGCCAGGGAGCGTAGTGCTAGGATAAACACAGCTAACATCAAGAGTAATCATTTTAGGAAACAACAAAGCCCTCAAGAAACCGAAGAGAAAGCCCATCTGTTTTAAATGGATTACATAAACAAAATATCACATGCTTTTAACTTCGAAAACAAAAGGCATATTTATTGAAAAGGAGAATGTGCGTTTTTCACAAAGTCACATATTAGATGCGTCTACTGGCTGAATTATCTAACGCATTTCTGTTAAATCCAATAGATTATGATGTACATCTTCATAAAGTCCCAAAATAAGACAAACTACATCTCATCCCTGTAAAAATGTTTAAAATCTACTTATCTTCCATCTTTAGTCTTAAGTCTGAAAGATTCTTGCCAAATTGTGAGAGCGGCAGCAGGGGATTTGAATGACAGCTAATAACTTTAACGGCACTGCATTGTCAATATTTGCAGTTATTGCTGCACTAATAACTACAGAGCAGTAATAAGGTGTAATTGGATGGCTTATTCATCACAATAAACATTTCAGGAAAAGTGGACGATCACAGGAAAGTGCGGCAGAGGGATTTAACAGCTGCAAAAGTCAACTCGCTGTGACTGGCCCTAATGGGGTAAAATTCTGAGGCGGAACATTTATTCAAACCGTTTAGGTGCATAAATGTCATTTACTTTGCACATGCTCCACGATTTTCCTCACCTCTTTATTCCCTCCCAACAACCCAAACTGTAACCTCCATCTCCCCCCATTTTTTTCCCCCAACAGGTTCCTTGACAAAAGAAGTCTAACATTATATTTATTTTGGGTTATTTTTACTCTTTCATTTACTGTAACATGATTTTCAGCCAATATCGCCCAGTGTAAGTACAGAGGACCAATCTGTAGCTATAGTGACACTTTCCAAATAGCGTCTAATAGAGACACTTCTCTCCTGGCTGACAGAATACAATTTGCTTGCTGTACCATGCCAGTGGTTTAGTGAAAAGCCCCCTCCTCAGCCGAAGCCAAGACAAACCAAGACCGGACATGAACATTACAGCCCTGTGCTGTAGCAAAGCACTGAAGCATAGCTCAACAGAGAATGCGTTGCCAGAGAAGTGCCACTGCTACCAAAAATATGTCCGTTAAGCCTCAACAAGGAATAAGGGTGGTGGAGGAAGTTGAGACAGAAAATGACGTGTAATCCAAATTGTGACACAACAGCAACAAGGTACAATCTTTTTTGTTCCCCAGACGGATGTGTTTCGTTGGCTAATAAATCTAAACAGACAACGCGTCGCTTTGTTTTGTGTTAGACGCTGGAGAAATTTTTATTTCAAAAGCAACCGAAACTATTTATTTGTTACTACACTTGCACCTTAAGCTCTGCTGTCAGTGTTGCTGTGCAGAAGCTGACAAGCAGCCAGCAGTAAATAACCTTGCTAATAGCTGTGTGAGAAAGAACATGAGTCAGGCGCCCAACAAAAATGTTTGCTCTACAGCTGGCTGCTGCTGCTACTACTACTCATCGCCCCGGTGTCTGTGTGACTGACCTTTGTTGTCGATGAGAAAGGTGTATGAAGCCAGCGAGTCCTGGTAGTAGGTGACATCCTCTAAGATGTAGGCCAGGTTCACGTCCACCCCGACCACGCCGAGGAGCAGGTTACCAAAGTAACACGGTCTGCTCACAGTCATGATGAACCCTGAAGGAGTAGGATCAAATTCATACAACAGGTCAGATAAGATGATTTTTTGGGGTTTATTTCAATTCCTTCAGTGCAATTAAAATAAAACGTTTTCACATTGTAATTGCGGCAAAACTTGTTTTTACCCTTTAGTTTTCAGAAATGGACGGCTGCTTCAACCACACTCAACTATCTGCCTATTGTCCAAAACATCAATCATTATGTAACCTCACCAAAGATAATTCCAGGCTCACTCACCATCGCCCATGGGATCCGCATAGGGTAGACTAAAGCGGGCCAGGTCAATCATGCGGTTGGCCAGGTTGATGTAAAAGCGACCCACTGTGGTCTCCAGGTTGCTCAGCTGGTTCAGCACCATCATGCTTCCCTTCACCACGGGCATCATGGAGGCTCCCGCTGACCCAGATGACATCATGGACGAGCGGTCTCGGTCTGTCATTCTGTCAACACCATATTTGACCGAATTCTGCTCTGCAAGGTCCCTAAGGAAGGCCAACTCCTTCAAGCCTGTTACTCCCTCTGACAGAAGAGACAGAAGGGGGACAGAGTTAGTTAAGGATAGCGAGGGAGAGTTAATGACCACATTTGCTTGATTTAATCAAAGGGGACTATTACGAACAAATAGATATCTGGCGGCAGAGCTAAAGGTCTATTGAAGAGGGTAACTGTGCAATTGAAAGGAGGAGGGAGTGGTTGACAAGGAGGTAAAAGGAGTAAACAGCTCTTGACTAAAGAGTGCATCATTCAAATTCTCATTATAAAGGCAACATCTCTATCCCCCCTTCAGCTGTACAAAATAATTTCTTCAAGGAGCTGGAAAAAATAAATCTCAGTCCGTCCGCCAAATGAGCTAAACTCATCAAGATTTCAAATGAGGTGTATTCTGAGAACAACGCAGGTCATATGGTCAAGTGGCAAGAGGCTTGCATTAAATAGGATCATTAGTCAAAGCGTATGCTACATGCTGCCACACAGATTTCCCAAACTGAGTCGGCATAAGCAGCAGACATTTCCCATACGCAGGCCCTGATTTGTGATCCTGAACCAGGATCGCTATGAGCTTTATCAGTACAGCATCCATGCATCTGCCAAATGTAATGGTCATGTGTCAAGCTCACAGATCAAGACATTTGTAAATCCCTCAACATGTTAAAGAAAATACGCAGCTTAGATGTTAATACACACTTCAGACGTGATATCTTTTCGAGGCTCATAAGGTCATTTGGAGGAGAATGGATAACTATGACTAACCCCCACAGCTGTCACCTGGAACATTTGGCATCCCACAGCCATTTGGGAATGACAGAGTACAGAGTGTCTGCCAGTATCCAATCACTGACTGGATTACAGCAGAATCCCTTTTAATGCCAAGGCTCTGCTCTGCTGATCATCACACTGGGCAACTGGTGGGTGGCAATGCCATCGTGGATTGCAATGTCAAACGGACGCAGAGGGACAAACCCGCTGACAGCAGGGGTTTCTTTTCACTTTGATTTATGAAAGACTACTCATTTCTGCTTTGTCTTTCTTTATGATGACAGCAAGATTTCAAAAGTATTCCAACAATGAATTTTCTTTTAGGAAAATGGACATCATAGGCTTTTGACGCTATTTGACAAACAGTAACATGGCTACTGGTGCAGCTAACTAGTTAAGGTTGTTTAAAACCAAAAACTGAGCTTAAGAGTTTCTATGAAGAATGCAGCACAGATACAAGGCTTTAACTTGTGTAATGTTATATACAAGTTTGGAATTAGGCCTAAGCTTTACTTTGGTCATGACCCCAAACCCTGATGGGTATGGTTCAACTTTTGTCTACTTTCCGCTATTTTAGAAGAACTGTTTGTCAGATTAAACAATTATGATTTTGCCATTATTTTGGCATGTTTTTCCACACTTTGATATATAGTCAGTAAATTATGTCTAAACACAGGTAAAGTATATACAAAATTCAGTGAGTGTGCAGGTAATGATCAAAGCGTAGAGCAGAAACATGTAGACATCTTACTGTAGTTGACTGGAGATTATTTCGTTATATTAACATACGTGGTTTTAGGGATGGAGGAGGGCATCTCATAAATACACGCACAAACAACAGTGAATTATACTGCCGGGGGACTGCTGATCTCCTTGAACAATCAGCACTTCACATTTGGCAGGGGATGCAGGGAATAAGACGCACACTCACAGTGGGCCTTTCAGCTGTGTGCAATAGCTCCAGCAACAAAACAAATGTTTTTTTTTTTCTTTTTTGGATATGCAATGCTAATAAACTCAGAGCACAGTAGATTTCTGCATCCTTTTCATCATGGAGCTCTTTAAACAGCCAAGGTCCTCTGTCAGTCACACACAGAGTGAGCAGTATGCCCTTTGAAGTCTCACTATCTCCTCTCTTAGATGTATCTCATTTCCATTCTCCAATGCAAAAATGATTTGTATTAATGGTGGACTAATGCATGCACAGCAGAGGTGTGTGTGTGTGTGTGTGTGTGCAACAGAGGGAGGTGGGAATTAGAGGGGGCAGATGGATAGACGAGGACAATAACAGAGAAAAAGGAACACACCAACACACAGACACGCAGCAAAAACAACAAAAAAAAAGGCTTTGAGGTTTCCGAGCACCTCTCTAACCTTCAGTCTTCTTTTGAGCACAGTGTACCCAAGAACAAACAGAAAGGATGTCTAACACACAGAAATAGTTCCCAGCAGAGCCCAAAGGGAACCAAGCTCTTGGTATGCGCACAACAAAACATAAAATCTAAATTAATACAGAGAAATTTCAACACATACAGTAGCAAAAGGGCAAAACTACTCTGTGCTTGTGCTTGATTAAAAAAACATAAAGCACAATATACATGGGATATAGAAGGAAATTATCCTCCTTGAATCACAGTACAAAGTAATATAAATGAACAAAAAATATAAAACTGAAAAAATAAGTGATTCCATAAAAAAGACAAATTAAACTGAGTGGCTCAGTCTAGAAAAGAAAAAAACTTTCAAGGTGATGATTTTTTTTTCTATACCCAATGTATAACACAATGCAAAATAATTTCTTTCAGATCACTTCCTAATGTTTTCTAAGCTGACTCCATCACAATAAGAACAATTAACAGGGTTGAATAGTGTTGTAGGAGCAGAGTAGTATTTCTCATTCATTTGGGTCTTTATTTCGGTGTTCTCTATTATTTTCTTGTCAGTTGTGACGTGGATAACTTTGTTTTGAAAGGAGGGACAATGGACTAATTAGGCTTGTTATACACCTGTCTACCTGCTGGTAGGAAAAGGTGGGTGAGTGGGTGGGTATATTTTTGCTGAACGCTTTCTTTTACGGCCTTTCATCAGCCTCTAAGCGACTTTTGGTTTGTTTTAATTCAAAGTGGCTACAAGTGTCTGACAGCCGGACACAGACCATTTATATAAAATCCCGGTTGAACAAAACAATCTGCTTCTTTTAAAAATACTGCTAAACATGAGCGACCTACCATTCATGAGAGCGTAGGTGAGGATCATGACAGAGTTGTTCAGGTGTCTGTTCTCCTCCTCACCACACTGAGCGTTGCTTTCTTCTCCAGCTCCGAAGACTCTCGAGACGTGATACCAGATGACAGGTAGATGATCATCATGTCTGTTGCTAATAAGGGACACAGGATACGTTATTATAAAATAAATTACAAGAGCCAACATATAGCAATTAAAACGTGCTGGTAAAATCTGGAATTGATTAATAAGGCATCAAATACAATGTGTACAATATGTAAGGACGCTAAAATTAAACACTGTTATGGCCTGTTGTTCTTACTAGTGCTCTGCTTGCTGAGGCTGCTGGTGTTTCGCAGCAGCTGGAAGGCCTTCTGGAAGCCCACTGCATGTTGGGTGGCTCCGTCAGAAGCCTTGATATTGGAGATGAAGGTGCTCATCTTCCTTTTGGTTTCAGTAGTGGCTGGAGACAGCAAACTCTTGTAGCACTGGTCTAGAGAACAGGAACGAACCGTCTCTGCCACTGACAGAATCGAGATCTGGAGAAGGATTAAAATGAGGTTGGGTGAATGGAGTCCCTTAAGGTTTTAGGCTTTTTAAAGAAAGGTGACAAAGGTGAGGTATATTCTCTGACACTTACCTTGTCATGTTCATCGATGGCATTAAGGATGACCAGTGCAGAGTCCCTGGCAATTTGAAGCTGGGTGTCAGTTACAGATGCTCCGTGGTCAACCATTACAACAATGTGTTTGGACTGGGGACGTACTGCAGACACATACACGGGTCTGCAGGAAGAAGCACATGAATACATCCAAACAAGCAGGGTCAGACGAGGCAAATTAGCCAAATGAGTCAACAACTTACAGAAAGTGATAATGGAACGCCATAGGATTGAGTCCCAGAACCCAGAATTTTATTCACATTTTGCACTTCCTGAAGTCTGTGGGTTCTCCTAAAACAGGCTTTTTGTTAAATGCCTGTAGTACAGTGTGTAAGACAATATTTACATATTTTATCTGCCAATGTGAAATTATAAATGCCACATAAAAAATACCACAGTTGCGCTACTTTTTAAGCTTGAGCCTTGAAAAGGTGGCTGCAAACAAGTGGCTGCAAACAAGTGGCCAAATGAGACCACAGACGTTGGAATTATAAGACACGAAGACACACCTACTCCACCTTTACAGTCTGGTTGAGTTGAGTATAACTTGCAATCACTATAAGAATAAAGTCTTCCGTAGAGGACAAAGTCTAACTTTGTGTGTCCTGTGTTAATGGTCAGTATGGTGATAAACAGAATGGTGCAGAGGGTGGTTGTGTTGGTGAAGGGGGTCAGTGCCTCTGTGTGTGTGGTCTGCTAGACGAGGAGATGCTAACATGGGGTGGACAAGGAGAGCAATGTGCTCACAAAGCCTCTTTCACACTTGAAGGGCCAAGGAACGCCGTGGCCGTGTGCCAGCTCGGTGACTCAACCAACTAGAAAAATTCAATACACACGATAGAAAAAAAAAAGTGAGACGCAGTGCACAATGCACAGGAAACAAGAGGAATACAATTTTTGGCTATTTATAGTAATAAAAGACAGGAAAGAAAGAGACATTGAGTTCTGCTCCTCAGCCACAACCCACAACACTGGAGGTGAGAAATTCCAACGGGCTTAGGTGGTACAGAGCCACATTCCTGCCAAGGGCATGTGCGGTCAGGGTGTGTGAGGGCAGCTTGCCATCAACGTGCCCTCTGGGCCACCCCACAGCAACTGACGGAGAAGGCGGGGGCGGTGGGGGGGCTCTTATAGCTAAATAAGTGATAGCTGCTGATAAACCACACATCAGACAGAATCCTGGATTTAACGGTTAGAAAAATACCTGCTCCGGTGTTCGTAACTTCCTTTACAGTGGAACTTGTGGGCAGGGAACACAGTAAAGATGCCCTCCTCTGAGCTGAAGTACTGCCACTTTATTCCCGGGTTGGACTTCAGGTTGTCTGCCAGCACTGCAGGAGGAAGAGACAGAAAAACTGTAAATGACTACCATGTAAAATATGAAATCTTAATGGTGTTTAAAAGCTGCTGCACACAAACTCTGCCTTCATTAGTTCGGTGTTTCTGACTTGTATACCTCAGTCAGGCCCATGCATGCCTGCCTAGTACGGCATGAATCACTACAACATAAATGGCAGGTACATTTATCCATTCACGTTTCTCTCGGAATAAATTAACTCCATGCTGACCTGTGAACTACTGAGAAGTATAAATGTATTTTTTTTTGTTTGCGTACTAGAATTGAACAGTGTATCATATTCGTGACTGCAGGGCAAACTGAAATCACAGCCTTAACTATAACCTCTGCAGAGACACTGAGGCTGTGTATCTGCTTAAGACTAACAAAGATTTTTTTTATTTTTTTTTTTTTACTGGGTCACAGAGTCAACAGTATCTTCAGATATCACAAAGCCAGCAACTTCCTATCCGCTAGCTGCAACACAAAACAGCCTTTCACAAAGAGACTGGGGAGGGTGGAGCTGGGGAGACACAAATAGAAACTTTGGGCCTTCAACTAAGCTGAAGAGACAGAGAGAGAGAAGAAATAGAGCGTAGCCATCAACACAGGCTTTATTCAAGTAACATGAAACAATAATGCAGCTGTTAAAACAACGTTTCACTTATTAAAATACAGGAATGCAGAAACCATGGAAAATCCACAGAAAGTCCTCAAACGGTGCACCAATTTCACTTATTTCATTATAACCTAGCAGGAATCTTGCTAGAATGCAATTAGAAAGCAGGCTGACATAGTTTAGCTCCAACTACAGTATAGTATGACTTCTGCTGATTCCCAGCCACAATAAACTAGTACATTTTTAATCTTATCAGCCCAAAATAATCTTTTCTAAATTTGGTTTGGATTGAAATAGCCAGATCCTGTTTATTTTCTTGCTGCTAACAAGTCTTTGTTGTGGCTTCAGCAGATCACCAACAGCTGTTTGCATTCACCATCTATTGGGGTAGTTCGCTGACTGTGCCTTGACCTGGAAGGGAATTTCAAACATCATGCTGATTTAGGCTAACCACCATTTTTGCAAGGTCTAAACTGTCCTAAAATGTGGTTCTTGGCTCGTGGTCGCATTGAATTAATCACCTACTAAAGAGAACTTGTTGAACTTTTCCAACCTCCCTGCAATATCTTAATCAAAAGAACATTTTTTTCCATGCCAGGAGTAGACAATCAGAAGTTAAATATTGAACAAGACTAAAAATCAACAACAAGTGTGAAATTGCCCAACTGCTAAAAATTATGAGCAGCGCCAAAAATCACCTCCAGCCACATGTGCCTGGCAAAGAAGCTTTTTGAGACACGAAGGTTTCTTGCACACGACGATCACCGCCGTACATCAGCCCCTCTCCCCGTCGCTTCATCCATCTCGGAGGCTCATATAAACAGGAACCACTCAGTTGTGTTGACAGTGGGAGAAGGGCTCTGTATACATCTGTCAGGCTACAGTGCTCGACTCTGCCACCAATGTTTAGATGTTCCCAAAAACAGATGTGAAAGCAAAGAAATAGGATCCCATTTCCTAGGGTATTACTCTTGATTATCTGCAAATGACCCACTTGATATATCTGTATCTACAGCCATGCACAAACATCTGGTGATGAGTACAGCTTTAAGTATCACATGCTCCTAGAGGAGCATTACAGAAACATCAGAATCGTGCACTTACAGAAGTAGCCGAGAAGATCTACATTTTTGACCTACTTTACAGCGGTGTTTTATACTGGCAGCCATGTTTGCATGACATCTCTACCACTTCACACGGGACAGTTAATGCAGAGACACACAGTATATTCTTAACCAAATTTATTTCAAGCAACAACACAAGTAAAAATATATTCTGCTGCTTCTTTTATCTCAATCACGCAAGCAGCTCTAAAAGGTTGTAATTTGGCACAGCAGAGCTTTGAGCCACACGCTCAGCAGACCAACATGATGTTTCCTACAGTATACTTCTTGCAAGCAGGTTAACAATTAATAAGCAGCGGTAAACGGCTTATGTTGGTGAGGATATAATTAACGGGATAGACAGATTACTGACCAACACTTCATTAGATCCAAAAGTAGTGAATTTGGCTCACTAAGATTCCTCCTCTGAAGACAATGAATGTAAAACGACCTCAAACGATCGTCTACATTCTGTGTGTGGTGCTACATTAGCTTGTTAAACAACTCAGCATGACAAATGTGGATGTGGATTTTACGTGGCACTCCAATCTAGAGCTCAATCTGGTGTTCACGTAAAGTTGAAAGATAAAAAAAAAAAAAAAGCCCTGGTATACATTACATGGACAATTCAAGAAGCACTTAAGACACGTAAGATAAGGACGAGATGAGAGAGAAAGAACAGCAAATGGGAGGTCACATAACATCTCCAGGTCCAGGAAATTGATCAAACTGCTTAGGAAATAAGACTGCAAAAAGAAAAAAAAATGGATGAAGGAGAGAAGATGAATCAAACTGGTCCTCTAATCACACAGCACTCAACCTCCGTCATCTCTCATCCGCCAGTTTTTTCCACTCCAACCTGCTGGGATCACTCTTAATGCCTCCCACATCCACTATCTCTCTCCCATCTCCACCTTCCTCCCAAAAATAAGTAAAATGGAAGATGAGAGGAGAGAAGATGGAAGGAACACAATGCAGACTTAACACAATTACTCCATTTCAATCAGCTCTCACCCCTCCTATCTGCCTCTTCATTCATCTTTCTCCCCCTCAATTATCCCTCTCTCTCTCACCCGCTCCCTCCTGCCCCTCTGTGGCTGCTTGTTTAGACTGGGCTGAGACAAATGGTAGAGAATGAATACACCGGGAGCGTGGGGGTCAAGGAGGGCTGAGTGTGAGGGACACGAAGTGGGGAGAGGAGGTGCAGGGGTAACTTGAACCCATCACGGCTGGCCTGTGAGAAAAATAAAACCCCACTGACAGTGATGTGCTACGAATGGCACACATTATGAATGGTTTGCTGAGAGGCTGGGGTATCAGGGAAAGAATACGGGGGGGGGGCTGCACTGGGATGTTAGAGGAAGAACAAATGATGTTGGTGGTTTTGCAGAGAAAGAGGAAGGTGAGGGGGCAATATCTGTTGGACAATGGAAGCGTGAATGGATTCAGGATGCTTGAAAAGAAGCAGTTTGTACAAAGTGTTATCCTGCCACGTATAAAGGCGAAAGCGTTCCAAAGCCGCCTCTCTGTCACCTCAGTACACCTGGACAGTCACAGTGAAACGCTGATAAATGTGTGGTGTATCATACTGGACACTGCTGGAGAGCTGCAAATATAAATTTGTGGCGCTTCCAATAATCTGACAAGCATTTAATTTCAAACTCTCCCTCACAGGTCTTGCATTGTTCTTCTGAGCTCGCCAAAAAATTTTTTGAAGACAATTTTCTGCCATTCTGCAATATCTTATAATACAATGTCAGACGTGAGAGGATAATATGTGAAGATGAACATGACTAGTGCAGTATAGCTTAATATTTCTTCCTTGGATGAAGGAGCAGCAAACTAAAGTGATGGAAAAAGAAATGAAAGCTCAGCAGGGGAAAGTTGGCCTCTGATTTTTAGTCAATTTGGTTCATTTTGTCTTAATCAAAAGCAGACTGCCATATGTGGAGCAGACACACAGATTTCACATGGTATTATTCTACGATGTGCTTGTTTCAATAAATCTATTGTGAGAGCAGTGAGAGCACCATCAAACTGTTTTCCATGGCCTTCACTTAGGACGATTTGGGATTCAAATGTTGAGGCTATATGTACATTAATGTGAACACTCATAATTTTTCTGACAACTGATTTCTAGTTGAGGTCAACTCGGGTAGAAACAAAGTTCTTTGAAAGCCCTTCACTACAGGAGGGTGAAAACACACTAGTTGAATGCAATTCCAGACATGAGTTCAAAGTCAAACAGTGTGCAATTGATACCAAGTTATAAAAATGGATTGTAAAATAATGACAAAGACAGAAAGAGAAGGGAACAAGTGTGAGTGAGGGAGAACAGGAGAGACTAAAACATTTTTGGACAGGCACAGCTCTTTTTTTTTGCTCCATCGCTCTATTTTAACAAGTGAGAAAAGCTAACAGAAGATAACACTCTACCTAACTATCAACTGGTTGCCATGTCAACTGCTGGTAAATCGTTACCCATTTGGCAGCGACTACAATCAAAAAGTATGGAGAAAACAGTTTGTCCACGTTTAAGATGAAAAAAAAAAGTAGAAGCAGGTCGGTTCACTGTGTGCTTTGTCTGATGTGTGTGTCTCGCTAACAAACCTGAGTTGAGGTCTCGTCCGGGGTTGAATGCTCGGCTGTTGACGGTGGGGGAAAGTCTGTCACAGCAGATGGTCTTGGAGACGTTGGTATTGAAGTTTCCATCAAACCTAAACGCACACAAACAGGCAACATTTGAGAATTTATAGAGCGTATCCAACTCATTTGTTGGTGGAGCAGCTCTGTCTTTTCTCTCAGCACAGAACAGACTCCACAGTTTTATGGCCAATAAAACCAAACTCACAGGTTTGTGCATACCTCTGACATTATGATAATGTTCATTTCTAAACTTAAAAAAAAAAAAAAAGAAGACAGCTGTTGCCAGGGGTTGACATGATTTACATAAACAGTAAAGAATTCTTTGTGAAACCATGAAGTTAATCCAATTATATGAAAACATCTGTTGAAACTAAGAGCCGCTGCTTGTTGTTCAGCTAAATTGTATCATTGCTCTATCATCTGTTGCCCAGACCTCAAATTAAAGTTGAAGTTTTAGCTGGTGAATAATATTTTCCATGGAAAACCTCTTTATTCCTGCTTTTGCCCCAACAAAGCTAATACCCAGTTCCCTAAATGCGTCTTAACGGGAATCTAGAAAGGCATCTCGGCCTAATTTATTGATTTGAAACACAGGCCCCGACTTGTATTTTTTGCATCATGTGTTAATTGTTTCTGAGTTGCTGTTATGCCAGTAATTTCTCTACAGTTTAGGTGGGTGTGCTGCAGTGAAACATACTGATCAATATTCTGTCTCCTGCTGTTTGCTGCCTCAGCATAATGTTAATGAAAAACAATGACAAGGTAAAAACGATGAGAAAAGGCACAGCATGTCTCCTGAGAGACTGATCCTTCTCATATTGTCCTTCCTGAGCTTTCTCCCTTGATTTCCAAGTTGGCTATTGGGGTGGATTTGATTTGACAGAGCAAGAAAAACAGAGGGTGTTGACTCTGTGCCCCCTGAGGCAATTATGCGTTTTGTTATAAAGCATTAAATACAATAAGGCAACGCCGCAATGTGACGGTCGGCCAGTGGCCACTGATGGGCCAACGGTGAGCCTGTGTCTGGCGAGTTTTTGATTTCGCCTTTTTTTTCCTCTCACACAGGCAACGTATGAGCTTGGTGGCCATCAGCTACAGTCTTTGTGGTGGGAAGTTACACACATTTGACAAGATTTGACAAAAGGGGCATCAGCGATATTACCTTTATTTGCTATAAGCATGATCTCATACTGAACAAATGTCATAATCTTTATCATTTTATAAACAAACGTGTGTGTGTGTGTGTGTGTGTGTGTGTGTGTGTGTGTGTGTAGTAAAGCATAGATTACAGAGACTGTATCTCTGGAAGTAAAGAGCTGACAGAAAGGCAGGTATGCAGAGGAGCAGACTGTTCTGCACTGCACCAAGCCTGGTGCTTTGATCCTTTCATCCTTCCAACTAGCCTCCTCTCTTTCCACACTGGCTTAGTAACACACACACACACACTACGTGCACACAAACCGACACGCTACACACTCTTTGGCTCCCTCTGTCTGCAGACTTGGCACGGGCCTGGTTTGATTGACAGGTGCTGTGATGTTCAGGCTGCATTTGAACTTCTCTCATTTAGAGTCCCATAAGGCCAAAGTCATTACTATTCTCCTTCTACCCACTTTGCATAGAAGAGGTTGGCAGACCGCTCAGCAAAATGTACGCCAAAATAAAAATACATCTGCAGGCGCTTTGAATTTCACATCAAAAACACATGAGAGGTAGGGGACAGAGAGGAGGAGGGGGAGAGAGGAAGGATGGCATAGATTCTGATCAGACGTCTTAATGAGAGCAGAAAAATCTGTTTTGCAAAAAAGCTGGGCTCACTCACCACACACAAGAACTAACAAAAGTACAAGATAGATTTTATTTGCGAAATAATTAAAAAAATCATTGTATTAAACCAATTCCGTAGCAATGGATGCGACAAATACAAAGCATGCCGTTTTAAATAATTCTGCCACTGAATATGCATGTAAATAATGAATTGTAAAAAGCGTGCTTCATTACCGCATTTCCCAGAGGGAGAGTGTTCTCCAGGCAGTAATCAGAAATGATCCCAAGGACGATTAAAACAGACCTGTGTGTCTATTCAAATTTAATGACATTTCTTTGAATTCTGACAGAAAACTGCTGTTTTTCCAGAATGAACGAAATGTGTGCAGTGTATCTATTGTGAAGAACTATAGGAGCTCTTCCTAGAGAAAAAATAAAATCATTTTTACCATTTGCAATAAACAGATCTTTAGCGAGACACTAGAGAAAAAACACAGACTCCAGTTTGTTGTAGTCTGGAGCATATTCTTCTAAATAACACAGCACCTGTTGTGTTCGGCAGTTACTAACAATCCCCTGCTTATAAAATCCATTACATTAAACTGCACCCTGCTGTATATCCACAGAAGCAGCAATCTCATGCCATTCAAAAAGCCCACAGAGTACAAGCACCGTAAATAGATTTGCTGTTGTGAAAGCTCCAGCGTCAAGAGTAATGCCATTTCTAATGTGGTCGCAATCCCTCAGTGAATAGCAGTGATAAAAGAACGGAATATGCCAGCCGAAGAACGGAGAGTACTTAAACAAAGCATTTGATGCATCTGGCTTCCATGACAGCCCTACCCAAACACATATCATAGTGGTATCAATATGAAAGTCTGAGCCCAGGAACATTTTTTTAAAAGGTATCTGGAAATTTGTGTTCAATTACTAGAGATGTTCAAACCAAACACCAAACTAAGTATCGGCATCGGGGACGATCTGGGTACGCTTTAAGAATTGATATCGGCTAAACTAAAGCTGATTTAGTTCTAAACCCATATTCAGTTTTATTGCTTTGTATTTGTGCAGATTAAGGGCCTGAGAGCTTCTGATCAATAAAAAGACCCACACTCTGCACATCTACATCTACGCTACTGTCTCAATGCAATCCACTTACAAAAATACGAGAGGTAGTACGTGATTATTTTAGATTTTTTATGACTTCTGGGGTGGCATAGAGACGCACAGGGAGTTTCTTACATAGTTGTAACTCGAACTGTAAATACACTTTACTGGCAAGATTTTTAATGTCTTAATGCAAATTTACTGTAATGAACTGAAGTAGGTTCTACAGCTGTACATAACCAATGTCTACCTACATGTGAGAGTGAAATGCTGCCTGTAGAAATGACAGAATAGTAGCTGAGACAAAGTAAATTTACACTCATATAGTGGAAATAATTGAAATCGAACCCTGACCTCACCCCCTTGGCTCATATCATCTGTCCATTTGCATGATGAACCGAACTTGATAGCATTGCTAGCGTGTCATCTTTTCCATCCATCTTTTTGCCACCCCAATTGGGATTAGGTCGGGCTGTCATCAAAGATCAACCACCAGTAAAGTCCATGCTAAAGACGTTTGGCCTGTGGGGCTCTCAGTTCTAGCTAACCTGGAGGTGTAGCCCCTTTAAGATTATGATCCATTCCTATTTCACAAAAATAAGGTGTTTTTTGGGCACATGATAGAGATGAAGATGATGGAACTCTGTAGTCTATAGTGGTAGGCTTTACCCCGCCATTATGAGGGCGACAGGAATAAGGAATGCAATATATCAAGAAGGAAAAGGAATAAATCAATGTAGTATCAGGCTGGAATGGTTTAAAGGATGCGCAGAGAAGGGGACAAAAAGAAGGAGAGTGTAAGAGGAAGAGGCTGACATTCACTGAGGCATCCGGAGAGAGAGAAAACACACTTCACCATAGTGGCCCGGGATTTACACCTGTTAAGGTCACTTAAACAATCCCTCTCCCAACCTGCCGGGTATGTTGCCATCTCCTGCTCTAGTATGCAAAATTACACCGACGATGATATCACCGTGATACGATCGATGTTATCTGAAGCACCAGGTGTGAGTAACTACTCACGGCTGCCATGTATATGCTTGATGTGAACTGTAAATCTGCCAGGAGCTCAGATTGTGAGCATTTCTTTTTGGAAAGATGAGCTAAGTATTAGCACTATGGCATCTTTAGCGTCCCCATTTAATTTAGGAGTGAAAGTACTTGATGCAATATCTTCCTTCATATATGATATTACTAAATATAGAATAGTAAAAATGTGATCACTAGTGGTTAAAATAGGTACTTGGTGTTACCTGTGCGTGACCATGTGGAACATGACACAAACAAGGTTGAAACTCAATGTGTCTAAACCTTAGTACTTAAGCAATCTGTGGTTTTCAGAGTTTTACACACTTACAAGGTATTTGATGAACATACTGAGCACGAGACATGAATGTGACATTGAAATATGGGTGACATTCATAAACAATCTCATCCATAATTCAGTTGTCTCAGAGCTTAAAATGTTTCTTAAAACCGAATAAACTAAGAAAAGAGTTTTAGGCTTACAAACAAAATGGCTGCCATATATGGAGGATCTGAAATATCTTTATGAGACTGAAGTCATGGTCATGACCATTTCACTTTCAAGGATTGATTGAAAAAAAGTCTGGTGCGTTCACTTTTCACATCTAGCACTGTTTGAGCAGATAACAGTTTGTCTTCCTTCGGGCTCATGTGAACGGCACGGCAGCTGGGGAAATGAGATGATTAAGTGGCATTTGGGCTGCTCCCGAGCACACTTCTCACTTTTACAACTGCACATCAGTGGAAATGTTGAAATGAGCATGTGGAGATCACGTTAAAAAAATATAAACATACACACACACCAACTCTACAACTTGCACACACTTGCTATTTTCAGGTACAGCCTGTCATTAAGACCGAGCAATGATTAAAGCATGCCACTAGGTGCTAAGCGCTGCCCTCTGAGGCCCCCTGCGAAATGATAGCCCACTAGCCTGATGGCTAACAGACATGGACAGCCTGTGAATCACCTGATCCCTCACTAAACTGGCTGACCTGAGTGAAACAGTCAGAAGCAGCTGATGCCCGACACTAATGAAGGGCACTGAGGTGGACTAAGAGACAAAGCCATACGCTTGCTCAAACTGCTGTAGTGCACAATTTATGCTTTGCATAAATGATGGTTAGTTGGGACCTCGATACGCCAAGCCAGTGGTCAGTCAAAGTCAGACTGTCAGTGAGCGTTTGTTAGGGTGGTTTTGCCTTGTGACGTGCACCATCAGCATTAGTTAAACCCCCATCTGCGGCTTTTCAGCATTTTGAAAATCGCTCTTCGTCCAATCGGTTGTTTGGTTTAGCGATTCCGCATCACAAAAGACCCCAATAACAAAGTTAGGAAACAGAGGCAAGAATCAGCTCTTTCTCTGTTTTGTTTAAAACCCCCTCCCATCGTGTAGTAAACCAACTTTCTACTTGTATTTCAAACTTGTATTTTCCCAGCTGTAGTTGTTGAGTTGTGTTAGAACATGGAGTATCTGAATAAAGTTGACCCTTGCTAAACTTTCACCTTTAGTACAACTGGGCTCCTGTTGTGGTCTGCAAGGTACACCGCTGCAAACCCAGCTCTCAAATAAATGGCAGCTGTCGCGAGCCCAGACTTTTGAATCTATATGTGTGAATTCCCTGTTATGGTTGTAATAACTTTATGGAGTCTCTCCGAGTTTTCTGGCAACTTTATGGTGACAACAAATCAGTTCAGTTGATTTCTGCACCATGAAAGAGCTCCAGGATGAATTTGTTTGTTAGTTGGCTAAAAAGTTCTTCAAATTTAAAGAAATACATTTTGGAAGACATGCTTACTCAATGCTGATTCTAATCAGATTGTATATAATAAGTAATTATAGTCAGGAGCTGGATAGTTGAGTTTAACATAGAGACAGGAAACAGGTGCAGTTGTCCAAAGGTACAAAACCCTGCACAATAGCCCATCTAAAGCTCAAAAATTTGCATGTTTTATTTAATTTAATATGCACAAAAACTTCTGACAAAACTATAATTAGCTTAACATTTAGCCAGTCTATCCAGCTGCAGTGACATCTAGAGTGCCAGTATCATCTCATCTAAACTTTCCCAAATCACTGTGTTTCCTAAAATGTCTGACTACTCCACTCGTTGGAATGCAAGTAATCAGAATGTAGTTTTAAGTTTAAGGGAATCTTGTGTCATAAATATTTGGTAAAAAGTGAAAAATGTTTTAGCTAACTTCCTTGATGCAGAGCAATCACGAATAAATGGTTAAGTTATTCGACACACAGCTCCTCAAATTATCTCACAATCCTGCATAAACGCAAAAATTGAAAGCCAGAGCTCTGTGCTTCTTTTTCGCCCTGAGGACGAGCCTTTGAAGTTCAGGGTTCTATCAGACTCAGGCTTCAGTTTGGTATGTCCACCAGCAGCATTCATGCAACTCCCTCTGCATCACTCCCAAAGCTTATATAATCTTTCTCTATGCAATCTGTGCCTCAAATTTCCTGTTAAGGCTCCGTGATTCTCCGTGATTTTAGACCAGGGTTTAGACAGCACGTCAGTAATAAATATAGCATGTTTGCGCTTGAGTAAGTCTTAAATATACAGGACGGTGTAACACATGCATGACTTTGCTACAGGTGGCCAGCGGCCTTCAGACATCTCCCCCCCACTGCACAACGGATGGAAAGACAGGTGACCTTGCAGCCTGTGAAGTCTGCAGCACACAAACATCAGAGAGCAATAACTGGTTTCATCGGCTGATAAAGGGGAGGGAGAAAGACAAAATGGAGAGAGAGAGGATGAAGGGTAGAGACAGCTGCTGCTCTGTAGATTAGAACTGAAAGCACCACTCTCTCTCTCGCTCTCTCTCTCTCTCCGAGCTCGGCTTTGAACTGTGTTCTTGCCTGCTGGAGTAATGATTGGTTGAAAAAACTAGGTCTGCAGTACAGGCTGGGGCAATTTGAAACTTTTTCGGCACGGGATTTAAATCTGACATAGGAACATCCAGGTTAACACTTCTGTCTTCAACACAATGAAACCAACCTCCTGAAATTAGGTTTTGATGCACTGTGTGGCAAAAAAAGGAATAGAAATTATGTCGCTTCATGATGACATTTAAAAATCGGGTGGATACGAGTTAATGCAAATACAGCCAAGAAATGCGGGAGCTTTAGAAAAAACGGCATTACCTATAAAAACCTAATGTCTCTGCCTCCCTGTGTTCCAAGTCTCATAAAAGTGAATGTTGAGTTCCACTGCGGCAAAGCAAAACTCACGCACCCGCTGCATTTCTGAATCTGTTTTAAGATTAGGGTACGGTTTATAAAGCCTGTCAACTATCAGAATGTGCCAGTAATGCCAAAGGCTACAAATGATGTGATTTACATGCACTTACAAAAAAATGTGAGCGTTGTCAAGGAGTTCCCTCACAAGCATAGAGACAAATGTTAGTGTTTCTGTATGTACAGGACGGAGCGCCTACAGACAGACAATGAACATCCTGCAGACGTCTTTGTGTGAGTAGAAGATTGTGTTTGGCACAGAGGAAGCGTAGGAGGGAGAAAAGGTGTCTTTGAAAATTAAGAGCAGGTTACTTACTCCATCATGGATGCAGGTATCGAGCAGCAGTCCTGTATTGCAGTCAGTGGAGAGGTTAGATGTGCAGTGTATGAGGCCTCCACCACCTGTTTGTTCCTGTTCACCACATCCAGGTACCGGTTAAACTTTTCCCGAATCTTCTTGGCCAGCTGCACAAAGGAAACACACACATACTAATTAGACAATTTGTCGTGGCACTCAAACTGATTTTATTTATGTGCAACAACTTTGATCTATAAGAGTTTCACATCTGCAAGACCAAACAAGAAAACTTTCTTTCTTCCCCAGGTAGGGGTTGGTGATCTGGGTTAAAAAAAATTATGTAATTATTCACAATCACAGTGCCTCATCTGAATTTCCAGACGGGTGAAAGAGTTCAGCCAAACTTGAGTATGTAATTTGTCCAATCAGCATAGCTGTATATTAGTCTAAATCATTCAACTGGTTTGTTGACATAGCGCAGACCCACAGTATTAATGCACTTTCCAGTTACCATGGCATGAAGACTAGAACAGGAGTATAAGACAACATAAAATAACATGACCTGAAATGAAAAAATTGTAGACATCGTTAAGATTAATCATGATGGAAGATAATCAATTGTAATAATACAAATTTAAAGAGTTCATATTATGGATCATTTCAGTTTTACATTTTCAATGTGGGCTTTGCAGAAAAAGGTTTGAAGAATTTACAGTTCCAATAATTGCTTATTTTGAATGAACTCCATAAGAATTGTGTTTTGTGTGTATTAAACATTGTTTTAACTTCTCTCTCTCTGGCGCCTGCCCTTACACAGAGTTCACTGATTCACTTGCATAAGCCAGGCAGAGCGGTGAACCGTGGATGTAATACGAGAGCGGGTGGATACGACCGTATACTGTGTGTGTGCTGACCCAAAAGAGAGGTCAGTATATGGACTGATGACATATATGGATAGGACAGTAGCAAAAGCCAGCATAAACCCCTGTGCAAAATTATTGAAGACTGTAGGATCTATATACCTTGACTTTTGGTTCTGTTGTCGGGTACAGATTTCTTAGTTATGCTTCATACTGTAATCATGCACATTTCATCATTTTTAATTAAGACGTTCATCCACAGTTGTACCCATGTGCTCTTGTGACTTGCCTTCAGACAACTTTGAAGTTGTTTAACCAACCATCATCACAAGTTAAACTAAAAGAGAATTTTTTTTTGTGCTCACCTTGCACAGAGCTCCGATATTGTTGTAAAATGTTTTTTCCTTAAAACAGTATTCTGTGTAACTAATTGTATTTGTGTTGGTGTTTCTGTAACTCTGGGCTTTTTCTGTTGTTTGTCACTGTATCTGCTGCTAACTGTTTGTATATTCTCCCCCACCATTGTTTTCCTTTTTTATGAATCCTAATCTTTTTCTTGGCTTTTTATTTATCAACTGTATCTCATTCTCTCTGGTTTTGCTTTGGTCTGAAACAAGCCTCCTTCCACTGTGACCCTCTCATTAGGTTTTCAGCGTAAATATACAACTCCTAAATTTAGCTCTCTTTCTGCAACAACGATGTGACAAATCTAGTAAAATTGTATACTGGTGCAAGCGAAGCAAAACTTTTGTTCTCAGGTTGCATCGATTTAACTTGGGGAAAAAGAAAAACTCTGCCTGCATCAACATATCTTTAGCCATAATTGTTTTTTTTTTTTTACATATGGTCATAAAACTAAGTCTGCCACCTCACATTTAAAGGCTGCCTGTTTAAACTAGAGAATTTAAACAGCTGAAATTACTCCTGAAGCATAAGAGACGAGGAGAAAAGTGCATCACAACGCCATTACATCTCTCCTGCATAGTGCGTTTAGTTGTTTTTCATTTAGAGATTATCTTGCACCGTACAACAACTATCCTTATTCTTTACAAACATGTTTTTTTTCTGTATTAATTTCATTGAAATACAAAAGATAAAAGAAGTCTCTAGTGAGTTGTAACTTCTGTTTAAAGCATATAATTTAACCACAAAACCAGGAAGTAGGAAAGAAAAAGTAGTAGTTCTAAACAATGGTGGAACAGTTCATTCAGCTGTGTTTACCGGGGATCGTATCCCTGAACACACATATATTATGCTTTGTTTTTCTTCCTCTGAAGGACTAGGTTCTGGATGAGCACACGTATCACAGTCCTCTTTCAAAATGGGCCTCCAGTTTCTTTGGGAACTCTAATAACTAACTCCACGACAGCCTCCAGGGGGGCATTAATAAGCAGTGCACCAGCAGCTCTTTACAACATGTGCCTGTTACTTTTTTGTTTTTCAAAACGCCTTGAATGGATGTGAGCAAAGAACTCATGAAACATCACGTGTTTGGAATTTGTTAGAGATTCTCCTTTTAACATGATCCATACAGGAGTTATCAAGATGTGAGATCTGGTGTAGGGAGCAGTTTTATGGTTTAAAAATCTGTAATGAAATACTGAGAAAGTGTGTTCTAATGAATATTGACTATTTGTCCCAGTTGTACAATTAGATTTCCACAATCAAACTGACTTATTTCTCAGTGTCCATTTGGAATCCGTCCATTTTTCTGTTGTTATAGAAACCGTTCTACAGTTTAACAAATATTACTTTGAGTGTCTGAAACTACTGCACTTTGTATATACAGTGCTCAACATTGACTGTGCTTTTTTGGTTGAAATTTCTGAGGATGTCTATGTATCCCCTGTAAACTGACTTAAAAACCTTACCGCAGTGTATCGTACAACGTGGTCGTGCTCGTTCACAGTATAATCTTAGTTCAGTGACTCAACAGACAGTAATGATGCAGAATGATGATTATTGGGTGAAACTGGCAAATAATACTTTTTTCTGGTTTATTTGTTTAGGTATCCGTTTTGGTCTTACAAAACATTTATTACTTTAATAAATACATTTTGGATTAAACTAAAATCTTTTTGATCTACTTATTTGTTTCTAAATAAAAGTCATTACGGGTGCATTCTTAATAATCAAGACAAAAAAACCAAAGCCCATTGTAAGTTGAACACAGAAAAAGGTTAATTTCCACAGTAACTGGATCCTCTTTGTTCTCATCCCATAATTTCCAGTGCTTAAAATAAGGGCTTTGATTCAAGTAAGGAACAGGGAAATGTGCCACAACCCACTGACCGCTTGTGCACCTAATCACTCGGCCACTGTTCCTATTAGGGGTTTAACAGGGGCCTGAGGCACAGCCCACAATTTCTGCTACTCCACCACAAGGGACGGGTGGACACACACAATCTCACACATACATGCCCGCAGACACACACACACTCAATGCATTGTAGCATGGCAATTAGCTGCAGTGGACTTTGTAATAAATAGAGGAAAACGGGCCAGCGTTCAGCTGAGGAGCATTTCCAGAGCTGTGGGGAGCGACAGACAGAGACAAAGTAAAGCTCAACTTTTAACAGATTGACTAGAAAAGACAGAGATTTCAAGCTATGCAATTTTAGGTTACAGCCAGACAGTAGCCAAAGCCGATCTGCGCTCTGTAAAATTTACCCCTCTGTCAAAACCAACTATTACACCGAGTTCTCTAGGACTCTTCGACCCATCCAACCGGCTTGTACGGTCCACAGCACTCGGTAGGGTCGATTGAGCCACAAAACTCAAGTGGGTAGAGAAGATGCACCCTGAAGTCTTATGCTGAAGTTTAGAGGTTTGCCAGCCAGCCTTTAACCATAACCACTGGCAGTCGTGTAGTAACACTGGAGGAGCTTGAGGGAAAGAAACAGGCACGGATGCAGGAATGACTGGCATTGTACAAACACCATTCACCTCTCTTGCTTTTTCTTGGATGAACTTATTTTCTTGTTAGTGTATTTCCACTCACTGATGTGAGAAATTGATGGTCAGTAGATTTTTTTTTTTTTTTTACAACTCCCAGACTGGTTTGCTGCCGTCTGTGTGGGCTTGTATAAAAGCAGAAGCAGCACAGATAGCTGCACAGTTATGTTTTAAGCATGAACTGTGTTACTATTTTCATTTATATCCTCACTGCAGGAATACAGTAAATGCAGGAAGACAAAAGACGAGTGAACATGGCAACAGTGTGGACATAAAGAACAGTGTATTTTAAAAAAAAATTTATATTTTTTTTACTCAAATAGAGACATTTTTCTGTTCTTTCCCACCCTTTTACCTAAATGTCACCTTGTAAAGATTGTATCCACACTACATGGGCTGTGACTCCCAGCGGAAACTAATTCACACAAATCCAGTGCTGTTAACTGAACTGCAATACTCCTGTAAAATTGAACATTGTATGTTTCAAATGAACTCCTGTATTCCTCAATCTGCTTTTGGAGACATTTGTAATATCATATAGAGCTCAGGTGGTGAAGGCAGATCTTCAATTAATAATTGGTAGGGGCATCCAGAACAAATCTACTATATTAATAACCAATCATGTTATTTTAATTGATAATACTGGCAAATTATCCTGATTTTAAAATATGTGTTTCAATATTTTCACGCTACAGTGCTCCACATACAGGCCAACTTTTAAAAAAAACAACAATGGCACAGTGTAAATGCAATGTTGTGCGTGTTTGATCCATAAACCAGTGTGAAAATGTGACTCCAGCCGGCACTTTTAATTTATGATGCCCATTGTCTGACAGCACATGTCAATGAATGAAACAAGCACAGTAGACTAGAACAGTCTCAAAGACAGAGAGCCTGAGACAGTGAGAAGGAGGACCTGTGACATTATAGCGGAGAGATGTCTGCATGTCTGTCTGAATAATGAATTTCCAGAGGAGGAATCCAACTGAGAAACCAGTAGCTTCTCTCAGCCCATTTCCCTTTTCTAACTCTCACCTGGTTCTATACCATTCCTGTGTTCTACTGCAGACATGCCCTCTAATTGAGCTTCGCCTCAGCTCAGAGACAGTGTCCCTCTGCCCAGAGAGGACAAGCAAGTCAACCATGTCACAGCTGTCACCTGAATCTGTTGGCACCTGCCTCAGAAGGGTAACGGGCTGAAAGTATGGGCACGCTATGAGCTGGCCGTAACAACTGCATCCACAGACTTGGCCGTGTTGCTGAGGTTACACTACGATCGAATTGTAAAACTGGATGCAAATACTTTTAGACTTCGTCTATTCTATATAAGTCAAACTTGCACAACAGGTTATGGTGATTCAGATGACTCTCGCCCTATAGCCTAGAAACATTGAGCTGTATGAATAGGTAAAATTACTCATAAAAAAGGCCATATTTCTATCAAAATTAAGAAACAGTAGCACTTGCGGACTGATTTGAGATGCCTCTGGATTAGTAAATAGCTGCTAAAGTGGGAGATGCTTTATATTTCTAGGTCTCTCTCTCTTTCTCTCTCTCTCTCCCTCACAAACACACACACACCTGTACCGATATCCTTATCAGGACACTCATTGACGTAATACTATCTCTAGCCCCTTACACTAACCCTAACCATCACAACTGAATGACCCTCACCCTAACCAAAACCTAATTCTAACCCTAAAACCCAGTCTTGACCCTCACAAAGCCTTTAAAGTTGTGTGGCCACCTAAAATGTCCTCACAGCGCCATAATGTCCTCTCACAAATTTGGTCCCCACTAAACAGTATCTACAGAACACACACGCGCACACACACACACAGATGGACTGACACAGATGGAGACTCTGGTGCGAACAGTCACAGGAGAAATTCAAACAAACATCAACCTGTCTGTTCTTGCTGGTGGCAGTTTACGTCTGGTGTTTACTGTCGCTCTTCCAAGATGCCTGACGTGCAAGTGCAAACACAAACGCATACGTTTGATTTGACACTGGATGCCAAAGATTCTGTGCATACTTTTCCAATCTAGGGCCAAAATGGCACGCACATATTCTGTCATTCGCTCCTTGAAGTCTTCTTAGTCTGTCTGACTGCAGCTCTGCATTCATATTGTGAGCAGAGGGAGGGAGAGAGAGACGGTGACGAGTGGAAAAACAGACTGAGAACTTCAAAGCCAATGAGACATCAGCTGTAGAATTTTAATAGACCCCCCCCCTTTTTCCTCTGATAGCTGGCGTGTGTGTGTGTGTGGGTATGTGAGTGTGTGTTTCTGCTGAACTGAACAACACACGAGACCACAAACGGACACCATCCATGGCACATGCATGCACAAACAGGCAGGCACATGCACGCACAAACCGATAGAGGAAATGAGAAGTCTTTGTTACTCACCTGCTGCACTTCTGTCTCTCCGTTTGATGTCTTCTCGGTGTACACAAATGAGTTGAAAATCCTCTGTGGTGAGAAGACAGGAAACGAAACAGAGACATTGAGGTTAGATAAGTGGGGAAGCTGAAGATCCTTTTAACTAAAAACCATAACCTTGAGGTGACAATTGCCAGAGTTCCTTTATATTGATGGATTTTAGTTTCAGGTGTTGCTGTGCAGAGAGTTTTGTTCTTCACATGCAGGAATGACATCAACACATCTTCGGAACAATGAAAAGAGAGTGATTGGAAAAGGTTTTACTCTGAGCATTTCATGAACTTTATTATTACACAGCCTGTAAACAGTTTAACCATTGATGCCTTTTTATGTGTGGTGCCATGGCAGCACTTCATACCATTTGCTATAAAAAAAAAAATCCTGTCAAACCAGGACCCTTTTTGTGGCCGTGCGCCACTGAGGCTAATTAAACCTGCTAGCCGTAATGAAGCTGCCACTGTGGCTGCAGACCGAAACGTGTCCATAGCAGACAAAATGAGAAAATACCAAATATTTGGCACAGGACACTGTCTAGTTGATCTTTTTTTTCCTGATTGTAATTAAAACCTAACATTTACTAGCATTGACTTGTTGAATAATTCATAACGTAGTAATATTTAATTTCAAGGCAGAACCATCTGAGGTAGTTAAGAATTTCAGCAGCAGCAACTATAGCGTGTTAAATATAGTTCCGCACTTGCGTACCATTTTGCGGTGCTTGTACTGCAGTATTTCCAGTTAAATGTACCTCAGGAAATATTCTTTTTACTCCATTATAAATATTTGGCAGCTGCAGTTACAGTTTAAATACTGTCCCTGAACTGCCTGAACACATTGTACAGAGCCACTTTCTGACAAAACACAGACAACCTAAACTTTGCAATGTCCCTGATTGCACCTTGCCTGCAAGAATTACTGATTTATTTCAGTACTCAGACAGGTGGATTTGCTGCCATTTTATTACTAGTCCAAAGAGGATGATAAACCCTTATATCTACCAAAGCAGCCAATTCTTTGCCCCAGACACTGCAGTCTTATTATTTTACATGTTTCTAGGTTGAATAGGACAAGGCGTGACCTTGCTAGGCCTGGAGGTCAACCATGATGCAAAAATGGAGGTTTTAGGAGCTCCCCAAATGTGAGGTCAAATTTTCCCGTACACTTTCCATGCTGAAACATTTAATAATGCCTGATTTATATTGTTAATTAAATGGGAAGCAGAGTGGTTTATTAAGGTATGGAGAAAATGAGTCCTGGAATGACCTCAGCGCTCAGAGCGCACAAAAAAATACATGTTAAGAACTGCCTGAATAAGGACCCACTCCGACACAACACACACACACACACACACACACACACACACACACACAGACATTTGTTCAGACGGTCTCTGGGGTCCTATCAGCTAAATATTTTCTTTTTCTCTTTCACACACAAAAACGCACACACCTACTAAAAACAAAGGGAGTAGTATGTGGCAGCTACAAACAGAGTAAAACTAATGTTTGTGTTGAGCAGGAGGGAGGCAGGTGTTTCACTGTAAGCTGCCACACTGCACACAAAGCCTTAAATTGCCTGGTTCCACACTGCAAACATTTCCTGCTGCCTGTCCACACCTTTTGTTAGACACATTACAGAGAGCACCAATTATCCACAAAGCTGATTCACCACTGGCTGTTACTGGCCCAACATTACTGCTCCCCACCTTTTAGCGGATCTCTCCAGAGCGTGACAACACACAGCAACATTTCATCAATGTCACACTTTCAAAAGGCAACGTGAACAGTTCCTCAAGTTTAGCTTCCTAAACATGAGAGGAACCTGAGATTGTCTTTCCATGCATATAAGTGCTATCTTCCATTTTCATTAAAAATGAATTTGAAACGTGTTTTCTTGTCTAATGGATAAACCTATAGGAGTAAGTTATTTGGTCATTAAATGGCCAAAAAAGTATAGGAAACATAGACGTCAGAATTTCCCAAACCCTAAGAACTGTATTTTGTCAGATACAAGGCCCAAAACCCAAGTTTATTTACTTTATTACAACAGAGCATGTTCATACAAACACAGAATTTGAACAAAAATTAATGTTTCGTTGGCTATTGAAATAGTTGCGTACATTACTTTCAAAGAAAATTCTGTTAATCTTCCAACATTTAACTCTTGTACATTAAAAGTAACACTGTCAGACAGAGACGGATACAAGTGCACACCAACGTGTCAGTACAGTGCTCACTCCTGGGCCAGTATTAGGCCTTTCGGCTTACGCTCCGGGAAACGAAGTATCAAATATAATCTTTGAAAAATGAATTATGCCTAATGTGGCCTATAAACAGAGCCTGGGATAAACACAGACAGAGCACTAATTGTCATTTTGCCTTCAATAAAAGCGAAAGTGCTCGGTTTTAATCCGTAATGTCTCAGTGGAGTCAGCACTGCGAGCTGTGACAGGCTGTTTTTGTGCGTATTCCTTTGATTTTACACACACATGCGAATAACAGCAAAGTGCTTTCACCCACAGTTTCATTATGTCGGTTGCTATTACACACAGAGAGCTGGTAATTTACTATTACATTTTTCGCAGAACCAAGCCTAGTTCCACACCCGTCCCAGTGGAAAAACATCAGGTCCAAGATGAGGAACTGTCAAATAAACATGAACAAGCACACAAAAACAGACCTGTCACTACTTAGTAGTAATCACGTGCTCTCATAACACAGCAAAAACTAAAAAAAAAGGGGAGGGGGGGCACTGAAATGGAGAAATGATTTTTCTCCATTAAACCTGAAGTTCTCAAACACTGGGGACAAATTCTGAGGAGACAGAAAACTCCTGTTGTTGATTAGCCGCAGGTTAGCCGTCTTTCCCCCAGCGCCTCAGTCTGTTTGTTGTTGGAGCTGCTCTGCGGTTTTCACAGCTATGAAGGAATGCTCGGCCCTGAAACCGGAGAGGCCTGAGGCTGCCTGGGACACCATGGGCCTGTGGCCTCCCCTGACCCATAATCAAACACTGCAATGTGCTCGGGCACATACAAACCAGTCCAGAAGCCGACTACAAGCAATGCATCTAGAAAGCACCGTGCTGCTTAGCTGTGGGCTGGCTAGACAAACTGAAAAACATCATTTTTTTTCAGGGGGTTTTGTAAATGATAATTTCTAATATTACTTGTAATACAAGCAATACAAGTGCTGTTTTCTATGCCCACCAGTAAATCTGCCTTTAAATTATGTAATAAAAAAGAACAGCACAGAAACAAGAAAGATATGAAAGTGTAGAAAGCAACAACATACAAAGAACTTAAAAATGTGAGATTAAATAAACCCACTAGTTGCATGATAATGATAAATAATACCACCAGCAAGTGTAGCAATTTGTTCTTACGTTACCTTTTTAATATTATGTATCCTCTGTGTCATTTATCTGTGTGTTAAAAAAGAATCCAGCCCGACATCATTCTTTCTTTTTCTACGCTTCACACTTAACTGACCCTGGAGCCCAACATACAGCTTTCTCAGCACTAAGCTCCCAAAAAATGCCTTAAAACTCCTGCCCATTGATCACAGAACAGCAGCCTTTGTCTCACTGGGACAGTTTTTTAATCCATCCACATTGGGGTTAATCCTAATCACAGATGAGCAGTTCACAGGAATGGCTGAACATCATTGGAGGCTCAAACTGACTCTCACACAGATAAATACGTGAAACTGTTCTTCCTCACTCCTGTTGTATGCCTGTAGTAATAACAAAGCCATGTTGTTGGTCACAGTGAAATTCTACTGCATGTGTCAGAGGCACTAGCTTATGTAAACTGATCAGATTTACACATCAAAAGGAAGCATTTGCGATCCTGTCAGATTTAGAGCACACCACGTACATGCTACTAAATTTCACTGTTTGTGTTGAATCCAACACCAAATCATCCTTTCTGCCTTTATTAGTCTGTTTCTGTCTTTGCTTCCCTCGTCCCCTATGCGCCTTCGCAGCTTATGGCAAACCCTCCATGTATATGACACCCATTTAATTGGGCCTGACTCCTCAGCTTTTCTGTCGAGCTCTCTTGGGGATGCCATAAACTACCCTAAGAGACTCTCATCCTTTAAAGTGACTCTTTTGTTCTTAATGGAGCAGTGCATAAAAACCAGACAGATGACTGACAATACCAGCCCAAGGACACAGACACTGAGAGTCGCCCAAGTGTGTTTTGAGGGGGAGTTAGTAGTCAGGCCAGTACAGAAGCACGAGAGAAAGAGAGGAAGATAGGCTAACTGCAGTGGCTGCATTGGAAATACACCTATTAGCAATTCACCCATCATCAAAGGCCAGAGTGAAGCTGTGAGCCATGCTAATTTGGAATTCGCCTGCAGAACATGCACATGCACGCGCCCACGCACACCAGCCATTAATCCTGTCTTTAGGGCTGGCTGATCACTGGTCCAGGATTTGGGTGTAAACACACTGAAGGGCAAAATGGGACAAGTCAAATGACTATGTGCCAACTGTGAATCAAATAACTATTTGTGCTGCACATAAAAAGAAATGCACAGGCCTGATGCAAGCAAGTGTAACTCATTGACTGCTTATCTAACTGTCAGAAATTTCAATTTGAACAACACACACACACACACACTTTACGTCCACATGTTAGGCTGCGGTGTAGATGCTTTTGGAGCTGCAAGGCCTTTAAGATTAGTTTTCATACAACTGGCAGATAAAAGCCAAAAGCCCAAGAGACAGTGATGGCTGCTTCCTCCATGCTGCTGGTATACAGCTCAGCTTCCCTCCCGCCTTCACTACTTTATCCTCCTGTTGGCTTCTCCTCTTTACCTCCCTCCGTCTCTCTCTCCCTGCCCCCAGCCAACTCTGCGCTCATTGCACTACAAAGGGCTTGAGCCAGGGATGCAGCTTCAGAGCTTTGCCTCTGATGTGTGTATTTTTTCCCCTAGATTCTTTGCTACATCTCCTTCCACATCCTCGGCCTCCCATCTTGATTTTTACTGAACGCTACAAAGCACAGTCAATCACCTGGGAGTGGAAAAGTGAAGAAAATAGAGAGCAGAGTTTCTGAATTTCGCCCTACAACAAAAACATCTGAAATAATTGCGTCTGCACATAACAGCTCATTGCATTTGTATTCATTCATTATTCTATGGGAATAGGCCTAGTGCACTATTATTTTTACTTTATTTATACACCTAAAGAGCATGTTTGGTACTTCTGGCAAACAGACATCTGTACTAACTGAAAGTGCATTAAATATTTACTTCATGAAATGTTTTTTTTTTTTTTTCATTTTACTCTGATATTTTAACATAATGGCATCCAGATGTCACTAAACTATTACAACGCAAAAGAAAACCAAGTCAATTTAAAAACTGGATAACTGATGCGATTCAATGTACTTCTAATTGTACTGTAACATTTCAGTTTTGTGAAAGTGTTCTGAGGCTTGAATGATTGCATTGTTTAGTCCCATAGAGGAGCATAATCACAATTTTAAGCAGCAGTCATTCATATTTTACACCAATAACACATCGCTATTTCCCCCCAGATTTACAGTGCATTTTAGCTTCTTTCAGCTGAATGTCTTGGTTTCACAGCAACTTCCCAGTCACTACTCTGTATTCTATCTGAAGAACGTTTGATAGTAGATCCATAAAGTTGACCCTTAGTTGTCCCTGTCTTGCCTTAGCTACTATAAAAGGAATTTTTGCCCATCAAGGTTGTGACCATGGCGCCATAAAAAAAGAGACAAAAGAAGGGGTTGAGCAGGAAGAGGCATGTCAAATTTGGATCTCTAAATGTCATTATAATGGCCATAGAGAAACCAAAACCTTGCTAATTAAGTGTGTCTCTATTTCAACCCAGTAGAGCAGGTTGGCTAATTAAATGACTGACTGTCAGTGTCTGCCAACTGCTGCATTTAGAGGGTGCTGGGGGGGTCAATTTAATTTGCTTGAATCTAACTAACGGACAACCCGAGGCACTGGCTCCAAAGCTTCAGCCCACACACTGTCAGTGCGGTGAGTGTGTGTTTGTGTGCAGCTTGTTAGTCAAAGGATTAAAAAAAAAAATCTGGTTATTGTTGATTTAGTGTGCTCTATTTCAATCTGCTTTTATTATTGTGCATGTGGAGTTTTATGTGGACCGGAAAACATCAGCAAAAATAAAATTGAGGAGGATTGCTGCCACATGCATAAATTGCAGAAATGATTCTGAGCTTTTATGTCTTTATAAAAATATGACTTGGTTGTCATAGTAATTTGAGTTTACACTGTAATGGATAAAACAGCTCTCTTTAAGGCAAAGTCTGCACGGGCCCTTCACCAATACACTAAATGATCAAACTTTTACGCCAAACATCCATCACGATTACCCTGTCATACTGCTACAGTACTGCTGAATTCTTCATTTATAAGGCACTGAAACAAAGTTACATTGTTGACTATAAATGATATGGAAAGCAATGATCGAATGCCATAGTAACTTTAATCCTAATGAAGCATTGATTCAGTCAATTTATTATTTGTATAACGAACACACCTGCCGGACCTGTTAATGTGTCAAACAATCTGAATGTCATATCACAATCCAATTTAGAGGGCCTGGACCCAAGCACTAAGGCTGTGGTGATGGCTTTCAGCCTTCTGTCAGTATTGGAGACCCATTCAACATACGATAAGTCCTGTAAATTCATACAAACACTATAGCTTGATAGCTAAAAATATACCAGCGTGCAAGATCTCTAACTGGACTTTCTTAATCTCCCTCCACCTCATTCAGTTATGGGTCTCCTCCAGTGCAGTTCGGTGGGAGGGCAAAGCCTGTCAACTATCAGGTTTTGTGGTTCTGAAATAACAAGACCCCCTTTTGTCCAAACAGCGTCAAGGCAGAGAAAGAGAGTCACCACCATGCAGATCTTAACAAGGGGCTCTGAGACTCAGCCTGGGATGTTTGCTCTCCCTCTCCACCAGACAGGATATAATGCTTTCCACATGTGAGAGGGAAAAAAAGGGAGGGAATAGGGGTAGAGGAGAAAAGAAGGGAGCAGAGGGGTGGACGAGAACTGTGGAAAAGTGGGGAGGGGTCAGACGAGAAGTAAAGGAAAAGAAAGATAGACCATCGGTAATGGTTTGATAGAAACTTCTCCACATCGAAGACTTGCTTCATGTTTACTTAAAGATATAAATGAAGAAGTGGGGGTGCATATTGTTTCCACGTACACTTTATGCAACCAATTCCCGAAAAGAATGTCCAACTTGTACTTTTGTTTCATTATTTTCTCTGTCTGTCCTCTTTGTTTCAGCTAAATGTTCTAGGTGTTTGACGCATGGTAATAGGCCCGTTTAACCGTCGTTCGGGACAAAGGATGGAAACGACTGGTCTGAACTGTGGCTTAACGATAGTCTGTGATTCAAATGGGAAATAATCTAGCGTCTTAGGAACAGTAATTGAGGTTTTAGCCCCCTTCTCTATTTATCTATGGGATGATGGCCAGCATAACGGACAAGAACTAGTAGGGAACAAAAGTGAGCAAAAGAAAGTTCTAAATAGGGCTGCTCAAGTTCGAAAGTAGCACACATGATTAAAAGGTCAAACCTCGGTATGATCACCCAGGTTTCTCAGGGAGTGTATTTGGCTATAACAGCACAGCGTCCATGTGGTAAGAGGCATTGGGCACAAGTCGTTACCTCTCCACACAAGGCCCTTTGATGTAAAAGCCGTGGCGTCGTTAAAACACGGCCTCAGGCCACACATGCTCTAACCACACTAGACTAATTAGATATGGTGAAACTTTATGAAAAACTAATTCTAAATGGTGACATGCCTAATTATTGTGGATGTTTACATACACACTTGTATTTGGTGTAGTAAGACTATCATGTTGAAACTGACTTTTAATACAAGCAGTGTGTAGTGGCAGTCGCGCCGGGCCAGCAGTGCATTATGGGAGTAGCAGGTTGCTGTTAGAGTGGAGCCAATGTGAAAACGTTCCAAAGACAGATCAAAGCTGCATACCTGTGCACCTCCATTACACTGATAAAATCTAGAACTGAAAGAGGACAAAAACAAAACCTCACACACTGCAGTCAAATTAGGTTAACACAAGAATGCAGGGTAATGAGAAAGGGCTGTGTGTTTGTAGGGTCTTAAACATGAGTGTGTTAGTAAGCTTAGGGATGAGTGTAGTTTAATCATCCTGAACTGTGCAGCCATGCACTAACACAGATTATATCTACGGTATACGTGTAGAAGATAATAATTTAGAAAATTAAGACACTTAGATAGGATGCTAATTAGAAATTGTGGTCACATCACATGACCAATGTCATGACAAGACCGCTTAAAGAATTGTTGTGAGGTGAAAATGTTGATCAAGATGAAGAAGAAGACTGCATATAATGACAAACTTACAGCTGAGAGAGATTCCTCTGGATACACTATACAAATGGAAACCAGCTTTTGGAAGGCAGTACTTAACATCCACTTACTCACAGAAAGAGAGACAGTCTCTTAAATGCTGCCTATAGATTGAAAATTGGCGGGGGGTGCCCAATTTCAATTTAAGGTGGGGTGCTTCCCACTCTATATTTTGTATCACAGCTGCAACTCTTCTAGATCGCTCGTGTTAGAGCTGACAATTTATAGTGGAACGACAAATGGCAGGAGTGAAGCAAACAGGCAGCACAGCAGTGGAATCCAAGCAAAATTGTCCAAAACACTTAACCTACACCCACCTCGGGGCCCAAAGCCAGTCAGGCAGCAGCTTCTGGCACCATAAGTCCTAGTCACACCCTAGTGGTACACCCTGCCAAGGCCAAAACTTCACACTGACTCTTTTCGCTGCACTGCGAGATGTCAAAAGGATCAGAAAGCATGTGTGAAAGACCTGAGATTGATGAACTGCAAGTCGGGGTCAGAGAAAAGGCAGACAAAGACAGACACAGTGCAAAGGCCTCATCATCCAGCCCCCATAAACTGAAAACTTTGATATACACTTTCTGCCAAGACAGTCCGTCGCTTAGCAAAGCATAAGGATGTTCAGATAGGGCGCCTGGCCCTGTCTGTACAAACTACCCAGGATTATCTTCACATTCCTAAGATATGCACTCATCCGTAATTCTTTTACATGCAGTTTACAACCATCAGAACATATGTACAAAGAGCCCCGTTACAGATAACATGGCACAAATGTTCTCGCCATGACAAAAATACATTTACACTGAATTTACACCAGGTCACAATCTACAATGTGCACATATCACAGGAGATGCAGAACAGACACTCAGAACCAGAGTGGAGAGATGGTGGAACCATTTAAAGGGTAAAGGATATAGGACGGAGAAAAAAAAAATCCCAGGGTGGTCGTCTCCTCAGGTTTCTGAGAATGATGTGAGATCATGTCTGGCCACTGTTATGAGGTCTTTCTACAGATAGGGTGCTTTGTTCAACTTTTGTATTCTTAGGGCAGTTACACGCACAGATTAAAAGCGGCATGGGTCACTCTGTAAAGGGGCTTAAAGTACACATGACACCGGTTTTCCCTTTTCAAAGTTAAATCGCAGACTGCACCTGCTCTGGGGGATATTTGAAGGTAACTGTAGTAACTTTTCATAAGGTGAACAAGGCAGGAAACTGTTGTTTAGCAGTATAGGATAATACAATTGCGGAATCCGCGGTTAAGAGAGGTACGGTTTCAAATGTATATCGGATATTTGGTGGATGTTGTTTGCCTCTGAACTCTTGTTTCTGCAGTTCACCCCACCTCCACTGATATGAACAGAGTAGACAAAACAACATAGTGTGTTGTGGAAAAAAAAAAAAAGCTGGATCTAGTTCAACCTTTTCTGTTACAAAACATGACGTCACCAGTTTCATGTAAGTCCACATTCCTGGTTAAGTTGTGTTTCTGCGGTTTACCTCAAGATCATTGTCTTAGCTGTACAACAATACCCCCATTAACACAGCAGTCATATTGTTTTAACTTGAGGCGAATGGGAATACTGCCTTCCAAACTACAGTTTCTTCATATTTATCACCCACAGTATCCTACGCTTTTTTAAAATGTAGTTTGAGAGACAAAGATTGAAAACTGTACTAAAATGTCTGTTGTTCCCTTCGTGTTTCAATATTAGGCAGTGTCACATAAGTTTTCTATTTAACTGGCTACACTATTAATTAATGCCATAAGCTGGGATAGTTAAAAATTATGCAAATGGAAGATTTCTGCTGATGTTTAGGCCCAACAAAAGTACACCTTGCTTGATGTGGTGAGTTCTAATCTGCTGACATGTTTAGTAGCAGCGTTATTGTTACCGTAGTAATAGTGATGGTGGTAGTAGTTGTGTCTGCAAATAGTTTTTAGCTGCTGTAAAGCGAGTTGAAGTTACTTAATGTGTGCCGTAGAGTAACACAGCGCAGCACAGTGCTAATCTTTGTGGCGTGAGATGATTAACTGGATGCAGCATTTGTGTTGGCCACTCAGTCTGCTGAGGGAGGCAACCTGGGAGCTGTGGTGAGGAAGAAAAATATTAGGCCATGTTTTGGTTAATTTGGGAATACAAGCACATTTATGCACAGCCATACACTCTCATAAAGATGAAATATCGACACAAAGTATATTATGCACCAAACAACTCCGGTTGTAAGACACGGCACACAGAAATCTTTTTGACAACTCGCTTGTCAACATCCAGTTGCCGATGCTCTGCAACTCTATACTCACACAGGCAAATTTAAAGGAGGGCCGTTTATGAGTTGTGACCTTCCCTTGCAGCAGGAAACCATGGTGCCAAAATAAACATAAAAACACGCGCACATATACAAATCTCGTCTGTGCAGTTGAGTAACTTAGAATTACAATCTGTATCAGAAAGCTGTCTGGGTAAAACAGACAAAACTGCTATAAAACACAAGGTGCAAATGAACAAAGGAAGCAGGTACAAGGGAAGTGAAGACTTAAGTAAGGATTTAGAGAGTACAGAATGAATGATTGACAAACCAGCCTTAAAAGACAAACATCAACCATGAATAACAATAATAATAATAATAATAGAACCTTTTCCTAAAATACATCAGTCAAAACAGATTTTAGAGACACGTTTGAAAAATGGTGTTTAGGGGGCTAGGGAATAATGAAAGACAGGAAGGAAGAAAGGCTGTGCAGAAAAACAAATGTTAACACAGATATCAGAGATGTGCACCTGCTGATTCTGGCTCAGGTGAGGCACAACCATTGCATAAACTCAGTTTTCTAAACGCTAATCAATAAAAGTATGGATTAAAAAGCTGCAGAGTTTCCGACACAGCAAAGTAATGAAGCTACCTGCACCCAAAAAAAATCCAGTTCAATCAATCGGCTTCAAGCTGAATAATGTGTGACAAAACGCATAGCTACAACACGGTTATTTCTACAAGTACAAGACATGCATCGAATAAAAATAAAAGTGCATTTCAAATCTGTATTTGTAACTAATAAATATCTGAAGACTGCATAGGTGAACCCACTCTAAGCTGTTGATCATCATCGCATTAATGTGATACTTTGCTGACAAATCGTTTTATACTAATCAGTTGTAAATTTCTGCTTGTCTAGTCTCTATCCCACTGTATAATATATTTCAGCACATTCCACACATATTGCTAATGGCTTTAAATGTAAAACAGATGTGCTGCTGAGTTTGCATCAACAGCAAACAGCATAAAAAGCAAATTAGCAGAAGAAGCAGGAACCGATAAGATGATGAAATATAGGCTAAATTAAAGTATGACAAAGTATAAATGGAAGAAACTGAAATGAAAGTTTTCATCTTTAAAAGTTATTCTATAAGCAAACAAAATAAACTATAAGTTCATTTCAAAGCTAACGGCTCTGGATGGAGGGAGCTAACTTGTAAACTAGCCATGTTAAAAGACACATGGGCAATGTTGGGGAATTAATTACTTGTTAAAAGTAATATTAAATTTGTATTACTGTTGATTGCAATATCTGCTTAAACTAACATTTTGGTTAACTAAAAGATAAATTATGAATGTTCAAAAACCAAAGTGCTAACCAAATATTAGCAACCTATTTCTGTCCTACTGGCAGAGTCTGAACCAGCTTCATTTTTACACATGAGCTCCTTACAACTCACCTCCTGCCCTAACTTATGAGCCAGCAATTTCACGTAATGAGAGTAAGAAAGAAAACCCGCGGGACATTTTGGAAGATCCCCCTCTATCCCAAAAAACAATTCTTCCCTTTAGTTATATGGCAACTGCATAAAGTAACCAACATTGGTAAAAATATTATATCTTCTTCTTCTTTCTACGAAAAGTATTATGAGATATGTAATGCGTCACCCCAAAACTCGAAATGAAATCAATTAAACCCCATTTGCACTACTCAGCCATAAACAATTACATCTTACTAGCTAACTAGCTAACTAGCCTGCTAACTAGCCAGTAAGCTAGCTAACCTTAAATTTAAACGGCTGCCGTTTTTGATTGACAGGCATAAAAAGGCACATTTCCACAAGTTGGGGATTTAATGTGGCACATGTTACTTTGTCATTACCTTTATTGCTGCCTACAGCATCTATTGGGAGCATAAAAAGTGTAAAGAACAGCTTTGTTCAATATTCTGCACTTTCAGCGAGATCACTGGTGTCATATGCGGGCTCCTTATGACGATCAGGTGATAATGTAAATGTAAACGTGCACTATCTGCAGCGGTTACCAAAGCACCTGTTACCAGAGGCAGGTAGAGCTGAACTCCACCGACTCTGGAAAAGCAACTGAAGTCCCTGATGTCTGCTGTAAAAATAATGTAGGTGCTGTGCTGAGCGACTAGTTGGTTTAGTGCTTGGATTTTCTTCGGGGCACCCACACCCACAGTAATAATGCAGCCTGCTGGAAGGAATGCTATAAATATAGCATACGGGCTCGTTGTAGCTTCTGTTTAATTCAAAATTACAGCAGGAAGTGACATAATGCTAAGGTAGATCCCTGTGGGGCGGGTGGAGCCGTGCGAGGGAGCACCACTGCCTGCAAGGCCCATTAAATTCACAAGGAATGCGTGTCACACCCCACAATGTGAAGACAAAGTAAAGCCACCGGACAATTCTATACCCTGCAAATATGCGTAATAATGCCAACCACACCGTCTACATGATCATTGAAGGAGGTATGAATGACAGGCTGCACACAGCAGAAATAAAATTAACAAGGTGCACCAGTCTCTGTATCACTGACTCCGGAGCAGCATGGCTGCAGCGAAGCCCGACCGAAGAGAGTAATAAGTGTCAAGAACGTATTCACACAAAGTAAAGGAAGGACAGGTAGGACCAGGAGAACCTTTGCGTAAAAATATTTACTCACATCATAGTCTTTAAACTAATGGGCAAGAATATATAGACCAACTACATAGTTTATAATCATTATCATTCACGCAAACGCCGCACACACAGCCTTTTTTTTTTCTCCACACACACGTCAAGTTGAGCTCTTAGACAGCAGGCAGGTCTTACGTGGGATGTCAGCTGAATATGCATCAGGCCCCCCCCTCCCGTGCTGTCTAAACATCGGAAACCTCTCCTATTCAGATTCATGAGTCGATCATTGCTGTGTGCAGTAGCTCAAGAAGCAGTGAGTGCTTTCAAAGGACAGAGACAGCACAGCAGATAGAGATTCGGTGGAGAGAGAGAGAAATAATTCCCCCAGGACTTTCACAAGTTTCTGGTATGTAAATGATCAGTGGCTTTGCTGTTGTGGTTGTGCAGAGAAGGGGAGCAGTGTTTCTGTTATGATGCGTGCTGGGGACATATGACAGCTCCTCTCAAAAGAGAAGCTTCCATTTGGTGTTGCTGATTTAACGGTCAATCAAAATGCCTGGCGTGGGACCTCATTATTTTTATTTTTTAGAGAAAATGTACATCACTTTAGTTCAGGCTTCTGTGGTAGTCACAGAGGTAGGCCTAACAAAAGACTTCATTAATCCATCGTCCTATTAATTTTAATGTAAACTGAAAACAATCAGAAATAATTCTCTTTGTTTAAATAGTTCTCCTCAAATAACTACTACTTATGGATGGATTACTGAGCAGGCCTACTAGGCACAGGCCCAGGGACCTGAAAAGTGATTCTCTGAAGTTTGAAAAAGCTCAGTTAAAGGACACAAAAACCACAAAACAATGCAAAATAACTCGAAAACGACTCAAGAGACAGCAAACCATTCACAATAGACCAAGAAAAAGACCCAAAACATCTAAAAATAGACACAAAATAACAACAGGCAGAAAACCTCCAAAAGTAAGTGTTTTATTAAAACAAAAAAGGGGGGGGGTGGGAGACCCATCCCCATATTCTCATAATCTGCCATTGGTAATACATGTGCACATGAGCACAATCACACACACAAAAGGTACATGCAACACAGAAAGTGAGCGCACACACAAACACGCACACACACAGGTTTGTGTTCCCACAGAGCTCAGTATCAGTCTAAGAGCCCTTTCACACATAGACCAGGTAACACTGATGGATTAATGTTTCCGGAAAAGGTAAGGGATCTGGCTCGTTCACACGATCATCACCTGCACCCTCCTGACTGGCAGCCTTTAACACTGAGCAGGTTTAATGCCGCTGCATGCTTCAAAGTTAGGGCAGAGCAGAATGAGACACAGCGTCAAATGGCAGAAGACTGACAAAGATTCGATTATGCCAAACTGTTCTTAAACCTTGATGCTGTTTCACATCCAATGCTAGGGTTGGGTCTGCTTTTGTGATTCTTTTTAATTGAACAACTACCTTACCAATACTGCAGAGTAATTCTTATAGCATCTCTTGCCCAAAAACTGCATTCAACTCACACAAATCTTTCTGATACTAGAGTGTGTTAATATTTGACAGAATGTTCAAAGTAAGGGACATTTGCTTTGCACTACTAAAAATGGATTTAAATTGCAGAGATGTTGCAGTAATATAGGTTCATATGCATGTCAGTCGGAACCTTTAATGGAAAAGTTAGTTCAGGTCTTAATACGGTGTATCCCTAAAGCACGTTTTCTGCAAATTTGTCTGTAGCATTCATTTACATATCACAACTCAAAAAGAAGTTCCACAAAATACACAGAAAATGATGCATGTGTAAACAGGCTTTGTTTCTAATTCGGCTGCCTCGAGATGCCAGCAGAAACCCCAGCTGGCTGACGATGCCAACGCCTGGGCTAGACAGACTACAAATCACTGGCATGGCACCAGCCAGCCAAACCTGGCAACGAGCAGGCCTTCTGGAAAGAAAAACAGTCTGGGAGATATAAGTTTGGAAGGATACGAGAGGACTGGATAAGACTGGATAGCATAAGAATGTGGGGCTCTTGTAGAAAGCGTTAGCCGAGCCTCTGCTGGAGAAAAACACAAATGAATGCTTAAGTATTGCAACACAGCAGCCTGCCATATTATTGGCTGAACATTAGACCTCTCAGCTACACCCGCAGTACTGATGACAGCATGGATGTGCACACACCCACATGCACTAATACGGACTGACAATGAGGTTTTTATGGGATGTGTACTAACTAAATATAGCTACAGGGTATTTAACTAGTCTAAATGGGTTTTGTTTTTTTTATTTATTAAGAGTCTTAAAGTTGTGCCGTCATGTCTATATCCTGGCATTGGATTCAATATGTTTCTCTGTAAATCTTTAAACAAATGTGGGAAGCAGGTAACATCATTTCTTTTTTCTTTTCTTTTGAGTGCACTAACAAATGTTACCTACAAGACCCCAGTCTGTGACCCAACAAGAGAACAAACAAGAGTGATGATATCTGCATAATCCACCAACTGGCTATTGTGACCACGTGCGATGTCAAATGAATACAAATAAATTTGGTTGCAAGATGGTTTCATGCTGTTCCCCATGCAAAAGGGACAATCTAATTTCAGGAGTGTGCGTTATCACGTGCGCAATGAGCTGTTTAAGTTATCAGTCATCACATGTGAGTTAAATGAAGTCTGTTCTCTTCTGTGTTGACATCACAACAGGGAGAACATATCCACCACAATCCAGTTGCACAAAAACCACCAAAGTGCAGGTAAACACTGAACATAATTAGGTCAGAAAACATTCTGTTCTGCGTAACGTGACTTCTTCTTCATTACTAGGACAAATTTGCCCCATTCTTTCTATTTCCGTCTAAAACACAAATGCCCGTTTAGGTTCTCTAATGTTTATCCTCCATTACTTGTCAGTCAGAGAAGATCAAATAAGGCACTTTTTTTTTGGCAGATTCACACGTGAGCTCCGAGACACTGATAGCTAAAAACAGCTGCAGGGCTCCACGCATGTAGCTTTATATGCATATGTGTTTATGTGTGGTATGCGAGTGTGTAAAACTGTTTACAACTGCATCGAACATTAAAAGTGTCGTTTCAGAGTCTTCCCGGCTCTCATCTCACACTCAAAGCCCTGACACTCCTCCGTGTCTCCTAATTAGCAGACTGTATCACATTTTCCCCCTTGCCATTTTCTCTGCGAGAATAAAAACGGCAGATCTCTTTTCATCTTCCAACCAGCCTTGTCTTACAGAGACAGAGGCAAAAAAAAAAAAAAGAAGCACAAAGTTCATTTCATTAGCCCAGGTCACTTCCTGACTTATCTTCAAAGGCAGCGAACCAGCAGAAGACAAAAGACACAAGGCGTTGTTTCACATACCACCACCCACAGACGCACAATTACACCAAGAAATAGGAATGGTTAGCAGAGAAGATGAAGACGGTGGAGATATGAATAAAAAGAGAAACTATAGGAACTAAAGTGCAGACGGCATTTTGTCAGCCTGCTGAGAGGACCTCGAACCTCAAAGGAGAAGCAGACAAAACTAAAATTTGTGAAATTGAAGTGTTCATCTGAAATAATGTCATAAGATCATTTCAATATGAAAGAAGTTGCAGACACCGTTAAACAATCAAATTTTTTGCCTGAATTCAACTTTTCCTGCCAGGTTGATATAAAAAAAAATTGCTCAGTTGAAGATTCAGATGAAAGAATCGATATTATCCTCATCTCTGTGTATTAAACAATAAAGCTGAAGACAATTATCTCACTTAGCACCGGCGACAATGTAATAATCACACAACGTTCCATAAAACCACAAACTGTTGTTTCAACATTATAATTGTGTATGGATTAAATAATTGCAATGTAATGGTGTTAATCAGTGAGCTTTAAAGCTATGGGCAGTCGTACGTTTTAACTCAAAGAGCTGTGTTCGCTCTTCCCTCATTTCCACTCTTTATGCCGAGTTGTATGCTAATTGCCTCCTGGCTTCAAGTCGTTAAGTGGCATCAATCAAACTCCTTAAACATTTAGCTTAACTTCATTCATTTTCAACAGCTGACATACAATAATGGCTACAGTCGGCTCAGTCACGTACCCATCAGCACGGGGGTTGTGTGTTTTTCTACAGCCTATTAATAATCCTACAAATGGCCTGAAGCAGACATTTCTACACCTACTCTCTACCTTTTAAGGATATCATTAGGTAGATCATTGTTTACATGTCCAACAGTCACATTAATTCTTCACCAACGTTTAAACTTTTAAATCACGTTGCCTTTAAACAGGTGCACAGACGCACCTCAGTCTGGCATCTTTGACAAAAGCAGCGATTTGTGTGCACCCATTTCTGATTGGTGCCTCAGCTTCTCGAAGACACACTCTGCTGCAGTGGTCTTCATATATATGCACAGTTTTGAGGAGAGAAGTTGGACTAACTACGCTGACCTGCACAGACCGGTGACCCCTGAGTTTGAGAGACGTCCTATCATTCCTCTGTAAACCACTGCAAAAGCTGGCTGTGTACGGTGCGTTTAGGAACCTGACATTTTTTGGCTTCCACTGCTGCCACTATCTCTTCCTTTCTTCTTTCATTCTTAGCACCTGCACCTCATTTATTATTCTCCCTCCACGAGGAAAAACCCAAAGCCTACTACTGCGAATGCACAGTCAGATCTTCATCCAAAACACTGCACCTTTCCAAATACAAAAATACTGCAAACAGGCACAAAAACATAGATGGAAATTCGAGACAACTTTGGAAAAAGCACTTAACAGCGTTCAACAACTGTGAAGTTTGGGTTTACAGCGAGTTTATGTATGCAACACAGAGCTCTGGGATAGAGGCATAAACAGACAGAGAGAAAAGAGAAAAAGAGGCATGAAAACAGTCTGATCTGCTTCTCCACAGTGGAGGCTCCAACTCTCTCCTCATCGAGAATGCAAAGCTTCTGCTGCAGGAGTGTGTGCACACTGAGGGGGATGGGGGCCTTACAAATGCATGGTGTCTGGGGGAGGGAGCTGGTCCCTGTAGCCTCCTTGCCCTCCCAATTGGGTGTTTTTGCTCACTGCTCCCTCGCCTTTACCACAAGCCCCCACCCATCTGCTTTCCCTCTTTCTGTCTTTCAGGGAGAGTTCATTTTTGAGTCTTGCCCATTGTGGCGAGAGAAGGGACTGACTTGCGAAGGGGGTGGCCTTAGGTCCCCCGGCTCACAGTGCCAGGTCAGCCCTGTTGGAGCTAACTAAGTAACACTGGCAGGAATCTGGTGAAAAAAAGGGAGCAAAGAGAGTGGATCCCAATAAAGATCCCATTCTCTTCCACATTGAGTGCATTTGCTGTTGCATTGTGTGTGCAAGAGTGTGTGTGCTTATGTTTGTGCATGTGTGAGAGAGAATGATGGAGGCTGTGAAAAGAAAGACGAGGCAGAGTGGGTGATGGTGAGCTGGGAATGGAGAGTGAGTGAGGTAATAGAAAAAGGAGAATCATTTTAAAAAAAGTGGGAATGAGCTGATTAAACACAGCCAGTTAATTAGTTCTCCTCTTTAATAAGCAGGGGACAGAGTTAGCTACTTTTGCTGAAAACCTGGAGGGCTCAGCACTGTGAAGATGGAGCTGAATTAAACTCACAGAAAATTATTTCACAATCAGAACTTGATCATCCCCATGGATTTAATTTATAATAGCAAAATGAGCACTTTTTGCTATTTTTAAGTCAGTTTATAAATGTAAGTGTCTTTGTTTTAACAATATGTGATATCACAGTTCACTATTTATTACATTTACAAAACAAACAGCTATTTATGAATATGCATAATACTAGTAGCAAGGCTACAAGAAATAATGGAGGCAGTACAAAAAGACAACAATATGATCCTAAATAGCTGGAAGGTGGAGCAAAACTAAAGTCATCCTACCTTTAGGTGCCAACCTGTGATTAATTATCAATTCTGATTAATTCCCTGTGAATCATAAGTTAATATCAGAATAAAAGTTTACATGATTATGATACAATAGACAGATGAGAACACATCCAAACAGTCTTTTGACATTTATATCAGGTCAACGTTATAATGACATGATATCTGCTGCTGGAAGTCAAATTATTTTCCCAAAATCAGAATGTGTTTAACTATTCCAGTTAGTTGGGAGACATCAAAAGGTTTCTAGATGTTGACAGAATTTGGCATTTTAAGGCAGGTTGGTACGAGATGCAAGCAGGAAAAGAAAGAGCAAGGAGAAGGGCCAAAGCTGAGGAGCCTGCAAAACCAATTTCAGTCAAGGCCAAACATAAAGAGGCCGTCTTTCACTGAGACATTTGGGAAACAGATCAAAAAGTGGTCAGATAAATGATCTGGCCACGACAGTACAGACAGATTTAAACCACAACAGCTGGTGCAGAAGGGGAAGAACATCGGTTTCATGCTCCATCCTAACCGCAGTCCAGCAGGAGCCAAGAGACGGTGCACTAGGCTGTACTTAACACTGGCAAAAGAAATTAAAGGGATCCAACTGAAATGAATGGGACTTGTGTCATCCAAAAGATCAATGAAAAAAAAACTTCAAAATCCCTGAAAATGTTTTTCTCCCTACATCTTTCTTTCAACAGGCTTCCAGCACAATGGCAACTAAAGCACTAAACTGCAGGTACATTCAAAGAAAGATGAAGCCATGTTCCAGTGATACAGGATGTCGGTTCAGGTTCGTTTCCAGGTTCAACCCAGCACTGCCCCAGATTTTCAGTACGGTCTGCAAAAGACCAGAGCTGTAATGTAAATATCACTATTATGTTCATGGGTTTTGCTCATTAAAAAGTCAATCCCATGAAGAACTTATATGGTTATTTTTCTTAGAACCAGAGGCAACAATGTTTCCATCTGACAGCAGCATTTCATTCCTGGTCTCATCCAGCTAGTCTAGGGACCTCACGGTGTCTGGTATGTGTTGGGTTTGGAGGCTGGAGACTTTACGGTACGAGGCAGCTGGATGTAAGAGGTGCCTGAGCCTCTCTGTGCCTGGACTTGGGCCAAAACATACAAGCAGCCCAACATTTAATAAAAACACGGGCCTTTGCTCAGTTCTCTCCTGCACTGTGATGGGAAGATAAAGGTAACAGTCAACAGAACTAAGCTGTTACCCCGTCTTTGAACAGGCCAAGAATTTTTAAGTCTGATACGGAAGTCATTCCAAGTTTTAAAACACTGCAGACTTTGCAGCTGTTGGCGGAAAGGCCTGTTTTCTTCCATAAAGATTACAGGCAATAATGCAACTCTTAAAATGCAGAGAAGTTTAGCTTGGAAATAAGGTCACATATACATCTGTTAGCACGTTCATTTCTAATTCAGCTATAAAAATTTTTTTAATGAAATCCTGTTAAAGCGCCCACAAACAGAAAAATATAACACAAAGTCACAATGTGAAGTATCACCAGCCACTTGGAAGTAAAAATCCAATAAATTTTTGTGATAAAAAGCATAAAAAACAAGCCGTGTAACAACAGTTTGGACAAAAGCAACTGTTAAAATGGAAAAAGAACAGAGGAGCACAAAGTTCAGCACAGCCTCCAAAGGCTCATAAACCGCTGAGGCACATCACGATTTACAGTCGCACTAAAAATGAGGAGCTGTGACGTCCTGATGCAACGCATAGGGTCGCGTAATACAAAGCACCTGCAGCTGAGTCACAACGAAAGAGCCAACAGTGATCTCTGCTCTTTCTAGTGCTCCTCATAGTTTTTTAATTTTCCATCAAGCCTCATACAACAACTGTCCACCTGTATCTAAAGCCTCTTTCAGACATGCACTGGAATTCAGACGTAATCCAGACTTTATCCGGAGGGGGGGGGTGTATGTGTGAACGCAAACACCCTGTTGGCACATTATCTGGACTTTACCGGGCCAGCTCCCTAGCACAAAGTCCGGATCATCTCCAGCCGAGTTGATTTGTGAATAGAGGAGATAATACTCCAGAGGATTCACTACGAGTGAGTGGGTGTCACCTGTAGGTGAAGAACTAATACTAATAATACGGATATGTCTAAATACATCAGAAATTCCTGGGAATGTCTGGACCGGATCTTCGTGACATTCACTAGAGTTCATATCTGAACTGTCACAAATCATACACGTTCTCTAATTCGGTTTGAAATTTGCAAAGGAGAACTCCCTGTTAAGAAACTGTTGGTTATATTGTCTAACATATTTGCCCAATGGGTAAATGGAACAAAATGAGTCCCCATTATAGCGCAGGGACTTACTTAGAGATATATTCAGGTCACTGTTATTGTACAGAAAACTGTTAGAGACTGTATTTTATTCATTGCAAACAATTTTTCTATTCAACTTTCTGTCAACATCTATGGAGCCTGCACCAAGTGCCACAGAGCAGATTTACAGTGGTGCATACCTGAATTCAGCTTACTATTACTGATCGAAAAGAATATGCCTAAACATGTGCAGTTTAGCACAGCAAAACAGACAAATATAGAGAGTCAAAGACAAATCGGCGAGTGAATGGGAGAGAAGGAGTTAGAGGGAAATGGCCCCAAACGTAGCAGAGGGCCTGTGAGGCTCCTGGTCACCTTGACCGTTCGAGCGCACGGCCATGCAGACTATGCAGTAAAAGGCAAGAAGGCTTTGAAGCTGTGCTGCAGAGAACCTGGCAGGAATTCTGATGTCCCGCTGTAGATCCTCAAACCTTCCTACTCCTCCCTATGTGCCTGTCTCTGCAAGTGCTTCAATGATAATATGAGGAAAAGAAAAGAAGAAAAAACAAAAAGCACAAAAGTTGGGAAGCAGAAATCATTTGATCATAAACAAAAGGCAAGCGGAGTGAAGAAAGGAGGTATTTATGCATGTTAAATATAATCTACATCGCGTATGTGTTAAAGAAAATAACATATTGAGGAATCTGGACTCTGTTGCCTTTGGATCAAACCCAAAGCAGAAAATCACAGTTAATGACAGAGCTGGAGCTGCCCCAATTTTCTCTTTTCCAGCGCAAACCTCCACTGCCATCAAATTATCATCAATATTCAATTAGGGGGCTGTGGATACTGGACAAGTATCCACAGCAATAACATAAAGTTTTCTATACATTAAGACCGTAAAAATGAACACAAAAATATTTATTTGGTAAATAATTTACAACTAGCTTCACCAACCTTTGCATGCCTTTACATTGCGCTCAAGTCAATGTTGCTAGAAATGAGTGGAATTAGGTAAGGTGGGAAAAGTACAGAACCAGGCCTGTGTTATTTAATAACACAGAAAAGGTTAAGGAGATTATGTTACATATTTAGATCCAAGGCTAAATAATTCCAATTAGCATCTCAAAATGTTCTGCTTAAAGCTGCAAGGAATCTTGACATGAAGTGTTCATTATTAACTTTCTGTCTTCACTGACATTTACAGTCATTTGGCAGACACTGTTATTCAAAGCAGCTTTCAACTTTTGAACAACTGAACTCCATGTCCCAAATTATTAAGCAAGATTAAGTAAAATTCTTTACAAACTGAGAACCTTTTACACTGAGACCCTGCACCGTCAGGAATTGTGCACAAGAAATGAGTGATTACGGTCAGATTTAGATCCGCTTGTCTAACTTGATTCAGCAATGTGACATTACATGATTTTCGGGGAGAAAAGGAGAGACTCTTTCAGGACCCTTATCGATGAAGGCAGATGAAGTAGTAGATCACTTTAGTAATCGGTCATGTGTTATTTTGCCCAACCAGAACCTTTTTCGTAATCCAGTTGACTTTAAACAGTTACCTCTGCCTTACACCCGAGCAGCATGTCATGTGTTCCCAGAGGGTCTCCCTGTTTTCTTTCCTGCTGTTTCCGATTTTTCCAGCAGGCCTCAAGCTTGATTTATATTTGTGCATCGAAAGCAGCCTACACTGTTCTCAGTATTTCGACTAGCGCTTTGGTGTGTCTCACTGTCTCACTGCAATTACACCACCAAACCGTTTCTGTGCCACTGTGGTGAGTTTTCTCTGGGAGATCATGCCGATGTTGAACAGCATTTACTTTGACTGAAATTAAACTAAGGCAGCAAAGGCAGCATGCAGAGGCTATTCAAGAAAATGCTGAAAATCTCTGACAAACAGGTATGAATCAAGTTATTTGCTGTCTCTTATTGGCTGAAGATGAATTACCTGGCACAAAAGGGGACACGGCAGAGATGAGTCAAGCTGGTACCACACAGTCGAAAAACACTGTTAGTAAAACCAAATTTCAATCAAATATCTGAATGTTTGCCAATTATTTTTTTTCTTATTTAACTAATTAACTCTGTACAAAGGATGCTGTATTGAGGTTTTTATTATTATTATTATTAATATTATTATTATCCCACTGATATGAACCTGTACAGTTTCCAGTTAATCAATATTCAGACTGAAAGCAATTGTGCCATTTGACCTTTCTTTCCAGAGAAATTACATTACATAAACTCAAAAACTTATCCTGCCCTGACAAACTGCATTGACTATCAAGTTGACTATCAGAACTTAAACAGTGTCAACTATACACCCTTGTGTCCCCTGATAATTGAGTAACTCAGTGACTGAGCAAAGTTAACCCAGTGACTCTGTAGCACTGAGGAGCTGAGTCTCAAGTTACAAATCGGCCAGAGAATGAGGGGTGGAGTGGCGTGGGGTAGAGTTACGTTTTAAATGGAAATCCTGGGATGCTCGCTTTGATAACAAAACCTTCAAATGTCGTCCAAAACTGTGCAGCATGAACCCTTCACGGTGAAATGCCTCTGAGAGTCAGCTGGGACTCCAGAAATCATAAGTTGAATGACACTGTTTACATAAAGAGTCAATGTAGCAAAAAAAAAAAAAAAAAAAATAGCATAGAAATGCATCAGTTCCTTCACTGCACAATGAAAGAAGGGAATGAGACAGAAAGACAAAGTGAAATCCAGTTCAACTGGCACACCTGCAGAGGACGATTCAGGCCACATCTGAGCACCAGAGCAGGTGTCCACACAGCCAGCAGAATTCCTGATTCCTGCAGTTGTTTTCACGGGCAGATGCAAACTGTTTTTACTGGATGCACATCTCTTATGCTTGGGGAAAAAAATGCTCTCAGAAACCCATGAAATGTCCTGTTTCAATCAAACTCACATTAGCTCCGTGCCAAGAAAGATTTTCACAGCTTGTACAACAACACGATCGCCTCACAACTGTTTTCCCATGATAAAGGAGCGTGATGCTGGATGCATAGTTACATTACTAATTTGACAGGGATATGTGAAACTGAAAAAAAGTGGGGAATATAGAATGTGGCTGACAAAAGAGCAAATGATTTTGCATTAATTACATCTTTTCGGCTGTTTTTTCTCTGATGAGGGAAGAAACAGAAAGGCAGGCGCAGATGGAAGTTGAAATGGAAACGACTGAGTGTTTGTACACCTGCAACAGCAGAAAGCAAGACTGATAAGGACCAAAAATCAGCACAGATAATAGGGAAGGAGAAGAGCAGGAATACGACAGCAACCGAGCACAAACTGGAGCTCAGAGAGGGATGAGCGGTGACAAAGGCAGATCCTGGAGGATCAGAGGAAGCCCTCAAAGCAGACTCCCAGAGCTGGGATGAAGGCAGCTCAGTCTGGAAGCAGAGAAGATGAAACGCCATTTGGGGCTGGGGCCCCCCCGCCGCCTCATCTCTGTGTTCAGGGCCTCTGCCTCTGAAGTGCTAAACACCCCCCACCCCACCCCACCCAACCCCGCTCACACCCCGCACTGCACCCAGCACCTCCTGCCATTTGGTGAATCAATGCTGCTCCACACGGACGGACATGGCAAGTTAGTGCTTTTGCTGCGTTTTCGTAATATATTCAAAACCAATTAGGCCTGTAACTAATGATTTTTTTTCTTTACAGTCTATAAAACGTCAGAAACTACATAGTGAGAAATGTCCTCAACTGTCTAGAGCCAAAGTTGACATTAGCACTGCTTTTCCCCCTCATTCGCAGGCCAAATATCCGGATCACATCATTTGATTGTGAACTGTCAAAAAAGCAGCGTGTATTTGGACATATTTGCTGAAAACATTTTAGAATGGTTTATATAATTTAATATCGGTCTTTTGTGGGGTTCAAATCATTAACAAAATGAGCCTTATATCAACAAGGCAGAAATCTGATGACAAAACCAAGGGACGTCTCCATTCTACACAGCAAACGTCAGTTGGAGCTGAAACAATTCACCAAATTCATTAGCAAGAATTTTGCAAATCCAAAGCACTAAAGAAATCACTTGTCCCAGGTTTGCATATGTAACTATTTGCACCTTGAATCTGTGTAAAGTACATTAAATTAGTTTTGGGCTGGACTGAGAGCTAGTGGTTGCACATTTGCAGCGATGTGAAGTGTCAGCTTGAGCTGTGGGAACATGTGATGGCACTTTGGCATTTTCTGATTTCCTACTAACTAAATCTTGACCAGCTGATTTTTTTAAAAAAGCAGCTGGTGGAGATAATGTTGCTTATTCCGTAAATAAATTGATTTATTTCAGGTGTGTGAGGTTAAGGAAACCTCCCAGATTGTCAGATACCCTGGAAAGAATCTTCATTTTAATCATCTGAAACTACCTTTTAGTCTAGACAAGGTTTTGTCCGTTCATCACGTCGACAAAGCTGATGTTTAAATGAGAAAAGGGAGCAATCACTCAGTCAAACAAAAACCCACAATGGTCACGATGAGGTGACGGAGGATCCACCTTTTCACACCATAAATGTGTTGGAATAGCTGTGATCTATTGTGAAAATGTGCCTATTTAGGAGGATTAGGGGGGGGGCAGCGAAGGTGAGAAAGAACCAGACCACCGGTGTGTAAATCCACCCTCCACTTCAAAGAGCCTGTTGTTGCAGTGCAACACAGAGCAAAGCAACCAAAGCAACGCTGGCAACCCAACTCAAACATGTCTGTCCGTTTCCCGGGGATCAGCCATCACTTTGGTGCTTAGGCCCCAATCTGGCAACCCGGCTCGTGCGCGTCGGGATCTTTAAACCCGGCTCATTCCGGACAGAACCAAGCTGCTCTTTTACCTGCATGGTGAAGACTCCGAGCTCCTGAGAGGACAGCTTCTTCATCTGCTCCGCCAGAACTTGGGCTTCTTCCAGGATGGAAAACTCCGTGTCGGCTCCGCAATATCCACAAGAAAGAGCCGCGCAGATCAAAACGAGGCTCCGCGGGAACGCCGACGAGCCCCGGTGGAGGCGAAGGCGTCCATCCCGGAAAGCAGCGCGCGTACTCGGCGCCAGAGTCCGCCTCGCCATGATGGCTGCGGGTCCCGCAGGCTGGAGGAACACGGAGTCCGACCCGGGGACGGAAAGAGGAAAACTTCGAGATGGAAAAAAAGAAAAAGAAAAAAAAAAGTACTTTTCACAACTTTGCAGCGGGTCTGAGTCCGCGCGCCCTTTCTCCGCGCTACGAGTGTGCAGAATGTTGAGCAGTGCGAAGCCCCGCATCCCCGTGAAACCCCCCGGGAGCAGAGAACGCGTCCATGCGGGGGACAGGACGCGGGTTCGGGTTTTCCTCGTTCTAAACGCGGCCGGCGCCCCGTGCTCGAGCGTCCGCTCCAACTCCTGGAAGTCTGGCAAAGTGTGTGTGAGCCGGAGACTCGCCACAATGGGGGTGAAAGTGGGAGGCGTGGAAAGGCAGGAGTCCCACCGGCGCCTGGATTCCTGGAGGTGCGGATCGGAGTTCGGTGGAGCCTGGAAACGGCCTATTGTTTGAAAAAAAAATCTTTCATGGGCTCACACTTCAAGTAATATATAGAGGCCTGAACAACAAGGGCAGGTTTATGATTTATCATGCATAATCCCACACACACACACACACAGCAGGGCCGGAGGAAGAACTTTAAAAAACTAAAAGTCCCCCTTGAACGCACCACTGCAAAACAAAAACACAAAAGAAAAAAAAAACTTTTCCAGAATGTTACATATGTAATTTACCTTTAAATATTAAATCAGCCACTAAAACGCCCATAGTGAGTCGATCCTCCAACATTCCCACAAATAAATGGACATGGCCTGTGTGTCCCCCGCTATAAAAGTCATATTAGAGACTTATTTGTTTTTAATCCTTATGAATTAATTCAACTGTTTTTCCCCTTGAACCTTCATTGTACATCATTTAAGTGACATATAAATAATACTTTTTAAACTCAGAAGTGCATTTTACACTAAACTGGAAGCTACAAGTGCAGCTGTGGTCTCAGACGTCACTGGTTTGTCCTGCAGGTCTAATGGTGGGAAAACATATTACAGGACTTGGAAAGAACATGAATGGAGGCGGCAGTGCAGAGACTCCACTCCTGCAATAATCCAGTCCGTGTTTTCCTCAACTCTTCCCTTTGAGAAGGAGCAGAGGCTTGTGTGCGTTTGGGCAATTCACGTTTTGATTGTTGGCTGCTTAAAAAAAAAAAAAAAAACTACGGCCAATACCTTATTGGTTGGAAAAGCCTGAAGTCGAGGCAGATGATGAGAAGCTTTGAAGTGTAACAGCACTTCAAGCCATCCTCTAATCAATGTGCTCTCTGTCTTTCACTGGGTTGCAGTGGATTGGATTTGCAGCTGCTTCTCACTCATCTCAGAGCATCTCCTAACATTTCAGAAACTGTCTGCTTGAAAACCTTTTCATTCTCAATGCCCATTTGTTGGAACAGGACATTTTTAGAGCCCATACAAAACATTAAAACATACAAAAATCCTTGAGTTCGTTTTAACATTTAGACACATTTTAAAATCTGGTGCATGTAGAATATGAGACATGTCAGGTTCATTTTAAAGGCCCTGAACACATGCACCTTCGCTGTTCAGATTTCATAGCAACTGTGTCTCAAATACCAGTTTGTGGAGAAAAGTTAGGCTGTTGTTGGTACTTGAGCACAAAATATAAAACAATAAATGATACATTTTATTTTCCATAAAAATTATGCCACAGACGTAATAAAGATAGAGAAGATTTTTAGACTTGGTGTCAATGTGCAGCTCGGTATTAGAAATGCTGCTTTACATTTTACATCCTTCTTACCAGTGTTGGGGTGAATTAACTAATAATCTAACGTGTTAGGTCCCCAATTTGAGCCAATTTAAACCAAACAAATTTAAGTACTCAGTTGTTTAGTTTTTTTCAAACACGTAATCTGTTACTTTTAAACAGACAATTTCTGTACTTTTTGTCACAATCTCCCGTGAATTTACTGTTTTTGGCAGGCAGCACTGGCTGCATGCTGGAGTCATACATACATGTATATGCACCTGCAGTGCCATAACTTAAAGCCTCTGTGGGAATATGTATTACACTAGCCACTTTTACATATTTTAAATGTAAGGCTGTACAATGAAGGACTGTAAATGGGGCAGCACTTTACAGTACTGAGTACAGTAATTTACAGTACAGTACTCTGTTCCCCAACACTGCTCATAGGTTGTATGTTTTTCATGAAATTATCAAACATATCTTCTGCAGGTTGTGTATTGTGTTTGTTATGTGTCATTTAAACAGACGTGGCAAAAGTACGCAAGTTAAAGTGCAAGTACTTGCCTAAAAGCAACAAACAGAAGTACCACTTCAATTTTTTTACTCAAGTCAGAGTACTTAAATACATGCCCCAAGATTTTTACTTAAAGTACAAAAGCACTTTAAAGTACACAGTTTTCAAAACAAATAATGAATGTAAAAAATAAATGTTTATTACGTAAATGTCCAAATCTACTTCACATTTTTACAATACATTTTCAATCAAAGGTAGAAGTTACAGTAAAAACATAAAGTAATTAATAAAAAAACAAGGGTCCATATCTCTGTTACCTAACAAAAACCTCAGACTTTGAATGTCCTGTTGATTTATTCACTGACAGGTGGAACAACATGATAATACATCAGCATTTATTGGGCTAATAATTTTAAAATAATCTCAAACTGTAAAATGTATCTAAAATCTGTAAAAATAAATGCAGTGAACGAAAAGTAAAATATTTTACTCTAAATTGTAGCGTGAGTAGAAGTAAAATTAACATAGAAAAAGAAAAGGCATGATTTAGTCATAAAGCGCATGTGAAGCAACTCTAACACCAGCGGACTCCACATCCTTTTAACATTGACATGCTATTTATTTATTTATTGCTTCATTTCTTCATGATGTGTCACTTGCTGGAGAGTCAACATATATCATCTTGATGCGTGAGTCAGTCAGTCAACAGTGTTTAGTCATGGTCTTGATCACATCGGGGTTAGAGCAGGCTGCCCACCATGATCGTTTCATAGTGGAGCCAAAAGAGCTTCAGCTGTCAAATGAAGGAATATTTTTGGTGTGTGGTATTTCGAGAAGTAAAAATCAAGCCTAAAAACCTCCAATTGTTACATCGGTTGCAATGAAGCTCAAGGTGGGATCTCGTAAAGGAGCATTAAGTCTTTTTCACTGAACGTTCCAGATTTTTCCAGAGCAGCTCTTTTTCTCGTATTTCAGCTTTCCGCTCGCCGGTTGACACTAACCGATGGCTTTGTTTGTAAAAAAGCAGGTGTTGGGTTTGGTGCAGTGGGCAAACAGTTTTGCAGACGGCAGTGAGCAGCAGGGGGAAAAAAAAAGCCCCTGACTCTGGACTGCACTTCGCTCCTGAAAGGGTCGTCTGTCTGCGTTTGGCTGCAGACTCCCTCACATGTTTGCCCGGCTGTCAGACGCTTGTAGACACTTACCAACACAAGGATGTTCCTTGAGTAGTTAGATGTAGTGTGCACCCGCTTACATTATCTCTTCCTCAGGAAAACAATCTATGAACGAACACTGTCAACAGACAAAAGCGTTGTTTATAGTTTGCTTTTGGCACAGAGATGTTCTTTGTTTGTAAGGTCAGGACCACTAGCAGTTTGCAATATTTGCACAGGAGAAAATACAGAAATATCCATGTGCAAACATGGATTGAAATAATGTGAACCAGACCAAAATAACTCAAAGTGAAATTTCAATGCCACATGTTTTTAAAATGATATGGTCAGTTTCTCTTCACTCTGCACAGAGCTGAGCTCTTCAAAGCGCCGGTGTCAGTAAGAGAAATGTTTATGAGTGTGGAGGATTTTGGAGACAATTTCAGCTCCTTCTGCTCCACACCTGTTATGCATGTGTGTGTGTGTGTGTTGGTGTGTGTGTGTTGGTGTGCTCGTGGTCATGTGTATGACTGTTAATTTGACACTCTTTGACAGGACTTGTTAAGTGAAGTGTTGAAATGATGGTCGATTTCATATTACTTTGAACTGAATATAGCTCAAAAGGTGCATCAAAACTGAACAAAAGTCTGAATGTTTCGACATCTTCGTTCTTGGTGCAACGAGTTTACTCACTCACCATCAAACAGGGTGTTTTTTCCTTAAAAAATTAATCATCGAGCAGAACGTACCACCAAGACCCACAAAGGTGCAGGTAGACCATCTGTCACAGTGGATGTACTGTATTGGATCGCTGTGTCTATGAAGTAACAATGAATTATTAAGTAATTGACTGTAAGGAGCAGAAAACAATTAGAAATAATAGATGTACTTCATGATGGACAATTAGCTGGGTTAAAAACTCACTTGACTGTAATTACACTGATAGCGCTCCTCAAGAACACTAAACACTGACTCATGCCTAATTTGTCGTGGCTGTGACGCTGGCCCCCGTTGCCCTGGCGACTGCCCCTATCTCCGGCCGCCTCTCTCACTAATCAGCGTCTACGCCCTTCACCTGTTTCCTCTCCCTTAAATTTCCCCGGTCTCCTGTGTCTCTCTGCTGCCAGATCGTCTTCTGAGGCACTAGTCTACAGGTGTTTTTCTGCCCTTTTCTCTCAGAACGCTGATTATTTTTCAGGTTACTTTACCTGTTTGTGTTCTTTTGTTGCTTCTCATCTGGCTCTGTAAACTACGTGTTGCCGTACGAACCTCTGCTCTACCTGTCTGCAGGTACTGTTGGTTTGGACTCCTGCGGCCTGCTGTTCACCGACATTTGTCAAGTGCTTTTGTTCATGAGCTGTGAAGTCATTTGTTTCCCGGGTTGAGGGAATTCCCCGGACTTAGTTGGTACTTTGTTTTTCTGTTGTAACTTTGTTCCCTTTAGGTTGCTACTATGGATTCCTTGTTTTTTTTCTCCTTGTTTTCTTCCTGACGTTATTTCAGCCTCATTTGGTTTTCCATCGCTCTTCAGATTCTGATCTCGCAACATTATCTCCACTACTAGAGGCAAAGGACTGGAAGAGCCAAATAGAGGGAACACTCTCTCAGCATGATGCCAATCTGGTCCAGGCTGTTCTGAACAACATCTCCCAGTTAGTCACTAGGTTATTACCGGACCGACACCCTCCACCGCCGCTTTTCCTCCCCCTCCCACCACAGCTACAGCCCCTGTTTCCCCATCTCTCTCTGGCTCCTCTGCTCCCGGGATCCATCCTGCTGGTCCCAGAATGCGATCTGGGTTGGATATGTCCATAACTTCCTTCCATCATCCTCCACGAGGGTGACTTCCTTCCAGGCGGTGTATGGTTACCAACCTCCACAGTTTGTTGCCAGAGATACTGAATCATCTGTTCCCTCTTCACAGGTTCTATGCAACGCTGTCAGCTGGCCTGGAGGAGGAGAGAGCTCCTCTGACCAGGACCGTAGTACTTGTACAATCATCCCCACTTTGCCTACCCATCCCATCCTGCCACCCCATCCTCCTTTTCGTCTTCAGCAAACACTATTTCCTTCTTACTTCTTTGTGCTTTGCGTACTTCCTGGGTCCCTCCTAAAATATTAAACAAACCCTTTTTCGTGATATAGTTTCTGGGTATGATGAAGACGGCATCACTACATCAGTCCTCTACTACATGCAGTCTACTGATATTTCACTAAAATACTGCAGTATTTATGAGCTATCGCTGCAGTGGGTTTCTGCTGTAATTGCAACCACAACACCAGTTTGACTTGCTCCCATTGTTCTCTTTTTTTTTCACACTTTATCTCTTGGATCATTTTCAGACTGCGACTCAGCCAAAGCACTTCATCTGTCTGTAAAATGACTAATCCTGACTGACATATCTCTGCAGAGAGAGGGCTGCTAGTTTATTCAGAGACAAATATTTCATTACACAAGAAAGCAGTTAGGGGTCTTCATTAACAGAGACAGAGGGAATTTGTTTTACGGGATTACCCCATTTGCATTATTTTAATTACAGAATAGAACCAGACCCACATGGTTTGGGAAGATAAAGGAGTGAAGAGGAGAAAGTGAGGCTGATTAGTCCATGATTCAGGACTTGTGAATATATTAAATGAGATCTGGGCTGAGGTGCTGTCCAAAGCATGACAGAGAGACTGTGGCATTTCACATCTGGCTTCAAAGACTTTAAGCTGAACTTTTTTTGACATGTAAATAGGAAACATTTGGCTCAAGATCTAATATTACCTCCTACTTTAGTGGAAACTAGATTTAAAGTCACAGTCTGTGAGCTCCCAATAGAAAAATACAGTTGTGTGTGGTGTGTGGGCGTATGTGTTTGGAAAGGAGACAATGCTACTGTACCACTGGATGTTCTCACTGTTTTCTCATAAAGCCAAAGCCAAATTCAGCTGACTGAGTATGACAATTTCCCTCCGCAATAATCAGCAAACACAGGGCTTGATGGTGACATGTGGAGGCTTGTTAGACTTTTGTAGCGACACTCTTCCTGGCAAAGCAGCGGTCTTACATAACACGGAACGCACGTAGGAAATGACAGGTGGAAATGATGGGAGCAGCCATTCATAAAAGATAGTCGCCTAAATAACCTTTCATAGGAAGATGAGGGAAAGAACTGAATAAACGGCTTCAACGGGTGGTTGAGTCAGCAGTGGTGTTAATGTTAGACTGTTATTCACTTTAGGTTTGTTAAATTAGGAAACAAAAGTTGACTAATAACTAACAAACTAAAATGTTTATTAGTTAATTTTATTTTTATGTGCATGAGCAAAACAAACTCAATTAACTAAACCTGAGTTCGCTTAAATCAAAATATTGTTTCTTTTTACATTTTGTAGTGTAAAGAGTCAATTTGACCGTAACCATCATGGCAGTGCAATACATTTTGATGACACAGAGAGTTTCTATTCTGGGAAGTCTGTTTAGTTTTTTGAAAAACTTAAGTTGCTGAGACGAGTGATTTTTGCTGTTCATGTATTCACACGACACACTATTTCAAGTAAAAGATCACAAGTCAGAACAACTCATGTTGTTATGTAAAATTGTAACTAGACATTCTAAAAATAAAGCTGAAATAACAAAACTTACATAATTATGTTGAGACAAACAGAAAATCTTCATTCTACTAACTTCCTGAATCCTGATGGATGCACTTTGTTCTAAGGTACATTTATATTGTTAATTGTATTGTTAGTCCCATTTTCATCAGCTCATCTGTGGAACACAGAAATTCAATAAATATGCAGCATTTTTCTAATACACTGATCTGTGGAGGAGGAGTCAAACAGGTCTAAAATATATTTTCTGACCACACAGCTTCGGGTGCATGAAATAGCAAAAGACAACTAATAAGTTACACAACATATAAGTTAACGTGGTAAACTCTATTTACCAAAAACTCTATTGACAAAGTTAAATCCTTCCCTCCGCTTGAGTAATACAGAAGTGCATGCGGAGATGAAGCAGGAATTCAGCATTTTCTTTTCACTCCGACCTCTTTTCACCTGAGGTCACTGGATGAGTTCAACCGTCTGTGCCGAGTGTTTTATTTTTCTGTGGATTGTGCAGATGCGCTTCGGTTTCTTGCTGTGCTTGCAAAGTAGAAAGTACTGCCTCACAAATATCCCTTTAACTCAAAGAGTCGACTTCTCATTTTACGGGATGAATAACAAAGGTCACACCGTGGCTCCGGTGCCAGCAGTAAAAATAACAGTGTCCGCTCTGAGCGTAAAATGTATATTTCTTAACCTGCTTTCATTAATTATGGTTAGTTGACTGACAGGACGTATGAGGCAACGTGACACTGGTTATGATACATTGCATGTGTGTCTTTACTGCAGCTCTTTGCCATCTCTTCTTCCCAGCTGGTCCTGGGTCAGCCTCAAACCACTCGTAGGGAAATGTTCTGACAACAGCTGCTCCAAATCCTTCTCTTTGGTTTAGAAAACAACATCGTCACGTTAATAAAAGTCACCATTCACGAATTCGAATAAAAAACAGAACAATAAACTCCAACATTAGAACTGTAACAACAGTGAAATGTTGCTCCTTTTGAGTAAGAATATGTTTTGTACTTGATTCCTTTTGCCAACACTAAATCATCTGTCAACATGATAAATACTTGATAATAAGTACAATAAAATCAATGTAAAAACCTCCAAACTGTTGTAGAAAATGGCCTTTTGCACTGCTCTGATATAAGGATGGAGTGATCCCAGCTAACTAACCTGATTTCCTCTATCGATGACCGCGGCGCCCCAGTCGTCACCCAATAATGAAAACGTGGTAAAAATTATTCAAGCCATAAACAACCCTCCCAGTTCTTAGCTCACATGAACTCACTGGCAGCTTCAGAACATCAGCTCAGAGTCTCTGGGCAGCCATCCATCTACAGACAGGAAACGCTCCAGGGACAAACCAGCTAGACCCAGTTCTTAATGCATGACAGACGCCTGTGCTTCACACGGCCACGAAGGGAGGACGGGGCCGAAAAAAAAAGAGAGAAACTGATCAAAAACACAGAGAGAGTCACAGTGTTCAGGTCATAAATACACATCTGCATCTAATGTTCGTTGCCCTTGAAACCTTTACAACACTGTAAACAATGACCTTTCTTAGATTAATGACAATAATAAAATGTGCGTTTTTGGTAAAAGCTTAGTGGGTGTTTTCCCTGTTGACTCAACAAACTTATACATTCACTTTGTGGAAATCAGTGTTTCTCATAACTAACTGTTTATGCTGCGCCTTATTAAACCTGATTTTGTTTCCACATTAGAGAATCGTTGCACATTCAGCGATTCTTTTTCTACAAATAGGAGGCGACACATTGTGCACTGAGGTTTTCCCAGAGTTTACCTGCTGTTATCAGAGGCGGACCATGCCAGCAAGTTATTGTTCTATCTGCAGTGTGGTTTGTATTTTATTGTATTTTCTAAATCTTAACCATAGCGGCATTATGACTAGGATCGCCACTAATTGTTATTACCATTCCCTTCTTTTTCTTTAAAAGTTCAAGAACAAAACTATAAAAAGGAAGCATCAAATGTTAGAATAAAGATAAAAGTAAATCAGATTGATGCCACGTCTTCTGTGTTTGTGGTCATCAGCATCTTTTTTGTTCTTTTGATGGTTTGCGTTGGTTTGCAAACTATGATGCGACTCACTGAAGCCCCCGTGTGTCATCGATGTCTTTTGTGTCACTACTTTTGTTTACACCTGTTACTTGGCGACACAAATATGATGATAACTTTCAACCAGCCCCCGCCTCTTTGTGTTGTTTTTGGTTTTCCATCATACCAGCTCTTTAACAGTGAGGCAAAACTTGGTCTGCACAAAACAAAAGAAAAACCAAGAGAGAGACTGAGATTTATCTGATTTAATCCACTGGCTATGAAGTGATAGCATGTCGCAATCGCTGCACACAAACATCAGTACAGAAATACATAAAGAAGCAACTCTCGACCTTTCAGACAAGACTAAACCAACACAGGAAAACTCAAGCATTAGCCACTAGTGGGTTTCAATTATCTGCAGCAGTATCCTCCGTGACATCACCTCATGACAATCTTTGCTGGATATGAAGAACATAAGTATCCATAAAGCAGAAACAATTTAATATTAGGGAGTCGGTCTCCCAACCGCTGCTGCCATCAATTTTTATGAATATATTTGCAGCATGTATGTGTGTCTGGGCAGGAGGCGGGTGGGTTTGGGGCTTTAAAGCAGGCACCATACAGTTACCATGGCAACACGAGTCTTTGAAGTTTTTTTGCCCCCTTTTTACAGCTGGATATAACAACCAGATCTGCTCTGTTCTCCCCCAGTATACCCCTCGCCTCCCCCTGCTCCCCCCCCTGCCCCTCACTCCCCTCTCCCTCTCTCTCTCACTCCCTTTGCTACATCAAATTTTTCACTTTGAAGACTTAAGCTGATTCCAAGTCAAACCCAAAGCTATTTCTGGCTCTATTCAAGAGTGGGGCTGTGGCTTTGTGCCGCGTTGTGTTTGACATGTGCGCATGTGAGAAAGAGACAAATATTGTGCCTGTGTATGAAGGATGATTGTGGACAACCAGCAGAAACACACGTGCGTATGTGCATGACGAACATAAACTAAACTGCGAGATTACAAAGCTGCCTGCTTTTCGGGACGGGTAATGAGAAGTGATATTTCACGTGTTTGCGTGTGACTGGGAGTGAATATGTGTGTATGAGTGTGTGCTGCGTGCAAGTACAGACACAGACTTTAAAAACAGATATCAAAGGACAAGGAGGGGAGAGAGGAGAGGATGAAAAGAGAAGAGGAAGAAGACAAGAGATGAAAGGAAGAGGGGAGGAGGAAGAGTGAGAAAGGAAGGAAGGAGCACTGCAACGTGTGATGTAGTGTCATCACGTTTCCAGTCCTGCGCCTCAAACTCACCGGTGAAGATGAAATATTAATCGGAACATGCACGTACTGCTCACAAAAACCTTTCACACTGATCAGTGGTTTTGGAAAGACTGACGTCAATCCTGGACTAGGATTCTGAAAGTAGTCTAAACACTAACAGTTCTAATATACACCACACCAACACTCAGCCACAACATTAATACTGTTGCTCTTGATAACATCATGGAGGACGCGGGACGACTTGGCCACTCGGAGCAGTCTGTGGAAGCAGAGCTATAGACAACTCAGGCCACCCCCAAAATCTGACTGGCCACCACAGGTGCCCCCCACTGCTAGAGTGAGGAGGTGCTGGTACCTGCTAAAAACACTATTACCACAAGGGCCACTGACCAAAGACTGTAATGAAGCATAAATGAAATTAATGAAACACTATTTATTAATTGTGTAGAGTTGGACCTTATTCCAGTTTTTTGCCACATTAGAATTTTGTAAAAGTTACAACCGATGAGATGCATCCTACAAGGGATGAATTTTTACCTCCTCCAGCTTGTTATTGTTATTATTATTATTTGTTTAAATGTTTGGAATTTCAAATTGTACACATAAACTGAACTCTGACACTTTTTTCATAGAGGTTTTGTTACAGTTTATCTGAAAAGTGAATTTAAACATTTGAAAAAATTGCTACCCTATTTTGAGCATGGTAAAGAAGCTTGCAGCAAACACAATATCATGACTTCGATCAGGTTATGGAGAGAAAATTTTGAAAGTTTTAATAAGCTATTTGCTTTTGGGTCTCTGTAATAATGTAACTGGGTGGCAGCTCAGTCAGTCTTCTTGTCAAACATTTTTAGGTTATTTATCGAATCAACAAACTAGTCCTTTAACCCATTCGACAGGAGGACATTTTATTTAATATGGCCCATTAATTTGGGTTGTTAACATTGATTCAGGCTGTTTCCTCCTGTTTCTCATCACTAAGCTAAGGATTCTAAGCTGGTTGCCAGTGGTAGATTCACAGACGTAGTATCAGACTTTTTTCCCCCCAGTGTCGCTCAGTGAGTTAATTCCCTCAAAATGTCAAATTATTCTCCAGAACACAGAACAGTGCAGCTCCAGTCTCCTTTAAGACGTCCATTCACGGCTTTATCACCAGGAAATAGGAGAGAGAGCGTAATCGCACATCTAATCTCAGCAGAGATTCTGCACACTTGAAAGAGACCTTGAGCCCTATGTGCACAACACGCTCGCCGCCTTTTAATCCAAGTCAGGACTTTTCCACAAAGACAGTTTTGTTGAGGCTGCAGTTTTGGGTTGGTCACAGCGTAAGAGGGACGATGAAAGACGGAGCACAGAGCTGGATGAACGTCTCACATACACAAACCCAAATTTCCCTCAAACATTTCCTTTCATCGATTTGCTAAAACGAGTGACTTTTATTGCCGCTGAACTCCACGGTAAACAAGGATCCCATGTGATATGACAAAAGGACTCATGCTTCAGTACATTTTAGACATCGTCACATTTTCCAGTTTGGCTTTGCTCGTTTACTACGTTCAGGTATGTTTGTTGGACGTCCTCAGACACTGTTTCATGCGTCCCAGAGAACGACGTGGGGCTGCCATCCAGTTCGAGGGTGGAATTCCCCTTTGATGCCACAAGCGCTTTCCTTCCACCATGACTAGATGTCATTACACTATAAAACCTCACGCAGAGCTCGGGTTGTCTTCTGTACAATTATTCCCGCTCTAAACACTAACATCACATCATTGTTCACATGCCACATGTGGTCCCACTGGGTGGTCCCCGTAATAACTGTGTCATTTTGGTTTAAAGCATGAGCACATTTTTGCAAAAGCAGAGAGAAAATTACAAACAAAACACTTTGATTCAACTATTTTATGATAAAAGACAGCTTTTTGGTGTCAGACACATAAATGTTTGTCATCACATGTCTGAACATCATCATCATCATGAAAATTAGGGATTATGTGACTTTTTTCTTTTAAGAATTCATGTGTTTTATTTTAATATATTTTTTTACTATTGCACTATTTAAAGATAAATGTATCACATACTGTTACTAATCTACAATATCAGTCACAGTTATGCCACCTCTGAGGAAGAGTACAACTGTGTATTCATGCATGTTCACTTATTAGCCATTTATACAGAATATCTTATAGTTGTAGATACATTTATAAATTAATAAATCTCACTCATAATTTGTAAATAAATCTTGTGTTGGCTTACACCTACAATTTAGTGGATTAAGAACTAGTCATTACATGCCTGTACTGCTCAAATGATTAAATGGGTTAATGTGACTGAAAGTGCCACTGTTTATTCTATCAAATGTCATAAATAGTAAAATATGCACGTAATTCAGCTTGCTATTTATGTCTGATCAGTTGGCATAAACACATATGTTTTATTAACAATGATACAAAACAGAGAAAAGCAGAGAATTATCACATTCGAGAAGCCGTAAACAGAATGTTTGCTTCATAAATGACTCATAAATAAATTATGAGGATTTAGTTATAAATACATTTCAGGCAAAGAGGCACAAGAAACAGCATTTATGACAGTCGGATGAAACAAAAAAGTTTCCCTGTACAAGAAAAGTCACTGTTAAATGTACAATGTATAAAAATATGAATGTGTAAAGAAATGACAGTCATTAAAAGTGGGTTGTTCAGTCAATAAAGGGATTAGATTTTTTTCTGGTTTGACAAAATACAGAGTCAAACACAGTTGCTATGCAGGTGTAAATGTTTTCAATCTGTTCAGCTTTTCCTGCTTCCTAACACCAGCTTGAATAAATCATTGACTTAATTAATGTGAATAAATTAAATGAAACTGAGAACAAACAGTTTCACACATCCAGACTCTTTTCAACTCCCCAAAAAACTAACGTGACAGATCTAGGACAGACAAGGAGTTTTAAGAATAGTCTCTGACATGTCTCTATAGAGACGGAGTGAAAGATGATCTCCAGTAAACAATCAGCACTTTATTTTATATCTGTGCAATTCAAAAATTGCCACATGGACAGATGTCTATGCATTCCTCCAAAACCCAACGTGTTACACGTACACACTCTTTTCTGAAGTAACCGGTGGTTCACTGATATCGAGACGGTGAAACAAGAGGGTTTTTTACATTAAATCTGATGTTTCTAACCTGCAAATAATTTCAAGTATATCATTTATGTCATTTGTAGTCGCAAATGTATTTCTGGGTTAGAGAAGTTAAGGAATGTGATTAAATGGCTCATTTCATTTGTATCTCCAGGACCCAGGGTGCAACAGACCCCCTCGCCCCCCACCCGTGGCTGCCTCAGGCCAGGAGGGGCCCCAGCATGCATGGAGATCTTGGTCTTTACAGGCTGAGTGGAACCAGACTCTGGGTTTTGTTGGAAAGGAGTTAACGGTGAGAAGGGGGGGAGTGAATAACGAGTGGCAGGCCTTGCCCTTGGAGTCCCACCACTGATGCTCACAGATGGAAGGAATTAGAGCTCATTCCTGCACCAAGATGGATGGATTATTAGATAAAGAGTCTGAGTGAAGAGGAAGGAGAAAAGGGGGAAAGTGGAAGGAGTGCGGAGTCAGCAGAATGGAAGGAGAAGGTACATTAGAGTAAAAGAGGAAAGGAATTAAACAAGGCCGAGAACTACTGAAATATGTATATACATATATACTGCATATAACGTACACAAACAGCTTTGATTGACAGAAGAAGAACGGGAACTTTATGGCGACTCAAAGCCAAACAGCCTCCAGCTGATTCTAAACAGAAGTCATGGCTGACAGAACCACTTTATGCAGGATATCCTACAATATCTTTACATTATTCAGTACTCAAGTTATTACCACATTGAACGGATTCTTCTTCGCTGCGACTGAATGTTCTACAAATTGTCCAAGAACTGTTTCCACATGTGGAGAACATGAGCGTCGGGCCTTTCATCTATTAGTCGATTTAGGTCCTTTTTTAAATGATCTGATACAAATATTCATTTCAAAAATAATCACCTGACATTTCACATTTAGTGCCTTCATCGACTTCAGCTTTTAATTTGCCAATTAGTCTCTTAATAAGTAAAGCTCACATCAACTCCAACTCTGAGTGTAACGCTAATTTGCTAATCGTAGCACGCTAACATGCAAAAATGTTAAATTAATATGGTAAAATCTCATACATGCTAAACATTAGCATGTTAGCATTGTCAATGTGAACATGCTGACGTCGGTACTTTGCATCTCTGCTGTAGCACTTTGAAATTTGCTTCAAATGTAAAGTGCATTATAAATAAACCTTATTACTATTATTATTACTATTATTAGTAACTCTTATGAATCACATTATTATTTTTATTTTTTAGGTTCAAATTTATTTTTTTTCACAAACATATTTTCTGTGTTTTATAGGATAGGATTTCATGTACACTCGCCACTGAGGACCATTCATTATCAATAAAACTGCCACTTGATTTTTTCATCAATTTCCATAAAATCATCATGAATGAAACTATAATGGCCCCAAATATAAAAATATGTATCATGCAGTTACAAGCAAAATGGGCTGACAGAGAAAAGCACCAAATGTTTGCATTTCGCTTGAAACCACGTTACATAAACTAAAATGTGCAGATTAATTTCTTTCAATGCGTTTGTTGACTCGCTGCTGCAGCTCTCACTTCCTCTCGCCACGTTCGTCTCTGAACTGCAGCTCCCCTGGGCTGCACGTGCTGGTGTGTAGGTTCGGCACACGGAAGACGACTCCCACGGCCGTTAATTCACAAACGTACCTGCACCGTCGGATCAAATGCAGCATTTCCTCACTTGCGTCTCTCTTAACCTCAAGCAGAAGCCGCTGTTCCGAATCTGGAGTGCTGCCTTTAAAAGTCACCCCATTTAAAAATCCATGTTGTCACAGAGATCATTTCAGTCTTAAGAGGCACTACAGAGTGTTCAAGCTCTGTGTCAGCACACACCGGCCTGCTCTCTCTAGTTCAACTTCACTAAACTAAACACACTCGCTCAAAATATTCAAAGGTCAAAGTGGTGCTGCTGCAGACGGAGTGAAGAGGATTATTTAAATCCTACCAGCGTCAATTATTGCACACGCACAAAATCGGCGTGAGACCACACCGAATATGACGTTGGCTTACAGATACACAATGCACAGGGCGCAATTCAGCCGGATGTGGATGATTCCCGCTATCGGGGCCTGAAGGAAGGACAAAGCCTTTAGTGTCTGTCGGGTGCAGATGTTTTAAATGGTCATAGCCGAAAGCACAGGCGAAACTAATTTCCGTAATGATGAAGGCCAATTAAACGCAGGCCGAGGGCAGGCGTGAACGTCAGCACCCTGACACTCGCTCGCCTTTGGTTGTTTTTCATTCTATTAATTACACCTGCGCTTTTCCTGCAATTACAAGCAGAATGGGCTGTAAAACGTTTGTCGTATGACTGAACCAAAGTTTCCCATTTGCGATCTCCCTCCTACTTCAGAATTCGCTTACATGTATTGATTCAGTTTTTGTATCAACCATGCTCAAAGTGGATTCTGTCTCCTTAATGTTCTGCTTTTCATTATAATAAAAAAAATCTATTAATACATTAGTATAGGACCCCCAGCTAAGCTCTGAACATTGGGGTCATCACAAACCTCAGAATGATAAATTCACTGGTATTAATTATTGTTACTACCTGAACAGAGAAATTAATTTTAACAAAGAACACATACGTTAAACCAGATTAACCTAATCTGCAGTTCCTGAATAGACATGTCAAGACATCTCAGAGCACCTTAAGGTCAAGAGGTCAAAGAATTAGAGAAAACTCAAAAAATCACCCTTGAGAAAAAAATTAGGTTAGAAGATGAAGTAATTTACAGTAACGTACAGTAAACGTTCCTGGCTGGACTGCGTGTATTATACTGTACATACTTTGCTAATTAGGTTAATTATTTGAGGCTGAAACCAGCACATGAGGCCGGAGTTAATAGCAGGTACAAACCCTGTAGTCAAGACAATAATTAAAGGTCGGAGCTTTTGAAATGAGTTTGAAGTTTGGATTTAAAAAGCTCTACAGACTCAGGCTGCCTGATGTTCCAGCTGATGTCTCTTTAAATCTGCGAGCGAACAGGTATTTTTAAAAATGTGTCCTTAGATGTGTTTTACATGTTATAGCTTATCAAACACTAAAAACACAAACACGTGAATGTTACCACTTACCAAAATCATGTCTTTATTGCAGTGATCGTGTAAAATTTTCACGTTTTGCTTCCATTTTCATTCTTCAAGCCATGTGGTAAATGTCATCGCCGTGCACTGGCCATTGTACAGTAGCAGACCTGTGATGCATGGATAGACAGAAGGAATGTCGATGTGTTGTTGCCTCCGTTGTTCTCCTCTCATCTTTCTGACTCCGTATCCGTCTGACAATAACGATTATTGTTTAAAGCAGCCGAACGCTCTCAACCTAAACACGGACTTTCAGTTGCCAGATGCAGCTAGAACAAGGCTGCGCTTCAGTACTTCAGCAGATAATGTTACTCGCAGGAAGTCGGAGCTCGACTGTAACGGCGACTGTGTGCAGCCTTGGTTTACAGCAATATTGGTCCAGTGTTGGTGTTAGTCCAGACTGAAATATGTCAAAAACACGGACTTTGCTGCAAACGTTTATTCCCCGTGGGATTGACTGTGATAATGGTGGTGATTCTCTGCTGAACAGCGTCCTGGTGGTGACATGGCTTGGTGAGGTTGGGGACTGTAAAATCCAAGTGAGATCAAGTTTTTCAAACTTCGATTTTGCATTAACATCAAAAACAAACTCTACTGTGTCTATAAAGTGTAATTTGGAGGATCCAGGGATAAACACATGACCTACCTCAGCTCTGTCAAGGGCCTCTGGGAAATTAAACCAGCCACTGATAATTCACTTAACAGTGTTCAAAGGCTTCAATTCACTTCCCGCCTCCAAGGTCAGAATGTGGCAGCAAAGACGGCGGAGGTCAAGAGCCTGTCGGGCCCTCAACAAAAACAGCCCGTGTTCCACAACAATCGGGGTCTTGTTAGAGGTTTCCAGCTCTGCCACAACAGAGCGAGAGGATGCCGAAACCGAGTCCTCGTCCCTTCTCCTCCCTCGCCCACCACGTTTGTGTAACCCGCCTTCTCACTCATCGTGGACGCAGATGCTTCACGAGCGAAGGTCAAAGGCCAAATCTTCAAATTGCTCATCTTCTTTGACCTAAAGTCCAAAACCTATTTAAAAAACGGCAACCAACAAGTGTCAGGGATTTGGCCTCGATATACAAATTACCAGCTTCACACTAGGTTTTGAAAGGAGGAACAAAAAATAATTTGAGATGAACTTAAAAAAAAAAAGAAATAAAGAAACAAACAAAAAAACTGCTCAACCCTGCTACTGCACCATAGATAGAATATCCGTCTTAAAATCACCAGGTAGACACACGAGTCCAAATGAATGACAATGGTGCTCGGTAACAGCTGGATGGGCACAGAACAGCTGCCTCATCAGCACCAATCTTGTGTCCATAACTTTTCTCTATTGGCCCTTCAGGGAAGAGAAAACCCAGATTTATCAGGAATGAATCGCTTTGTTTCATCAAGCTCTAGTTCCCGTGTTTTTTCTTGCCAGCGTATTGATCTGTTGTTCAAAGCTTGGCTGCAAATCTGCACTTAACTCTCATCATCATGTCACTGCTGCTAAGCAACGAGTTCACCTGAGTTTTCACTGTTTACTGTATTTTCAGCCCAGTATTAATAAAACTGGCGTCTGTACATCGACAGGTCAACTGTAGGGATTGAAGTTTTTGCCTGTATGTGGTAAAATAATCCACATTCAGGTTGACTTGCTTTTCCGTGTAGTCTTAGAAAAATCAAACTAGAGGGCAATTCAATGTTTGATTCAATCACTTACCTCACATTTATCATTAACTGCTGTCTGACAATTTCAAGACTAAACGACTGGTAGGTCAGTCAATTTTGAAAATAAGTTGTGTACTTGATAAAGTTAGCAAAATGCTGTGAAAAGGACTAGAAACTTTCCGCTTTTTGACCATCTGTGGAACCCTTCTCATCAACAAGCCTGTGAATTTAAGACAATATTTTCCAAGTGAAATGCAAAGTTTTATATTTTCAGAGGTTAGATTGTTTTTTTGCAGCACACACACACACACACACACACACACACACACACAGCACCAGTGTCACATGTTCAAGTCCAAATTGCTTTCCAGCACATCAGAGACTCTGACAGGATCCCGACATCTCAGATCAGAACAGATGTCGTAATCCATCAACTAATTTCTCCGCCCTCCTCCTTCTTCTTTGCCCTCTTCTCTTCCTCTCTCTCTCTCTCTCTCTGTGGCTGCACTTGGAAGTTTAGCACATGATTTTTGTTCTCGCCTTGGGAGATATTATATCTAATAGTTTCAAAGCAGCGAGCCTGTGATGAGGAAGTCATGGGAGTTTAGTCTGCCACTGCTGCTCGTTCGTAATACAAATTGTTCCAGAGCGGCAGCAGAAAACGTCTTACAAGTCAGTTCTGAAATCACTGCTGAGAGCAGAGCGTGTCTCCTTTTTTCTCCTTATCTGCGAACACACACACAAAATTCATGCCTTAGAAGAGGATAAGAGGGAAGTGGGGACTTGAACTTATGCACTTAAAGGGACATGTCACCAAAATAAGAGGAAACATTCAAGTCACTAACTTGTGCAGAAACCTATGTTTACAACTTGAAGAGAAAAATATTCTTTCATTCAAATGGTCATAACTACTAAATTGATGGGAGTTTCATGACCTAAATATTAAAGCTCATACTTGCTGCCTGTTCTCTGTAATTTGGTAAAGCAAATTGCATTAATTGGCTGATAAAAAGGATGATTGACATGATTTGCACTTCTTAAACATCAAATCGTCTCTCTCACTTTCCTTAGGCGTGTAAATATATTCTCACAGCCAGTTTTGGTTCATTCAAAGTGCAAAATGTGAGTTTGCGCAGGAAATACGAGGAAAAACACACACGTGCACGTCGACAGTAACACACGCAGAAAGGACACAGAAGAACATTATACACTAGAGTCGCTTTTCCAAGTTTGGCCAAATTCTTGCAGGACTAATATCATTTCCAGCTGTTTTGTGGCTCACAGGCGCCCTGGTCGAAAAGCTAAAGGGCGCCACCGCCAGGTCGATGACGGTCACTACGAACTCGAGGCGAAGCAAAGAAACCTCGCAGAAATGATGATGTGGTGGTGCCCAGTGGATTCACTCTGTCATTACAGTCCTGAAATACCGTGCGTGTCAAGCTGAAGAGTAACAAGCTGGTAACCAAACAAAAATCATTTAATAAATGTTTTTGCAATACAAAACATCTGTGCAAAAAGTATTGAGACACAACACAAAGACAAGGCCTCTCTTGGTCAAAAGGATAAGCACGGAAACCTTCTGTAATGGGTACACCGTTGCTGAACTATGAATTTATGTGTATATTGCTAAAAAAAAAGGTTAGGTTGAAACAAAAAAAGGCACAATAATGCTGTTTTTTTGCCAAATACAAAAAACACCTTGACTTGATTAAGATTCACAGTCTTTTGGACAAGTGGTTTTTGCACTTATATTAGTACACAGAAATCCTTTACACGGTTAAGATCACATGTACAAACTCAGATGCCTAGGCAGCTCGATCAGCTTCAGAGGAATAAAAAAAAAAAAAGATAAAGCACAGGGACAAATGGCAGCAATCAAATAAAAACAAAAAACCTTGATGGGAAAATTAATTTGAAATGAAAAAAAAACATCTATAGAAAGAAATCAGTTCCACGACTCCAAACAAGAGCTTCTCCCTTCATAATGCTCACAACAGACAATCACACCATCTCTAGATTGAATAAATTATTTTAAGTGGGAATTAAAAACATAACGGCGACTTCAGCGAACTCTGGTTTGGACTCGGGTCTAAAGGTCGACTTTCGGCTAACTTTGCATCGTGATAGATGTGAGCTCCCGGCTTACTGATTGTCTAGACATTTAAGGTGAATTTCACATCTATAATCACAAGTTATATCACAAACTCTTCGGCTGCCACAGTGTCCTCTCTCTTAATGACGGGAGCTTCATATTTAGCGTTGCTTCTGACAGCTGAAAAGAATTGCAGATAACCGTGGCACCATTTGTTCGATGACACACACTCTTCATTTCACACAGCGATATTAGAGAAAATACATCACGTCTGTTTGTGATGACCTGCTACTAAACCCTGGGTAAAATAAAGCTGTAATTAGAAAGTCTGGCCAATCAATTTTTCTTGTTTTGAAACTATTTACTCTTGTTCACATCACTTTCATATTAAAACAATTGGTGTTATTGGTGGCAGAAAAAAAAATTAATAAAAGGACAAAGCCACAAAATAAAAGAGTAAGTTCCTTCGAAATGATCTCCCATCACTAATAATGTGTTAAATCTGGAATAAAAATGACGGTAAAGTTGACCCCGGTTCGTGTTGTTGCAAATGAACTGCTTGTCCTGAGAGTGATCCAGGATATGACTGGTGTGGGATTTCATTTATTCATTATTGCAGCCAGCTCTGAGGGCAAAGACACAGAGGATCCGAGAGGCAATAATGGTCTGTTTACTCATGTGGGGAAGACGCATATAGGCAAATGAAAAAGGCCTGATTCGAGTGTGTGTGAGTGTGTGTGTGTGTGAGCTGCCATAAATCCTCACATAGTCGTACTGAGGTTGCACACAAACATTCAGATGTCACTTCCATGTGAAAATGATGATGCACGAGAGCTCTTGTTTGAACTGTGTGGCTGCAAAGTTTAGAGTCCAAAGGTCAGAATTCGTCGCCTGCGTGATTGTTGCTTTGTATTCGAGCAGGTAAAACTCGTAAAACCCACCTCATTTCTGGTTGTCGGTCTGCTGGTGTTATTCCGGCTCACTTTTCTACACGGTAAAAGCAATTTGTACTGTACAAGCAAGTGAGTCCCACCCTGACGAAAAGGCGCCTCACTGAATGTCGCTCTTTCACATCCTGGAGTTCTGACACACGGCTGACTTGCTACTTTTTCACCTCAGAGTGTTTTTCCATAATAAAATGTTCTTTTGAATATATATCTTTGTATTTCATTCATTCAGGACGTATGTACCGTATTTACACAGAGGTTAAAATAATAACACAATTTTCAAACCATGATAGTAAGTACACTTGCTTTTAACAATAAGGCATTAAAAAGTCTGACAGCTCAAGTAGCTGCAGTGAGGTTTCTTCCACACCCAGACGAGCTCGCAGGCCTGTTTCTGTCGGGTCTCTGTGTGAGTTTAACTGTTAGATCAGGTCCGTGGGCCAGAGGCTAAACCTCTCATTTTTGGGTCCCAAGCAAAACGAGTGTGTGAGTGTAAGTCCGTTTACAGGTCTGCGGTGGTGACCGAGTTGTACATCAGTACGTCGGAATCAGCAGCGAGCAGCGCTGATGTTTGCGACACGTGGTCCAGCTGTGCCATCCCCTTCTGAGAAACTTGTCCGTACACCTGAACTGGCCCTCCGCCGCTCCCCGGCATGATGCAGTGAGAGAGCAGCGGCGTGTTAGCATCGTGGTTAGAACCGGTGGTGGAAGGCACGCCGCTGACGTGGCCTGTGCTGGTGGAGCCGCTGGCACTGCTTGGTGAGCGGCTTTTAGGAGGAGGCAGGTGGTGCTGGATTACCCTGGTGGGAGGGGCAGGGGGCGCGAAGTGGGCTGGAAAAGGCTGCGTAACCTGGTGGAATGGGGTATCCGTTGACGGGGATAAAGCGTTGGTGGGTTTGGGGCACAGCCATGGGCGTCCAGGCTGGAATCTGAGCCATCTGGCCCGGGGGTGGAATAGCCTGCGCAGGGTAGAGGTAACCCGCAGCAGCAGCAGTGTAACGGGGGTTGCTGAGGTTGCTGACGGGGCTGGCGCTGAGGGAGGTAGTCTGCGTGGTGGCATTTCCCCCGCCGCCAGAGGGCGTGCTGGAGCTGGCGTGAGACGACAGGCCTTCCCAGGCTCTCAGACGGGCGTGGATGTCCTTGAAGCGTGGTCGACGGGCTGGGCCCTCCTGCCAGCACTCAGTCATCAAACTATAGAACCTGTGGAAAATTTGGATTTTTATCAGGAACTGTATGACTACGGTTACACAAACATCCCCTAAAATTATCACTATCACGATTATTACTATCATTATCAGTTTTTTCCCCTTGATTTGATGATTAAACACCTTGATTATATGATAAATATTGATTTCCTCCCAAACAATGTTCGCACTGTTTGCATTAGAAGGATGTAATTTGACTCTGAATATTCTCAAAATAGTTCTTTCAAAATTATTTGTAAGTTATTGTGCAAACCTGCTTTTAGCATGAAGCTATTAGTTCACCACGCATGTATTTTATTGCCTTTTATAATGTACTTATCAGTGTTTGTCGACATCTGACATGACCCTGGACATACCTCGGTGGACAGTCCTCAGGGCAGGGCAGCAGCTGTCTCTTTCTCACCATCTCCATCACTTCCTGGTTGGAGAAACCATAATAGGGCTGCAGGCCGTAGCTGAAGATCTCCCACAGTATGACTCCGAACGACCAGATGTCCGAGTCTGTGGTGAACTTGCCGTAGGCGATGGCCTCAGGTGGCATCCAGCGGATGGGCAGCAGAGTCTTGGGCTGGAGGCAGTAGTAGTCTGAGGAGTAGATCTCCCTGGAGAGACCCAGGTCAGAGATCTTGACGTGGAGCTGCTCGCCTACTAAAATGTTCCGAGCTGCAAGGTCTTTATGGACGTAGAAGTGACTGGCTAAGTACTCCATTCCAGCAGCAACCTACGTTTGAGGAGAAGGTGGAGGAGAGGAAGAGCAAAAACAAATGTAAAAACTAATCTCAGGCCCAATCCAGCCGAGGAAAGCCGCACTCTCTCTACGGTCACTCAGACATTACACACCTGTATGGACATATGGAGGAAGTCTCCGTGGTCCAGGCTGGACTTCACCGTGCCGTCCTCATCGCTGCTGCAGCCGACGTCAGAGTGCGGCGAGCGCATGATGAGGAACTCGTGCAGGTCGCCTTGAGGCAGAAACTCAAACAGCATGCAGACAGGCTGCTCCTGGCTCACCACCCCCAGCAGGCACACCACGTTTGGGTGCTGCAGCTCCGTCAGCACTGCAGCCTCCTGAGGCAGCAAACCGAAAAGTAAGGGAAGGAGACGAAAAAACACCCGGTAAGAGAAGTTTAAGATGCTCGTCGGAGGCTCAGAGTGATTTTCCAGCCTGACTGCAGCACCGAGGTCTTAAAAGACGCTTGTAAAAGGCTTGTTGTGTGCTTTGTAATGAATCTGTCACTTTTTACAGCCACTGAAGGGTGAGCGTTCCATACTGAAAAGACAGACTTTGAGTTCTAGTGTAACTTTCAAAGTTACACTTCTCAGAACTCATGTATTTTTAATCCTCCTTTACTAAATATTGTGTAGTTAGTTTATTCTATAATTAAAAAAAAAAAGATAATTCAATTGCTGTTGTGATTTTTAGCCACACACATTCTCTCTGCCCCATATGCTTCAGGCCTGTGCTTGTTCAAAGAGCCATTGTTCCACTGTGAACGCAGTGTATTTTAAAATAAGTGTATTTTAATATCACATGCCAGCAACCCACACAATTTTCAGATGGACCCATAACTTTTGAAAGGACTAATTATCCGTACAGGTGCATTTAAAGTTTATGAAGGTGGAAGAAGGTTGGGAAGCAGTGATCTATTCTGTACCTGCTGGAACTCGCCCCACTGCTGGGCACTGGAAATGTCCTTCAGCGTCTTTATGGCCACCAGCTGCGCCTGATCCATGCCAGGCAGGTACAGGTGACCCTTGTAGATCTTGCCTAAGTTACACTCTCCCAGCTCCTCCATGAACCGCACCGCTGAGAGGGGGAGCTCTTTGGCCTTACTCTGCAAGGAGACAAAGATTAAGAAAAGTAAAAAGGACAGAAAAATTGGACGGTTATTTTCTTTGTTAGGCCAGCGCTCTTTTCTCTCCATTTGCCTTGTATGGAAAAGTTGATATTACTGTTTCTAATTTAATGCAGGCAAACTGCCTGATATAACACCAAATACGTGTTTGACTTGTAACGAAAAAGAATAGCCTGGAGAGTTGATAATTGTAATAATCAGTCTCGGTCCATTACATCAGCTCCTAATGACTCCCTTCCCCCCGATGTGGGAAAATGGTAAAATCTGAGCACATGTCCACGCCTGAAAGATGTAATTTGTCTGACGGGTTAGCAGCTTTTAGCATGATTAAGCAATTAATTCTCTTTCCAGTAAATTTGCAGAATCAACTGCAGAAATGGCAAAAAAGGATGTAACCTTTTTTTTTTGGTGAGAAATGACAATGAATTTTTAATGTTTCATACCCTTCATGCCCACTGAGAAAGACTGTGCAGCTAAATCTAACAGGAGTGAACTGAGCTGTAAGGTAAGAAACATCTTCATAATTCAATTGGAGTAAATTAAATCTCCTTCTTCCTGAAAAAATGATGGGAGGGAGAAATAGACAGAGGGTAAAATTATGATGTTATGATTCTATACAAACATCATGTCCAGAAAATAAATATACTCGTATGAATTAATGGATTTTATTGTGCAGATCTGCAGGTCGTCCATAGAAAGGAATGAGCTTGGCGGAGCCCGGGTCACGTACGGGTCAGAGAATTTGGAAAGTCCTGAGATCAACTGTCCCGCTGTTGGTTTTGGTCTGTATGTGCTACATGGTTCTTCTCATGGGATTCCTCGACAAAAAACATGAAATGGATTCTCTAATACATTAACCAAACACAGCTTTCTGGTTGCGTTTTTTTTTTTTTTTGTTGTTGTTTTAATCTGTACAGCTGGAGTTGGTGGAAAGTCCAGAGGTACACATCCAAAACCAGTGTGGGTTTTTAAAACATGATTTTGTTCTTTGTTTAAACAATTGCACAACTAGAAGATGCATAATCACAGATATTGTATCCAAGACTTTAATTGTTTGTTTATGAGCGTGTGGGAGTTCTTTGTCTCTATTGGTGTGGTTGTTTATCCCGAGTGACTCCAGCTAAATGCTCCTATCTGCGAGCTGTCCAGGTGATGTTGGAAAGGGGTGTGTGTGTGTGTGTGTGTGTGTGTGTGTGTGTGTGTGTGTGTGTGTGTGTGTGTGTGTGTGTGTGTGTGTGTGTGTGTGTGTGGCTGCGCTTGGGAGAAGATAAAAGGTGAGTAGAGGTTGGCAGAAAATTTCAGATTCCAGGAAGAGAGATGAATAATGAAATTCCTCTGTGTGAGACACACACACACACGCTGACTGTATGAGCTCTGAGGGGGTGTGTGTGTGTGTGTGTGTGTGTGAAGATGATGTGTATGAGAGAAGTATTGAGGCCTGCTGATGTTATAAGAGACACAGATGGTTTTAGTTATGATTTTGTTTCACCCCCTCACTCTTCCCCACACCCAAACCCTCAGATCCTCCTCACGCCACCGCAGGTTTGTGTGTGTGTGTGTGTGTGCATGAATTTTATTTTGAAGTGAGGACATTTTGACAAAGTGGAGATGGGCCTCACACCCCTATAAGGGGCTGTTTCAGAGCCAACACTTGGTTTTGGAATTAAGGTTTCAGAATTAGGTTTAGGTGAGGTTAAGGGTTGGGGAATGCATTATGTCAACAAATGTCCATAAAATGATAGCTGCACAAATGTGTGTGTGTGTGTGTGTGTGTGTGTGTGTGTGTGGACTGTCACTGGCAGTAGCCCCTGGATGACCCTGCAACAAAGCCTGCTGATTGGCCTAATCCAAAGCCAAGAGTTTAGATAAGAGGAGAGAAGAAAAGCAACTGAATAATTCTGACCTAAATTGCTACTTACAAGTATTTGCCCCTTATTAAAAAGGTAGAAATCAAATGCAAATGCTCATTATTTGGAGGTTTTAGTATTAATCCAGTTTAGGTTACAAACGCGTAATAGAACAATGGTAAGAACTACAGCTGTGTATCATGTTTGTGACAGTGGATGATTATGTGGTCTGATACGTTTGGAGTACGTTTTGTGAGTTTATTATCCAAAAAAGACCATTTAAAATCACCTTTATGAGTCTATAACTGTACGGTCAGTTTTCTGGGAGTCGTCTCTTTGAGACCTCATCTAAACGCTATTAGGAAACATCGTTTTTGGTCATGTGAAACTTTTGTCACGTTAAAAAACAAAGCAGAGACCTTAATGACTTCTGACGCTTCTGCGACATTATGCATTTTTCTATCCAGCTGCTGATGGTAACATTATACACATCACCTTGAGCATCGGCTCTGGTTTGCAGGGGCAGACACACCGTCTCTAGATAACCCCACCACCACCCACCGACAAAATTATGCGGAAAAAGACAAACAGACATGATACGACTGAGCGTGCAACCTTGAAAGAAACGCGATACGGATCCTAATGTGAGCTACGTGTTGGCTGGCAGAGCAGCGGCTCGATGATCTCCATTACAAAGAGAGAGGGGACGGAGGTCCGGGGGTAAAGCGGAGAGGAAAGACAGGAGAAAAGCAACAAAGAGAGACGGATTAAGTGAGAGCAGGAGGGAGAGGATGAGTGTTGTCAGAGAGAGATGAGGAAAAGGAGACGGCAGGGGAGAAATAAACAGAATGGAAAAAGGGCTGCAGTCGAACATTCCTGAACCTGCAGAGCTCAGTGATAGAGATCAGAAGCTCTGCATGAAACACACACACACACACACACACACACACGCACGTAAGCCCAGCATGCTGCAACATATCCCGGTTCACAGATGGCTGTGTCAGTGCTTTGGCTCCTTCCTCCGGCTGCTCATACGATTTAGAAAGGCCGACATTCATTCATTTTGAGTCATCGACCGTGTGAGTACGTTCGGTAGATGCACCTAAAGCAAAACCAACACAGTCCAATTCGAAATCTGCTGGTTTAACTGTACGAAAACCAGAAAACCAAAACCAAAAAGACAAAACGAATCTCTGCGGTTTTCTACCTTTGGCTTGTACGCGGTTGTGAGCATGGACATCTCGACGTTTTGTCCTCGGACTGGTTTGGGCTGGCGCGGCGCAGGAGGCCTGGAAGACTTCTGGTTGTTGCGGCACACGCAAATGAAGAAGAAGAGCAGGGCGATGGCTAATGGGATGGCCACACTGGGAACCAGGATGTACAAGATCTCCATGCTGCTGCCGCCAGACTTGTCTTTATGGTCTGTGGGTGGATGGAGAGACAGGAAAACAACTGAGTTAGCTAGTACTTGCTGTCAATGACAATAGCAAACATTTGTCTTGCGTATGACTAAATTTCCCAGATTTTTCTAAAAAAATCCAAATGTAAATGTAGCTGGCATTTAACAATTGTAACATTTTACATTTTTCTTATGTCCCAGTTAAGCAATAATTGACCATAAGTCAATTACTTATCAATCATTTAACAATTTCTGGAAGATTTTCTTAGAAACTAATTTCTAAATATGAGGTAGTTAGGAAGTTATGACCATAAAAACAGGGTCTGTAAAATGAAAATGAAGCATCATTTCACTGACTTGTTGGTGATAGTTTAAATATTAAAACAAAGAATGCTGTGATATTTTCCATGATGGGACTGCAAAAAAAAAAAAGGCCTTGACACAGAGAGATGATTTGGAAAAAAGATATTAAAAAAACAGCAGAAAGAGAGAACATCATAGTACATTTTGACAGAGTCTCAAACCTAATCTAGTCTCTCACCGCAGACGGGTATGTCGCAGAGCTCCATGGGGACGCTGTCGTCCAGCGTGAAGCACCAGGGGGCTTCGTGCTTGTTCCCTGGGTTGCGGCAGTACGAGTGTCCGCCGTTCAGCTCCTGGTAATGCACGGCCAGGTAGGAGTGGCTGTGCGGATACTGGGAGTTCCACGGCTGACACTGACGCCCCGACTTGGTCATACTGACAGTCCCGCGGTAGTCTATGCCACTGTTGTTGTAGCACTTGTGATCTGAGAAAGATTAATTATTACATGAATTAGATGTTTGTGTCAGCTGCAGCTCTAAGGTGAATCGTACTCGGCCAGGACGGCGCGTCTTACTCTTGTTAATGGGCTCGGTCATAGGGATGCCTATCCTCAGACAGTTCGCAGCCTGCGGGCTGTCGGGGGCAGCCAGGTCCTCACAGTTGGGCAACTTCAGCCTCTTGAGGATTAAAGGGTTGGAGCGGGCGATGATGTACTCCGTTTTACACAAGTCGTTCTCCAGGATCTCACACTCGTCTTTGCAGAGGTCCCGGGGTTTGTCGGTTCCTGAGCTGCGGTCGCACGTGGGGAAGGCAAAGTGGCAGAGAGAAGGGATGGCAAACTGGGAGCAACGGTCGGACAAGTGGTTGGACGTCCCGATCATGGTGAAGGCCGCTGGCAACAAAGGGAGGCAACGGGAGAATGAGAGGCGAAGGAAAGCCAAGGGTTGCAAAGATCCAGATGAATATGAAGAGTTTTTGTTTCTCCCATTCACATATAAAACACTGTGACTGTCAAAACTTTGCTCTCAAAGGATCAAAGAGCGATTAAAAGCTGCCGTTTTAAACCTGTGATTTACTGCTGCACTGTACAGTAATTGAAAACATGCACTTTTCTGCGGCCGTCATTCTGAGTAAAGCTGCTCCTTGCAGGGTGGAGAGAGGACAGGCAATTAAAAAGTGGATAAGTAAAGTACACAGCTCATTATGGACGAACAAAAAAACCATAATAAACATCAGAAAGGTGATGTTCAATTTAAGATGGTGACTGTGGACGTTCTGACCATCCAGCAGATGATTTTCAGTCCTACTGTAGACGTACTACGACTCTGCGGCTTCATAAATCTTAATTATCACTCGTCCTTGATGTTTCAGTTGCGAGTTCGTGGCCCCGTCGTCCCAGAACTGCTCGGAGGAAAGAGCTGACAGCTGCACGGATGTAATCAGTAACACACACATCGGACTGACCTCTGAGGACGAACGCACGCAAACACACAAAACAGAAACACAGAAGCAAAGACTCAGTCGGGAAACAGTGGGAAAGAGCACGCGGCCCATGTGTTCTCCATACGCTGCCGCGACCTTACTGAACTTCCTCCGGACCCCAAAAGAAACGCCCTGGTTTCTTCCTTCCGCACATTAATTCGGGTTCGCCTTCTAAACAGTCGCGTTTTGGCAGAAGGTTTGAGGTTATGCAGCTGATCGCAGGTGCTGTGCCAGTCCTGGTTACTGGAGACATGTGTGAGCGGGGGTTTGACTAATCTGAACGATGGAAGAACCATCTGTCAGACACAGAAACGTGACAGGAAAGGACGAGTTTGTCCTCAAAATAATGTGACATTTTGCTTTGCAACATCATTCATTGTAGACGCACATAGTTTCTGCATAAATGTAAAGCTTGTCCAAAATGTCCAGAAAAATGTACGAATGTTTCTCTTAAGGAAACAGACGAAGAGCGAAGGCTGCAGTAGACGCAGCGAACGACCCCTGCGACTTTTAGCCGTAAGCTCGTTGTGTTGCTCGTTTCTCACCTGTGATCTGGGTCTCGATCTCGCCCTGCATCTGCAACGAGTCCACAAAGATGCTGCGGTTGCCGATGAAGCGAGCGCAGGCTATGCCTCTGTAGGGCTGGCAGAATCCCTCTTCATCGAAGTCCTCCCTGAGACACAGAAACGCAGAGGACAGAGGTGCAACATTAACTTTTTTAGCATGTTCCTCCAACAAGTGCACGGGGAAGGACAAAAAAAAAACCCAAACGAGGCGGCGAAACACAGAGTCGCCACTAGATGTCAGGCTGCGTTTGTGCACCACACACACCCACAGAGAAAAGCAGTTTCTTGGGGCCGACACCATAACAAGAGTCACTGCTCCGAGGGCTTAAAATCAAAGACACACACACACACACAGTGTTATGAATTACTGTTTGGCCCTGTGACTCGATTCCCGTTAAAGGAATAATGTCATCAAGATCCAGAATTCATTTGAAGCACGCAGGAAGAGAAATCAAGTGGTTGATCATCACATTTTCCAAACTACTGAACTTTTACTTTCCTCACAGACTCTCAGTTTTATGGCACTTTCCTCATTTGACTTTGCAGCTTATGTACATGTAAGTTCTCCTGTGCTCTTGCTTTCCCCGTTTGAGCCGTTTATCTTCTCCATTTTTCTTGTCCGGCCTCAATCTCTCACCTCCCTCATTCTGCACACACACACACACACACACACGCACACACACACAGTAACCACATGCTGACTAGCAGGCTATTCATTCAGAGTGAGCTCACTGTGGCATGTGCCATATGGGGGACTGCAAGACCAGACGCAGCCCACAAGATATAGTTGGGGGTTGCTCGATGCCACTGCACATGCACAAAAGAAAAGAACCATATTGCAGCTACTGGGTGATCCTGAGGCTTCAGACGGCGGGACTGGAGCGAGGGCAAACGTGAAGCACGTGAAGCAGAGCCGGATGCCAACGTTTGGGAGAGACATAAATGAAATAAAGTGGCTGGATGCAGATTTCCGCTCTGACAGATTAATAAGGCCGAAAATACATCAAAAACAAACTGTGGAAGACCTGTACATAATAATAAACGCTGCACGGCGTTGATCTGACAGCTGATTTTTCCTTTTAATACTGTTACTGCTCCTGCTTTATGTAAACAGCAGCTCAATATCTCGTTTCACGTTGTGGTGAAAACTAGGCGGCTTAACGCCTCATTATCATCCAAGCGTGTCGGCCGCCGTTGTTGACGAGAGTCAGGTGGTTTTACAGGGGACTTTACAATGTGTGAATTACACTAATTATCCACAAACTGTAAAACGAAACTAAAGCGATGTGAGTTGTGAGGATGCGGCGCGCGCGCACACACACACACACACACACACACACACACACACACAGCAGCAGACCGCTGCCAATTCTAGCGACATATCGTAATACTCCATTTCCATCTTAATGCAGATTAGGCAGATTTCACCCCAGAATATATAATTTCCTACTCAAATGTGGATCTCACTAATAGTGAGTTCATGTTGCGGTGCGCCTGCAGATGGCTTAGCACCCCTCCATCCAACCACAAACTGACAAACTCCTACATCTTCAGACATTTTTCCTTTGGCAACGGGCTTCACCTCTTTAGGTGAAAATCACGTCTGGCATTAAATCTGTAAGACAAGAGTCTCCCACTAACAGAAAGACGATGGACTGGGCTGGTACCAGTCGGAATGTAATGAACCGTAACATGAAAAAGTAGCTGCAAGCATGAGAAAACACGCAGCATAAAGACTGAGGGCTGGACTGCGCCCAGGCAGCCCAGAGGTCCACTTAGTTGTGCGTCACAGGACACACACACACACACACACGCACAATAACGTCAAGCCACACACAGACAAGCAAATGACAAGGCAGAGCAGACGATCCACCACAATGCAGCCAGATCCCCGCGGGCAAATTACAACTCAGGCCAGTCCAAACAGCCTCAACCAAACCTGCTCAGTCCAAATCACAAATCAGCCCTCGCTGCCGTCGATATTTTAATTCCTTTCACTCGTCTCCAATTCGACTTCGACTCGAGAGCCATAATAAAGTGTCTGTATCCCGTCCAGAAGCGCAATGACTCATGTTGAACATCAGACCTATGTTCAATCGATGTGAAACATCTGAGGTTCCCTGTAAATCTCGTCTATTAATTTCTCTCTCGCTCTTTCTTTGTGAGCGCGCGCGTGGGAGCCAAGCGCGGTTGCTATTTGTGTAAACAGTGGATCGCCGTTCAGGCCTTTTATTTCACACACCGACGCCACGGGCCTTCTGTGTGATGTTTTAGAAGAGTTCATTAGGAGGAGAGACCTGATCTACAATCCAGATCTAAACAGAAAGAGGGAGCTGGTCTCAGAACTTAAACAAGGTGTTGAGGACATCGATTGGCTGTCAAATTATATGTTTCCAACCTCGTTATTTATTAAGAGAAGCGGTTGCTAAGCAGTCGCGCTCTGTTTCCAGCACCACCCTGACGCACGTCCATACGGCTGCATACGTTTTCACCTGGGTGGTGCCGGAGAGACGCGGACTGCACACGAAACTGTTTAAAACAGCACATCCTGGCGGCTCGTGTGGTTTTTTTCCCCACGTTTGCTCCGCTGCACTGTGACCTAAACACAAAGAGATACTTGGAAGCAAAGCGGAGGTAAAAATAAAATGTCGTTCGAGAAACTTGAAACTCAAAAGAAAGTGGGAGGGATTCGGACAAAGACGCGAACGAGGATCTGCAAGGCACCGACGGCACGTGATGTACGGTGGAAATAGTTTTAAATCTCCGTGTGCACAGACACAACAGCACAATAAGAGACGCACACGTCCTTGAGCCCAGGGATGAGGGGCTGGGAGGTTGAATACACAGTGCAATTAACAGGAAAGGGAAAGTTTGCAAAAGTTGAGAAGGTTAAATATTCAGCCCGCAAAAACGGATGATTCATTGAGAGTCGACTTCACACTTAATCATCCTCAAGAAGTTCAATTCGGCATCAAAGACAAAACAACTGGATTCTTTTAAAACTCGTCATCAATCAAAGTGTCAAGTCTCCCTTTCCTCACTATCTCCACGGGACTCGCCAACACGGCCCCCTCCCCTCCCACCCCCACCTCTCCACATGGGGCTCTCTGCGGAGAGGATGACTCCTCTTCTGTTTCATCTGCTCCGCTTTTCCACAAGGACTGTGACAATGGAGACAACTGCCAGATTTAAGGCGAACAGAGAAGAAACACAGCAAACGGCATCGATATGGAAGACGGAGGGAAAGCAGAGGAAATAAAATAAATCGTGAAACAGCTGCAAGTTCCAACTCTTATTAGTGCTTCTTGTGTCTCCAACTGATTAAAATATGCCAAAACATCTTTTTTTTTTGGATGAGCTGGAGTTTGTTTATGCTGAGGCCGAGCCCGTCCGTGTGATCCCGAATTAGAAAATCGAACATTTTGCAACATTAGAGGGAAATTTCAAAGCGCGCAGATGAGAGGGACTTTAAATATACAAAGGATCCAGAGCATTTGGATCGGCGGCTTCCAGATTTGTTGGTCAAACTCTGACTTCAGAGCTTGGAAGTTTTCCTTGAAGAACCTTCAACACCTTGAAGAGTTTGTGACATTATGACTGTAGCACATGCCGTGTTTATTCCAGAATAAACAAACTTCTCCATGCTTATGGGTTCTTAGTGGGCTCTATAATTTGGTTTATGTTTTGATTATGGAACAAATCTTTCGGCCTCGGGCACGTAAACGTGGGTTATTTCTCATCAGCTAGCTGTGGGCCGGGATGAGGGATTGGTGTTGAGTTTTGGGGCGAAGGATATATGAAACGCAACACTCTTTGTTGGGGGGATAAATCAGGGACGGCAAAGGATGGGATTCGAGGGCGGGGAGGTGAGGGGCGGGTCCTGGTGACATTCGAGACTTCAGGGTTTCGCTTCCAGGAGCTGCTGTGGGTGCTGAGTGAAAAGGAGATGAGCTGCCGGCAGCTCCAGGTCACAGCTGCTGTCTCCTGATTGGAGATGCCAATCAGCTCGTGCCGTTTTTATTTTTTGTTGTGTGTGTGTGTGTGTGTGTGTGTGCGTGTGTGCGTACAACAATACAGCAAGTTCCAGAATTTCTTCCCAAATCCCTGTTGACATTTTGAAAATAAACTGTGGAGAAATCCGAAACAACAAGCCAGGACGCAAATTGGGGATTTGACAGCCGTGTTTGACTGTTTAATAATGTTTTCAGTGGACCATGACAGTATTGTGATGCTATTTTTATTTCCAAAAGTAGAAAATTGCAAGTGACTATGTACTATACAATGTTGTGCAATAATATACTTTTTTGTACATTGTTAATGTTTTTCAGCTGTTTTTAAGTGTTTGTGTTAGTTTTGACTTTAAGACGACATATAATAAATGAACACTCTTTAATCTGTTGATAAATGACATTCAGAGCACGTAATGTAGAATATTGTTTACACACAGGCAAACTTCAAGCTACAATATGTTGCTGAACTTGGTGCTAACGTGAGGCTCCAATCCCCTCTGCTCCACTCAGCTCTGCTCCACTCAGCTCTGCCTCTCCCTGCTCCTCTGCACAGCTCTTTGACTATTAATATAATATAATTACAATGAATAAGAATGCTGTCAAATGTCAAACTGACTGAAATTCTCTGCTTCTCTGAACAACAAGGAAGTGTGAATGTCTCTGCCACTGCTGTTTCCTGTCTGATTCCACATTACAGTAACAAAAAAGAAAATGTAAAAAGTTACATACTATGGCTTTTATGATCCACAATCTTATATTTAACCTGATATTTGCAGACAACTGAAACTTTTGATCTATAACAGTCAGAATCAAATGTGCAATTGTTTTGATTGAGGTCACCTGCAAATCTACAAGTCGTGGGCTGTTGTGGTCAGTGGGGCAGCACATTGCGGTTCCTCCTCCGCGTCTGCGACTGCGTATGTGTTTGAGATGTGTGTGTATTAAAGGGAAGGTGTCCAACTACAAATCAAAGACACTTGTGGGTCTGGAAATAAACAGATGGGCAGAGAGAGGATGAAAGGACGAAAACAATAGACAATGGTGGCGGTTGTCCTCAAGACACAAGTGACGAAAACGAAAAGGAGAAAACACAATCTGGTCGGCGTGATTTTGTTTATGATAGGATACCGCAGGAACAGTGCTCAACTAAAACAGAAATTATAATGTTGCCAAAGTCTCAAATGTGTTGTTTGTATTTGTGCAACGCCGCGTAGGAGCGCTGACATTTTGCAGTGACTGCAGGGCAGTGATTCACAGCTTGGCCGCTCTCACGCCGCTGTCCACTCCCAGACAGAGTAATTTAATTAACGCAGGAGAGCTGGAGAATGCACGCGGGCTCCCAGTGTGTAATGATCTCTCACGGACAGCGAGCCAAAATGGCCACCAGAGGCTGAGGCAGACTGGGGTCTGTGGCTGCCGGTGGCCCGTGACTGCGCTGGGAATGGGCGGCGAGCGAGCGAGGGGCAACTGAGGCGCTGCATTAGGATAGAATGGAAAGAGGGAAGGTCCTCCTCCTCCTCCTCCTCCTCCTCCTCCTCCTCCTCCGCGCTCGTGTTACTGCTGCTCACCGGCGGCGACAATAGAGGCTTCTGTCAGAGAGCAGGACGGAAAGATCCGGAGTGAACGCAGAGAGGGAGGCAGCAAAACGCAGCGTAAGGCGTGATATGGAGGCGACGCTCCACCCACAAAACTCTGCAATTAATTTGCCATCCAGGGAATCGAGTTCTCAGGAATCTACCTACAGTAGAAGGAACCCAGTCGGTGCTGTCCGCTGATGTCATACAGTGTTGACTCAGGTCTGAATTTAATAATATGAAGAGAAGAAGCAGAAACACCTGGTAAGAGACGAGAATGATAACGGAAACAAGGTTTCTTCACATTACAACGGACCGTCTAAAGCTTTTTGTTCTCACTTCAAACAAGCAACTGTTTCTGTGAAAGGCATCACTTCAAAAGAGTCTGAAGCACTTCGGAAACCGCCTGAGGTCAAACTGCACTTGATTAGACACAGACTTTAAATATTTGTTTATATGAACATTACACTTGAATATGATGTTATCATCTAACATGGCACAGAGAATGAACCCCGGATACAGATGATGGTGTTGGACTGAATTCTGAATTCTCTGGGGGGGGGGTCGTCCACATAAATCCCATCACTGCTCGTACTGCTCCTGACCCGGTGACACTGATTCCCCCGGAGGACTGAGGGGTATCAGAGGTGAGTGAGGGGTTTGGGGAATGGAGATATCAATCAGCCTGTCAATTGGCAGGACAGGAGGAAAATATGTCTCATAAAGCCTGTGACACATGCACAAACAATAGGAGCACAGGGGTCACATGTTAGAATCCAAGACAGTTTGTTTGACTAATGATCACCGCAATGTTCACTCCTGTGGTCAGAGCTGCATAAACACATACAAAAGAATTCACATCAAAATAAATAATTTCAATAAATTAAAGTCTTATACTTAATTCTTCCACATTTCTTGCATAAAAATGAGCCAAATGATCCTCGTGTTTCAGCATTTCTGGGCACGTGGAGCATGTGCTCTCGTGCTCCCTGCGCATGAAAGGGGATTAATAAAATGATCCTACAGCTCCCTAGATTTTCCAAACATTATTCCACCTAATGGATGAAATCTTGATAATCAAAGAGTCAGTATGTTGGGTTTGTGATGCTTAGAAGGATTTAATCACCGTGTTATTTCGTTTTTTTTTTATTACAATCATCTATAGGAACAAGGCTCGAGTGTCACACAGCCAAACAGCTTGACTAGCCAGCTCTAGTTAACACACAGATACTTTGAAGGGCTTTTATGCAGCACTGACACCGGACTGATGGAAACAAAGCATTTATAAATGTCATATTCCCCCCAGGAGCAATATTATAAATGTCCATCCTGCTTTCAATTTTTTGCCGCTGTAAAAATTCCTGCTTTTAGTTTTTCTAATAGCGTTCTCTGAATTGACTCCAGGCTGCCTTTAAATGTCTGTGTGGAAATAATAATAACAGGAAAAGCAAAGAGAGCAAAAAAGAAAGAACAGGGGAAAGAGATCGCCGAGAGCGACGCTACTTCTGTGATTTAGACAGCGACCCCCCCCCTCCACACACACACACACACACACACAGTATTTCTATTCTTGTGGGCTTCACATAATACATTCCATAGCACCTGAGACGAACCCCGGCCGAGCGGAGAGAGTCATCAAGTTAGATTCGTTTCCCCTGACTCTGACTTTCACCCACTTCTAACCCTGAAACCAAGTCTGAAGCCTCAGCAGACAACGAAACTTGTTGGGACTGAAAAAATTGTCCTCACTTCTCCAAAAAGTCCTAACTCAGTTTAATAAATAAAATAAATCTTCATTCTAACTAGGTAACAGGCACACACACACACACACACACGAACACACACACACTTTTCCTGCATGATTTACAACGTTGCTTATTGCCTGGATCACAGATCCCAATCTGAACACACAAAGGCAGACACTTAAAACAGACAGGAGGACACATGTTTTTGGCTGACTGGCTACTCACAGTCGTTAAGGAACAAGAGCGCACACGTTGGAACACGGCCGTAGATTCTTGGGAAAAGTGGGATAATGTTTGATACGACGATTAGGAGTCACTGCAGGCGTGTGTCGAGGGGAATGAAAAAAGTGTCGCGCCGTGAAGCGTCTTTACACGCACGCAGCTGTCGAAAGACGACGGTGGAACACAGGAAATCAACACAAAGGGCTTTGAAAATATCACCTTAATGCTTCAACACGCTTAGACGAAGATGCTATCAACACTTGACAATACGCACTTTGCTTTGGGTGTGGACACGTCTTTGTCCAAAGGCTCAGTCTTTATTTCATCAGTGGGGAACTTGAAGTCCTGATAACTGTCTCTGCTTTGCTGACGCGTCTCACAGCTGCTGGGCCGATGACTTACTGGTGACCAGTTATGACTTTTACACTGGTTTGACTTTTCCCTCGCAGGAAATCGTCTGCCTCCGCTGCATTATGCCTTATAATTATTTCTCTCTCCGCCTGCAAGTGAAACCCACATCCGACGCTCGGTGAATTCAGGCATGTCGTCTGAAGTTTCAGGGGATGTCTGGAGACACGTTGAAGGAATGTGGACACGACAGAAGCACGGACGGCAACAGTTCTGCAGAAAAAGACTTGTGGAGAAAGACAAATGCCGACTACAGACTATTTGCTTCATGCACAATCCGGCGCGTCCCGTCCGTGTTCATGTGGTGATGCTCTCATGGGCTCATCTGAACTTGCACCTTCCTGGGAGGATGAAACTAAAACATTCTTCTGTCATGATTTTATTACTGTTTGTGGAATATAAAATGTGTTTAACCTTCTCGCTGTTTAAATATTTGCACCATTTCTTGGGTAATATAATAAGCTCAGGAGTGTTCGTAAAAAAATAAAAATAAAAAAGCAGTTCTAATGTTAATTCCAACAAAGTTGCAGAGGAAATAAAACACGAGTAAGGTGTTCTAAGACAACTGGGATTGGTTTTAGATTTGTTCGGTTGAGGAATGCTCATTCTAATATGGCTTCATTTCAATCACTGCTCTCAACTCGGGAGCGTCGTTTCTCGGTGAGGTAACGCGAGGCCACGGGAAACTATAAAAGTGAAAACGGAGCTGGCAGGTTCTCCCACCCGGACTCATTTTTATCTCCATGTTTTGATCTTTTCCCACTCGCTGCAGCTCTGTTGTCCTGGCCGGCTGACCAACAGAGCCCACAAACATGTGGGCCTTCAGAGACCAATCTGGGTTACGCCGAGAACTGCTCGTTTTTTATTTTTTATTTTTGCATGTGGATATGATTTGATCTTTATAAAAACATATCTGTGAACAGAAAATACGAATGAAAACAGGATCAACAGGCGATAAAAGGATTCTTTTCTACCTTTTTTAAGTTACTTTAAAAACTTTCATACTGGACCTTTGTCTTTAACAACGCTCCGTTTCCAGGCTGTTCGTCTGCTTCTGATGGATATTTCTTTTTAAGGAAGTTTCTGCTCACCACTTTCCCAGGACTTGCATAAGGGGGATTTGGTGGGTTTTCTCAACATATCTGTATAGTCCTGACTTTATTATGTAAAGTGTCTTAAGAAGACTATGTTACAAAAACACTTAAATATGAATAGAAACTGAAATTGAATCGCCTCTGTAAGACTAGTTTGGCATTTCTCCACCGACGTTATTAGATTTGTCAAAAGAATAAATTACTATCTACGGTCATGAGCCTGTTGACACTAATAGCATTGCCAGTACATATGAAGGTAAGTCCCCAGGCAGATAAACTGATCAGATGTCATTAAGGATAAGTTCATTTGTTGTTAAGGGCTTTCAGAGTTTACACGATCACATGGAGATAGCAATAATCGTTTGGCTGGGAAGCATTTGACTGTCTTGTCTCTCTATGAAGCAAGTCGTTTCCGAGAAGATTCTCTCCCAAACAATGCATCAGTCTGAATTTGACCATCTTTTCATCTTCTTGGGGAAATCCTTCTCTGAAGATGAGCCGAAAGCTAAATTCAGACGACTGGGCGCTTCACCGCAGCTCAAAATGTCCGAGTCTTACGCGTGCGATTTGGTAATCACAAAGACTAATAAAAACGAAATCAGCACATAAACTGAGCTCAACTGAAGGGACAACGGAGGGGACGGCTTCTTTTATCAGCACTTACAACGTCAAGCTGCATTGATCCTACTGACCTCTACAAATGACTGAACGTCCCCAGGCTCAGACTCCAGCATGAGGCCAAACAAAAGCCTCTATTTATGGCTCCAAATACTCGAGGTTCACTCAGCCCGTTTCTCACACACACCACTGCTGCAGAGAAAGAACATGTTCTGTGTATGCTCGTCTAACGTGTGTGTGTGTGTGTTTCTTTCTGGCCAGGAGTGTGTGTTTGTGTGTGTTCTGTTAAGGGCAGAGTTCAGGGAAACCCCACATACCCCATCTAGGCTTTTTAACCCTCTGGGAGAAGCCCTCACAAACACACACACACACACACACACACACACACTTTCTTAAACCTGACCTTGACCAGACCTGCCAACAGGATCACCAACAGACAGACACAGGGGATTCTGGGAAACAGGAAACAGGAAGTGGGCCCTGTCCACATTGAGTGTGAAAGCCCTGTTCATAATGAGCCGTGTAAGGAACCCGCGGTGTGTGGTAAAGTGTGTGAAGACTGACTCGCCTCCTCGCTGATGCCTAATAATGCAAATTGCTCTAATGGTTAAACGTAGCTACACATCATGACAGTCCCCACGTGTGTGTGTGTTCCCATATGTTGGCCTGTATGTGTGTGAAGCCCCCCGATCTGGGCAGCATTTAGGAGAGAGGCATCCAGGCTTGTGGAAGGGGGGATGTGGTGGGATCTCGGGTTTCAAACAGCGCTGGTGCCCCGGGACCCGTCTATGTCAAAGGGCCTGTCCCCGATGAGCCATATTAGGGCCCTGATCCCCAATCAATCAGCACTATGCTAAAAAGAATCCACAACAAGACGGCAATTAAGCCCCACTGAGGACTTAACTAAACACGTGCGAGAGACAGAGTTTGCAAGAGTAACTGCGTGTGCAGTTCGTTGACTCGGTGCTTTGTGTAGAAGTGTGAGCATTTCTGTGAGTCCCACTAATCAAACGTGGACGTTCAGAGCCGACCGCAGAGAGTAACGTTATACACAATAAGGGAGCGCACAAACACACGTTTAACGATGAAACCCAATCCAAAAATGGACGTAGACACGAACAATTCATTTCCCCCGTTTGGCACTTTGCGGCGCTGCTGGCGGATCTGGAGATCTCGGAACCGGTGGCCGTAGGAAAACTCCGCCTGTACAGTACGGCTGTTGTTGGCAGCTCCGAACAATGTCTGCGTGAGCTCCAAAGTTAGAGTTATTCTTTAACCAAAGTCTGAAATTGAAATAAGTTTAGCAGAACCCCCTGCGTTAGTCTGATGCGGAGCACTAAAGTGGATCAGTATGGGGCAGAGGAACAGTGCGTCCAAAACCTGAGTGGGCCTGTCATCCCCTCTGTCTGAACGGGTGAGATCCTTGTGGTGTGGAGCAAATCATCATCGGTCCTGGCCGGCATCTCCCAACCACAGCAGTGTTGGCACTGAGGTGAGGAGAAGCGAAACCAAAATCCACAGTTTCTCCGTACAGCTCCCAGCCTCAGTTCCAGGCCTATGGTGACCGAGAACACTATTTACACGGCACAGCAGGCAGCGGGGCGAGAGCCGAGACCCGTTTTCCGAGCGAATCTGGGTTCAGGCTCGCATCTGTGGCTCCTGAGAGAGACTCCTGAGGACACCGGCACTTTAAGCTTCCTTTCCGCCAAACCACTCATGTTCACTTTGAATGTGCAACCAATAAGAAGAGATGGGAAACAGAGATTCTCCGAAACATGAGACAGCTGAACACCTCGATGTCCAAACGTGAAAAGGACAATTTGTAATTTTTGTGTAGTGTGTAGACCATTTAGAATAGGTTGTCAATCGTCTGTCTGGGTAAACTGTGGTTTTAATCCTGAAGCAACAGTAAAAAGCACCACAGAGACTCAGAGACACAGAGAACCTGTTGCCCTTTGTCCTCCAACGTCCCATTCTCGAGATTTAGCAGAAATGAGAGGGGTGTCCATCGTTTCTCATTTAATTTTTATTTATCTTATATGGCAGTTTTGTGTAGACAGTGATGAATATATGATGCATATATTATGATGCATGCTTTTATTCTAATAATGTGTTTTTATTTGATTTGCTGGTTTGCACATCAGAGAGTATGTTGTAATATGTACCCCACTGTGGTTTTATTGTTCAGCGCTTTGGGCAGCTCCTGTTGTATTTGGCTCTAATTAAAAAAAGTTTGATTTGATTTGATTTGATTTGATTTGATTTGATTTGATAAGGCTGTGTAGGAAGCAAAGCCAATTACCTGGAGTTTTACAGGACGACAGCAGATAAAAGAAGCAAAGCAAACACACAAAAAAAAACTGCAGTAACTATGAAAAAGGTTGAAAACGCACAAACACAACATCGCTTGAAACAGCTGATACAGATCTCGAGATTAAAAGAGCAGATATAGTTGAGAGAGAAAAAAAAAACATGTAATAGATTTCTAAAATAATTATCCAATTTTAAAAGCTTAATTACAGCTGAAATAAACGTTTAGACATGTTGTTACTTCATCATTGAAGGTTTTTGAAAGCTTTGATGATCTTGCCTGATAAAAACACCCCGATGGCATTTTTTTTTTTTTCTTTAATTCTCCTGCAGTTGCAAAACATAAGGCAGTCACTGGCACTGCTTGTGTAATTACCTGCCGTCTTCATAAATCACATATTAATTACACCGACATTGTACATACAAGCCCTTTCATAACAGCTGTAGAAAGCAGAAAGCAGCACAGAAAGCAGAAAAGAGTTTTCGGGGGGTATTCATCAATCTGTTATGATTATAGCACACACGCATTTTGGCGTCTAATTCCTTTCGGCAAGCCTATGCGAGGATCGAGATCAACTCGGTGTGACATCTTCAAGTCATTACACGTTTTTCGAAACTACTTCCTTAAACTAATTTGTCAGTCAACCCCTGCAGTGCTGCGGGTAAGACACACACACACACACGCTACACAAAGTAATCGGACTTTGCTTTTTGACTCTTTGATGCTTCCATTGTGTAATTGGATTGCCCAGTGGGCTGATGGCAATGCGGGCCTCACGGTTTGTGTCACGTCAGCTGCGAGGTCAATTGAATCCAGTGTGTTGACAGCTGGCTAATTACAGAGTCATCCGCGGCGTGTTGGCTGATTTCTGTCTGCGTGGCCTCACACACACACACACACACGCAGACGTACAGGATACACACACACAGAATATGCAGGGAAAGGTATGTTGTATGAGTATGTATGAGTGTTTATAGTGTTTTACAGTTAAACACACCTGATTGGAGTAATCATTCTGAGTCGTCAAATTACTGCCAAATACCATCTCAACTGGAGAATTAATTACAAACTTCCAAAAAGTAAATAAAGCTCTTACTGTATTACACGGACGAACATGTGCGTATGCACTCAGAGCATAAATCTACATCGAACAAATAACCAACCTAAACTTTCAGGCATGTGTGATTGTTTGATTTACGGTCAAAGAAGTTGTTCAATTAAGGTCCGTCTGTGTTGCAGAGCAACTTTTCCAGCAAACGAAATAATGATTGAAGAGAAGCAAGAGGCCCGGAGAAAGACAAAAACTGTGAATCTGGTCTTTGTTAAATCTGTGTCTCCTTCGTTCCCCAGTGCAGAGAAAAAAAAAAAAAGAAGCTATTTTTGTGATTGCCTTTTCTTCCAGTGCTGAGAGAAAAGTGGCCGAGGAACGTTTTTGAGAAACTTAAACAGCCTTGACATCCAGGGTGTAGTCGTATTAATCTTTTCAAGCAGAGAGAAACTCGTCTATTATAAACACACGCAGAGACTCGGGAATCAGCCGCCGTGTTGCATAAAGTCTGTGTACAGCTGCTGTCGGATTAAAGCTCCTACGTCCACTAAGTTTAGTTTTTTTTTTGGAAACATGAAAGTGGCTGCGTGTTTGACATTATGAAATAATGAAGTTCAAACTGCAATAACTCATTTTCTGGTCAAATGGAAACAGCACAAACAACCATCGACCGTGAGTTCATAATGCTTATTTATATACTTATGTCCACCGTGTAACTATGGACTGTTACACAGACAGACAATCTCAGGAAGAATCAGCCAACATCGGACACATGTCACACTCCGGGACTCAGACACGTCCTCACGGGGGAAACTCTGCTCGATTTCAGTAGTTGTAGAGACATGATGAAAAAACAGTGTTTTGTTTAATACCGTCGAAGATGTGCATTAATTAAAAAAAAAAAAAAAAAAAAGGTTTGGACTGCAGATGTGGTCGAGTAAAAGAAATGTCGACAACAAGCCCGACAATTTGCTCGCTTTATATCTGTCTGACAATTCAGGACAGAGCACATAATCCAAATTTTATGGGGGGGGCTCGCAGGATAAACTCTGGATAATGTCGGGAACTTCTCACACACAGCCACTCTGGAAAAAGTCGGGCGAATGTCAGGATTCCAGTGCATTTGTGAAAGAGGCGTCTATAAGTTACTGACAATACTCCAATGACCAAGACATCGTTCTAACAGTAAAACGATGGTTAAAAAACGTGTCTACAACTACTTGCATTTACATACTTTGTAGAAAAGCTGTACGTTTCAGAAAAGTAACCGCAAAAAATACCCAGATTCTGATGCTGGATGTCTTTGTATGACAATTATCAATATTCATTCAAGTAAAAACAATAAAAGAACTTGTATCCCGTGAGTCATTTTCGGGCATTAACGGCCTCTGATCTGAGCTTTGCAGCTGCGACAGCTACACCTCCCGTCAGCTCACACGGCTAATCACACCTGAACGCCGGCGACCCCGCGGAACCCGGGAATCAAAGAACAACACTGTGCCACTGTGAGTGTTAATGGTACCATCCTCCTCCCACTCGGCTAACACTGTTTTTTTTTCACTCCCTTCACTCTCCCGCCGCCTCCATCACGGCCTTTTTTTTTTTTCTGCTAATGAAGGATGTGAGAGAGTGAACACGGAGAGAGAAAGTTGGGGGTCTAGTTTTGGCAGGCAAGACTTTTTCCCTTCAATCTGTGTTTGTTCTGGTCCTAAGAAAATATTTCCAAGGAGGGGAGGAGGTGCAGGGGGGAGGGGGAGACGGAGGGAGAAGAATGAGGATGATCTTGCTTTTATTTAGTAACAACTGCTGCTATGATGACGACCTTTGATTTGGAAATTATAATTACATTTGATTTATTGACATCACCAAACAAACAAACAACGTGTAAGGTGAGTAAGTGCTGCTTAACAGATTTTTATATTCAGAAACAGCAAGACTCGAGCCGTTTCTCTGTTTCCAGTCTTTATGCTACACAACGTTGATTCCAGTTATTTGCCATTCAGAGCCAAGAGTGGCAAGGTTTTATCTTCAAATTTTGACCCAAAATGCTGTAGCAATCGCAAATTTTGTAAAATAAAACTTAATAGTCTAAGCTTGAAGTGAGAGTTAATACTTTTGGTTTGAAAGTCACATGGCTGACTTAAAATATGTAAAAATTAACTCAAAGATATATTACCATGACATTAACAGAAAGAGATCCACAATAACCACAAAATTCTGTAAAAAAGTTAAAAATTCCCTCTATGTGCCCACACAACTTTCTTCTTATAATTCGTCCACGACTGCATCATTTGCGAGATCTGGATCCAAATGGACACTTTGATCTTGACTTGCAATTTAATTCAGAACACGGGAATGGGACTTGGACATGTCCTCAAGGATTTGAGATTTTCACTGACAGACTTGAGTCCTGATTTGTCTCAAATTAGTTGGACTTCAAACAAAAAAAGATTAAAAAACAACTCTGAAAGAAATACTTGATGTTGCAAAGCCTGGGCTTCAGGAAAAGTGTCCTCATGTCTCCTTCCTTTTCCCTGCTCTCGTCTTAAGATTTTGGACACAGGCTGCCTAGACTGTAGCTGAGACCTCCAGTTTGCTTGTGGCTACTCTCATAAACCAGCCCTGAGGACCCACACACACACACACACACACACACACACACACACACACACACACACACCCCCAGACCACTGTACATACTGAAAACCAATGTGGAGAGGATGGAAATCAGAGCACAGACCCCAGCAAAGACAACACACACTGTAGGACACAAAGTTCATGTTATGTTCAGCAAAGTGGGTGGCAAGAAACATTTGCCCAAATTTGTAAGTAATATTTGTGGCAAATTTATCCCAAAGAAAATGAGTAACTGTGTTCACTAGCTGGGGCTCGAACGAATACTTCTCGTTTGAACTGACAGACCTCGGCTCTTTTACGGCGCGCGGGTCGAGCGGCGGAGGTTTGGACGTTTGAACAGCTGCGGTATGAGGTAAGCGGACCCAGGTCGCCGCGTGTCATCATTAGGTGACCCCGTCTTCCAGACGACTGCCACCTTAACTTTAGAGCGAATAATTTGGCAGTGACACTAATGATGAGCAGCAGCGACGATCGGCCCGCCACAAGCGCGGATCCGACGCTGCTAAACGCGGTCGCCCCCCCCCCCCCTTCTGTTTAAATAAAGCCTGTAATGACTGTAATGAGACTCAGGATCAGATGGCCGCTCTTTGCTCGACAGCAGCACTTTGCTTTACAAGCTGGCAGGGGGGAAAAAAAACAAGCCACGGAAAAGTTCATTTATTCATTTTAACTCGCTCTCTGATGTGTTAAAGCTGTTTGATTGTCAGAAATGTTGGGACTACAGCCGTCGTATAAATGAGGTAAAACGTCTGTGTGGAATTTAATTGACTGGAAAATTTCCTCATTGCTGTATATTAACGTGATAACACATTTTTGTGAATTAATAGTTTTTCGTCTACACTTTGATCCTTAGAGGACTTGTAAATCAAAGATGCGTGTGGTGTTGAAGCATCTGAAGAAAAAATATTTTTTTATACCTAACTGGAAAAATCCTCACTAGATTGTATGTGTCCATGTGTAAAATCACAGGGTCGTCCTTTGTTATGATACTGCGTATGATTTTCATAGACAGGACGTAACGATCTTTTCGCAAGTGATGATCTGATTGTGACCTTCAGCACGCACTGACTGAATCTGCTGCCACAGCAATCTGACTCAAACGGCTTTTCAAAATGGAAGGATCTTGTTGACGCTGCTGCACATTCACTTCTCACAAAAACTTTAGGGATCTTTGACCTTCGGGTGAAATTTATGGAAAATGTAAAGAGTTCATGCTACAGTGAGATTACAAAGTAAGAACGCAGAAGGATGCAATGGGAATCAACAGCTTAATGAAACAAACGCTGACAACATAAAATATCAATGTCTCAATAACGCGCCAGTTGTTAGGTGCTGTCTTCGTGTCATGTTGTTGAAATATGAACAGAATGATGAGGGAAAACTATCACTGAACCAGAACATCCAGTGGATGATTCAAGGATCAGACATGATCCATGAATCACGCTGTGATTTTTGCAGATAATCGCCTTATTAGAGAAGAGCATGTTATGCAATAAGCACTGAAACACTGAACAGAGCAGGTCAAATGAAGTTCACCTGTAACTTTAGGTGCATCCCAAACCTTTTGTGAGTGGTGTGTGACAAGCTGGATTATAATATTCTAAACGTCGTAACATGTGCCAGACTGGCGGTGTCATCCCGATAATCTCCAACATCCTTCAATTATAATCTTCATTTCATTTTCCATTTTATTTCCAGCATCTGCACAGCTGCAGCTGTGAAGCCACCATCTCTTTGATTACATGTTTTATTAAGATATGCCTCTAGAAATCATGTTGTGATTTCTTTGTGAGCCAACTGTCTCATCTTTGAAACAAGCTGTAATTTAACTGCGCAGGAATAAAACAAAACAAAAAAAAAAAACCCTAAACATGTAAACAGGGCAAGGACAGAAACAGATGTTGGAAAAGGAGCATGCGTCCGCGCTCAGATGTTCACATGTGCGTTCGCCTGTGCATCTCCTCGTCTCGCCGGGTTTACTAAGTGTTTGATTTAGTAAGTGTCTGGTGCTCGCTTGGTGCCAGCAGTTTTTTGATTCACAGAGCGCTAGATGGAACATGGCAGTGAGTCTTGCTCTAATGTCACTGTGGAAAATCATCCAGCTTAACTCTTTTGATCCTGCAAAAATCAAATGAGTTGGGGAAAGTTCACAGAGTTTCATTCCATAACACATGGAGACATCAAAACAAAGCGAAAGAAACTCACCAGCTCCGACTCAAACCAAACTTTTTTTTATGGGCATAAAAATGACTATTGTGAAATTTTATTTTATTCACTTAAGCAGCTGGCAGCCGAATGGGAGACTATTAAAATATAACCCAAACCTCAAAGGCACTTTAGGTAACGATATTTCAGAGAGGCATTAGCTCTTGATTACGAAAGTCGGGCTGACGTCTCAACATTGCTCTGCAAATAAATGAACGGCACAAGTTTTGAATTTGTCCCGTTTTTCTAATCACAGTTGGCTGAAATTAACCAACCAGGCTTCTCCAGTATGACGAGGATTAGTGCATTATAGACTCCACACGGTGAATTACGCAATGTCCTATTAAATATTCATTTAGCCGCACTGGCCCCGTACCAATAAAGGGGAAGACTTTAAGTGCCGGACTCATTACGCTGTGTGTTTATTCAGAATATCCTGTAGAGACTTTAGGGTGGTTCTTTGCAAGCGGCCAATGAAGACACAGAGCAGAGCTGCATTTTCCACTTTCCAGTCCAGACGACATCAGCAGACTGCGAGCAATAAATTAACAAGCTGTGGGAATGTTGTTGGCGGTGCGAGATGCTCTTTAATCAGTCGACTAAATTATACCTTCAACGACATTTGTATTGCATCTTTCTCTTTGTGATCCACGGCCACATTTCAGCAGCTCTGCGACGAGCGAGCTGTGATTTTCTCACATTTCACTAACCAGAAAAAAACAACGTACGAACGAGCAATGCGCGGAAACCGGATCTGTGCCGAATGCTCATTTTACGAAAAAACTCATCTGAATATGCGCACGGAACGCTTTAAGTGGTGCCCCCGACTGCATCCGGTGAAGTACAGCATAAATACAGCGAGAAGCTACTTACGTTGGCCTTCCTGGCAGAGCTGAAGGGACAGGATCTGGGAAAGAAGACAAAGGGAATTCTTACAACAGGATAAACAATATTGCTTCCAGACTTTTCCCTGCACCAGCTGCCAACTACAAGCAAGAATCAGTCGAGACGAGGGTTGCTAAAAGGAGCCAGAGCTCTAGCAGGGGGAGATAAATACAGAGCAAAGTCATTAGCTGCTTTTCCCACTACAGGAACTTATCAATCTGTAACGTTCACGTGGACTGAATGCGAGCGGTCGATGTGGACCGTTTTCCCACGGTATGTTTCACAAATCGGGAACGATGTGCAAGATACACATCACTGACAATTTCAAGATGGCGCATGCCTTATTAAAACACAACGTTGTCACTTTTCGTGTCCAAGACGTACATTGTGAACAGTGAAGTGTGAAATCTGACATTTGGTCACTGCGACGTTGTGTTTGACAACCGCCTGACAAATGACGAGCTGCTTTACGACTAACGGCCCCCACCTCCTACTGTAGTAAGTCATGGTACTAAATAACGTGCCTAGACGTTGATTTAGTACCACCTGCTGAAGTCGGCCTAGTGTACCTCCTGGCTACAGGAGAATGAAAACGGGAGCCAGGAAAAAAAATGGCACGAGTGCAGTTATGAGTTGAAAAGTTCATGTAGAGGAAAGGCTTGTATTGTAAGCGAGCGTGTAAAAGTGAAAATGCTTGGCTGGCAGCTGCAACTATCGCCAATCTGATGCCTCTTACTAAATTTGACGAACAGCACGCCCGTCGTGGACACGGTCCCGTGGATGTTGGCGGCCACGCACTGGAAGTAGCCGGTGTCGGTGGTGTCCAGGTTCCGAATGCGGAGGCGCGACCCGTACGGCGTGGACCGGAAAGAGACCCGCCGCGGCTCCTGCATGACGGGGGCGTCGTTCTTCAGCCAGCGCACAGTGGGCGGTGGGTTGCCTGACACGCGACACAAGAGCTCAGCTGTTTGGCCCAGAGAGGTGGTGATGTTGTTCATGGGGCCTCAAGTCGGATGAAGAAGGGACCTGGAAGACACAGAGGAACAGCCGAGTTTAAAGAAAGAACAGGAGGGGGAAAGGACGGGACAGGGACACGTAATGGGACTTAATGAGACTTAAAAATCAGCGTTCAGAAAGACACACGCCGCCATTTTAAAAAAGTGTGTGTTTTCAATCAAACATGTTCAAAACCTGGTTTTGCAAGTTATTTTGTGGTTGCCAGTGTGGCAACACCTAATCCCGCTTTTCATCACGGCTGTGTGATGCCAGAGGGTTTTTTTTTTCCTCTGCTTGTGCAAGAAACGACGAGGCAACGTCACCTGTGTGGCGGGAACCGAACAGAAGAACAAACATCTTTGCAGAGCGAACAGAACTTTAAGAGAAGCCACAGAAGTGGCCCAGCGTGACACAGATGAGTTCAGCCTAATATGCCTAATTATCTCCAGGACCGCATTTTTCCTTGAGGTGGTCAGGAAAAGAGAACATCTAGAGGGCAATCGAAGAGCTTAATGCGAAGGAAAAACATTTGTGTTAATGTCATGAAAAATCGGTGGAAAGTTCCTTCAACCCCAAAACCCATCTTAGGTATGCAGAAATGCTCCTGGTCACACGAGGCAGCCAAGACCAACAAAGGAGGAAAAGCACATGCAGAAGAACCTGAAGTACTAGTAAGACGAACTGTGTGTGTGTGTGTGTGTGTGTGTGTGTGTGTGTCAGAGGAGTAAAAGTGGAAGCAAACACCCACACTGTATATTCAAATATTTATTATACAGCACAAATTTAATAGTTAGGACATCACCATGTTGTCAAATAACATCTTTGAAAACCTGAAAATAAATTACATTTAATAAGTTATTAAATTACATAAAAAAAGACGTCAAAACTACCAATTAACCTTCAGTAGCCCTGACTTCAACCAGGCTTTTCCCTACAAGGGCGCAGCTGTCATCTCCAAAGCTGCTCCCTGTCCTCCACTCTTAATATATCCGGTTATTCTCTGCTGTTTATACATGCTCCATTTTTAAATATAGTAATACAACGGGAGGAAAAACAGCTTGATAGAACGGTGGGATAGTTAAACCCTGAATATGAAAAACAAACAAAAAACTTGAATTCAAACTGATTCCTGGAACCATTAGTGCAACTCTGTTTGTGCAGATGCAGATTTTTACTCTGACTTAAACCTGTCAGACGCGAGTCCCACCTGACAGGGCTGACAGTCGACAGTCACAGTGTGATTTATTATGAACTGGCCTCCGAAATATGACTCATCATTTAACTGGGAAATAATTATGAGGTTTGGGTAAATGTATTATTAGGGAAGCTCTTGCAGTTATCGTCTGCTCTTCATTTTGGCAGTGGCAACATTAGAAACCTGTTGAAGGCTTAATAATGAATATTCTGAATAAAGCTATGCATGTTCAGACATCAGATGTCTTTTTGTTTGTCTGAGTAATGCTGCTTTTTTCTTTTAGTCAACACCATTGTCTTTGATTCAAATCACGATAATCAAATTATGATGATGCGTGTCTGGGGACATGCTGGATAACCAGCCACGGGGGGAAACTTGGGGTTTATTGTGAAGCTCAAGAACACGCACAGCAGCAAAGAGGAACTGGGAGTTGAACCACTGGCCCTGCAGCTCGTGGACGTCCGCCCTACCTTAAAGAGAAACCTTAAACCCCGTGTTCTCTCTCCCTTCCAATCAGTCGGCCAGTAACAGCATAAAGTGGTGACGCTGTTCCACAAACCTTTGCAGGGATTGTAGGCTGCAGCCTCCTGACACTAACACTATAGGAACATTTAGGTCGTCTGACGCCGGTTACAAGGTGTGTAAAATCGACGTGTTTGTTAGAAAGAGAAGTTGGCACGTTTGTGTGTGTGTGTGTGTGTGTGTGTCGTACACTCTCTGGCCCTAACACGCGTTGTGGTACTAACACGGGTGTGACAACGCAGAGAGTCTCCACCTGCTCTTCCATCACTCCTCCGCCTTCTCACCCGTGTTCCATGCGTCCTTCACGCACACAACAATCTCCATCATTATTATACGTACAGTCGTGTCTGTCCATCACTGACGAAACACAAAGTTCTTCTGCTACTAAGAACAAGACCCCGTCTCTGCCATTACCTACTTTCTTCTCCGCTCCCTGTCTGTGCGCGCTTCGGTTTCAGACACTCGGAGGAACATTATTGAGTTCGGCAGGTTCTGCTCTTAAACTGTAACTTAAGTTTCAAACCTTGTTTACTCAGCTGTTTTTCTACAATGTGCTTTGCTTTATTTTCCAATTGAATCTGTCTGCTCTGATTCTGTTAGCATTCCTAATCACTTTAAATGTCATGAGACAACTGTAATAATACAGAGATGGAGGACGTGACTCCGTTCCATCCACAGTGAGCGCGAGGCTAATTTCATAAACGTTGGTAATAATTTCTGTTCGCATGAGCCAATCCGCTGCAGTACTGCCTAATAATATACGCATAACTACGTGCAATATTACAGTTTGCATGTTCACGGGCCGTGACCTAAAGTGTAAAACCGTATCAGAGTAGAACATTAGTTCTCACAGCAGAAAATGCAGATACTGGTTCCTTAAAGTGTTTTACTCTCCGTCTATAGACCGGACAAGGAAAATACACAAATTCGACACGCACATGCTGACAACAGTCACGGACGTGTGCAAATACACAAACTAGTGGAACCTCATCTGGTTACTACTGGGCGGAACATTCGTCTTAATGAGGATTCGGGACAGCTGTCGACTCTGTGTGTTTTCATTTGGACTTTATGTCCCAACTATCAGCACGAGGTCACCGGGGTCTGCTGGAAATCTGTAGTCACACTCTTACAGCATGAGGGCAAAAGGTCTGAATCCCACCTACACGGTGATGCCACATTTCACAGCCCTAATGTGCGCGTTGATTGTCCAAAAATGAAAAGCACTTTGTACGTTAAATGAGAACAGAACCGCTCTTAAAAGGCGAGTGTTTTTGCCAGAGGTAGGAAGGTCACACAACGTGAGTCACTTTATCACAGTCTCATTAGTCGAGTTGATGGAAGAGAAAATGGTTTTTGGAGCCGTGTAGCTGCACACCTCATTAACTGTTATAATAACTTACAATAAAGCAACGACGAGCGAAAAGAGGGGAAAGAAGAGACGAGGGAAGATGATGGCGAGAAGTGAAGAGGACAAAGAGAGCAACAAGTCATTTGGCTGCAAAGACGTCCTGCCAACGTCTGTGCAACAAAGCCACTCTGTATATAACTGTCTCGCGGTGAGGGTTGTGGTATTTGGCACCCGGGGTTCTGTGAAACTCAAACCCTTTCTGCAGAGCGTCCTGCAGAACGGTGCATTCTCCGGCGCTGTTTTCGTACAATGCAACACTTACACACACACACACGGTCAAAACTAGACAGGTCACACAAACATTTTAATGTCACCAATGGCTTCTCTTCCATGAATGTATGTCTTTAGAGTAAAGCTGTGCTGGGCAGGCGGCTCTCAGCAAGACGCAGGTTGAGAAACCCGAGCGGCGGCGCAGCTAACCAAACACACTCAGCAGATACACGGAGGAGCTGGGACTGTAGTGCTGCCAGCTACGGCTGAAGGTGAATTTCATTAAAGTCGGGTCACTCTCCAACAGAGAAGGCAAGAGGGGAAAGGAAGTGAGCGAAGGAAGGAAAAAAAAACCCAGCACAGAGCGAAACAAAGAAACAGAAAGAGAACGAAAGAAAGCCTTAAGGGAAAACGGGTTCATTAAACTATCATCACCTCTGATTTCAGCCCAGTAATGAGCGTCTTTCAGCATGAAAACTTCCTGCTACTGATGCATACTGATAGAGCATCGCTACCTGAATGCTGTCTGCTTGGTCAATCAAAACCATTCCGCGCCTGCAGACAAAACACGGGGCGCAATCGCCATTCATCCATCAGATAAGAAACAGATGTTGGTTGATGGGGCTGAGCTCAAAATAACAAAACACGAGCGCACACACACAAGGACAGATGCAAAAATCCGGGTACGCGCACGCACACAGGCGGCGTTTGCAGGGTTTTATGTTTCGTGTTGTTGTGGAAAAATTAAACCGTCTCTAAGGTTTGTTTGGAGCTACTCCGCATTGTATTTACGGCGTTTTAAACATCCTTGATTGGTCACCAAAATCATTATCTTGACTAAACTGCTCAATCACGTCCAGGCACTACTGTCTTCGTTCTTGCCTGCGTGTTTTTTGTGCACGCAGAATCTGCTGTGGGAGAGCCGCTCTGCAACAGATAAATGAAGCAAACCAGACAAAATGAGAGAGCAACAGCGAAGGTCAAAGTTCAGCGAAAAACTCTTGTTGAAATTCTTCCAAGTCAGGGTGTCTTCCGGCGATCGAGACGGGTGTCAGGTCTCCAAGCAGGAGAGGGGCTGAGATTTGTACGATAACTGTGGGTGAAAACTACCCATAGAACTTTATGCATCTGTCCTGTAGGTCTGTGTACAGGAGAGCCAAGGAGCGTCAGATTCAGTGGGTGTTTCAACAAGGTGAAGGGGATGTGGTCAAAAATGTGATTTTGTTTTCTCAGTGATCTGCGCGATTCAAAAAATAGGTTTATTAAAAGTATTTGCTGTAACATGTGCAAAACCAACAAAGGAAAATCAGCACTTGGAAGGCTGCTCTGCTTTCATAAAACTGTGTCTACCAGATGTCTGAGACCATTTTGGGATTGTTGAAACATAAAATGCAGGATGTTGTGACAGCTTTTCTACAAGAAATTGTGATGCAGTGTTGCAAACAACATTTCGTCACAGTGTAACTGTGTGATCATTTTAATATGGACACAATAGTGTAGCCGGGTTCCACACACGTGAATCACTGGTTTTGTCTGCAACATTCTCAACAAACACTAGGATGAAACAACAACAGAATTATGGATCTTGAAATAATACGGCTACCACAGCGCTGTCACAGTGCCCATCATGTGATCTACTCATCCACACGCCTGGAAAAAATGTGCGATTTCTCCCAGACAGCAGTTCAGTGCCGCAGCTGTTTAATGTACTGTGAACATATCATGCAAAGCTTGTAAAAGCTGTGTTCACCATCCCCGGTGTGTGTGTGTGTGTGTGTGTGTGTGTGTGTGTGTGTGTGTGTTTTTTTACCATTATTAGACCCATTCCATGAGGTGGCACCAAGTACACTGGGGTCCTGGGCAAACTCAGACCCTGCAGACAGAGAAAATGGGACATTAGATCTTGGAACTCACTCAGCTACTGTACATAGATAAAAAAAAGTTATTGTTCTATAGTTATTTTACGTGTTGGATCACCAAAAATGTTATTTATTGGAGTCTTTGTGTAAGAAAAATTAAAAGAAATGCTGATGACTTGTCAGCAGCTTCCCATTCCTCTGTGATTTAATTTCAACTGGCTTATGGGACTTGAATGAGAAATGCAATGTGCAGAAACAAATGTGTGGGAATGAAATGATCTGTCGAGACGCCGCATAGTGGCAAGAAGACAAACTAACAGCAATTAAAGATTTTAAAGAGCGAGCTGAAGCTGAGCACACTGGACAATTACTCCAGGGTTTTCCATTAATGTCAAACAATGCTGAACGCCTGATCGGTGCAACGCTGTAATTAACATTTACGTCACCCACTGGTGATGCCATTGTACATTTGCTGATGTAGATCAAAGGTTTGAATGTCTAACAGGGAGAGACGTTCGGCGAGCCGCGTGGACCTGATGCCGCGTTATGACCAGCTGACGACAGAACCGTCCTCTGGGTTTCATTACAGGAGAGACGAGGAAGAAAATGGGCTTCAGTGTGCGTTGCCACGGCTCGTAAGGTGAAGCTCGACAAGCCAAAAAACCTGCACAGGAACTTTAAACGAGCAAAAAGCACAAGGACGGAACCTGAAACTGTTTTATCTGGGTTCAGATTCTCACACTCAACACAAAGTACAGTACAACGCAGTTACAGTGAGCTACCAGACACTGGTGACCTTTATGTGCCCCGTGTGTGTGTGTGTGTGTGTGTGTGTGTGTGTGTGTGTGTGTGTGTGCTGAGATAGTTTCTAATAATAATGATGAGTGAATGGCTGCCTGCCAAATCACAAACCCACAATATGTAAAAAACAAACTGCACATTCTGCACATCGCTCACGCGCTTAAATATGTTTCTAACTTTTTTTACATTCTTGAAGTACCAGCTTGAAAACCGCTGCAGTTGCACGTGCAGGTTGACAGTCGGGGAGCGAGAACGTCCGCGAGCAACAAGACCAGGCGCCCGACCCCGGCTCACGGTAATTGGGTGATAATGTGCCGTTTCACGCCGGGCTGTGTCGGGATGGTGGCGCTTGTGGAGTGAGATGTGTTAATGAGCAGGCCTCTGCACCTGTTAGTGACGGGGGCTGCAGCTTTGGCAAATGCCTCCGTACAAGTGTCTGGCCTTTTTTACGCTCGAGATCGCTGCAGATCTGTAGCTTCTGATAAACACAGACAGGTTTCGTGAACTGGTTTTTAATTCGTATTCACACAATAGTTTCCTTCACACGCCTGTAGTCACTGAAGCTACAGCCTGGATCCTAAGCGAGGCTTCCGACATGTGAAGTGTGTTACACTGGAGTCTCGGCCCCAAGGTGAGTCTAAATTTTCTCGGGAGTTCTGGGTTCACAGACTTTGAGAAGTGCAGAGCTTTGTGTTTTACAAAGGACGGAGGAGCGGGGACGTTTCAGCTCACTAGTTTCACTAACTCAAAGCTAGTCAAGTGCAGCCAGGTGAGAGTTCAATAAAAGGAGGCTGGGCGGGGAAAAAGACAGGGAAGGGGAAGGAGGAGGGAAGGAATTCCAACTAAACGGAGGAAAAGTGGAGCATCAGAGTCTCCGGCTTTGCAATTGTCTAGGACGCGGCTTTAACCTTTTTATTTGCCGTTGTTTTGTAGGAAATTACAGGCTCAACACAAGCAGAGGACAACAGGTTTATGAGAGGCCAGATATTCTGCCTCCGTACATGTGAGCACACCATTAGGGAATGTGTGGGGTTTTTTTTCTCTTTGGGAGCGGAACGATGCGTCTGAATTCCGTGATGTTTGCAGATTTGACAGTTGTTCAAACTGGACGAGAGGTTATTCGCTCATTTTTCCCTCTTCTTCGCTATATCGTTCCTCTATTTAGGTCACATCTGTTAGTCCTCTTTCAGCGAGACAATCATCTGGAATATCTGGGATGAATTGCAGAGTAATTTTGAGATTAGCTTTCTAATGTTTCTCGGCAACAGAGGGAAGCAATTGTATCGGGCTTATTTGTTAATGAGGGGCTAAAAATAGGCACCTTTACAATGCCCGTGTCACTTTAGATCAGCCGCTCTCGCAGTTGTGGTTTTGAACCCTGATTGGATCACAATCCCGATTCCGATAGTTCCCCCATATGTTAACTGGATCTGTGTATTACAAGGATCCTCATCTGACAATATTAATCACTACTAAGGAGGAATAGTCTGGTTTAGATGAAAGCGGGAACAGGGAAGGAGTTATTACTTGGAATTTCCTTCGTTTTGAACTGGAATACTCGTCATACGTGTACACAGCGTCTGTCTTTGGGCTGAGGCTGCGGTGAGCATCTTTTATCCAATCAACAGAAAACAGGATTCTTTTAAAGCTAAAGCCTAGTCAAATTGCCGAAACCTCACTGACGTGGTCTGCACGATCCCATATTTGCAGTTTTAGAATGTTAAATTTGTTGTAAAAAAACGTGACATCAGATCGGATGATGCACCCATGATTGTACCGAGACTCACGTGCACAAAATATACACAAATTTCAAGGCTGTAAAGTTAATAAGATTGGTAAAATGAATTACCGTGCGGATCTTTAGCCCCCGAAAACCCAAATTTTGCAGTTTTTCCCATCCAGCTGTTTTGGGCTGATGATGATGATAAAAAAAAAGTAAAAATCCCGCAGGGACATGAGCTTGACCCCGATAAAGCTCCGAAAATTTTGGTGTGACTTTGCTGGGACATTAGTGCAGACATTAGTGCAGACATGACAAGGCAGGGAGCCTCTGAGCAGAACCGAATCAGAAATGTTCAATCTGAGCAGTTATGCCAGAAACTACAGTAATATGCAGTTATATGGTCTGGGGGGGGTGGGTGAGGGGTGCGGGGTGTTTGGAGACAGAGTGGTCGGTGTGGTGAGTGAGACTGATGTATGAGCTCTCCCGCTCTGTTATTAGGGCCTCTCCCACGGTCCCCTCGCATCCCTATTAGCTGGAAACCTGACCTAATTCAGGGGTTATCTGGAAGAACAGCGAAGCCTCCATTTTCAGAGTGCAGCTCAACAGCAGCAATATTTCTGCCTTAAAGAGGTGAGACACAGACAGACAGACTGTAGAGGACAAGACAGGAGCGATGATCATACTCATAACCAGCAGCTCTGGTTCCGTCCATCACATTTCCATCTGCATTCTGCTCTCGGTTCACTCACTTTACATCCTCCATGTTAATACACGTATGTTAAAAAAAAAAAAACATTCTTGTGAACATCTACTCACGTCATATAACTGAATGTGCAGCTACAGGCAATAAAAACAGTGAGCCATGTATGCAGACTATGTTGGCCTCCAGTTGCCTTAATGAATTATTAGAAAAATTAGGTGCAAGACTGGAAAACGAGCGGAAAATTACAGACTTGGCAGAAGGACGTGGATGTGAAAGGATGAAGATTTTTCATTTCAAGAAAAAAGAGAAAAACTAACAAAGTGAGAGAAGAAAAGTGAGTGAGAATGGCAAGAAGAGTAAAGTCACAGGAGATAAATGGAAGAAGAAGAAAAAAAGACGTGGAAAATTGGACACCAAAGAAAAAGAAGAAGACAGTGAGCGAGAATACGAAAAAAGACATGCTTCATATTAAAACCAGAGTTAGGGCGCTTGTAAAATGTGCTTTTAAAGAAGAAGAAGGCTTCTGTTCCACCGACGAGCGTGCAGATTTGTTTTGGCCCGAGCTCTCACTCCCCCGTCATTGTGTCAGACGTGAAGAACTGTTGGTCATTCGTGGGCATTTCCGAGTCAGAGGAACTGTGGCCAGCGGAAAGAATGAGATGGATAATTAGCTGCGTGACAGAAAGCGCGGTGGCCGTAGATTTTAGTCACTCAAATAGTGGATAAACGGTCGGTTTCATTACAACTCGGCCGGCCTGTCTGTTGGTTATGATGCTGCGTATGATATCTGCAACCTCAGCAACTTCTACACCACATCTCTGCTAGATGGCGTGAAGATAAACACACATATAGACAGACAGACAGACAGATGTGCTGAGAAACGCACTTGCACACGCGTGTTCCTGTGTGGGCTGTTGCTCACACACTTTAGGCAGAAATTAAATATTCAGAATGGAATTAAATTAAATATATTGCATTGTTTACAGTACGAACAATAATTTTACAGTTTGGCTTCCGAGTTCTTCCAACCACATTTCGGTTGGAACTTGTTTGAATGCGCCTAATAGATCCGGGATCAAACGAGTAATCCTGGATGAGGTTATTCGGTTATGTCCGTCACACCAGCTTCAGAGGAGGATTAAAAACCTGGATTTAATCAGCTGGGATTTACTGTGTCCTCTTGTGGTTGTGGACTAGGCCATAAATATTGACACTCGAAACACAAGTCAGCAAGTCTGACCAGTGCATGTAAATGTCATAAAACTTAGCTCTGATTTTACGTTTATTAAAATATTTCTCTGCTTCTAGCTGGAAAACTCCTCCAGATGACATAATTCGGAGGAACCTTCAGTTTCGATTATGTTTGTAATCAACCGACTTTCCTAGAGCTCCTCCAGACGACATCATCTGAACTCATACGATGAAGAACTCCTGCGTGTAAGGTCATCTGGAGGAACCTCTTACAGCGAAGCAGAGAAATATTTTAATAGGGAAGTCGGAGAGACGTTTCCACCGTAAACTAAAGTTCACAGAGAGCCAGTTGGAAATTGGTGAAGTCGCCCTTTAAGTTAAGTAGTTTGCAGTTGGATTAAGGGAGAAAAACAGAGAGGACAAGACAGCAGCGTTCAAACTACTGGGGACTTGTGCACCTATGAGTGTGCGCGCTAGTAAAAGTGCACCTGCAGGTGTGTGTGTGTGTGTGTGTGTGTGTGTGTGTGTGTGTGTGTGTGTGTGTGTGTGTGTGTGTGTGTGTGTGTGTGTGTGTTTGTTCCCAGGCTCAACTGGAGTGTATCCATGAATAAAAGCAGGCCCAGTTAAGGGACTGAATGTTCACCTGAGGACATCATGGACCACAGAACACAGGATCTGCTCTCACACACACACACACACACACACACACACACACACACACACACACACACACACACACACACACACACACACACACACACACACACCTCCCTGCGTCCTAAGACCTACTCTGCCTGTAACCTTATAAGACGTGAGCAGGGTAAATGACAGGAGGCCGTTTGACAAGGGCCTTTATGGATCAGAACAATGGACGGAAGGAAAAAAAAAGGGCTTGAGTTTCAGCAGCCATTTGCTTTAACACAGAAAACACATGAAGAACAGTTGTTTTAGAGCTGAGCTCAGATTATACCACATGTGTGGACAGCGGCACCACACTTGGTGTTATACTTTGGGCTGGCATCAAAATCTTTTTACGGGCACAAAAAATATTTTATGGGCACTAATTTGAATATGTAGCTGCCCTGTTGCAGAAATCAAATATCAAACATCATCTGTTTCCAGCAGCTATTTGAAACAATGCAAATCGGCTTCAGAGCAAACGTGAGCACAGCAGGAATCAGGAATATGCCGAACCCGAAACAACTGCTGTGAGCCGGTACTCGTCAGTTCAGGCTAAGTGGACAACAGTGTTTTCCACTTTAAGAGAATCAGTTCCGTCAAGTCTTTGTTCGAGTCCGGGATCGTGACGTGTGGAGGTAAACAGGCAAACACCTCGTCAGAGCCATCGTTTTCTGGCCTCCACCAGTAGTTTAATGGCATCTCCCAGTCTCCACCACCACTCTCCCCACTCTTCCTCACCACATGAGGTACAAACAGAAGGAGCAGGGCTTCCACTGTAACCCAATAGTCACTTCTCTGCCCACGACACTGCCAAATTTGGTAGCACACATTGCCACGCCAAGTCATATACTGAAAACACGAACATCATGACATAACAATTATAAGGGCTGGGGCAAATTTGGTAGCATTCTAAAATATTGCAGATGGGAAATCTCACCGGACAGTAAGATCGGAGACATAAAGACAAAGACAGACAGTAACAGAGGATGAGAAAACACAACAGTGTCATTGGTTTAACTTTTATACCTCAGTAGGATCTGAGCATTTATTGGATAAGAGAAACAAAACTGGTCATAAGACTATTATCAAAAAAGTAATAAAACGGTAACTGGTCAGATATTATCAAAGTCATAATTCTTGTATAATGGTTGTGTTTGTTGCTACACATAATGGTATTATCATATTGTAATATACACAGACATCATGAAAAGCTTTAATAACAATAATATTGGGGATGTTGTTTCAACAATATTGAGCATCACAGCTGCTTTTGCCTGGATTTGCGTACAGCAAAGTCAGATTCACAACTCTCCATTCCGCGCAGACATTCGTGCATCGAACACATTTGCTGGTCTCGTTGGAATGACTTCATGCGGCACCCGTGGCTCTGCAGAAGCCCTGCCTCGCCCTATTTGGACTCCGCGGCCTCGCAGGTTAAACCGTTAATGGACAAGCCCCCGCTGTCCCCGCTGAGGCTCTGCAATGGAAACCACGCAGATGCACACGCGGCCTGGTTAGGCCATTTTGGGCGAGGCTCCCCTCGGCTCACGTTACCAGCGGTGTAAGCCGGCCAGTGAGGAATGCGCACAAGCATGTTACCACCTACCGTGGAGCTCATCTGTTTTCACCTGACAGCTCCGGTACAAGCGCGCGAGCGGGGGACGTGCGCTGGGGAGCCGGGTCACTTCTAAGCAGACACTGAGCCCCGAGACCTTGACATAATCTGCAGATGTAGCTGTCTGTTCACCCGCCGGTGGAATGCGAATGGAGTCATCACACCTGTGTGGAATCTGTGATTTAAGAGCTGATGTCAAAGTCAGTCAGACTGTCTGTGTGTGGGACATTAATACTGTCATCTTGCTTGACGTCTTGTACGTGACTTTTCTGTAAATACAGCAACATGTGTGTCAACAGTGAGCGTGGTGTGAATAAGACGTATGCTGCATGGACAAAGAGCTGTGTGTGTGTGTGTGTGTGTGTGTGTGTGTGTGTGTGTGTGACGGCTCAGGTGCCGGCAGTCCAAGATTTCTGGAGGATGACAAATTCAAAAACAGAGCTCCAAGCACATGGAATCTGGGAGCGTCTGGATTATGCTGCTGGATTTCGAACGTGACTTGGATTTAGACGTCATGTGAGCTGAGCTAGGCACCTTTTTTTTTCTGAACACGTCAGTATTTCTTCCCTCGCCAAGGCCGAATCTACCCTCGTCCACAAGGACTGAAAAATGTGAGCGGGCTGGATTAAATCAACAAAGCGTATTTAGGTCAGAGACTATTAATGAAACGCAGAGCGTGACCGTTTCAAACTAAGGATGTTTGATTTAAGTGACACGGCGCACAGTGATGGTGCAATTCGGAAAACATTAGCGTTGCTCTGTCTTCCATCAGGCCAGTGGTCACGGTTGCCTCATTCTACAGAATGAACTCAAATAAAAAGTTTTTACCATTTGCCACTAAACATCTGTGCATTTCCAAGTAAGACTTAGAAAGAACTATAATTAATAATTATAAGAAACATAATATAATCTGTATTTACAGGTTTTTAAGTGTTACTTCTGTGTTATACAAGCCACTTCTGTCTGTAGCTAGACACGATGCTGAATAATTCTGGGATGCTTCTGGGAAACCGGGCGTGAGACATCGAGTGTCCATCCACTCGCGACTCCTCCTCAGCTCTCAGTGGCTGAGCTCGTAGGATAAAATCGGCCACAGGAAATCTGACTCCGGGCCAACGCCAAAGTGAGTATGACAGGGACAGAGGGAAATTGAACCAGAGGTAAAAACAGCACGAGCAGCAGGAGACTGAGGAGACTACGACAGAAAGAGATGAAAGGAGGAGAATAACAGCAAGCGTGTAAGACACTTTCATTCCAGTAAAAACGTCCTGTGTTATTCTTATTCTTTGGTTTTCCAGCCCAGACCGAGGCTGGGCTGCCACCGACCAAAGTCTGAGGCAAACAGAGAACCCTTGAACATTTTCAGCACGTTTTCCTGTCAATAATATCGATGCTGTACAGGAACCTCGTCCTCATCCCAGGTTAGGAAAATAAGCGGCGGCATAGTGTTAGGCAGCCGACTAATGGGGACGACGGGAGGATGCGGGACAAATACAGAGATACAGGAGTGAGAGATGCGTGTCCTCAAAGACCGAAGTGAAAGACAAACCCACACTGGGAGCATCCAAAACACTTTCCGCTGGTGCAGACGTGACATTTAGAGCCAGGGAATTTGAAAGTTCCACAGCTTTACCACAAAAAACACGTTTGGGAAAGTGTTGAGAGATACAGAGCCAGAACAAATATTTTCTGTTGTTTTTAGTCTATAGAAAGAACAAGTTTTGATATCATGTTGTCTGCTCACCCAGGATCGAATGATGGCATCATTTGCATATGAAATCAACGTCTGTCAAATACTTCACCTTCACATCAGCAACAGCCAAAACTGATAGGATATGAAATTTCTGGTTGTCTGTCAATCAGTTCTGTTCTTGTGAGGATGATATATCAGCATATCTTGAAATTTATAACAAAACTTAATTTGGACTCAAAGATGATCTGATTAGATATTTTTAAATGGTTAATGGTCAGGGGGACCTTATATCCGTCCCCTTTTGTACACGCAAAAACAAGGACACAAAGATGAACTGATTCGATTTGGAGGGTGAAAGGTCAAAGGTCACTGTAACCTCACGCCCATGCTCGTAAAATGCTGCAGGAAAATATGTTGACAGTAGAATATCCAAAGTTACCAAATGAATGAAAGTTCAACTTTAGTTATTCGGTTTGCAGTTGATCTCCAATGTGGGTTTGAGTGACTCAGCCGCACTGTGGTCTCGTTCAGCAGTAAAATGTGGGTAACGGCCGTGCAACACTACATGCGACGGTGTCTTCAGTCTGAAATGCAACACAAACCTTTATCAGCTGACTCAAGAGTCGCAGCAGTGTGTGCAGTAGGTACAGGAACTCCACACAGCTACTGCCGTCTCCGAAAACGCATGCAAACCAGTGAAAGTATAAAGGCCAATAAAAACAAAAGCCGCGGGGACGGGCTGCGGTTCCGATGGTATTCTCCGGTTTCCATATAAAATAGTTTCATCCGAGGCTAATTGTAGATATTGACTCATTTAATGGCCATACTCGCACAAGATTACAATGTTGGAAAAATGGTCTGTTTAGCACTGAGGTCGTAATACATATATTTAACAGCTACTGGAATGCTATTTCCGCTAGAAGAGGAAAAAAAAAAAAAAAAACTCCAGACAATGTGTTTCCACTCTTAAAAAGCAAATTTGCTACAAATACAAATTCCTAGTAAAGCGGGAACTGTTTAATTCTGACTCTCAAGAACTAGAGTCCGGCTCTGTCACAAAGTCCTTTTTAGCCCATCTGCGAGCGAGCGAAGCCCCCGAAACAAGACACTGAAATGTGGTTTGGGCTTGATTGTCTTTTAATGAAATGTGCCCTTCTGCCTCAAGAAGTGAAGAACCAGATGGGCCAAAAGTCAGTGTGTTTGTATTTATATACCATGTGTGGGATCGAATCGCTGCTTTCTGATTCCTCTTCCCCTGATCCCCCGTGTCCCAACGAGGGAAGAGGGAGAAAGGAGAGGGACTGCGACACCTGCTCTGGATATAAATGATGAAAAGTTCACTTTAGATTGTGGGAAAACAGCAAAAAAAGTTTGGGAAAAACAACGTGTGAAGGGAAAAAGGAGGAAAACAGCAGACGGCTTTCATACGGAGTGATAGAAAGACACGGGGATGAATGATGGAAAAGCCAGCATGGAAAAACACACCATGAAAGCTGAAAACCGAATCTGAAGACGATAATAACAGAGAGAAAAACATTTTATTATGCTCCCAAGTTGCGTGGGAAGTGTTTAAACCTTCTGAATGAGGATCGTTTCACATTCTAAAAACTTTCTATATTAAAAAAGTCGGGTTTTTTATCATTACTGTTAGAATATGAATTACCTTCTTATAAAACAAGAGTATTTAATAAATATTGCTGCTTCTAATATTCACCTCATTTGTAATTTACGGCAATGCAATTAAACAGTTATGACGATGACGACGGCCGTTGGTGATGCTCGACACAGACGGTTTATCATCAAACAGGCACGCTGGGTGGAACATTAGGTCTGATTTTGCTTTACTTGACGTCGTTTTCCATTGACGGCAACTGTGCGCTGATTATGAAAATGCTTCCACCCAAAGACATCATTCTGGACTGAATACAGACAACTTTGTAAAAGAAGAGGGGGTGTGGACGACTGTGGGATTTCAAAAGCTTCAGTTTCATTAGAGTGAGCAAAATGCAGAAACGAGGGGATAAATATGTACCAGACACACACACACACTCTGCCACAACAGATCCCAGGTCTCACATTTCCAAAGCTTGTTGTAATTTCCATCTGGCCCGACGGCCGGTGCGGGGGCTGACTAAGCGCACCTTGTAAAGCATCCCAGCTTGCTGCTTCTTCAAACACAGTCTCACTTCACCTCCCATAAACCCGGCTCTCTCAAACACACACTTCATAAGTGATCAGCCTCCGCCCCAGACGATGGAACGGCGGATAGGCAGATGGTGGTGGAGGTGTTAAAGAAGCACTGCAGGCACAAAGATCTCTATTGTATTACCTCATTTCCTGTTCCCAATCTCTGAGCACAGGATCCCCCTGCTGCACAGCTTCCAACGTGTGTTCGTCTCTTTGCTTATCATCACTCTGCCAGACATTTTGACTCGGGGCTTGCAATCATTTGCAAGGGCAAAAAAAAAAAAAAACAACCAGTAGCTATTCTGTTCTTCAATTTTGAATAATTATTTAAAGACACTTCGACCCAAAATCACCTGGCTGCAGATTCTCAGGTCAGATTTTTCATCATTCACGTTATTTTGTAGAGCAAACACAAAGAACTAAAAGCAATTTGCAATATTTCATCACATAACTGTTATTTTCCAGATAACTTTAGTTCATTTACAAATAAATAAAATTATTGTCAATTATGACTTGTGTGAGTCCATGTGTGTCTGAAGGTTGTCCACAAGCACATACTTTAGAAACCATGTTTACTGCCCAGAGTTATTGATTATGTAAAACAAAAAGGCTCATTTTAAGGATCTCATGTTTTTTTTAGTGCACAAATCCAGATTTACCGCACACTATTTAAGCCCCAAGTCCTTTTCATGCCTCAGTTTCTTAGACTTGAGGATGAACTGATTAGATTGTGGCGGTTAAACGACACGATCACTGTAACATCACATCCATCCTGTTCTTGTCAACACTGTATATGGATCTGTTTTATAAAATATCGCTGCATCTGTTACAAATGTCCGTCGGGCTCACGGATGAACTCATTAGAATACTGGTCCAGACAGAAATGCATGTAAACTACAACTGAACTACAGGCAGTAATTCTTGCTGAACCTCGTTTACGTTGAAATAAATTGCTTCTACTGTAGAAGACATGGACTTGGAAACATCAATCCACTGGATCACAGCACTTTGTGATCCAGTTGACTGATCCACAGTTGATCCAGTTGATTGAAAACAAACTGTTTGTTTGTTTGGTGCCTAATTGACCAGTTTTGTCATTTTTATTTGTCGGTGGAAAAAGAGCAACGGTGGGATAGGAAAAGATGTGCAACACGAACCTTGAAATGTTCTCAGCTGTGTGATGCCTCTGCTTAGAAGCAATCCTGCGTGTGTGTGTGTGTGTGACTCTGTGCATGTGTGTGTGTGTGTGTGTGACTGACTGTGCATGTGTGTGTGTGTGTGTGTGTGAGTGACTCTGTGCATGTGTGTGTGTGTGTGTGTGACTCTGTGCATGTGTGTGTGTGTGTGTGTACGTGTTAGAATTGGCAGCAGGTTCAGTTACTCTGGCCCTCATTAGGAGTCTCTTTCTCATCCACCAGTCGCTGAGTGAAGCGGTGAATTGCGCTGTGGTGTAATTGGGCACACATGCAGCCCTAAGAGACCTCCATCCCTTCCTTTGCCCCTCCCACTCTACCTCCATCTTTAGGTCAAAGCAGCACTGAGATCAAATGCTCTCCTCACTGCGGCATTATTCAATAAAACAACAAGCCGGCAGGAGGGGAGGCGGATGAAAGGGAAGGAGTGAGAAACGGAGAAAGAAAGGAAATCAAAAGAGATCGGGCGAGGCAGGCCGAGACGAGAAAAGACGGAGACAAATGTGGAGACAGTGAGGGCATATGGAATATGTTTACGGTAATATCACAGGGCCGGATGTTATTGCCGTGCTTCATAGGGTGGATCAAGACTTGTCATGTAATTGCAGAATTTTCTTTCCTTTCTCTCAGAGCAAACTTTTACTCCGACACGTCCATTTTTCTGTCGTAACATCTCGGCGTTTCTCTTCTATACACGTCACAGACTGTCCCGGGCCTTTTTTCCAAAGCAATAAAAGCCACGATGCACTCGGCTCCGGTTCCCGCTAACATAAACAGTCCTCCCTGCTCTCCAAAAGCAGAGGCTGAGAAATGGACTGCTAGGCTACGGAGTCCACTCATTTGAGATCTGCTGTGACAAACGTGGACGCAGAATATTCTGGATCAAAGCGGCTGCACAGTTTGAGCGAGCACAGAACGAGTTATTGTACGTGTAGGACATAGATGAAGGAATTTTTCCAGATATGTCCAAGTCTTTGATGATACACTCGGAGTGTAATGACGCACACAGCTCTGAAATGTCAGGACGATTTCATGGCTTTTATGGAAGGCGTGAAACTGACGTGTGAGATGGTGAAAACCATTTATGGAGTAAACTGTATTGAACTTGATGAATTAGGTCAATCGATAATTGGATGGAGTGTGTAAATGAGAGAGACATCTGATCTGAGAAAGATAAGCACTGATAACATGGAGAGATCTAGTGTTTTTTTCTAGCATTTGCTCAGTTTTGTATCAATCTGTAATCGTGTGTTGCCAGCTCGTGTGTGTTGTGTAGCTGCAGGCAGACAGCACAGACACTGGAGTGTGTCAGGCTCCGCATCTGGTGGATGGGCTCTGTCTGTCTGCCTATCGTTACGAAGCCTTTGAACGGGGCAGCCACTGCTGACAATCACCAGGCGCTGGGTCATTCCCTGATTTTGAAAAGGAGACTGGCTCCGTTCTATCTAAGTGTTTTCTGCTGGAAAGACGCGGCGGAGAAAGACTTGAGGCGAAGAGGAAAACAACGTAGTCACAGGAGTCTTAAAAATAGCTTCCTCCAAGTTGTATTGTTGAATCATACTTTTTTGACATTAGAAATTGAGGTGGAGATTTAAACGCCAGAGAGTCGCTGTCAGTATTCTTCCAATCGGGGAAAAAAGTCAGTGTTGCTTTGCAAAATCTGCAGCCCAGATGGAACTAACACTATTTCTTAACGTGCATCTGTCATCGCTTTCGTATGGAACAGCTCTGATAGATTGACGAACTGCTTCATCGCATTTTGATACACACGAGACCTTCGTAAGTCGTTCGAAAGGGGAAACTGCACGCCGTGTTACCGGGTGGTTCTCGCTGGCTGGCAGCATGTTGAAAAGTGTGGAGGCGTTTGGCTCTTCCTGCTGTGGTTAAATCAGATGTCCCCACTGACAGTTTGGACAAAGACTTGCTGAAAGTATGAGGCTCAGAAGCAACAGTTCAAAAGTCACTTCGAAACATCAAGTGGAAGATGTGTCGTTCCAAAACACGCTTTAGTTGCTGGAGTTTATACTTTTACGGCGTTTTTAAAGCGTGTGCAACGTGGCACATGTGGAATTATATCTCTGAAGGGCAATTCCTGCTCGTTAATACACGATTATCACTGTGATTACCATGAAAGCTGCTGTTCACAGCGAACCCTTAACAGAAAGTAGGATTCCTTCAGTTTATACATGTTTTTATTAAGATGTTATTAATTTATTAGTGGCTGTAAGATGTTAAAAGGTTTTATTCTTTTCTTTAAAAAAATATGGGCCTTGATCTCACATTCACATGTCAGTCAACTTCGTGGTTCCACATCACAAGGTCCCGCATAAATCCCCATCTACATGAAAAAAAAGATAGTAATAACACTATGGTAGATGATAGCATTATTTCCACATGTGAAATGATGAAGCTGAGCTGAATTAAAGGGAAATCTGAAAACAGTTTTCTTGTCAAATCTCACCAGACAACCACTCCAGCTGCAATTTTACTCCGATAATTGGAGGGCAGCATGTGCACCGTGTCTACGTGTTTATTTTCTTGCGTGTGTGCTTGCACACGGCTAAACAAGCATGACTGAGAAACCATGTAATGCCATGAAACGTGAATTAAAAAAAAAAAAAAAAAGCACACGCAAAGACACAAACAGAGGCGATTCCTCCACCCGGCCGCAATCTGTGACTGCTGAGACACCGCCGCACTGCTGCATTGTCAACCGCCCGATTCAAATCACTTGCAGGCTCCGAGTTTTCCCGTTCCCAAAATACCTTGTTTCTCCTCCTTTGTTTGACTGGAGCGTGATTTGAGCTCGGGCCCTTATACATTCTTTCATTACTCTCCAGTCAACACACACGCACGCCAGAGGGACTCCATGATCCACACTTCACTTACTTTGATTGTTTTTGGTAGAAATTGCTATTCTGGCTGGCACTCCGCTATGGTCTGGCACATCTGGGCTCTGCTAAGTGGGATGGTCTGAGCACACGGTGGCCTGGTCCAAAGCACATCAGCGCCAGTGCTGAAAAGCTTCGGAGAATTTTGCTGCAGAGCCTATTAATTTGGGTGGTAGTTTAGGAAAAGCTCTTCTGAGATGTGACTTTAGGGATGGGAATGTTTACCTGTACTGGATGTGCTGGATGTGCTGGCATACAGGGTTGCAGAATATTCGGTTATGCAAACACTTTAAAATTTTTTAAATGAGGCACCTGGATAAATAATGTCCCTTTTTTAAAAAAAAAGATATATAAAAAATACTTGCATTAAGTTTATATAAGAAAGTCTATGTAAAGTCAATGTTGTTGGAAAACTATAACCATATAACAAAAGTATGATAAATCAACGTCATTGTTAAAAAAATAACTTGTCTAAAGTAATTTTGGGTAAAGGTCTGTGTTTTCATTACTGTGTATTAAATCATGAAAGGCTCCTGTACACTGACATGGGCTGTAATGTGCAAACACACCCAGATGCTGCAATTTAATAATTATTAAATTGTCCCAGGTTAGTTTGGTTATAGGTTGGATCCTTTCACTGTATTACCGTTAATGGTTTGTGTTGGAGCCCAAGAATCCGGAGTAGATTGTGAGTAAAGTGAAATCTGTTGTCCTGTAGGTGCATTTGCTCCGACCTCATTCTGAAACCATTGTGTTAGCTCTGCCTGCTCCTGAGCCTTGGGATACAGACTTTATCCTAATGTTTGTCTTGGCTTGTTTGCTCCACGACGTGGTTTCCTGCTCTCAAAACTGAGTGAAGCAAAGGCAGGATTCGTGCGTCTCTGCCACGCTGGGAAAAATCTTTGTGAGTAAAAGTCTCGTCAGGTCTGGACCTGGACCGAGTCCACAAGTTGGTGACCACTGGTCCTTATCTAGCTAATAACATTCCCGGCATCGTCAGCATCATTGTGTGAGGAAATGTTAGACGTGCCTTCATATACGCGGCCTTCAGTGCTCATTGCTGGCACGTGTTCAATGCATTTGCTTTTGTAATGTGGTTGGCAATTATTTTGCAGCCAAGTAACATTCCTGGGGGGCTAAGAGACTAGCAGTAAACTACACCTTAGTCTGTGTTTGTGCATATGTACATTTTAATGCACATTCAATTCTCATATTTGTGCATTTGTGCGTATTTGTGCATTTAACTAGTCTTCATGTAGAGGGTCCGACCCCATGAGGCCCCCTGCAAAGATCCTCGAGCTGCGCAGCTGGATTACGAATCCAATATTTTGTCAAGGTTACGGCAAGGACACTCTCTTATTAAAACCCTCGGAGCAGTGTTTTCGCTTTGAGAGCAGATGACAAAACAGAAGACACAAGCGTCGCCTTTTAAAAAGGCACAATGGTGGCAACTGTACTATCCGCGGCCCTCTGACCTTTCATTAAAAGCAGAGTGACAGTGAGGCAGGACAGCTGGACAGAGAGGAGAAAATGAGCAGCCACTCTCACCATGAATAGACCTTTGTGTCATCTCCTCAGTTAAGGAGCGGAGGAGGGAATTTCGGTAGAAAACCGGCGAGAAAAGGAAAAATAAAAAGAGAAGCTTTAATCATAAGGAAGGAGAACCCAGTGTTCGATAGTGGGAAGGTTCTCCAGAGTCCCATGTAACCAGTTAGGATCTGAGGAATCCTCACTGCTATAAATCCACTGGAATTCCGAGCGTGCCCGCTGCCGAGAAAACAAAGCGTGTGTTTTCCTTCGGCCCCGTCGTCTAATCACTTGCACATGAGGGGAGGAACAACAAATCTGGAACAGCAGAGGCCAAAAAGACAGAGTAGGAGGAAAGTGCAGGGATGAGCGGAGGAAGCCACTCGGGGCCGAAGCCTTTGATGCCCTCCCCGCCTTTGAAGCCCGTGAACAGTCGGGGAGGACGAAGAAGACGGCGAGAGCTGTCGCACAGCAAGACCAACGCGCCAAACAAAGCAAAGCACTGTCCTCGATATTCCAAAATTGTTCCACTAACGCATCTACTCGGAGAAAATCGGCACATGATAACGTAAGAAAATCGTGAAAGCCGGCCCTCCATCGCGAACGCGTGGAATAATAAACTTCTCTGCATTAAACCTGATAGCAATCACTGTGCTGGGGTTAACCACAGCGCACTATAAATCCAGTTCACCAGGAGATCTCAGGCCTCCCTTTGCTTCCACAAAATAGAACTCCAGCCTTATATTCTTGCTTGGCTCACGCCATCCAAATTTTATCCAAGGGCAACACAGAGAGAGAAAAAAAAAAAAAAGAAAAAGCAAAGCACATCAGATTTTTCATCACACATTTAAACTCACAATATTGCTTTGCTCATATTTTGTTTCACACTAATGCATCAAACATCTTTCACCATAGTTACTTATAAGAAAAGCATCCAAAGCCAGATGGAGCAGTCATGACCAAACGCTGAAGTAAGGACGCGTGTTTATTTTGTGTAGTGTGATGCAGAGGTAAAACCATGTCTGCAGCAGAATGGAACCAGGCCCGTTACGAATGGCGGTGAGAGCACTGCACGGGTGTTGTGGATTTTTTTAAAAACGTGAGCTAAACCGTGAATCTGTGCACGTTTGAAACGCTGCAGCAGAAAAGCCAAGAGCTCGGCTGTTAGAGTCAATCATTGCAAAATACTTTTACACTTTTCATAGTGTGTTTCATTTGTGTGTTTGCTTTGCTTCCTCTCCCCTCGCTGCCGTAATCCACTTAACACAAATCCCCCCCCCGTTTTACTATTATTTCTTCATTATAGTGACATGCACAGGTTGTCGCCTTCCTTCGAGGTCTACAGAAGCAGAGCTGTAATTCATGAAGGCAGCCCAGAAGAGAAACATGTGAATTGTAAAAGATGTGTAGGATTAAAGCAAACAGCCGAGGCTCGAAAATGTTCGTTTTTCTCCACACACGCAGACGGACACATAAAATATGTCAAACATTCCGCCTGATTTACAAACACGCACACGTACTTATTACTTTTCGTGATCTTTAATGACCCTCCGAGCTGCCAAATCCAGCTCTGTGTTGTTCTTTTGGCCGCGCTGCGCAATGATAATCCAGTTTTCTTGAGAAACAATCCTCCTCCAGTTCAGTCTATAAGTCAGCTTTTATTTCATTTCACACCAAATATTTATGCCGAGCATTACGAACCAAAATTAAGTTTGCAAAGTGAGCTTTTCCACTCTTAATTGTGCACTGCCAGGAACGTTTGAAACACTCAAAGCCTCGCTGCTGACTTTCCTGCGGCTGACAAAAAGCTCGAAGCAAACGAGTGGCGTGCCAAGACAAATTTATCACCAAGGTTTACCGAGTGTCATCACGTCATGTGACAAACGGGGGTTATGACTGCCACCGCACATCATCCCCCCAATATTTATGAATGGATAAAAACGACTGCTTCTTTAACTCCCAGCTCAAACAAGAACAGAAGTGTTCCTGCCAAAAAAAAAAAAAAAGTGCAAGTCAGCCAAACCCAAACGCTCTTTTTTTCGGACTCCAGTAAGAAAATCGGACATGCCCATTTCACGCGATAAGCGATTTCCACGAGGGGCTGCGAACGGGGATTGCATTCCTCATGTTCGCCCTGATGTTCCTAAGCCGCGTGTTTGTTTGAGTCTTCCGTCTTCAATCCCCGTGGAAAAAGGGACACTTCTTGCAATGTTGGCTTTCCTCGGAAAACACAAATCCCACCACACCCACCCACAGGCAAAGCTAGGACAATAACCGGCGCTGAAAACGTGGGCCATAACGTCAGCAGCGCCGGACTCGCGCCGTTAAGCCTGATTGAGTGAATAATGATGGCCTGGCTTGTAAAGCAGAAGACTGCCGGGTCGGCCTTGACCTCCGTCCCGCTGATTGTCTGCATTGGACGAGGTCCACATTGACCGCGACGACATTTATTCAACGTGAAGCACTTGAATGTAAAGTGTTATTGTTGGTTTTACAGTGACGTTCACTGTTCCATAACATCAGCCGCGTTAAATGAATAATTCTCCAATAACACTGCATTGTACTGGAGACTAGGGTTGCTCACAATGTTAATGTTTGGTCTATAAAATATCAATCATCATTTTCCACAGCTCAGGCTGACCTTTCCAAACATCTTGTTTTACCAGAGCAAAAGCCAAATACTAATTATATTCAATGGAAACCTGCAAATACAGGTGGTGCAATAGTTTACTCATGCCCTTATTCTGAAGTTTCAAGGGTAAAACAATTTTTTTTTTTGTATATAAATACATTCAGCTAGTACAAATGTCTCTTTATCAGAAATATTTTTTTTATTTTATTTATCAGTGAGGGTGCAAGTGAGGTTTTTTTTTTTTTCATTTTTCCACAAAAATGGCTAAAAGTGAAATTTACTTTGACTCATTGTTGTAGCTTGACCCTTGACCCTTAAAACACATTGAGTGTCTTTCCTAAATTAAAGAAACACACACACACTGGGTTTCCTCTGTTAACCCATTTCTACAGTTAGAAGTTAAGTCTTTGGAATAAACGTCTTGTCTGGATGTCTGGAATGATCGAGGGATCTGTGGTAAGAAATGTTTTTTTTTCACAGCTTTAAAAAAAAAAAAAACGTCAAAAGAGGGGCAGGTTTAAGACCTCAGAGACCCAGACTGGGTTCAGGAAATAGAGCGGTGCCTGTCTCTGCACATACTGTACTGTGCGGAGTAGAAACTACAGTTACACGTAATGAGGGTGATGCTGTAATCTACACCCAGTCGTTCACCTGCCCATAACTCTTCATCTGGAAACATTAGACGTGGGCCATTTAAAAGCCGAGCCCCCTGATCTCACTATTTATGTATTTTTGCCAGTGCCAGATGTTACACATTCCTAAAAATACTTCAGCTCCCTGTGTGATATCAGGCAAACACAGGTAGTGGGGTCATAAAAACAGTCCGAGCGCTTGCAGAGTCTGGGCCTGTACAGTTATCGTGGCCTGTTAATGCAGCTCAAAGGGCCTTTTTAACCCTTTGCTTCCTCCTACGTGATCTTTTCAGACATGGCTGACAGAAATATGCAAGGACAACACGCGTTAACTGTCACAGATTGCCAAATACATCCAGATACTTTAGAATATTAAATCAAACCAAATATAAACTGCATTTGCATGATGGAATAGAATAGAATTATTAATGTACTTCACTTCATGATGATATAAGGTACAGACAATTTTGCACTGAAAATATTGATCCAATTTAAAGATTATAGATAACTGACACCTACTGTATGGACACGCTGCTGTACAACATGAAGAGCTGCCTTCCACCTACACTGAGTGAACACAGGCTTGTGCAGCACCTACTGGAGTTCAACTGTAATGCATTTACAGTGAAATATATCCTACATATTGTACAGTATTAGCTCAGATGCCTTTTCTCCAGAGTCTACTTTACACTTGTGCCCCTGCTGAGAGGTAGCAGTGATTGAAAATGTGTCCCTGCAGTAGAACTGCTATAAAAAGCGGAGCCATGATCGCCAGGCTGGATGTAGCTGCTGGGAAAGAGCTGCCTCTCGTGCTGCAGTCTGACAGATTTGGCATCGCTCTCCACCCGTCAGCTCAGACGTGCAGCTCTGGCAATGCCAGGCAGCTTTGGAGCGAGATCCCGTTGCAGGGATTACGTATGTAAGCAACATTGTCATCGTCCCCCCGAGGCCTTCAGAAACGCCAGGCGCTGGAACGACGGTAATGATATGGAGGAACAACTGAGAATGGCTGGACGTGTTCGATGATTTATGATCGGCGGCTGACGATGAGCACCGTTTAGGGGAAAAGTGTGTCTACGTGGTTTTGGCTGATCAACATGTTGAGTGTCTATATCTCATTCTCTGACTTAGTGGCTCTGTGACGAGAGCTTTGAACAGCATTTACAGGAGCCTGCCACAAGTTTTAGTCCAGGTTGAGTATTACAGAGTGAATCATCTTGGCTTAATGGCCTGTTGAAAGCTGGATCCAAAAATTGAGACAGAGAGGTTTCTAAACTTTGCACCATGTCCGGGAACACCTGAGGCGGGGGTGGGCAAAAGAGTAAAAGTAAAGGAACCCTGTAGAAACAAACCGTGTGTCACGAAGCACTTTCACCCTCACAGTGAGAGACGGCGAAAGCGAGAGATGGAGACTCGAAAGAAAGAGGAAAAAGTCAGAGAAAGCTCATAAAACCAGCATGCATCTCTTTAATTCTCACACTGGCCGTAACTTTTACAAGCTGCTGTGGCAGGGCTCAGAAGCGGGTGAGTAAACGGGGCAGGAACGAGGCCCCCAGGCGTCACCGCGCCGCGGCGGCACACGACCCTGCCGGAGCTACAGTGCGGTCACAGGTGGGGCCGGCTCATTCTTCAGCAATGACCCGAATGCAGCACTGCGTAAAAGCACGTGTCGTTTTTAACACGTCTGAAATCGGCTGTTTGACGACAACATCTCAACACATAAACTTGTGTTTATGCGTTCGGGTCGGAGGAATTTTCGTTCTATTAAGTGACGAATTTAGGATTCAGATGTGGCCAAATTAACTGGGTTTGTTGGTTTAATCTGATGTTGGTTTAATCAGCCTCGTGAGATCCGCTCTGCCAGGCAAGACCAGGGATCACGCTTATGTCACTATAGCGTCGCTGTTGCTGCTGCTGCTGAAGCCATGAAGGCATCTGTGAGCTAAGTGTGTGTGTGTGTGTGTGTGTTTTGGGGAGGCGTGTCAAGGTAAGAATATTTTGTGAGGTGGTGATGGCGAGTTGTGTGGTATTTAAGGAGGGGAAGTGTGAGCTCACTGGAGTGTGGGGGTGTGACGTGATGTGTTTATAGTCATGTGTGAGAGGAAAGAGAAGTGTGTGTGTGTGTGTGTGTGTGTGTGTGTACGATATTGTTCTCTGGTGTGTTTAGGTGATCGTTTTAAGAAAATGCTGATTCAGAAATCCTTCCTTTTTCTAACCTGTAATTTCACGCTTGGGAAGAATGTGATGGGAACATTAGAGGAAAGGAGTGTGTGTACGTGAGCGACATAAAAAGGAAAAGATTAAGAAGCTGAGTATGACTGTGTGTGTGAGAGACAAGACACATTTTCATGAAAAGGCCTTGAGGCACTTCAGGTCTCATAAACCTCTGTGTGTGTGTTGATGGTGTGTGTCAAACTGAGGCATTTTTGGTGGGTGGTGAACAAGACAGTGATGTCAAACATGATACGGTAGCAGCTGGAAAGTTCACTGCGCACGCTCTCCCTCACCCACTGCCCCTCGGGGCAGTTGTTCTGGTTGGCATGTGGCTAATTTGGCTAAGTTCTACCGTCTGTCTGTCTGTCTGTCTGCTGCGTGCGCGCGTGCATGCGTTCTTCGTGCATTTTTATTCCATTACTTTAGTTCCTTGCTGCACGCACCTTCTGGGTCAGGGCAGCATCCATTTTCCCTTAATAATCTGAATTTAAGTATATGCTCAAAATGAGGTTTCACAAAGTTGGCAGCAGTTCTCCTTCAACAGGCTCCAGTCCAACATTCCTGCAAATACACGCTTTTTTTTTTTTTTTTTTTTTAATGGGAGTGTGTTCAGGCAGGTGAGACATGATTAACAAGATAATTGTCCCTTCTACATGACTTAACTTTGGACATCTCCATTACCTCCATATGCACTGAAATCCCTGTGAGTACCAGAGGGAAGTCCAACCAATATTACTAATATTATTATTATTCTCACACATTAAAACCTCGTCTGTATGATCTCAATCATTCAATAAGCCTCATTATTATAATTTTTTTTTTTACAGATTGACATAATAGCCTGCAATTCTTAGGCCGTCAAAGCGTGACAGACAAAAAAACCATCACTCAGGTATTTACAACCAACCTCTCCCTGCTGAAAACTGTTGACAGACGCAGATATTACTGGATTCCTCTTTTATCTCCACTATCTCTGTTCATCTCATTGTTGTTACGAAGCACAGGTCAACCTGTATCTCTGAGGTCTGCTAATTTCCTACACTCCTTCAAGACTGACTTCTTCTCCACCCATCTCTGAGGCTCGGAGAGCGCGGATCAAGCACGCGCTAAGCACATCCATTATCTCGAAGTGGACACGTCTAACAGATTCAAGATAGGAATCGAGCCTGTGACCCCGGGGCAAATGGACGATCTCTGTGGTGGAATTCCCCTGTTATGTCTCAATTCTGCACGTTTTCTTTGCATCGAGCCCTTGTTCTTCTCTCCGCATCCTCACTTTTTCCATCCCCTCGCTCCCCATTTCCCTTTTGGGGGACACTTGTCACTGTCATTACGCCTCCCACGTGGTTGAATCGGCAAAATGTTCCTGCGTCTTCGTCTCTCTAGTAACAGAGCAGCATTCAGCCGTTTTCACCCAGCCTGCCATTGTCAGCCGGCCACAAACATTCAGGCTTTTAAATTACAGACCGTGGCATTATCTGTCCATTTATCTGTTCTTCCATATTTTTCTTGGCAAAGAGAGATATTATTAATTGTCGAGCAGGGTTTTATGCTCTTCTAGTTGCAGAAAACATACAAAAGCAAGATGGTGTTTCACATCTGGGAGGTGCAGTGCATTTCGTGATAGACGGAAACAAAGGGCTTTCTTTAATAGCGCAGACGCACAGACTGGTGACAGCGGGGCTGGAGACGAACGCTGAACGCAGCCCAAAGATTACAAATCCAGCTTTTGTGACATCAACTCGGAACTAATTAAATTACGCCAATGTCCAGCTAATGAATCATCGGATTCCAAGCAGCCGGGCTCCTAGACCCACTCAGTGTTTCAGAACAACCAGGTCTTTGGTCTGTGTATCTGCAGTTTGCATTTAACTGTGATCAGGGAAGCATAAAGATATTTCTCACAAGTAAATTTGGTAATAAAATGGCATTTACCAAATCTAGACTGACCAAATTCCTCATACGCTGCCACGCACTTTTCATTCTACCAGTAAGTCATTTGCCCAAGACACAACCAATCTGGAGCTGTCGATGGGTGAACGGCAGGCTACAACCTGGACTAATCGCCAGTGTTTACTGAAAATCTTACAGTATGTGCTGGAGTTCGATGTACATGTCATCTTCTGACATCTTTGATTACTAGTCAAAACATTAGTCTTCAGTTTTTACTCTAAGCACAACAGCATAAATTATATTTATAACACATATCATTAAAGCAGCCCAAGGGGGCGGAAAAAAAGTGTTCCAGGGTCGTGACCATAGCGCAGTGTAAATTACAGTGTTTCATTCTATTAGGTACACTAATGCACACACACACATGCACACAGTCACACACAAAAGACAAAGGATCTATTGAATGCAGCGTGGCAACAGCCCTTCATAATAAAGGCAAGCTGGAGCTGGCTGAAAGAGAGAACACACTGCCAGGTCCAAAGTCTTCACGAAACTGGACATTCGATAGCTGCTTTCGGGGCTGTTTGCGTGAGATTGTGACATCGATACCTTGTAATAAAACAGCCGACTGCATCCATGCGTTCACCCAGTCGAAAGGTCACTCCTAATAGGTCAACCTCAGACAGATGGGCACGCACAGGGAAAGCAGTGGTGTCAGAGGATGTGTGTGTGTGTGAACTGTGCACACACAAAAGACAAAGCAAACAAACTACAATGAAGCCTGCTTTCCCCATTACACTAAGTATACAAGTGCACAGCTTCCATTGTTATGGAAAAGCATCGTAATAAAAACCATGGCAACGGACGTGCACCTGACTGACGGCCACTATAGGAACTTGTGAGCCAATACGCCGACTTAAACATTTGTTTATTTATTGCGAGTCGTGACTGTAACATTCGATTTTATCGCTCACCACAGATTTTCCTCACGTCATCCAGGCCCTATTGTGCACAAGTATGTCGAACATGTGTGTGGTAAGTGGTTAATGTTGTGCCACGCTGGGTTTATCGTCGGCTTCGGGACTGCCCCCGTTCCTGCAGCTTTGTTAAATTACTCCCAGATTTGGGAAAAAATAAACACAAACACGTTCAACGCAGCATAGCCGGGCGAAGTGTCTTATCCTCATCCACGTGCCTTTGCCAAGATCTGACAGCAGATATGTTTTATTAAGTCTACGCGAATGTTCATGCGATCCCTCCATTGACTATACCTGGAGTTTCTTTGCAAAACGAGAATAGAAGTGGCTTTGATCCAAGAATCACATATTTAGTGGAATCAAAATCCAGACTGCTTCATCTCCCTGTTCCCGAAATACATCACATCCACTGTTTAGCTTGTCATTTCATTTACATGTGCAATCAAACGTCAGTCTTACAACATTTATTATCAATCAAAATGACTAAAGGACAGAGCAGGTGGCAGAGCGAGGTCACATTACGACGTGGGTCAAGGGCCGAACCCGAACGCACCGCGAACGTCATCTACTTTGACTTGCCACTCCGCGGGGTGCTCTCCGCTTCACCGGTTCATCCCGCTTCCTTTCCGCAGCCACGTGAAGCACGAATGAGCGATGCTCTTGCAGGCAGGGAGGGCGCATAGCAAGTCTCGCTTCAGGTAAAGTAGTCTTGCCTGACCACTTCAGGTAAAGTAGTCAGGCAGATGTGTGGGGCAAAAAGATTCACGGCGGGGGGGGGCGGGAGGCGGAGAAGTGGGAGGCAGGGGAATAGAGTGAAAAGACAGATAGCTGCTGGTAACTCTGCACCTCTTCCACAGGGATCTGGTTCTCATTTTGACTGAGAAGCTAGTTTTCCGGGATGGAGATTTGAGAATCGAGTGATTTAATGCTGTATAACCGAACAGTCTTCCTGGATTGTTGCTACAGCGAGAGAGTGTTGCCAATATTTAAAATGAAATGCAACATAAAACTGCTTGTAGGTGTGGATAAAATATTTTATTGCATTTTTTTTTTTATGTCTTCTGCCCATTGTGAGTAACGGCATCTGTGGAAATGATCACACGTGCTTTAATCTCAGCTCCTGGTTCGACCGGTCGAAAAAAATAAAAATCCGGCGTGAATACCTGCGAGGTAAGTCTGAGGGGATCCAAGTGGACAGATAAGAAAATGTTTGGACCCATCACTAGTGTCTAGGTCTTTCCTCTCAATAAGCAGAGTCGGATAAGTTGGGTGTGTCCAAGTGTGTGTGCACGCGAGCTTCTTTCAGTGTTTATCAGTGCTCCATCTCTATGTATTTTGAGACATGTTCTGACAGAGGCCCTTATTTAAATCCACACTGGTACGTCTCTCTCTCTCTCCAACCCACAATTCCTATTTTTGTATAATGTTTAGAACACATGAAACAGAGAAAAGTTTGTCGATGCTCGGCAGAACTCCTCACCAAAGAGCTCATTATGTGAATTTCAGTTCTGCGGAAGCTTAAGGACGATGCTGACAAAGGACATAAAGGACCCGTGGGTAAACATCCAATTAACAACCTTTTATTGGGTCGGTGTACTACAAAACGTTTGACCACGCCAACATCCCCTGATGGAGGCCAAAATATCACCACCACAGTCAAAGTGGTTTCAAGCCCTCTAAAATAAAGGGAAACCCACGGACACACAGGGATATTTTAAAGCACGGGCCACTTTCAGGATGATGTAGCTGCACGACGGTTTCTAGTACAGACGGGGCGAAGTCTGTTCTTTGTTGCTGGCTACGGTCAGCGAGCATCTGGTGGCAAGCAGGAAGAAAAACGCCCACAGAGCTCTTAAATGCAGCTATTAAATTCAATTAATTAGAGGTGAAGGCACTTTCTCTGGGCAACCTGAGGGTGGAATAAAAGCAGCAGGATGTGGGTTAGATCCAAAAGCAGGAGAACGTGGGGATAAAAAAAAAAAAGAGCAAGTACGGCACAGAGACGGGGATCTTCTCTAAAAACGTGTAAAATCCTTATGAAAAACTGTGCTGTTCGTTTAATAATGCGGGTCGGTTTGTTGGTTGTTTATGATCTAAAGTTTCTAAATGATGTGCAAGCGAGAGACCATATAAGTCCACGGCTAGTGGCCGCGGCTTACGTCGGCCTGCTTTAGTCTGGGTCACGGGTTTCAAGCAAAGGTCAAATGTTTCCTTTAAAGATCTGGCGGAGAGAAAAAAGTTTTACTCGGGTCGTTGCTTAAGCTACTCGAAGATGGATGACGCGACTCCACAGGTGCACGATAACTTTTCAAGTGCACCACTTAATTATAAACTTTATCCATCTTCCCAGCTTTGCGGTGATTTATGAAACACACATTTTATTTTACGGAACGTATACTCAACCTCTGCTATAAGCCAGAATTGTGAGAATATCACTGTTCCGTGTTTTGTTTTCTATTTATCTGTTTGATTTATGGAAAGTCTTTAGCATTTCAAAGCACTTCAACCATATAATATTTAATAATCTCTTGGGCTTTTGAATTATACGTGAGACGAAACAAGAACTCTGAAGTTGTCATCCTGAGTTGAGCAAACTTGTGATAAGCAAATTTTTTACTTTATTCTGACGTTAAACTGAGCCTGTTCCTATGCTTACATCTGTGTTCCTGATCCTTTACACACACAGACAGAGGAATCCCAGGTATGCTGTGTCCATGCAGGCCAGAGAAGAAGAGATGTGTGTGTGTGTGTGTGTGACTGAAGCTGTCCTGCTGCTCTGGGCTGTGATATGATGATTAGATAACAGAACTCGGAGATGAAAGCTCTGAAACGTCTTTATCTTCTCTGCTTGTTTGTGGTCTACATGCCTTTGTTGCCGCCTTCCACTCCAGCGCTGGGATGGAAATTGTCATGTCATGACATTGATGCAAATGTCACGACGGTGTTTTTGTCTTTCAAGTATCGTGTGTTGGGTAGTTTTTACTAACTAAGCAGTTTTTTTTTTCCACGTGCAGGAAAATGGACGTGTGTTTCTCTCAGTAATGACTGTCCTGTTCCTGCTCTACTGCTCAAAGATGGATTTCGCAGATTACAGGGCGATGCATGAAGACCCCCACCCCATCCCACCCCACCCCCAGCTTTAAATAGACAGAGATCGGGGAGTGAGTGGGAGGTGAAGGCCATGTCACAACTCTCATAAGCAAACATAAGGAAAGTGGAAGCTCTTCAGGTGCCCGGGGTAAGGAACACATGCCAGGCGACTTGCACGGCTGAGAATTCAGATGTTGCAGAAACATCTGCAACTTCTGGCTTTCGTTGTGTTTTTTTTTTTCCAGAAAAGAAAATTTCCTCTGGGCTTAACTGTCATAACACAACAAAGCACTGACACTTTTTAGTGGAATCAATCATCATCACATTTTACTCAATATTCAGGTGTTAGTTACTTTCTCCATGTTACTTGTTATTTACATGCCAGGACACAGTTTTGTTTAAAGCCAATTTTTCCTCTGTTCCTATATATAACTATGTTTGCATTAAAAACACAGCAGCTGTATCTTCAACGATGCTTTATAATAGAAAATACTTTTGCATTGCTTTTGCAGTAAAAAAATCAAGCAGTAGTTTTCAGTATAGCTTCCCCGATGCTTGTTTACCCAGCGAATATTATTAAAAACTTATGCATGAGACCGACTGTTGTGGAAACACACACAAATGATCTTTTAAGCTACTAGAGGAAGCTGACCACAGGAGTTTACAGTAAACATCTTGCAAAAAGTGGGACGCAAAACGAGAAAAATCCCACTGTGAGGAAAAGTCGAAGCTTTGCAGAATAAATGCTGGTTTTCTATAAGTTGATTCAAATAAACAAGCAAACGAAATCTTTCAAAAAAATCCTGGATATTTTTGTTCTGCGTATAAAATGAGTGATTCCCTGCTGTGTCTGTCACTAAACCGCAGCCTGACGCTCACATAATTAGCACAGTAAAAACATTAATCTAAACTTCAAAATTCCCAATCGCGCATGTAACTAAATAGGCAAGAGCAAAAAAGTATGGCTCGGGTTTTCTGTTGTTGTCTGCATTGTCCCAAAGAAAACATGAGATGAAGAAAAGCGTGGAGGAACAAAAAAAAAAAAAAGAAGGAGCGAGGGAGCAACAAGAGAACAGAGAGATGGAGGGAGATGAATGGATGTGTTTTCACTTAAAGTGAAGCTTGTCCAGGCTTTTTTTTTTTTTTTTTTTTTTGCAGCAAACAGCAGTGTAAGGTATCCCGCAGCATAATCCTCGGGTGGTGACAGATACAGAAAGATGGAGGGCGTGAAGGATGGAGGTGGAGGTGTGAGTGTCGTGTGAAGCCATGCGCTTGCAGAAATGCTCATTTTTCACCGTGCGTCCACTGTATGTCGGTGTGTGTGTGTGTGTGCATGATCTGACGGGGCATCGGCCCCCCTCTGAGAGCAAATTAGTCCTGTTCCCCTTCAAAGTCCTGCTCCCCGTCCATTACACTGGGAAACCCACTCGCACTGTAAAACCAGCGGCTTCAACTTCAGGCTGTGCAGCTGCACAAATACTCCATTTAAATCACACGTGACCTTAAGCTGATTATGAGGTTTCTGGAGTCAACCACACCTGCGAGTGTCAGGGCTGGACCGACTGGACACGGCTGTTGTATTTGGATGCACGTTTTCGACACATACGTTACAGTAAGCGGAACAATTTAAGTGTATTTGACTTAATCAATTATCTTTATTTCAGTTACTAAGAGGCTGCTGCTTTGTCGATGCACCAGCAGTTTCACTTTCTTTAGATTTACATGTTAGATTAACTGATAAATACCATAATGAAAGACAATGTCAAATGCCTACAACTTATTCGAGCTCTAAAACCATAAAAGTCAGTGCGCAGGTATGCGTTTGCAAAAGTGCAAAAACAGAGAAAGGAAAAGAAACAAAAACATCTTTCTGTTCTTTGACACATTCGACGTGATCGCTGCGTTTCCCGCGTGACCTCTGAATCCATCCCGATCTGTTTTGTCTCAGTCCCGTCTCTCAGGAGACATCAATCCTACAGAGCAACCAGTCTCTTCCCTTGAGGCCTGAAGGCCTTATTCAGGAACTCTCTCTGTCTGCGACCTGGAATCTGAGGGGGAAGGGAGACGCAACCACCTGACGCAAAGGGAAAGATCGGACATCAGCCTGCCACTGCAGATTAGCTGAATCAAAAACTGTCAAACACGTCCCCCTTTGTAGCGTCTGCCGTGGGGGTCCGAAGGCCAGTTCACGCACCTCACCTCAGTCACCTGCCCAGGTCCCCCAGCGTCTGGGCAGCCTGCGTGTCCATCTGTGTGCAGACGTCCCTGCTGTGAACAAACTGACTGCAGGAATCGCAGGAATCTACTGTTTGTTTCCACATACTCGGTGCGGTTCTTGTTATACAGTCACACATACTGATTTGTTCACTTTTTCGTATCGCGCAGCCAAATATAACAAAGCCGCAATTCTTGTTGCCGCGTGCTGTCAGAGGTCACCGTCGTGTTTTTAGTCCGAATACGTGGAACAAATCCACATGAATGTCAGACCGTAGTGTGATTACAAGCGTATTTGCATCCCTCTGAGGGCGAGTGAAAACCATGACTTGGCCTTGAGCGATCTCGCCCTTTCAGTGAGAGCTGAGCTCTTCGCAGGGGCATAAGAACGACTGCGAAGCCAAAAGGTTTTCATACATTTTCCTCACGTTTGGTTCAAACAGAGGGAAAAATGCCACAGGCGACAGCTGCCAGCATAAACCAGCGGTAGACACGCATGGAATAAGAGGAATATTTGTAGTATTTAGAAAGAGATTAATCATGTTCTTAGCGCTGTTGTCGAGACTGAAAGGAAAACAGGCTCTTCAAACCTGTTCACGACCACGGTTTTAAGGCTTGGTTAGAACGGAGATAAAACGGAGATAAGAGACGTCAAGTCTGCTCCACAGACTGCTGCGTTTCGGAAACAGCTTCTGCACGAGTCCGCAAATTTGAAAAAAAATCCGAAAATGTCAAGTCGAATCTAATTCACGATGCTGCTCAGAACGATCTGAACTAGTTTCCACGTTCACGTAAAAAGTGAATGTTAATCAAATGATTAGTAATAATGGGGGTTTTTAGTTCAGCAATGGTCACAAAAACACTTTGTTTTTCTCTTTTCTGACGGCTGAGAGCCAACAGTGAGTAAAAACGCTAATGCAAAGTACATTTGTGCACCAGTCAGAGTCGGAGGAATACTTCTGGTTCTGGTTACGAAAGTTATTGTTTCCAGGCTATTGGCATAATCAAAACTGATCAAACCGAGCCCACAATGTTATGATGAAGCAGATATTGTCAGACCAGCTTAGATTTGTTCCCCAGGGGACAAAAAAGAGAGAGTGTTGTACTGAAAATTACTGATCATCATAGCTGTGAAGCCTCACCTCCGTTTTCCCTCATTTCACTTAACAGGTACGAAGCGAACTATCAGGCTCCCATCTCCATCTCCATCTCCATCTCCATCTCCATCTCCATAAAGAGTGTTTCTTTTTCCCTGAATGGGACGGGGACATTAATCACTGCCACAGACCCAGAGGTTAGCAGCAGTTCACTGGGCAGTGGAGATGGAGCCAATGGGAAGGAGAGAAGAGATAAGAAGAGGTGAAGTGTGTCACAGACGGCAGCAAAGACATAAATCGCAGCATTTTACACAGAAACGACTAAAACAGGAGGGCGAAATATTCAATATTTCCACGCTTTTGAAGTCATATCTGCCATTGCTGTTTACTTCCTAACTGCATTGTGTCCACGATGTCAAAGTACTGCACACACACACGCACACACACACACGCCATGTGGGGTTTAGAGGCTCCGTCTGTTTTTCCACCTTCGCTGGTTGGGTTCACGATGACTTATCTCCCCGCTGCGGTGCACGTATTTATTTGTTGGCCTGTTTCCACAGTTCCTGTTTGTGGCAGTGAAATGTTGCACACACACACACACACACACACACACACACACACACAGAGCAGCACCGATCGGACAGGCTGCGGTGAGTTACAGCAGGATACCCGTGTGGCGTCCCCTTGTTAGCGTAATTTACTGCACGCGCTCGCCATCTTTTTCCAGAAACGGAAGGGTTTTCCTGCCCCCGTCGCTTTTCACCTGAGCTAAACCTGAGCACAGAGTTGGGTGTTTGTGCACAGCAAAGGTCACCGCGGAGAAGTTACAGACCCGTGGGAGAAAATGACATACAGCACGAGGTTTCTTAGAGAGAACGCCCTCCTATATCTGGACGCGGGGACGTTTCAGGCAGCAGTCGGGTCACCGCGCTCCAGTAATCCTCCCCTGGGACTGTGACTGTTCCTGGATCAGTGGCCATACCAGACTTCGTGGGACCAAACTGAGCCGGCTATAACTTAGACTGAAGCATTGGGAATTCTCAGTACAGTCTGAAAAATGGCAGGGATAAATATGAGTGGAGGCTTTTGTGAGTCGGACACGTGAACACACACACACACACACACACACACACACAGAGTTGTTTGTTGGACTGCCCACTGGTCTGTGCTTTATCAAATCAGACTTTGAGCACCTTGATTTATCAATGCAGAAGAAACTCAACTGGTTCTCGTTTATAGCAGATCCAGGTCCACTCAGTGGAACTGTGAGCTGAGGAGTTTTCAAAGTGTCATAAATTATCTCCAGCCTCTGAGTGAGTGAGTGCAGAGCCAGAGGAGCTGCGGCCTACTCACTCTGAATCCATGTACCGAAAAAAGTAATTGTTTCATACAGAAACTGATACTGTAATCCCCAAGCACAACTTAAAATGAAATACAAATACTGCAGAGGAAGAAAAAGTACTCAGCTACATATTAAAGCCCTGTATTATATTATTATCAACACTTAAGTGCCCTGCAGTATATTGTCAAAAACGTTAGACGTTCCCATAATTTACCCAAACCCAGATACACACTGCCTGGCATTTTTGTTGGGCCACCTTTAGCTTTGATTCTGGCATGCATTTAGATGAATTCATGCAATTTCACAATATCTATTTACGTTTCATTTTTCACCAAGACCTTGTGTTGATCACGGGGGAGTCGGACCACTCCAGGATTCTCACTGCGGTTGAGGTTTACACTCCGTGGTGGTCGATGCTTCACGTCTCGAGCTCGCTGAACCACAGTTTCGCAATTTGAGCTCGATGAATCTTGAAATATGCATTTTTTTTCGGGAAGGAAAAACTCTAATGATGGAAAAATGTTTGATTCATTATGAATCAAAATCGGAATTAGTATTTTAATGCACTAGTACAATACTACTTTTAAACAACTGCAATGAGGTCAAATGAGATATTTGCTGATAACAGCATTTACATGTACCTCACATTTTTTACAGCATTTGAACACTTGTATTTCAGTTCCAACTCTGTGAGCCAAAAAAAGGTCTCGAAAAAAAAAGTTAATGATAAACGCTTTTAATTACAAAACTCTAGACTGAACAGCTCATTTACACCGATGCACAAAATATGAAAAACACCTGCTCTTCTCTCACTGACGTTTAACGGCCCCAGTCTTGATAAATGAGTGTACGAGAGAGTGAGTGGGTCATACAGATGTTAGCTGAAAACAACGATAAAACAGCGGGGAGCTCCTTTTTTAATCTGGTGTCAATTAACGACAAACGAGGACGTGTTGGGAACCCTGGTATGAAAAGCTGGTTGACCCTGCCTGAGGTTGGGAGCTCGGGTTGACAAGGGGAGCAAATGCTGAATGAGATAATGTGGACGGCTACAGTGTGCGAGGCTTGTAAAAGAGTTGTAAAACGGGGTCAAACGGAGGGGACGCAAACGGGTCTGGGAAAACACAACATGACACGCTGAGCATCCCTCGCTCCCTCCCCGGCTCGGATCCACATTCCTTCGCAGCCTCTCGGTGTCCGTCGCTCTTTTCCCGAACCACCAGATTTATCATCCCCTCATCCCTCAGCACACAAACTCTCACTGCGGTTCCCTCCTTTTGTTTTTCGCTGCCAGAAGCTCCATTAACGTTTCCTTTACACTCATTTAAATTGAATGTGCCCGGGTGGATTGAAGATGTTTCTACAGGGAGATTTAAAAAAATTTAAAATAAATCTGCCGATAATTGTTAATAATAATCCACGGCCGGAGCGCCAGCTTTGACGCCGCCTTCACAAATACATCTAGAGCCGAGATGCAGCATATCCGAAATGTGAGAATACAACTTCCTCTGGCTGAAGTGAACTCTGACCTCTGCGTTCCCTTGTTCACTCAGCCCTTCCTCGCTCCCTACATCCATCTCTGCGTCCTTTCCTCCCTCCCTCCTTCCTTCCTCCCCACATGCAGACCCAGAGACTGATAAATGCTGCTACTCCATTATTCCTGACAGGCCTTTCTCCCTCTTCTTTCCTTTCATCCCTCCCTCGCGCATTCCTTTCCTGCTCATCCTCGGCCGCTCGTCTTCGAGGCCCGCTCTGATTACCCATAATCCACCCCTTCTCCTCCGCCCTCCAGATGATGTGTGGGCTGCGCTGTCTTTACCTCATGTTGATGAATGGTGATTTGACATCACATCAAGATAAGCAGGTGAAACGATGCCAAAGGAGGTGCAGAGAGCCTGACTCGAACCCGTCTACTTGTCATGGATTCTTGGACGACAACGCGAGCTTGGATGCACGGTTACGTGTAAGAGTGGATTAAGAAGGTTTCACCTCATTTATCACTTTTGTGACTCGATTCATTCCACAATAGCTGTCTGTTTTTCCAGTCATCTTTCCTTGAATGTGGCTAAATTATCAACCCGGGCTTTTTTCCACTCTGATCTTCTCTGTTGGCTCAACTTTGCACTGACGTCTTGACTTGATACATGACATTACATCACACTGTCAATATTACAACATCCCACATCTTTAATAAACGTTTACGACCCGCCTATAGAAGCTCTTGTTTCAAAGATACGGACTGTCCCTGCAATGAAGACATTTACAGCTGTCATAACAGACTTTTCAGCGGAGCAATAAGTACAGTACAGAACGTTTTTTTTTTAAATACCAGCTTGGTATTTTATTAAAGGGTCGGTCACCGTAGAATTTCATAACTAATTAAATTCTTATGTCAGATCCTGTATTTTTATTTACACATACACTAGTAATCTTTTATTAAACTAAATTTGCATAAATTGAAAACCAGATCTGAAAAAGGGTAAATCCACATTCCAGTCATATTGTTATGAAAAAGAGCAAACAGAAAACACCCAGAATATGAAAAATCGATATATAGTTTAAGGATTAGATTTAAGTTAAATCTAATCTGATTAGATTTAACTTAAATCTGATCCATTCAAAATGGAATTAAGCTCACAGTAGATGATCTTTTTATAATAATTATGCTATTAAGAAAATGCTGCCTCCCTCAGAGCAACAGAAAGAGTCTTTAGTCTTTACCAAAAGTTTCCACGACCCTTCTTTCATGAAAGCAATCCTCTTGTGGGACACAGAAAGGTTCGAATTAAGAGCGGGCAGTTCTTGCACTCGGGCCATGTACCTACACAGAGCACCACCACACCCACCTGGCTTTGGCTGAGACGCGGCATGTCTGGCACACACTCCTCCTCTTGCCACCTGCATGTGGAATGTTCAATATGTGCAGCTGTGTATGCAGGAGTCTCTAATTGGTCGGTACGGGCTCCGGTTGGCTTGTTGAGGACTCTAATTGATCGCTGTCCCGACCCCTGAGGTGACCAACAGAACTCTCGTTAGTTTCTGAGAAGTACTGGTCCGTGACCTACCAGGGACAAGCTTAGAGGAGCTGTCTGAAAGACTTGCAAAGCGAATGTATCGCTGTGCATCAGTCTGCTGGCTCCCACGTCATGTGAACACATTGTTGTACGCGACCATTTTGTTTAACTGTGTCCAAGCTTTGTGTTTCTTGTTAGTGCTGAATTTGTCTATTCCAACAAATACTTAAATAAATCTTTGTGTTTATCTCTGTAAAAAAATGGAGCCCTATGATTGGTCGGTTAGTCAAATTAAGTATTTATCCCACGCGCTCACATACAATAAAATGCCACTGCAACCCTCACGCTAATTTCTGGACAAATCGGATGATGACTCACTTTGCAAACTGTTGTGTCTTCGGGCTGGCTGGCTCCCGGCTGACGACTGTTGAATGCCATGGCCCGTCTTAAATAAGATAAACGACTGAATCTCTACAATATAAAACGCTACGCTCGTTTCTCTTCATCGTTTCCCCTCCCTCTCGTCATTCGGCACCCAGAGGCCACACTATCTTGCTGACGTTATGCTGAACAACCAGGCTACTTATTCCCACCCCCCTCGTCCCCTCGCCCTGAGGGCCCACCTGCATCATTACCGCTGATAGAATACAGACATTCCTCTCCTTCTAGCAATGAAAGAGCAAATGTAACTGATAACGACTAAAATGCATTAAGGGTTTGTCACAATTTCTGACTTCATCTCCACCACAGCGTCTCTGGTTCGTGCACTGACACTTTGCGACTTCCCTGAGTGTGTACGGTTTCCCGTGGGTGGGCGCTTGGCAAAGAACCCACCGAAAGCGGAGCCAAATTCATTCAAATCGTCTGGCATTTTAATATACTCATCTAGCCTTTCACATGCATCATAAAGTGCTGAAGTGTGGCATCTGTGCTAAACCCAACTCTGCTGCTTAATGGCAACGTGTGTGAATGAGCCAAGCATTAAGGAATGTGGGTCACACATGATGCAAGTCAGTATGCAAGCTCTACGACACACACACACACACACACACACACACACACACACACACACACACACACACACACACACACGCCTCAGACTCGTTTTACCGACCCGCAAACAAACTGACTCTGCAAGTGCTGTCAACCACTTGATACACATGTGAATCCATGTTCAGCCTATTTGTATTTGTATGAAGTGGATAGAGTTTCATCTGGGGCACCATTTCCAAGCCACCCTGTTTCCACTACTTTGACTCTGACATGCTAACTAGATACCCTGACTGCCGGCAGCCAGTTGCTGAAAAGGCCCAGCCCGTTGCCAGATTTAGACTTATTAATGACAGCTGTCACATGTGCCATCAACTGAGACGAGGGTCAGTGAAGGACACAAACCAGTGGGCGGACAAGTAGAGTCGATAAGAGGATGAATACGCGGGCGCACGGATGGATGGAGGCCAAGGTTCAAAGGGCTTCTGGGTCGTAGAGACTGACTTGCAAAGCATTCAGGCTAGAAACCAGGACACACATCATTGAATCTGCCTTCTATCAGCATTTCGCTGACTGCGTCTCCTACCCTTCATTTCACAGATCCATAGATTTTTTTCGAAAAATCAAATTTAATGACTTGTCTCTAGCGGTTTGAAACCGGGAAATTGTCTTAATCCATTCCCGTGGAAAACAAGTGGATAAGTCAAAAAAGCTAATTGCCTTTGGGGCCGGTGGTTTTTAGAGGCGGCCTTTAAAGGAAGGTAGCGGTGCAGCGAAGTAATGGTGCAGCACAGAGAGGGACACGGGGCATGAAAGAAGACTTTGTGAAGTGTAGCTACAGTAATGACATGCAAATACAAGGTCCAGGCCACAAAATGAGAAGACAAATATCCACCGTTTGCCTTGCCCCTACTTCAGCTGTCCGTCAGTGCAAGCTTGTCTTGTTCCTGAAATCTATCACTGGACGTGTCAGCAGGCGGGTAAAACGCCACTCTGCATCTACGCACCGGGGACGCGATGCTTTTGAAATGATAGCTGCACCTTACATTTATACCAGCACGTCCATGTTTTGGGGTTTCAGTTTTTCCAGATGTTTCTCCAGGATACGAATGATCAAACGCACCCACTCCCGCAGTTTAACGCCGTGTTTTCTGCAGCTCCCCAACATTTTAGGCTTTCATCGGACACGTCTGCTGACACCGTTTGCGGACTCTTCAATGTCTTCACGGGGTCCTACTGTTCCACGGCGATCACGTCTGAGACCCGCAGTCAGCAGGCGTTCAGAGGGCGGGAGGACATGTGACACACACATGTCAGCGCTGCCGCCACAAACACCATGAAAACACGCAAACGCTGTCCAGGGCTTCCACAGGCCTCCCCCGTTTTGTACCGAACATCTGTGTCGTTCTGTGCCGCGTGGAGCAACTCCCATAGAAACAGATATATGGAAGCTGTTGAGGACCACTGAGACTGCTTCATTTTCCATTGCACAGACAAATATGCAAAACTGATCACAACTCTGCATTTACAGTTTCATATACGAGAGGAATTTTTCCAAAAACTGGCTCCAAAGGTCTTTTTATGCTAATTATGAGGAAAAGTAGGAAGAGGCGCGAATTACTAGAGTCTGAGAAAAATATTCCACTACACGAGCCGCTGTGGTTACTAGGGTAATCCCATTATAATACTTTTAAATATTTTCAATTTAAAAGTAGAAAAACAATGGACGAAACTAATGTACATGAGGTGGGCTTGAATCTAAGCACCTCAGGGGTAAATTATATAGGTAAACTTTATCATTTTTATCATTGTTGATTTAAAATTGAGGTTTTGCAAATACGTCCTAATACAGAATAAAAGAAAGTAAAAATAAGTAGTTTTATTGAAATGTGGTTAGTACAGATTCCCACCAGGCTCAAACATACTTTTCATCCTTTAATATCAGGGCTGATTTTTTTTTCCCAGTCCGAGACCAGCAGGAGACACTTAGTCTCTTGCCCTGATCCAGAACCATAAAAGCACATTTCTATACTGTTTTGATGAAGGGCAACGCAAAACAGGTGGACACGTTTCACAGTGTGACCCCCTAACTCATAGTTTCATTAATAAAGCGGTGCGCTGACGTACTGAATATTAACACATGTGGCCAAAACTGCTGAGACTGAATAATATTGAAATACACGTCTATGTCTGGTTAATTACGGAGATTCTATTGGGTGTTTCACCAGGGATTATTATCTTTTGCTGATGCTTATTAGTGCCAGCAGAATGATTTCTGCATCGCTACCTTTCCCTGGTAACTTACAACAGAGCAAAGACAAAATATAAGGGAAAGTATAAAGGGAAATGTGCAACAAAGGTGCATGAATGAGTCGAAGCGGCCATGCTGCAATTACGTGGTTTTCAGCGCCACCGGAATGCCTCCGTGATCACGCTATTTACGACAAAATACCATGTAACTGCATATATAACCTTGGAGGAATCCCACAAACCTAAACACAACATCTAATTGAGAATCGTCTTCATTCTGAAAATCCTCGGATGACCCGGATTCCTTCTGACAAAGAGGCTTCTCCAAATAAGCCCAAGGAAAGGTGAACGGATGCATCAAATATTTAACACGGCCGACATCTTCAACAATCAACAACCACGAGAAAATCACTTCATCCTTTTTAATTAGGCACTTACATTTTCTAGATTACCTCTAATTGGTGCGTTGCATGAATACAGTAAAAACCTTAAACGTTAGGATATTTAGTGCAAGTTCATTAATTTTTTCTTCCTCTTTCACGACATCAGCGGATTTTGCTGTGTCCCTACTGTTGTGCTACAGTTCCCATAGTCATGGGAATGTTTCCTGCAGCCCTGGTGTCATGTGAATCTGGTATTAGAGGTTCTAGTGCTGCTCTCCTCTCATTAACGTCCCATCCATCAAACGGCCCGCTGTCATCTCGCACCGCCACCCTGTCATTTAGCTCGCTGCAACGCTACAACACACTTAGACTCATTACTTTCTTTACCAAAGCCTGAAGAGCAAAAGTGCATTTTTGGACGGGGTTGTGTTTCGTAATCACAGCTTGGGAGTTTATTCATGTGGAATTTGTGTAAGTGTGGTTTCTAAAACATACTTTAACCTCATTACATACCCTGGCGACAAAATCCCAATGCTGGGGGCAACTGTGCACCAAGAAGACGACGACGACGAAGACGAAGACGAAGACCGTGAAGAAGGGAAGAAAGCTACTTCACTGTGAGCGCAGGAAAAGAGCTTTGAATTCCGGAGAACGTGAGCCATTCTGATGTGGCTTGTAAATGTGGTCACGTGTGGTTTTATGTGAGTGAGGCCGTTTTCCCCTGCGAAGGTTGCGGCTTCGTTTAGGTTGACCAGACAAAGGTGCTCGCCGTGAGTTCATGCTTCGCAGATTTCAGATCCAGCTTATGACCCACACTCAATCTGCCGATGATAAAAACACAATTTAACTAAATGTGTGTGTGTGTGTCCTTGACTAAAACACTGGTAGTGAATTAATGCGGGTCCTATTTTCTACAGTTCTGCAGAAGAAGAATGAGTGGTCTGTATGGCAGAGCTGAGCATGCTCTCTGGCCAAGAGAGGACGGGGAATATGGGAAATCACACACTCATGCCAAGGTCAGTCCTATCTCTATCTCACTCTCCCACACAGACATAACTGGACACAATGCACCTGGTCTCTCGCTCTCTCGCCACAATCACAGTGACACACTGCAGGTCTAAAACTCGAGAGTCCAACAAAAACAGCAGTGTGTGTGTGTGTGTGTGTGTGTGTGTGTGTGTGTGTGTGTGTGTGTGTGTGTGTGTGTGTGTGTGTGTGTGTGTGGACGCGCAGCAATACCCTGCACTATGTAAGGCAGTCACAGCAATGTCAATAAACCGTGAGACGATATGAAACCAAACACAGGCAGCTTAAATTGAACCTGCAGTTCGGCGCGTCTGCCACCCTGAGAGAAACGTCTCAGGACTGGGCTTCTTCACAGCTTCAGGACTCTGAGGCCAAACGCCACGTGACATAATTCACACGGGACGCCAGCACAGTAGGAAGAACGGGGACTGAGGAGACACTCGTGGCACGGCGCAGTTTGTTCAAGAACACACAGTCGTGTACGCCTCGGTTCAGGCGCGCCTCTGTCGGTCTCACCCAGCGCGTAAATCACGGCTCGCTCGCTCGCCTCGGAGGTTCAAACTAGCAGTTTGGGAGAAAGTGTTAGTCCACTCTTTGCAAAACTAACGATCAAGAAATTACAAGAAGATACACAATGAATTAAAGTCACCGCTTGTACAAGAGGTCAAATTATACTCAGAGAGGGGGAGGAGCCAGAATCTATACTGGAGATGAGGAAAACGTGTCGACTGCTGTCTAAAGTTTTTTATTCCAGTTCTTTGAAGAAGTTCCCAAAAAGATAAAGTCATTTAAAAAAGGGAATTTTAAAACATGCATGGGGATTGAGGTCAAAGCCTGCAGTCCCTGTAAATCATTTCCTTTTGATTAAAAAGAAAAAGAATCTTTTAGGCATATAGGAGACACTCACAGATTTGCCCCACTGGCATTTCTCTCCCCGCAGGTCTCAACAAATGCTCGGCATAATGGAGCCGATAACTTCCTTGCGAAAATACAAATATGACAGCTGGAAAATTGAAAACAGTGACAGGCTTTGGCACACACGTGACCGACTTTTATGCCGTCTAAGGCAGCAGCTAAGGCCCGTGCCTCCTCTCTCCCTCCTCCCTTCCTTCATGGTTTTGGTTTAGGCAGAGTTCCCTGTGTTTGATTAGGCCTTCAGTGTCAATAACGCCTGTTTTGAAGAAAGCCTCAAAAGGCCCTGAAACAAAGATGAAGAAGAGGGCAAGCGGTGAAAAGGAGACGCAACGACTCGACGCGACTCATGTGCCGTCCACATGCTGCAGTATCGTGTTTGTTTGCCCCCCAGCACGACGTCACGGCCCCACTTGAACTGCTGAAAACACAAACGGCGACGGGAACGGAACAAGGCTGAGAAAATAAAGCAGACGAAACCGAGGCAGAGAAAAGGCATATCAATGATAAATGAAAAGGACTTTTTACGAGCCGTATCGGATTATGAAAGCGAATGGAACAGATTCATGGACAAAAGTAGTAGCGTTCTTCAACTGGTGTTTGTCTTTTTTCCCTGCATTGCGATTGTGGATAATTTGGCATATTTCCTAATGCTCACTGTTGGGTCACCGGCGAGCAGAAGCCTCTGCGACATCAAAATTACGAGCACTGTCGCAGATAAAGATGTTTTATGAAGAGACAGTGATTTATTTCATGATACATTCTCCAGTGCTTGATTCACCATTTTGGCTTCCACGATTATGAAAATAAGACAATGAGAAAAACTAGTGGTAGACCTTTATTATTTTTTAAATCAATTTTCTTACAGTAGTGTTATTGATAAAATGAGGAACTGTATTGTTTTTAATCAAAGGGTCAACTTTTGCTAAAGTCTTAACATCCGGGTTCTAACAGTCACACTACTGTTCGTCAAAATTATATTAATGTCGATATTTATGTTTAATTTTTTGACTGACCTACATCAGTTACACTAACTACAGCTTTACCTGAAGTTTGCCTTTGTTTCACAAAGCTGCTTTGCCCCTAAAGCCTTGAATTCTTTGTTCATCGCTTCTTTCTTTTCAGTGAAAGTTGCCTGGTTTATAAATCCCCAGTCGCTGACATATTTGTTTTGGCAAAAGAACATGGGAGACTTTCTGTTCTTGTGGGATTTGTGGGTTTGTCCACTTTAAAATGTCCAGTCATCAGTTGTGTGCTCCTTCCATACGGTCAGAGAATAGAAATCTGTGACACTCCGTGGAAAAAGTCTTCAGTTGTGTCCCCACTGCTATTTGGACAACTGAGTTGTGTTTTGCAGTGGTGGGACACGTCGATAAAACAGCTCGTTATTGAGATTCAGGTAAAATTTCATTGCAGCTTGTCTGCGTGTAGGGTCGCGCTGCGACTGTTTGCACTCGCCAGTTAAACGTCTGCCAGCTAAGGTGAGCCAAGCAGTCTGCGAATCAGCTGTCAGTTGACTGACAAATAGACCAAGAGGCGCTTACATATAACATATGTCTTAGAATATGGTGTTGTATTTGGATTCCACATATCGTGTACGTGTGAAAAGACATACTGCATGTGCACGCAGAACACCGTCTCTCTTATCAGCGTGTGTACGCTTCTCTACATCCACACTGGACGTGCAGGCGTATATATTCGAGCCAATAAGGAAAACCTTTTGCATGAGACGGAGTATTTGTTTATTCATAGACTGTGGGTGGTCCTTTATGTTTCATTACACTCCCAAAAAAAAAAACATATATACATTAAAAACCCCACAGTTTCTCTTAACCCTTTATCCCTTGTGGAAAATCATAAGATAACAGCCATCAAACTGTCACCAGAGGATTATGTCTCTTTTCTATTTGAAAGTGCTGATGTTCTGTTCCAGGACAGACATGTTATTTGTATTTTAAACAAAAGAATGTGTGGTCTGTAGACATCTCTGCGCCCAAATCACCCAACGATGCATCTGATTTATTACAAGAGTGAACTACACTATACTGCGGATAACTCACCACCACCAAGTTATGTATATCAAGTGTTGCACGCCTTTGCTTTATGTTTGTTAATTCACTCACTCATTCACACAAACTGTATTTAATAATCCACAAACTATAATCCAATATGAGAGCTGGAAAGAAAGATTTATGGGGGTTTGCAGAAAAACCTGTCGGTCAGTGTGAGAAAGCGAGTAAAAGTATCCAACGCCACTGATAAAAACTTCGCGCTCATAAAGCTTTATGCTCTGTTATGTTAACGTAAAAATGAGTTATGAGGATTCAGAGAAAGCGCTGATATGGTGGCCCCCAGGCCGTCTTTGGCCTAATGCCCGTGTTTTGTTTCAATGGGCCACTGAGGTGCCTACGTGTACGTGTTCACCGCAAGTTCTATGAAATCCAACAACATTTTTTATGAGATCAAACGCATCAAACGTCCTCAAAGCGCCTGGAGCTTTCTAGACAGACATCCCCATGTTTGGCTCCATTCATGTGCACATATACTGTATTTATCTATATACACACACACACAAACAATCACACAAACACACACTCACACACGACATGGCAGGAGGGGTGTAACACCCCGTGTCTCCCTCAATAACATACCAAATCCATCAAGGTGCCCCAGCATCCAGCGCTGAAGGCTGCCGCTGCTCGTAGCACAGAGGGTTTAATTAACAGCACCGGAGCAAACCAAGGCTTTGTGGATTACGGCGCATATAGTGTGCCAGACATATTGTGGCTTTGACCCACGATTATCATACACGCATAATCCCATTACTGTCACCAGCGCCCTCAAAAGAAAACATTTAGTACAAATGCCAGCCTTTCTGTAAGTATTGTATTCCCACTGAAAGTTCTCAGATCTTATCTTTATGAAACTTTTCTTTTTTTTTTTTTAACAAAATGACACTGGAATGTGTTTGTTGCTGTATGAACTTATTCTACTTGGAAACAGTTGGAGACAGCCTGTTACAACAGCTCCAAATGCTACACAGCTGCTCTGTCTAGCACTCAAAAAAAAAAAATAATTAAAAATCTGTAAAACAATGGAGAAGTGAGGCAATGCGAATGCAAAGCACGGAAAGAAAAACGCCGTAAACCTTACATCCATAAATGCAAGGAACATAACTTAGAACGTAACTGTCCATTGTGTAATATGAAAGCTTATAATAGAAAGCGCTCTGAACTGAGCTTCGTACCGGCAGGAAGAAATGTTCTCAGTGTTTACATAACCCGCAAATGATTTCAAAGAGCGTTGCTCGCGCGTAATTAAAAACAAATGAGGATACGAAAAGTCACTTCACTTCCTGGAAAATGATTAAGCTCTGCAGCGTGCACGCGGGATTTCCACAAACGGCAGCGGGCAAAACGAGGGCGAGGAGCAGAAAAATTATATTTACGGGAGAAAGAAAAAGCCCTGAACGCGAGTCTTTGTTCCGCCGAACAGGTAGGAAAAACAAAGACCGTCTTGAGAGAAGGAGCACAGGAACGACATTCAGACAGAACGCTGAAAAAGGAAAGGCTGGGTCAGGTGGTAGAGGAAGATATTGGAGGAGAAAGAGCAGCCTGTGAGGCTGGAATGTTGGTTTTAATAACTAATCCTGCACGGCCGAGGCCTGCATATGACAAGCCAAGCTCCGTGAGATGAGAGATGATGATAAGGATGCTGTGCGCTACCTCAGTGGATCCTCCGTTAATAAGCTTCCAAAGGCCTGAATACTACCTTATGTCAAAATGTGAAAAAAGTGTCGACTGTCACGGTGAAATCATCAGAAATCAACTTCAATATTAAATACATGTGGGCGGGATGTGAAGGAACACTCACCTAAGGCTCATCGCTGCATGTTTTTTAATACACAGCTTGAATTTTTTTTAATGCAATACTTTCTGAAGGCTTATTTGAATAAAACTATGTTTCTATTAACCCTTTAAGTTACCCATAGTTATCCAAACACAATTATTTGTACGGAATATCACCTAAATAATGGATAAAAGTAAATTAAAAATCTGCACAGTCGGCGCTGGGATTCACGACTCTGGTTCAGTCTGGGATTTACTGTACGCTCGCCACCGAGACCATCTATCTGATAAGATTCCTTCTTTAAATACTGGCTGTATCCAAACCTGCAAAGTAAACCCGGTGCCGCCGGGGCCGGCCTGGTGATAGACTACGACTGTATCCTTCAGGTAATTAAATAATCCAGGCACCTCACGGAGTCCCACACGGGGTCCGCACCGGCCTGGAACCTCGACTGTCCTATGGACATTAACAGGCTGCGGTTGCTCCTCGGTTTTCTTTGGAAGGGGAAAAATGTAGGGCGGCTGTACACAGAGTCAAATCCTACAATAAACATGGGAGCAGATCAAATATAAATAAATAATTGTCTGCTCCAACATTTCCTACAGTCATTCTTATCCCAGCATAAACACACACACACACACACACACACACACACACACACACAGAGGATGTCTATCTCTTGGGAGCGGACCAGCCTGCCATCCATCAACAGTGCTCCATTCACACTGACCCAACTCCTGTGAACAAACATGTAAAAACACGCAAGAGAAGGATTCTTGTGCCCACACACACACACACACACACACACGGCATCTGACCTGTCTGGCCTGTCAGCACACCAAAAGGCTTCTTTGTCCTTTGATAACCTCTGTCCAGCCTCCTCTACAGGAGGCTGTCTCCCTAACAAGTCTCGCCCACGGCAGGAGCTCTGAGCTTTGGACAGACAGCGGCACAATGGCCTCTCTCCTGGGGAGGCACCGTTCCAACAAGGACCTCTAATGAAACCCGTGCCTCCCCAGCATTTTCCAGCATCCCTCCTCGCCCTTCCTTTCCTCACCTCCCTGTCTTGATATTACATTTTTTTTTATTACAGAACTAGTTTCACACTCATGGGAGAAAACCATAGCAAGATGTTGCGGACTAGTTCAACTTTTCTCCTTGAATCTTGGAAATAATGGACAATGCACTCTGCGGTTTCTGCCTACACATAATCGAGAACAAGACATTAAACAAGCTTTTGGCCCAAAGTGGGAAAAAAAAGGGCCTTAAATCCTCCGGCCCGCTGGATTTGAGTAAGACAAATTTCCAGAGCCAAAAAACGAGGGAGAAAAATGGCAAGAAAGGCCGAAATCAAAAAAGACAGACAGAAAGGAGAAGAAAGAAAAGCCGAGACAGCGGGGACAAAGAAACGCTGACCTCTGTTTTGTATGAAATGGGCTGTGAGAAGTGAAAAGTGGCAGGATCATAAAAATCCTGTCTTCAGTTTCCATCCGCTGTGGAAATCCATCTGGACCAGTCACCACGGCAAAAACTGGACCGTCCATGAATCTCATTCCTTTCAGTTTATTCTTTCAAACGTCTCCACTATCAGTCAACAGCGATGGACAAATCAGCAGGGAGTTGCTTTATTTTTTATGATAATTCATCCACGCTAACAAATGCAGTACACATGTCGCCAGCAAGGACGTAGAACCAATTTCTGCCTTTATCGGCCATGAAAATATCAACTTTTTACCTTTGTTTTTCAAATTTTCATAAGCCATGATAAGATATTCGCGCAGTGTCGCTTTCTCCATGTTCTCTCCTTTTACCAAGCTGACACAAACTCCAAAACTTCTCATCAGCGACCGAGGCCTTTGTGTTTAATGTCTCTGTCAACACTTTAAAAGACTCGGCGGTGTTGTGAAAAATGAGCCAGCGCCTATAGTGGAGGGAGGTGATTTCCCTTGAGCCATTTGTAATTGCTTCAAGCTTGGACCAGACAGGACAAAACCAGGACGCCTGGTGCAGGAAGGTGGACAGGAAATGGTTCGAATTCAGTCAGCGAGGCAACATGCCGGCTTCTCCTAGAGGTGGAGTCGGTGGATGTCACGACACCGCCATCTTTCACGGCATCTGCAAGATGGCTCCCGTTGCTATGGATGCATTTTTTTCTTTCACAGTCTGTGAATGTTTCATTTCTACGTTGAAACTTTTGGTGTTTGCATACCACTCGTTTTCTAGGTCATTTTAACCCCAAGTCCACGTTCCCCGGGCTTACTGTGGTCTGGTTCCTATCTGGGGGGTCAATCTGATGCTGCGCCCCTTTCCAGCATTCAGCATACGGAGGCTTTTAGGATCTGCTTTAAATCAAAAGGCTCAGACTCTCTCGGGCTCTTCTCATGCTTGGATTGAAAACATAACTGCTCACGCACACTCACTAACAGCAGTATAACTGTCTACACAAACACATTCATAAAAACCTTTGCCCATGTGCAAAAAAACACAAACATGCCGGTTTCCAGTTTCCAGACAAAGAATAGATGCTTATGTCCAGGAAAAATATTCAGGTTCCCGATGCCTCTGAGACATGGACGTAATTAAAGATTCTTCTATAGATCTGCTATATTTTCACAGGGAATTTCTACTGATTTAATTTACTGCAAAGGACTGATCTAATTTTAAATCATCCGTCCAAGTCATGAACAAAACAGACTTGGGAAGGCGTTTGTTTAAATATAAATGGCCCTTGAGGGTGAAAATGGCATTACTCACTTCTCTCAGGACTAAAAAGACAACGGAGCTCTGGGCCGCGCACGCGGAGAAAAGCTGCTCTAACAAACAGTTCAGCTGTCTCATTAACTCCGAATGCCTCAATAACTGAACAGAGACCGGTCGGACCACCAGCGAAAAAGAGAGAGAACCCCCTAGAGCCATAGTGAGAGAGCAGGTGAAAGTTAGACAGCGAGTGAATGGGAAGAGGAGGTTTTTTTTTTTTCCCCTCCAGCAGCCCTTTCCATTTCGGCCCGAACCCTGGAACCGTCCCCTTGCCATCATTCTATCTCCTCCCTCTCTCCGTGGCTTTGCACGTCTTCTCCTTTTCTTCCAGCTCGAATTAGCTCAGCAGGACACCAGCATTCCTGCTCCACTGGTCGCCTTTGTCTCGACATTCCCGCTCCTCCCAGTGTCCTCTGCAGCCCCGCGTCAAACGAACTGAACCAACCGTTCTGTAAAACGGCAACAGGTTTTCTCCGGTTCCATTTTTTTCTCATATGTAACTAATTTCATGTTTGGTTAAAAAAAAAAAAAAAAAGAAGAACAAGAAAAGAAATCGAGGGACAAACTGACATGAGGATTTTAAAATACTGCTGGTTTGCACGGGTCACCCCAACAGTCCGGCTGCACTGCTCCAACCAGACTCACGGTCGGGGGTTCGACCTTTCGCTGGCTTTGATCTGGAGTCAGTTTTGCAGTCCTGACTACCTGTTGTGAGGTTTTAAATGGGCGTAAGATAACTGATACACAGCCAGAAATGGAAGGGAACTGGGCTCTATGCTGCTGGGGCCCAGCAGGAAAGACCAGTCATAATCTAATCCCATTACTTTCATTTTGGCATTGGTGTTTTTACGTCGTACTTTAAGCAACACAATCCTTCATTTCGCCACAAGCATTCGAACACCGTCAGAATTAAAATTATGTTCCGACACGAACAGAAGATATTAATGTAACTGTATAAAAGTTTTACATCGATACCACATCTCTCGGCATTTTGGCTGAAAGTCTAATTGTTGACCGTTTCCATTTCCCCTGGAAAATGGCCGCTCTGATTTTGCCAAACTATGTGAGGTTCAGGGTCTTTGTTGGCCAGAGACAAAACTGAGGCAGAGAAAACTGTATCTGGGCTTTCACAAGCATAGCATGGTGATATTTTCCAGTTAATTTTTCCTTGAATGAGCCACTGTGATTATTAGTGTCTCCCCTTGGATTCATATTCTAATTGTTGCCATCTAGCAAACATTATAAAATTACTGAAAACCAAAGATCATCCCTCCACAAAGCAGCAACTGTATGTGATCCAGTTTGGTTCTGCATACAAATACCCAGACTCAGACGGCAACGGACATAAAGAGGACAACGGAGAGAAGACAACAGCAAAGGGGAGACACAATAAAAAGACACACACAGTCAGTGGGGAGGACAAAAAGACGCCCAGAGACGAAGCAGAGAAGACAAGGAGAGAAGAACCCATTCGTTTGCTGACCTTGGACCTTTAATCGTTTCACCTGGCCTTAACGAATCGGAATCTGAAATCACAAAGACACGTCCACGCATACGGACACTACCGAGAAAACATTACATCTGTCCGACAGAGACACTGGTCAAACCTTGTTCCAGATAAACAGGTGCAGCGTTCTCTCTGAGCTACAGTGGATAATAGTTTTATTAGTACCGCTGAATCTTTCAGGAGGCTTAACTTCTTAATCTCCATAGTGATCTGGCCTGGCAGTATCAACGCTGTGTGTGTGTGTGTGTGTTAATTACACAGACACAATTGTTCATACACCATCCAGGTCCCCGAAAGGTCCTGTGTGTGTGCACACACTGCTCTCAACCCGCAAGCTTAGTTTACACAAGAAGGTCATTTTAATCAGGTGAATACCAGGCCGCCTAATCTGCGGGTCTTTGCCTGAGCATAAACAGAGGATATCCCCAGGCTCAGCCGGGTTCACATACCTGAAGTTATAGAGAGGCCGAGCGGAGCAATCCAATAACCCTCTGCCCTCCCGCTCCCGTCAAGGCGGTTTCAAAAACCACCCCGGCTGCGAGCTTTTATTCTCACGTCTCCCTCTTTCTCCGCTTTCCCAGGTTTATGGAGTCAATAAATATATTAATATAAAATACATTTACATATACAAGCAATTTGGGCATCTAAATGTCCAGACACACACAAGCCTCTAAAAATACACCACACACGACCATCGTCTTTGATTCTAGACAATTTTTCATCACCACCTCTTATCGCGTTCGCAAATGCAAACATGTCCTTCATGCATGTTGGTGGGTGAGGGGTCACTCTCTCCCCTCCGTCCATATCTTTATCTTTACATGCCTCCATGTCACGGGTCACTGCATGACATGGGCGACGCTGGCTGGGTATTAGAGGCAAAGTCTAATAACATTTTTTCACCTAATTTGTCCATGATAACATGTGTCTATATTAACTGACAGTATTTTTCCAAGAAATGATCAAATTATGAAAAACCAATGCAATGTTGCACTGCAGCACCTAAAATGACAAATTATGGCTTGTTGAATTTTATTAAACTGTACACTGCATTAGATTTTAATGTATTACCAGGTTTCAGTTAATCAGTCCAACACATGCTGACATTTGCTCAGTTGGTGTCTTGAGCTTAGCAAATTCAGGCGGCTTTAGTTCCTTGTCTCGGGCCTGGGCATCGGCACATAATCACGTTTAATTAAGCCGCTCTTATGAAACATACAACAGCTTTTACCATAGCAAGTTATAACACGTTCAGCTAAAATTAAAATACCGAACTTTGAAACCGAAAGTTCCATGCACCTGGTGCTGCATTATCCATCTGGGCACCACAGGTCCTACAAAGTATAATATGACTGACAGGACGTTTGTTTTCTAATAATCATATTTACTTAGTAACTGCTGCTGTCTGGCACGCTGCCTCCGCTTCCTGTGGGTGATAACGTACCGATAAGGTCTGGCTCTTTATCACGCCTGGGCACCAGCGAAGGTAATGAGGCAGCCGTGAAGTGGAGACCTCGCTATCAGCGTCTGATTCGGCTTTAAGTAGACAGACATTTCACCCTCAGCGAATGTGGGCGAGCGAGAAAAGACTTAAGTTAAGATGAGAAAGCTTTGCTTCTCTGACAAATAATACAAAGTGATTAATAAAAATATGATATTAAAGAAAAAGAAAAAAGTCTGAAGTCAATTTAGTGACAACGAGGTCCTTCATGTAAAGATTAGGGACGTGAAGTAAACCGTCTGTAATGAAATCAGACACATCACACAGTACGCAGCAGCAGCAGCAGCAGCAGTAGATGATGGTTATTAACGAGCGGGAAGCTGCGCATTATTTTTGAGTCTCTAATCAGTGAATTGTTGTGGTTGTTTCTATTCTGAGTCGGCCACTCATCCGTTTATCGGTGCCGCTCTCTTCTGGAGGGGACGGCCGTCTCTGCACACTGGCGTAGCCGCTCACTGACTCACCAACGCAGACACATACTTCACGCGGGGCGTGTGTTTTTATGGCTTAAGGTGTTCTAAAAATGGCATTCAGCCCTCTATAAAAGCTCGTGTGAAAATAAAGAGCTCGCTATCGAATATGCTAGTGCATGATTTATGGCGGGGCAATAGATTATAAGACGGTTCATTCATCTTGGCTATAAAAAAAAAGGTAAGTGAAAGCATGTCAGTGGGTTGTGGGTATGGCTTATTGTTGATGATCTCAGTGTGCACAAATGTGTGTATGGGATGATAAGTTGTGATTCAGCACAAAAAGAAACGCGGCCACGTCCTTTTTTCCAGATGTCTCACTGAATCTGGCTGCTGTCTAAAGTCGCTCAAAGACAAAACCACAAGAACCAGTCACTGTGGGACTAGAGCCAACAGCATTTCTATTACCAAACCATTGTCCTCGACATGTGCACAGACAGACACACTTGTGAGTCACGACAACTTTCAAGCATTCCACTTATCCAAAAATGAACGCACACATCCTTTGCACAACGGAGGCTCGTTTAAAGCAGAGCAGGCGAGTGAAGGCTAGAATGACGTTAGGAATTCTTGCTGAAATACTAGGCTACGGATGCACAGGGTTTTCTCGGAATCAATTCAGAAACGTTGAAGATATTGTGTGTGACAGATGAAGTTACGTTGCCTTATCGAACCGAGAGAGTAAAGAAAGAAATCAAAAAGCTTTTGCATGTCAACCTTTGAATATTGGACAAACGGAAAGCACTGATGCTAAATACATTACATTTAAAAGGACAAAATGTATAATCACAGAGTGATTAGATTTCATTTCACAAAATTACAACGTGACATCAATCAGGTGCTCCCTGTATTTCCAGCAATCAAACATGGATTTGTGTACTGTTCCGCTCCAGTCTTGAGCTTGAGCTTAATAACTTTTGGAACGCGATGAGAGAATGCAATTTTTATGTCAGTCCAATCGAAATTAATTTGCCAGCTGGGTCAGGCAGAGCAAAGCTGTCCATCTGTTTAAAGCAACAGGTCTTTTATACGATTTCAAACCACAAAGCCAGGTGGTCCGGCAGCTATATGGGGAAAGCACAGACCACGGGGGGGAAAAAAAACCCGCCTGGGATAAAAGGAAAAGGGTGCAATTTGGTAGGACAGATTAGATCCGAAGGATAAGGTGCATAAAGGCAAACAAAAGACGGTAACAGGAAGTGACCAACGAGTGTCTGCTCTCGGACTCGTCTGCGGCACTCTCGGCGGACCGGTGTCAGTGCGGGGAAGTGGAGTGAAGGAGAGCTGGGGGGGCTGTAAGGTTTGTCATGGAACACCTGCCTCCACTTAACCCCGCTCGAGCTGCCTCTTTCAGCCGTCTCTGCTCCTCCTTTCCTCCTGCCCCCTTTTGCCCCATCATTCAGGCTACAGAGCCACAGGCCCAGATCTTCTTTTTCCCCCCCAAACATGGCAGGGCCCCCATAGACTGAGCTTAGGGGCCTCACTTAGCCGGCCAACCCCTGAGCCAATGAGCACAAGTCCTCTTAAAACCTTGAGCGAGCAGCATTGTTGCTATTAATTGAAAACTGACATCGAGGGGAGGAGAAGAAAATGTAGTTACCAGCAATCCCACCGAGGATCGAGAGTCACTACTGTGGCCTCGTGCACAAGAAAACACATGAAAAACACTTATAATTAGATGATTTAAGCTCCATCTCTGGCATTGATGACCCCAACAGCCTAATTCTGAGAAATTTGCTGAATTACATTTTAATCTTTATAATAATAATTTGAGCATGCATTAAATACAGAAACATGTTTGGACCATTTTTAACCATCATCTACAGACAGAGTGTGGATTATTCTATTTGTGGATCTCTCATTAGTATTAGTAACACCATAGAGCTTCACTTGTAAAGAAACTTTGGTTTTGACAATGGCGTTCAAGACAAACCTGCAGGATCTTCCTCCGTGTCAGCTTTGATTTACAAACGATGAAATGTCTCATGGCCCTGCGGTGGATGACTTTAAATCGGTGCAGTTTTCTTTCTCCAGTTTTAAGTAACCAAAACTAAAGGACATGAGCACGGATTACAGGCAACGTACCAGGTTCTGGTCGGCACTATAACAAATGGCCTGACTGTGGAAAAAGTGGAGTCCGTTACACGGCTGCCCGTCGTAATGGAGAACAAATTCTCATTTAGACAAAATAAAATATTACTGTGTAAGAAAAGTCACTAAAGTCTTTTCAGTCTGTAAGTAAACTCTGATGAAATTGTTTGACAAATCTTTGTAAAACTGCTACTAAATAAAGTATCATCAATCCTGTGTGACAGCTTCCATCCCCTGTGCACAGAAATCCAGAGCCAGACGCAACAGGTATAAAGACTCTTTGAAATGCTGCTAACTCTATGAGAAGATCATAACGATGCTGTAATGCAAGTTCAAATTTCTCCATGTACTGTCCTTTATGTTGGATGCTGTCACGTATTGTCTGTCAAGACCTTTTCCACTTACTATCAAAGAGTTCTAGTCCCCGAGAGCAGCACACAGATGCCTGGTTAACTGTGGATCACACACCTAATGACTGGTCGGGAACGACTGAGAGTCCTGGAGATTGACACACACCCATGTTTTTGTGCCAAAACCAATATGACGGCAACTGCGAACATGAACTTTTGGCTTAATTTCAGTGTAAAATAACAAGAGGTGGAAAAAAAATATCATGGATGTAAAGTTTTCACGGACTATAGAGTCTCGAGAGGGAAACGAGGGTCAAATAAACATCACTTAGCTCAGAAGTGAACAGGAACCACAGCTGTAGTTACTGGACGTCTCCCTCAGTTGTGACGTCATCAGTAGCTGATGCTGGTCGTAAATATTAAACACGTTTTTAAAAATTTCATGCACATAGTTTCTGCCCACTATCAACACCGACCAGCCGTTTCATTTATAACATGTGTGCCAACTTCTAATCATGACCATGCAACATTTAAAAAGCTTGTCAATAACAATCTCAGCCTTTTTCTTTCACATCCTTGTCTGGCTGCTGCTTCTGGAGCATTTTTTTCTTTTTTTCCATATTTGCATATAACTGAATATGCTCAAGCACTAGGCCCATATCTGCAGAACAGGACTGCGAATCCCACCCCCCCGTCTCGGTTTGTATGTTAACGATGCATTATGCCAAGCGTCTCTGCAAGTTACACAGCACTGTAGCTTTCCCAGAGGCGTTTTACTTTGTGCAGCGTTCGAAAAAGAGGCACAAATACGCAGTCAGTCACCAACTTCTCAAACGCCAAATTCACACAGACAAAACAGCATCGATAGGCAAGAATTAGTGGGATCTGGGGGCTAGTAAATTACCAGAATAACTCAAAGCATCGATGCCAAGTTGCGTCAAACGAGTTATTTTCGGCAGTAAAAATAAAGCAGTCTTACAGCCGTTAAATGTGGTCAGGTGACAGTTCATTTCAGAGATATAATTCACTCGACGGCCAATTTGGTTTGATTTAGTCGTCTTTTTTTATCATCATAACTGCCTGTGGCCTTTTGACTCCTGACATCTCTAAAAAAAAAATCTCACTGTTCTTCAGAGGCCGATATCATGAGCTAAAGTGTTGCAACAAGTCAACTGGATTCCACTGCATTTACCAAAACAGCTGCAACCTGTCACTGCATTTAGCACTTGGTCGCTGAGACTAGAGCGAGAAACGCCCGATGTCGGGCCCGCCACCGGAAAACCGGCCCTGCACACCCCCGCCGCACAGCTCTTGTTTATAGAGTCTGTCCGGGTGCAGGCTTGGTGGTCCATTGGCCCTGGTGGGACTGGGCTTAGTCAGATCTTGAGGAAGTGTACCGATTTGCCCGGGCTACTTTACAGGTCCCAGTAGGGACATTGACTTTTCATTTCCCCCCCGCTGCACTGGGACGTCAGAGAGCAGGGTCAGAAAAAGAAGCGCTCTGCAAAGAGCGGTGGGCATTGGCCGTCTTGTTTAGGGACAGCTGAAGGGCGCGGGTGTCCAACAACACTGAGCCCCGGTGGTTTGACAGGGGCTTTCCTACTCACACCACCCAGATGACTTATGGTTCCATGCTGCTCACACATGAATTAATATAAACAGGCAGCGACGCCCAACAAGCAGTTCAAAGGTAAACATATCATTTAGAGCCGTGGACTGACTTGTGTGCTTTTTCTAAAAAGGTGCCGGACTCTTGGTAAAGCAATAACGAACATATGTAGCCTACACCAAGCAGACAACGTGTTTTTCACTGACGCTCAGTACGGACGGTGAAGCCGATTCCCCCTCCTCTGTTTGATGCATGTGCGGACTGCGTCAAAACCCTTAATGCACGAAGTTTTACAAATCTAATGTTCAGATGTCAGTGTACATGTAAATACGCTTAGTGGGATTACACATCTGAGGTTTCCTGTGACACCAAGTGTCATGTATCAGCAGGAGGCCTGTTCCCTTGTTTATCCAGAGTCTGAAATGACAGGTTAAGAGTGAGAGGCAGTAAGCCTCCTAAATCTCAGCTGTGAGCCTTGCTTTGATAGACACAGCGTCTGAATTTACTCTCCCCCTCAGGAAGCTCTCTTCCTGTCTGGGCAAGAAAACAAGAGGTAGAGATGAGAGAGAGAACGACAAGGAGGTTCTGCCCAACAGGTAATCGAGTGAGAGGAGGAAAAGATTGTCAAGACTTCAAATAAAAAAAAAAAAAAAAAAACTATCAAGATATGAAAACCATAGACTGTGTAAAGACAACACAGGAAAAGATTAGAGTAATGGCTCCAGCTCCCAAAAAGAAAGTAAGTAGGCTGAGAGAGTGAAGGGTGCAGATAGCTGCTGACGGAGCCTCCCCATGTCTGGTTGTCAGTGCTAAATGGTACGATACGCGCCGAAGACAGAAAGCTGATAACGCGGCTCCGTTTGTGGGAACACGAGGGAAGGCCCTTCTCAGAGTTTTCGCTCCGTCTATAAAGTGCAGACGCGCTTGATTTATACCCAGTTTGAAAATAACCGAGACTGAGATGTTAAATTCGACATGAGAATTAAACTCGTAACCCTTCCTCTGTGGTTCGGCCCCTCGCTCTCTAAAAACGACTGGAGCCAAACCCCGACAGGCCCTGAAGACTCTTTTATTAGTCAGGGTCACCATTAATGTTCAGCGTACAATGAAAAGAGATTTACACGGATGGTCGTGTTTGATCTATCGCTGGCAAAGATTCGGCTTTGTTTACTTAGTATTTTAGACCTTTTACGCGTTTGGCGTCTCGCTCCTGCGCGCACTCCTGCGTTTGTAGTTGTGCTGCATAGTTTATGATTTGCTGATGGAACGAGCGGCCGGGGTCTTGGTGGGTCACTTGAGACAAAAGCTGCTTTCAGCTGTCAGGGTTGATATCTCCCAGCTCGGCTCCCTCCAGATAGTCGAAATATGCCGGCCGGGGGTTTGACGGGAGGGGATGGGAGGGGGGTGGATGTTGCTCCTGGAGTTCTCTTCCCCGCAGCGGCCGAGGTGAAAATGACTTTACCATGTGAGGAGCTTTTGCATGTGGGCCTGCCAAGCTGTCCTTCGTGTCTCATCTTAATCTGACTTTGGAGGTTGTGCTAGGACGCAGCTACAGAATATCTTAGTTAAAGAGGGTAACGGTAGTTCAGGGCAGGTCGTGCGTGCACGTTTTTATGATTCTGCACACAAAAAAAGGCAGCCACGTTCGGATTCAGCTGTAACAGGGATGGAGGAAAATGCACCAGGCTGCTCGAAGTGCTTCTTCGAGAGTGTGCGTGCGTTTTGGTGGAACGACGCGAGCAAAAGGAAGTAAGTCACGTGTCTCTAGACCAGGTAAGCGTTCCCAAGGGCAGCTGGGAGTATTTTTCCCCTCATTTAGCAGTTCATGAAACACAAAAATAAAAATAAAAAACCACAAGCAGATGTGACGGGGAGCTCACGCACGCTTACACTGCGTAAACACACGGCCACACACAAAACTACATTTCACACGCAAACTCGAACACAACACAAACGCATACGGCACGGACTTTATTTCTGTATTACTGCATGTCGGACCCAGATCTCTATCGCGGGGGGAATGTCCATCTCATTAAAATAAATCTCAGATGAAGTAAATGGAGGGTGAAAACATCAAAGGCGTCTGCAGGGAGCTGAGTAAATCTGGGTTTAAACTCACTACAAACCCATTTAGATCAGGAATTTGACTATGAACCACACAGAGACGGTTTTCTCTGCAAGCTCAAAATGTTCACATACACCCTTTGGTTGCGGGACGATCTGGTGTTGTGTCCCATTTCTATTTGATCTCCAACTGTAGTGTTTCATTCTTATTTGTGACAAGCCAATAAACCGTGGTCCTCTATGCAAAAAGAGAGAAACTGGCTCCAAGATGTGGAGCTAAAGTACGACCACATACAAAAACCTTTTCGTCGTCCCACTTCTTTGGAGTAAGTCCACATGGTACCTGTGGTTCACTGGTGACCTACATTCCCCTTTGTTATTCCACTCGTATCGGCGCTGTGTTAAAAACCGCTGGCTGCTAATTGCTTTCACATTACAGAGCAGCCGGGTGATCTTGGTGGCTTTCCAAGACCACCAACACCGGGACATGGGGTGAGCACATTTACAAATGCACACCACCAATCACACTCCGGCTTCATCGCTGTGTAAGTGCCGATCGAGGGAATCCGGACGCTGCCGTCTCCTATTTTACCTGCAGTAAAATCCTTCTTCTATTGTCTGGGACCAGCTACTGTTTTCTTTTAGGTTTTATTACCGTCAAACTAGGAAAGCCCTAAACTACTTGTGTAAAAAAAAAAATGTGTGGTTGTCACATTTAAAGTAGGTTTTACTAGACATTTCTGGAGTCCCCCGTATACATACGGGTGATGTAACACGCTGAGCCGCACAGCGTTTGTGTGACTTCCTAAACACATTAAAGAACATCACAAGAGTACATTTATTAGCAATGGGTTGTTCCAATTTCTTTATATATCCTCACAAGTCTGCAGCCAGCGTTGAGGTCTGCCATTCTGTGCCAAAATGCATCCGCCAATAAATGATAGGCACCAACCACTCGACGTGCTGAGGATGCATGCTTGACTTTTTTCATTTGTAATGAATTTTGCGCTAATGCCACCAAAATTATCGTAAGGAAACGAATTAACAGAACAAAGTGGGCACTTAAATTACGACTAAAAGAAAGAGTAAGTTCAGTGGCAAAGAAGAAAAAAAAACTGGAATACTTTTTAAACTGGAAAAGTTTCAGATGATAAATGAGAAAAGAAAATGGCATGTAGTGGGAGAAAAGGTCAGACAAACTCATGCCCACCAAAACGTACCGCGATCTTAACCACAATCTTCAACAGAAACCAGCAGAGGACACTTCAGACTGACGCCACTATTGCTTGAACTTTCCCGAAAACCAGCCACGGCGATCTGTCTTGCTCCAAATGATCAGCGCCGGCCCGATTCGAATCAGCACTTCAACAGGGCAGATCAGGCATAATAAGCCATAATAACTATGGCAGAATCTCCATTTTTCTCCAAAGTTACTGCTGCAGGACGTTTTCAGGCTGAAAGCTTCTACGGGACGGACCCCAGACATGTCGCAAAAGATTATTACACAATGCACGCAGCAGAATAAACAGTTGTTCATCTCAATGAAAAGCTCCGTAAATATTGTATATACGTGCAGTGGGACGGTGGCTGCATGTCTGGAAAGATGCTGAGGCTGTGTCCCCCTCTCCTTTGCTCCAATTATGGTTATAATAACACGACATGATTTATGTTCCATTAGAGAATGACTACGGGGCTGTAAAAATGCTAGGAATCAGTTTTCTTGCATTAGTAAATCGTGCTGCCTTCGTGCACTGCTAAGCATTTACAAATGTGATCCTAAAAACGTTGCCATTCTGCGAACATGGGTGTTGGCAATAACTGAGGTTTTAAGCGAACACAGGTTCGCAGCGTACGTCACACGGCAAAAACGAAAGGGATTAACGGCGCACGTATCCGGACGCCCTCAAACTATGTTCCACTTACCACGAAGGTTGAACGAAAAAGCACGAAAAAGCCGAGGGCCGGGAGGTAATAGGCTCTTGTGGGCACAGCTTAGCAATTCTGAGACAGCCACGCCGAGGTTAAACAAACAGGCAGCGGGATCACGAGGGCCTAAGCCTCTTATATAGGCCCCTCAGTGGAGAAGATCATTGACTTCTGATAGAGGAATGAAGGTCGGGAGGTGTTGAAATAGAAATAGACGAGTAAGAGCCCACTTTCTTCACTCCAGGTAGGAGCCTGTGTTTCTATGCGCTCTATTTCTATGTTCTTCTGAAAAACATGCTTTTCTACTGAGCTCCGTGCTTCTTTTTGGTTTTGAAATAAATTTAAGCCTGTTGTCAGGCAAACGCATTTATGGAAACATTTCCATGTCTGTGTATTATTTTCCTCTGCGTTTACCCAGGTCCACTCCAACGCGCACTCACATCCCCTGACCATCAATCTTTTCGTCCCCTTTGAAAACTCCAGCATTGGACTCCTTTTACTTGAAGAACCTCTTCCTTTTTTCCCCCCTCCCCAGGTCCCCCTCTCCTGCTGGGAGTCACAGGGCATTGGAGTTTCATTTCCTGCTCGGCTGAAATCAATGCCCTCTGAGAGAAGGAGGAAAGCAGGGAGAGAAACGGGGAAAGACAGATTTATAGAAATACGGGAAAATCAATATGGCACTGTCATCGGCTTTGGCAAAAGAGACATATGCTAACGACGTGTTAGTTTTTTTTTTATTTAAACAAACGAAAAGAACAGAAAATCCAACACAGCCGAATGCGTGTTGGGGAAATGGAGCCGGCTGGAACGTGCCGTTGGTCCAGACTTCCATGCACCGGACGCACCGGTGCGTCCCGTGCCACCGATGAGACGGGCTGGTGGGTCCCGTCCTGCAGACGTACAACGCAGCAACAACACAACGAGCTTCACAGCACGCGGGACACAACTGCTCCACCAAGTAAACTGAAACTCGGAACGGTCCCAAGTCCGTGTCAGCTTTGATAAACATCTAGCGGGAAATTAAATAACTGTGAAAGGTGAAAATATGAAAAACAGGGGAGGGGGGGGACTGCTTTAACCGGTAAACTCAATTTTCCCCTTAACACTCCACATTGTTGTTTCTTTTGCCCCAGAGAGGAAGAGATTCTGCAGGCAATTACATTCAGCATCCAAGAGAATAAATATCTAAAATCCTGGCTCGATGGGGGCGCCACAATCCAAGTGAGTTTTCTTTCCATTCAGCCCCGGTGACGTACAGACACGACACACAAAAGCTGAACTTCCTGACAGAGGGAAGTGGAGAAGATAGCGCACATTCTGTTGCAGCAACGCAAAGACATATTTCTGCACTGTGACTATTCCGTACCCTTCCATTAGCATTCCTGCAGATTTGACCACAAAAGCCTACAGTGGCCCAAACATCAAACCGTGGACTCCCTCCGTGACTCTACAAGCCTCCGGTTAACGCATCTGGACATTAATGCCAAACGACTAACTGTCCTTTCATCCCGTATTCGTTTCATCCACTCGTTTCCATCGGGACAGACGCAGTCTGCAGAGTCAGGCTGTCCCGAAGTCAATAACACTGCCTGAAAAGACGCACTCGGATGGCAAGGCCATTGAGCCAAAATGGATTTAAAAGGCGACCATGACTTCTCCACAAGGCCGAAGAAAGTGTTGCATGTCTAATCTGCAGGCTCTCATATTCCCCTGCAGCTACAGTTCCTGGAACAAAAACTGGTGCTGGAAGTCAAATTCATTTTTTTTTTTTTCATTCTAAACTAGAATTCTGAACAATACAAATGGAAAAAGCACATTATATCGATTCTGACCAAAGGACTGACCGGAAAAAGGCTCCCGATGTCCTGTCACCAAGGCTGATTGATGCAACAATACCCGACCACTTCTAATGCCACACAGGCAAAAATTTCCCGGCCGGTGCTGAATTAGGCAGATGGCTGGCCAGCAGCGGTTGACTAAATCGGCATTTAACTAAGGGTACTTCAGAATTATAGCCAGTGGGACCTTTAACTCCAGTTTCCTTGGTCATTGTGGTTAACACAGGATTAGAATGGATGGAAAGGGAATTTCCATTTAAGTAAAATGTCTTATGGTCTTTGGTCAAAATTCATGCTAAGGCGGTGTTTTCTTTATGGTTTCTGGTTCAGGTCACAATGTTTGTCCCTGAACGTTATTGTCAAAATTTGCAGACGTGCTGGACATTCAAACAGACCTTGTTTTGGCTGATTCTGTCCGCAGGGTAAAAAGCATCACATTTCTGCCTAATGCTGAAGTTTGAGATCCCATGGACGTCAGGAAGGATCCTTCAAGTCCGAAAGCCTCTCCCAAATTTGTGTGGGAATCGAATGTCAGGGTAAACACGTTTCTAAGATCTAACCTCTTCTCAAAAGCCACCTACGCTTTTGAATGAAGATTCTGACATTCAGCGGCTTCTTTCTTGGGAATTGTTCTCAGGTGAGCAGAGAATCTACACGCGTTTGTGCAAAACAATTGGAGTTGGAGATTTCTTTTCAATTTTTGGATTTAAATTTCAAAAATAGTATTTAGAAAAGCTTTCTAGTCTTTTAAAATGATCATATAATACACTAATCCTTCTATTCACATGGTGAAAGACTTCCCTCTCAGCCACCACCACATAACTGCTTGCTTAGTCATCTGACGTGTTAACTAATTCACATGATAAATGATTCAAACACAGATTTCATAAACTTTAAGTTACTTTTTTTATCCTAGTACTACAAGAAAAACAATCTTGGGGCTATTTATTAGTGCTAATTTAAAAAAGGGAGAAATGACTTTGGGTCTATGGTTAAAATTTCAGACAAAGGGCAAAAAGACCATTGGTTGTTTGTCACCATAAATCCTTATAGCCCGACAAATAGGACTAAGTCTAATACACAAGTCTGTCAAAGCTTGTAAAAGGAAGCAGAAGAACTTCCCGGAGCAAAGCAACTGCTCTAATATACAAATGACCAGAAAAAGAATCGAGGGCAACAGACTTGACTAAGAACAGACTTCCTCTGTCTGCTGACGGCCAGAATCCTGATGACACACATTCAGGAGCTGGATAACTTCAAAAAAAAAAAAATCAAACGGTCTTTTGGATGAGACAACGTCATAGACACGGGGCATCCTGATAGATGGTAAACAGTCTTGCTTTTTTATTCACTTGAGTGTTCGATTTTGACTAAGACCTCCAGACTTAAACTATAAAAGTATAAAATGATTACACATTTACAATCCGGATGTTGCTTTACACATCCATCAAACCTGCTCGGCGGCCAAAGTAGACAAACGGATCTTCAACTCAGAGAATCCCTCAACTTCAGATGGCATTTTACTTCCTATAGCTCCAGATTGTAATCACCAAACATAAAAACCAGAGACGGCCACGCTCTCGCTCTCGCTCTCTCGCTGTGTATTGTGCAAACAGAAACACTAAGTGAGAATGTGAACCGCAAAGAAGTCATGAGCTCTGACAAGTAAATCACAACAAAGACGTAGGCCTGCACATTTACAAAGAAAGCAACCAGTTCATTTTCAACTGCACAAATCATTAGATGCCTCGTAAAATTCAATTTCCTGTGGTCCACACAACTCGGGTTTATTAATTCCACGAGTCAAGTTTGCAGCTACAGACTTTCCCCGTTGCAAAATACGGCAAAGGGACACGCTACATGCATCCGAGGTGTTTGCCGGAGGCGTGAAAACCGAAAGAAAGAAAGAAAAAAAGAAAAAGAAAGATCTGCAAGGTACAGGTCCTGTGGGAAAAACAATGTCAAAAAAAAATATGTGATGACGCGCTATTAATAAATGCAGGTTGATAAGACTTATACACATGTCTCTGCTGAGCTGATGGTCCGATGGTTTCGCAGAGAAACAACAGTCCTGCAAAGGCAACAGGAAGACATGAGGCCAACCAGGCGTTTCAAAACTGATAATAAAGGATTCAAACTTTGATTCAACTTGCCCGTCATAAACTTCCTTCTCATAATCACCACAGACAGTTTCTACATAAGACGTGTCTTGCTGGAATGAAAAGCTGCTGAATGCTGAGGAACCGTTATCAGTGTGGCCAGTGTGGGTTGGAATGGCTGCGTATTTAAGGGGGACAGGAGCTGGTGTGGAACCGGCCCGCTCTCAGTTTTTGTTGAGTAAACACACACGGCGAAGCCAAGAGCAGCACGTCAGTCAGGCAAGAAGCCGCTCGATGGCAAAAATGAAGTGCAGAGACACAGAAGGAAAGTGACCTCGTGTGTGTGTGTGTGTGTGTGTGTGTGTGTGTGTGTGTGTGTGTGAGTGAGAGAGATTAAAGCCAGGAAAGTGAGAAAGGCGGAAAAGAAAACTGGGAGAGAGTGCCAGCATTCGTCTCATGCCAGCCAGATAAGAGGAGAGCCAAGAAGTTTTGATGTCATGTTGATGGTGGCGGGGAAACGGAGGGGTTCAACAGAAATAGTAAAAAAAAAAAAAAAAAAATGTGTGTACCATTAAAAACATACTGTGATTGGAAACACAGGTTTTCTGAAGAATACAAATCATTTGCATCCACACACACTTAACTTTTCAGGTTGTCTGCAACTTATGATACAGATGATGATGATGACATCTGCTTTCAGACCAGCTGGTTATGATTATGGCATCTACGTGAAGATAAACAAACTGCAAAAGAAACGCAATTCGTGTCGACGGAAATTTAACCTTGACAAATGCTGGAGCCCTAAGATTGAAAAAAAAAACACTTCCCTGTATGATAAGCCACACATATCTTTTAACAAATAAATACTAATATTTTGGCGAAAAAGCCCATAAAGTGTGGAATTATGGTAGTATTTAATACTTTGGAAGTGCGGTGCGGCACACAAAGACCTAATTGTGGCTGGATGGAGATCTGCTCGTCTGTTTGCAATGGGGGGGGGGTTGTGAAAGCCTTAATGCTGTGCAAACAGGGTTAAAAAGATTTACTCTGACACATACAGGAGGACTTAAAAAGCCGTGTTTCATACTTCCCCTATTAAAATACAATGCGGCGCGATGTCCACATTCAAAGCTGGGGCACAGTTAACCATTGAGGGTAACTTGATAAAAAGTGCAATGAAAAGCGGCCTCGGTGAAATGAAGACCTCTTTAAGCCCGCGGTTGCTCCGCGCCGTCCTCAACACTCAACCGTGCCAAGTCCATATGGGAAAGCGATACGCAATATGTGTGGCGTATTCCATTAGGCTCATTAAAGTGTCACTTTGTCATCAGCGCACTCTGGCACTTACGGCTTCCTTCACAACTCCAGCAAAGGGACTCATTGTATGGTGCGAATAAAGTACAGCAGAGAACATTTTTCATGTGGCAGGACTAATTTGTCTTCCAGACAGCAGTTGAAAGACATCAACATAGAAATTACCCAATAGAACGTACAGAGAGACGTTTAAAGTCTAGCTGGAAATACACAGCACGGATCAAATGATACAAAATGGCAACTATAATTTTGTCTATTATTGTATTAGGTACCTTTGACAAAAATTATAACTAACTTGCTGCTGGTTATTTCCTCTGTCTCTGCTAAAATCGTTGACGTGCCAAACTGTCATCCACACACCAGCTTCTCAGCTGCAACACTAAAACCTGGAGGCAGGTTTTTTAATCCAGTGCAGCAGCATTTTAACCCTGTGAACGTTTCTGTCTCTCTCTCTCTAACCAACCGACCGCCTGCGCAGACAGTAAATTGCAGGAAAAAGGTTTTTTCTGCTTGGCTGCACTTTGTAGTGGCAGAAACTCTATCAAACATTTCCAACGAGAATATCTGGGCACAACTGCATTCGAGCCTCTGATTAAACGGAGGCCTCTCCAAGGAACTCTGACCACTGAAAAACAAGCGCGCTCCACAGAGTCCGGTCTGTGGAAATAAGAGCATATTTCCGCCGTTACTACGCAAATGCAGGAAATTTACACTTCTTACAGTAACCACTCACAAAGAGGCTTTTGCCCGACTTGGCAGAGAACAGATTGACAAAGTGAAACGAAATCAGGATCTCATTACAAATCTGCTTTGTCAACCGAGCATTGACAACATATTATCATCAAATTCCAGGCAGCAACTCAATGGAAAACACTTGCAGCATTTACTGCATCTCACATCGTAAGGAAACTCCGTTGTCACGAAGCTGACTTAAAGAAAGCATCTTATCTGGAGCTGCCGTCATGGTAACAACTCCTTAAGCCCAAATTTGCAACAGGCACAGTGAATTTACAGTGAGCGGGTTCAGAATAAACATAATACATTAACTCATCTTCAGCTACAAACGTTAAAAAATTTGAAAATATGTTTAGGAAAATCTAATTTCATCTATTCAAACATGAAAAAAAAACAAAGTTTACGCACTAAAAAAAAAAAGAACCAATTCAGATTTCGAGATAGTTTCAGTTTTAATTTAAACACAAAAGCTCTAAGGCCACTGGAGCCACGAAACCACATCATCTCTTATGAATGCAGTTATAAAAGGGGAAAGTTTGAACATCATACAACACAATGTGGATGAAGATGATGAGGAATGTGGGAGGCAGGTGGAGGATGTGGCTTTTCTGTGTGGAGTTTGCATGTTCTCCCGTGCGTGTGCGTTTCCTCCAGGTACTCTGGTTTCCTCTCACAATCCGAAGACACAAGCAGTGGAGAAAAACTGGCGATTCTAAATTGCCCGCAAGTATGAATGTTGAGTGTTAACAGCCTTTCCATGGACTAGGAATCTGTCCCCCAGTGACAACAGAGTGTAAAATGGACAGATTCAGTAAATGCAGAAATAGCCACATTTACCTGCAATCACATGATCAACACACAAACAAAATCACCAACCGAACAAATGCTGATCATGGCTTTATCCCACAAATCATTTCGTCTTTTTCCAAAAACAATCATCATCCAGAATCAATAGACGAATCCTCAGAGTACCTTTCTTAGAACCACATCGCCTGGATGAAAATGAACAAGAATATTTAGGAACGATATCAGCATGTGATCCTGAGTCTTTTTAATATCACTTCCTTGTTTAAAGCAAATCACCACTGGCTGCGCATCAGTTAAACAATTATCGCACATTATTCTCCAAAAACAGTTTGCCCTATGGCAACAGAGAGAAAACACTGAGCTTTGGTGTACACATGTGCTTAATAACAAGTGGGAAGTAGGTAATTGCCAGCGCAGAATGTGGTTTACACAGTGATGTTTTAAATCAGTGACATAAAACAGAGACGCAGAGTGTGATATACGACTGCGCGTTGATGAAATGAAAAAGTATTTCTATGACTTGCAGCTTATTTCTCACACTCAACCTGTCTCAAAGGAACATTAGAAAAAAAAAAAAAAATTCTACCTCTCCTTCCAGACAAAGACTTTACATCTGTTTCACACATACAGTTCCTTCCACATTCTTCTGTCTGCCAGAAGCTTTTAGGGATGCACACCACTTGATGCCTGAGTGAATGGCGCCCTGTGCAGACTGGGAGTCGAGTTTTAAACACGGCAGAGTCGTCTATCCGGACGAGATGTGCCACCCAGAGCTGAGCCGTGCATTTTTAAAAATATGAATAAACAGAATGCATAAAAGAGGAAATGTAGCCCTATTGAAATGACCAACAATGTTCGAAAAGGCTGATTTGATAAATGAACCATGGAAGCATAAAGAAAGTGCTCCCTTAACACAACTCCAGACGTGGTACGGTACAGATAGACATCTCAGTAGCACGGGGAGCAGGACAAGCTCCATGCAAGTTTTTTTTTCCAGGGGGTGAAAGGCCTTTAGTGTCAACAGTGTGTCTTGTTGAAAACGGTGCCGAGGCGATTGCAGCCAAATGTGATTTATGGCCTTCCTGAGTGTTAGTAAAAGGCTTAATGCAACTCTAAACACATTTCACACAGTCTTTGCCCTGCAGAGAACCTTTTATGTTCAGAGGTGAACGTCCCACATTTAGAAACATTTACAGTTTATATAGTTGGAAAACATGGTCGTCAATTTATTTTTAATAACATGTCACAGACTATTACTTTGGCACTAAAGAGCGAAGGCCGATAGATGAAATGCCAGTGACTATGTTCGAGCATTCTCCAGCCCACGATTATGTTTCAATAAAAGATGCATTCGCTTGCTAAAAAATAAGGGTTTAGTTTTAGGTTAACTGGATTGGAATAAGAAAATTCTAGATTCCTCAAAACTAGGTAAAAAAAACCTAAAATTTTCTTCCAGGTGTGTTTAAAAGAATGGGAAAGAAACCAGATAACGACAGTTGTGATGAAAATGTTGTGCAAAAATATATAAACTCATTATCTTTCATCTTTATTTACATTAACAAAAAGAACAGTGACAGCAAAACTGCTTCTGGCTGCTTAGGGCTGTCAAAAATGCATGTAATTTCATGTTTTACTACAAACTCATTATCCAGGACCCCATATTGACCCCGTAGCATTCATAATTCTGTGAACATCCACTAGCAGAGAAATGTTGCACTTGATTGGGTTTTAAAAGCGTCAGAGAGGCTTTTGTAATTTGCAGAGAATTTCGTAAACCAATCCATTACTTTCTAAATATTTCTAAAAGCATAAATCATGCATGCACATATGTTTTAATTTTGGATTTATGCATGATGTATTGCCAGGGGAAGCTGGTGGCATTTAAACAACAGTGACACTAACCCGGCCTCTGACCTCTGACCAGTAAAGCACACAGCAGCAAATAAAGAGAGACAGTTGTACCTTCCACTTTCTTCCATATCACATTTGCTCATTTTTCCTCCACAATACAGTCACTTTATATCCAATAGCCATGAATCACAGGGTGCTGCACTCTTCACATTGGATTACAAATGAAACAAGCTGTTGTTCCTCTATGGCCGTTGCCATCTCAGTTCGCCAAGAACCAGACAAGACTTCCAGTGTTATCATCTACAAAAATATAAAGCAGCTGCTTCATTGGTGTTGAATAGAAGGTCAAGCCTGTGGATGTACTGAACAAACAATTTGTATCCGTATCATTTTCTTGTCTACAACGGTTAACGCTACTATGAAGTAAAGATTATTTGCAAGTACAGAAAAAGCCATCGGGAAGAGGGACAGACAGACATGAAACATGACGAAAGACACAGTCATTTCTAAATGAAGAAGATGGAGAAGCTGAGGTTTAGTTTTACACTGATCCATATTCAAAAATGAAACCCCACTAATTCCCAGTCAATTGTTGTGTATTCGTTCTTCTCAGAGCAAGACAGAAAGGCCAATATGGCTCATACCTGAAAACTTTATGCACAATGCACATGCCAAAAGCCTGTAATCACTGCCAACCAACTATCACGGCCCATATTTCTGCCCTTGAAAACCCGGGACCCACGCGTCTCCACATACACACGAAAACAAACACATGTTTTCCACAAGGTGCCTCATAAAACATTCCAATATCATTTGAAATGAACTCAATCCTACTTATGACAGTCAACAAAAAGCCACTTATAATATTTACCACCGGGCCTTTCTTTCAGATGCAACACGCTTGGAATGTTCCGAAATTGGAGATACTGTTCCTTTTGTTTCAGTCCATTAAAATAAACTGTGGTTTTATTTCCCAGGGGCCACAGATTGGGTCATTGTCCACGCATCTTCTAATTATCTCAAACATGCACTGGCCAAACCAAAATTCCTACATTTTAAAGGCGAAAGCTGTTTGCCTTTTCAATAAGACTTGATGTGGCCTTTCCACTGAATCAACTTATTGAGTTTGTGCTTGAGTTACAATAGCTTTCCAGCTGGTTAGTTAAGAGCCCCCCCATTGTCTGCCACAGCAGAAAAGTCCCCCCATGAAGGGGCTTCAGAATGACAATGGGCCCATAATCTACCAACCACAGATCCTTCCCATGATAGGATGAGGCTGAGTGATGGCGCACGGCTCAGCTCAACGTGCGTTAAACAACAGTAAAACTAATGATTCCAGGAATATCGAATATATATCTGGAGTGGCCTAAAAATATCATCCTCCGTGGGGCCAAACTGTTTTTAAGGGGCCACTGGGTCAGTCAGGTAAATGTTGGAAGCTTCTGGCCTGACACTTTGACAAAGAATGACGGATGAAGTCGGAGGAACCGAAAATGTGCCGTGAAACTCACCGGACGCGCTCAGGTCCGCGACCCTGTGGAGAAGCAGGGCGATCCAGAGCGCGCAGGCCGGACACCTCCAGAGCCGCTGGCGCGCCGCTGTCCGCGTTGGATCCATTCCTCCGGCTCTGTGCTTCAACCTCCGCCCGCTGCTCACATCCACTGCACCGACCCACAACTCACTTCAGTGCCGAACAATCCTCCGACTCGGATTCGCAGACTCTCGGGAACGCGTCCGCCGTCTCAATGCGCACTCCGTTAGTGGAGCGTGGATCTCGGAGAAAAAGTTCCCTGACTCCGCTCGGACTGTGTGTGTTCCTCTCTGCTGGAGCCCAGGTCACTTTTCTCCTTCCCTTCCTCTGACTGAGCGCGCTCCTGTCTGCGGACCTCACCGACAAAACGGGCCACATGGCTCCAATTAGCTCTGCGACGCCACCCCGCGTTCACTGCGGCAGCTGCTGGATGGCACACTGGCTTTTAGTTTATGAGTATGACATGAAAATGAATGCAAGTCCTAAAAACCACCCAAAGGCCACCCAATGAACCTCTACATAATAAAAAAAAAAAACGTTATTAATATAAGGCTTAGGCATCCTAGTGGTGGATGAAGACCTCAATAACTGTACACAAAGAAATATGTATTTTAGCAGTAAGTTTAAGTAGTCACTTACATTTCTAGGTTGTGATAGAAATATTACTTAAAGTAATTAATGGTAACAGAGAAATGATGGTTTAAATCTGTTTGAGCTAATAGATCTGATTTCTAAACTACTCACATGAACAAAGTTGGAAATAAGATCAAGAGGCACAGAATGAAAGAAATCTTGGAAAATAGATTTTTAGTAGAATTCCTTAACGAGGATCAAACATGGGTGTAAAGGTCTGTGACCACCTTGAAGCATCATTTTGTCATTTGCAGTTGATTTAATCCGAGTAAACTCGGTGGATGCTCGTGCGTAATCCCAGTGCGCAATGACGCGCGCGCTTGGAGATGAGGAGCGCGAACCGGTGACGCTTTGACTTTAGCTGATCCGTGGATGTCGGTTTAGTAATAAGTCATATAAGTCTTTTTTTTATGAGACCATGATGGAGAAGCTGACACTATAACCGCATCTGGTTTGGTGAAGCCCATAGTGATTCGTTTTCATTTAAAAAAAAAAACGGGAAAGAAGGTGGTTTGCTCTTGGATGTAGTGGAGTTAAAGTCACATTTGGCCTATAACTGGCTGTTTCACTCCTCTGCTCACTGCAGAGGAAGTTGGCACTTCTTTCACCTGCATCTCAGGCCGTGGTTTTAGGTTGTGCCCGTGAGATAATGTCAGCTGGTGCTGATTAGATGATCTATGGGGAAAGGCTGACTGTAGCAGAAATGATCCAACATTTTCGAATGAGATAAATGACCTACTAAATTTAAACCATGCCTAAGTGCTTTACTTGGGCGGCTTCCTTTGTTCGCCATCCATGCATTACAGAGATAAATGGAGGGAAGAGGAAGTGTAAGGAGAAGGGATTCATGCGCCTGTAAACACCACTACGCTCACACACATTAAAACAACCTTTCAGTAACTCCACACGACTTTCATTTCACTTTCCTCACTTCTGTCCTTTCACATTCTGCCTCTAGAATGGGATCCGTTTAGCATCTCTGGTTCTCCCGTGCTGTGACCTACCCCCTCCTCATTAGGAGGAACTACAAAAAGAAATCGTGTGAATGCACAATGCTCAAGACTGGATTTTGTTCAAACTCAGGAGAGGGTGTCGTAGGTTCCTTGCACATGTTGGGGCTTCACCCCTGATGTCCCTGCCCCGCATCAGTCCCAGCTACCTCCCGGGGATCCCTAATCAAAACCTTGCTTTGCTTTCTCACCTCTAGAGATGCTCAACAGTCAGTCAAGAGCTGCTGCTAACAAGCTTTGTTCTGTGGCCAATTCTAATCATTCTAAAACACGGTCTATCATTCATGAACGGCTGAAGAAATTAAAAATATTGGTAAGATGATAAGATTATGAAGGTTGAGGGATAATGCAAAAGTTGCAAATAGATGTGATTAAAACCAAGGCTGTGGTCAAATCAAACAATTCAGCATAAACTTAAGGACTGCAGTTCATTTGCGTTACGTAGTAGGATGAACATGAGTGTTTGATGCCAGTGGTTGCTACTTTGTAAAAGTGGAATTTTCATAAACTTTAATTTCACTTAACGTCAGTGTAAGTGAAATGAGTCTAACGCTACATTATGTGCACTGGTAACTTCTTAATAGGGCAACTTCAAGCACTTCAAGTGGCTCAAGTGTCTACTTCTGCTGAATATCTATTCAACCACGGAAGAAAGTGTGTGTTTGTGAATGATTTCAGGCAACATTTCGTTTAACACAACAAAGGGCCCTTGAGTTTCAGTGGTAAACCAAGAAAAGCTCATTTAAACAGAATAACTGATCAACCAAAAGGAGTTGGCCACGATAGTTTAGAGAAACGTGTGAGGTGATGTGCATCATGTGTCAGCTTAACTTTCCTTATGAATTCGCTGTTTGAGCAGCCAAATGAATTTAACCAAAGCTGGTTTTCTGGGTAATACGTCGCCTCAGAGAAGTGGAAAAAGTTTGGAAGGGGAAGACCTCACCCATGGACCAATCAAGTTGTAAGATTATTTCTGACATTGGCCTATTTTTTCCTCTTTGAAGTCTATCGACTTAATTTAGCCAAAAGTAGGATATGATTATTAAAATTGCAACCATGCATGGTGAGAGTCATCTAGCTTTAATGGTGGGATGGATTAGGCTTCTGAAGGTCTCTTTGAAGAGCAGATCCCTCAGGCTTTCTGCGCCGGCCACAGCCTGTGGACAGGGAGGCTCTTTGTTGCACACTTGGCGCTGGTGTCTCAATTAATAAAAGAGAATGAAATTATGTGAGTGATGATGGTCTTTCAAAAATACCTGCCACATCTTCTCGATAATTTTTTTCCATACTTTTGTCCAAACCTCTAATAACACTTATAATTTGCGTTTAATCGGTCTTTCCCTGCATTTAAAAGTACTAGTGCTTTCAAACAGAACTAGCATTGTAGCGCTTTTCTCAGCAGACAGTCCCAGTCTATGCATAATTAAACGGCTTAGACTGATAATGTTGCCCTCACCGCATTCTCCTCACCCCCCAACTTTGCCCAGGTCCCGTCTCTGAGTCGGAATTAAGCTCATACATATTCGCATTTTCACAGGCTTACCTTTCAAATGCATGTTGTGCCTTTGACTCTGCTGCCATTTGGTGAATTCGGCAACATACCGCAGTAAATATTGATATGGAGTAAATAAAGGAACGGAAGTAACTTTGCCAGGTCACGATTGTTGTCTCCCTGCATTAAAAGAAACATAAATCTTTACTTTACCATAAACCTTTGTTTTACAGAGCACTAAGAAACAAAGACTGGACACTGCAAAACGTACGACACTTTGCTTCAGAATATATTATAGTTTCAACTCAAATTGTAATCTATCCATTAAACATAACGTTCCAGGGAACAATGGGCAATAGAGTCTTGTGTGGAATCTCCCGCAGCATTTGTTCTCTTATTGAGTGAGGGGAAAATTGATGGATGGATGGGAGCCGTCACGTGGTCAGAAATGTTCGAACTTCCTTTGTCCTGCTGCTGAAGAGTTTTGATGGCCTCACACATCGTCCTCTGCAGAGGTGATAATTTATTTTAACAACGTTGGTTTAGAATATTTTCAAGCTTTTGTAAAAGCACAATAAAAAAAGCAGATTATGTCTTTAATGTCTCCCAGTTGATGTTATAGTAAATTAGAAGGACAGGTTTAAAAACCATATGGGTTTGTCGTATAGAGTTGGGAGGATACTGAACATACTTTACTATTCTAGTAATTATTGGACATTTTTTAAAAATACTTTTTGTACTTTATTTATTTGCAGACTATAGTAAAGTTAGCAATTAATGAAGGCAGGCCATTTTAAGGATAGATAACTTCTGCCCGAATGCCCCAAATTAGTTTCATGAATCAGAGTCCTTGTCAAATTGTGTCAGATTCAGTGTCACTTGCACAAACGCCTATAACTCTGTTTACAAATAAAAAAATATTCTCAATTCGAAGCTCAACATGGAAAGGTTGTCATCTGTCATCTCTCTACTCCCCAGGGTTCCCCCAAAACCACAGGATCACTTGCAGTTAATTTGCATTAACTCAGTTAAGCAATCCACCACCCAATAGTGTTTTCAGGTGAGTCATTAAAGAGAAGCCCTGTGTAAAAAGAAAAAGAAAGCCCTCCATTATTTCAGCAGATGCTGCTCTTTTGTGGCACATAATCTAAATAACTGGTTCCGTACTCTCATCAAACCTGCAGCCATAATGCAGAGAAAGTGAGATACAGTAAGACCTAGAAACTAATTGTCTGTAATGTTGTAGGCCTCATTGGCAGCATCCTCGTAATCTAAAATATAACAACCATTTAAGGCCGATGGTAATGACACTGTAAGGCATCTCATTAACGATCCTGGAAAAATATGTTCGTATAGTAAGATATTACACGAGGGTCACTTTTCAAAAGTGTAGGTGAACAACAAGAACCACAAGATCCAGGAGAGTGAGGCCTGGTTGCACAGTGCCCAGCGACAGCCTCTCATTTCCTTAGTGCTCGTCTAAGGACTCGGAGAATGACGTCTTTGTCTGCAGCACTGGCCACTTCTTGCACGAGAGCAATAACCAGACCATTCTGAAAACACACGGCTCCGTGCCAGCTCCAGAGAAAGCCATTTGAACATCTAATGGCCGCGGACCAGGCCAGCTTAATGTAGGGCTCATTGTGATTACCTGATGTAATGACAGCCAATCCAAATACAGCCTGCGAGCTATTACAAGCCAAACGAGAGGAGCACAGGCTGCATCGCGCTATGTCAGGCCGACAGGCCTGAACAAACCAGCGAGAAGAAACTTTCACCTTCTTACGGTGACTGTTGAGGGAATAGAGAGAATTACCACCCACCGTACGTTTGAAGGCTGCCAATAGGCCTTATTAGTCCAATCTGAAATCCTAGTGTAAACAGAGATAAAGTCTTGGAAATGCTTGTTTAAACCTAGTTCTTTGAAATGATGAAATTTGAAATATGTGCCTCAAACCTTGTGTCAATATAATCACAGGAAATGTACAATAGCAGTAATAGTTGTAACATAATGTCATCATATATCAAACTTGAGATATGTGCGAGGAAACTGATTGGCCAATTGCTTCCAGCTCAGGGACTTTAACTTCTGGTCAAAATCTATGACACTGACCTATGTGACAGAAAATGGCAGAAAATGATCCATCTGTGATTAAGGCAGATTTTCTTCTCGCTGTTCACAAAGAGAACCGCGGAGCACGTAACTGACTTTCAACCATTACTACCATTAACTAAATTGGAGCCCATTTACGTCCAGATACGAGAGCTGTGTGAAGAAAAACTTGAATCGAGTCCAGTACCTGCAGAGTCTCAAACAGTCCAGGATGTTCCAAACATCGTTCACTCGTAGCCCTCGCGAAACGCTGCTTTTCAAAACCCTTTCCAAAAATGACAGTCTGATCTTCGCAGCTCCATTCTGTTTGTGACAGACATAGCTCGTGGGATTCCTTGACCTCTTGACACTTCATAACTCCTAATCATTAATCAGGGTTATAGTGATTATCTCATTACACATGACAAGCTGCGGAGGAGCGAGAGCATTCGTCAGTTTATCCTTTTCTGCTTGCCACAGGAATGTCTTTGGAGAGTTTATGACTTTTTTGAAGCATTTTATACTCTTGGAAGTTTGACCCGCAACTTGGCTCCCTCCCTGTACGACTGAGATTATCTAGGACCATTTTCCAACTTAGAAGAAGCTATATTAATACAACCCCACACAACTGTAAATGCAGTTTTCTAGCCTGGACATTTAGCTGGTTTCTTAATTGAAATGCACATAATCTTTTGGAGCATTGCGTATAAATCACGTTACATATTGCGCAGTCACAAATTTAAACTTCAACACAGTATTTCTTTTATGTAAGGTTATTTTATTAATTGTGGATGTGTTGGTTTTAAAGGCTTTATTTGCGGAACATGGTTCGGGTTGAGCGGCTACAGTATGTTGGTGGTTTTGCAGAACAGAGGGAGGGAAAAGGCCCCAGGTGAGTGAGGGAAGATTTGTGGGAGAGGAGTGAGGCTGCCCTAAACAGCTGATTCATATTTAATACGGCAGATTCTCCATTTCATGATACAGCTCAGGTACAGATTTGGACAATATTGCAGTGATAACAGAAATTACACGAGTCACACTCAATTTAAGTATTTCAATACACCTGCAGGTCTTTAAAGTTTGTGTTTCGTAATCTCATCAAGACAAAAATGCTACTGACATGAAAAAGAGCTTGTCCGTAACATTTTTGAACATGTCAACAAGTCGATTGAAAAATTAACAAAAATTGTTCGACCTCGTAATCAGATTTTCTCCAGTGTTTTAAAGAAACAGCATATAAACACTAACTCTAGAAGGTTTCAGTGCAAATCTTCTCCTGTAAGATAAATCAAGCGCTCCTTGTGTATTTTCTGGTATTCAATTTGCCTGTTGAGTTCTCTCGGTTTTCCATCCAGCTCGCTTTTTAAAAGGCCTGGCAACTAAAGCCAAGATGGCATTCAAGGGCAGCTTCACCCCCCCAGAGAGCAGAGGTATCCTGTTGCTGAGAGCGAGTGGAGGCAGTGTGGCAGAAGAATTATGTGATCACAGTGGGAGCGCTGCGTCCAGTCCTCTCTTGGAGCTGAGAGACCTTCAGGGCAATGTCTACCAGGGGAGCCAGCATCACCTGGACAATGAGAAACACACAAATCACTGTGGTCAGGATATACAGCCCTTAAACGTCCTCCAATGTCCCAGTGTACTGTCTTTTCTAAAACTTTCTACTAAAGCTTTACCACACAGCACTGCATCCTGTATAATGATCATATTCAACACAGAAGAGTGTGTGTTGTGAGGGGCTTTCCTCTTCCTCACTTTACTTGCCCTTATCAAAACACAACTCTCCAAGTGCGTAAATCAAACTAACCCAAAGTCAGCCAACTGAACCATTAACCCAGCCACAATTCATCTGTCAAGTGAAGATTCTGAAGCAACATGCTTATCTGTTCGTATGTGATACATGAGCACTGCAGATAAGTAGAACTTCTATTCACGTTTTTTTGGGTCTTGTCTCTCTTTCTTGTTCTACATAGTCTCCCTGTCCACACCAGTCAAAATCCCTTTATGAAGTGTCTAGCTGGAACACGCACTCTTTACTTTTCCCTCGCGTGAAGTTTCCCCTCTTTTCACACTGGCTCTGATAAGCTGCAAACTCTCAAGACCTAGCCAAACATCTCCATCATCTCCCATGACGAATACAACCACTGGAACTGGCTTTCAGGGAGATCTCCACCCAGTGCGATCTGTCTGTCCCGCAGGCTGCGCATCAGTCCAACCAGCCTGGAGGGTTTCACGGCCGTAAAGCACTCCAAGCTCAATAAAGTTTTGACAACGGGAACACAGCGAGTTGACCTTTTCTTTTCATAGGGGAATACTTTAAAAGAAAAACTAATTGGTGCTGGTCCCACAAAAGTTTATTTTCCTATCCGATGACTTCACTGGATCTAGCCGGCCAGAACTACTCCTTATCGTCCTAACCTGTGGGTCCTGGTAAATCTTCTGGGGGTCCTTCTCGTAGCTGTCTATGTAGAGCCTGATGGTTGCTCCCGCGCTGCCTGTACCACTGAGACGGAAAATAATCCTGGAGCCGTCAGAGAAGATGATCCTTAGGCCCTGTGAGAGTGAAGGAAAGACAAAGGAGGGATGGTGATTAATGAAAATGGACAGGAACAGGAAAACACGAGGAGCTAGAAAATATGAGGTGCAATAAGTCACATTGTTGCATGCTGACATTCACTGGCTACGATATATGACAGGAATATGACTCTATTATGGACAGCACGGTCTTGGACTGGTTAGCGCTGCTGCCTCACTGCTACAAGGTCCCCGGTCCAAATCCTATTTCTATCCCTGATTATTCTTATTTCTGCAGAAATATAGAAACAATATGTTGTACAGAAACAGAACTGGTGAAAAACATGTTACTAAAGCTTTTAATAGTTGTATTATCTGCTATTACAGTTGATTTCAGCATTTTAGTTTTCTACTCTTTAAAGCTACTAAGGTCAGCGTTAATAAATGTTACCATGGATCACTGTAATTGCTACTTTGCAGCCCTGTTTGTCATTACAGACTAACGTCACACGCTTTCCTGAGAGCGCTCATACTCCTCGGCTTCATGAATAACTCTTGCGTTTTGTTTGGTAGGGGTATTTTAAAGTTTCCTTGCAGTGTGGTTCATGAATTCATGAATGCTCTTATCAACACTTGTCTTAGCTGTTCTTGTCTTAAAACAGACACATTCATTAAAGAACCTCCTCCACTGGCTAAATTAAAAATAGATGGAACAATAACTTCTCAAATATGTCCGTGTCTGATGACAGTAAAAACTTTAATGAGCTCTTTTACGTCCCCTCACCTGGTTTTTGGACACACTTCCATCCACAGGGTCAGTGTAGGCAAAGTTGTCAGCGACAGCCACATCGTAAGTCTTATCACCTGATGAGAACTTCTTTCCTACAAAGGATGGGTCAAACATCACAGTCTCCAGATCCTTGATCATCTTGTTGGCAGCATCTGAGTCGACCTCCTCATAATCATATCTGTAATGAAAATTGGAATTAAGTTCTTGGAATATTTTAATCAGCTGGAATTGGTATAGAATTGATTTGTTTAGTTTTTTTTGCTGATCTGTACTTTGATCAAGTGATCAATTAAGACAGGCTGTGGTCAGCTACACAAAAGACCATCTCAGCAGTTTCCATATTCGCCACTAGATGATGCTAAAGTTTATTTTAACAACCAACTCCCCAGCATTGTCCAAGTATCCAAGGATTTGTGTGACTGTTTCGATAAAACCTGATTAGTCCGCTTTTGGGAATCAAGTCAAATTTCAGCAACTGAATCAGTGCTGACCTTGTGAAGAAGTTCCTGCCAAACTTCTGCCAGTGATCCTTCATGATCTCCTCCACACTCTGTTTTCTGGTGGCCAGGATTGACAACCACGCAAGCACGGCCCAAAGACCGTCCTTCTCACGAATATGATCTGAGCCTGGTTGGAAAACACAGGAAGAGGAAAAGGCACGGGTGGGTAAGTGAGGGGCACTGCTTTCTCTTGCTGTTTCTGGCTTACGTGCATCTGATGACATTCACTCACCGGTGCCAAAACTCTCCTCTCCACACAGTGAGAGTTTGCCAGCATCCATCAGATTCCCAAAGAACTTCCAGCCAGTTGGAGTCTCGTACAGCTGCATCTGCAGAGCTTTTGCCACACTGGAACAATAAACATAAAAAAAACACATAAGAAGAACTCTAAGTGTAATCCGTGGGATTTTTTATGATTTTTTCAGTTCACCCAACAGAGAACACTTTTTATAATTAGACGTTAGGTCTTATGGCTTTTACTTGTCCAAGGCTCCACTTGTGGGCATACTACGAGCCAGTCCTTTGACACCGGTTTTCTGGAAGTAAGGGATGTTGGTAATGTTGGCGGCAATTACAGCCACAGAGTCTGAAGGGTTAACAAAGAATCCATGTTTACCCAGCACCATGTTACGGTCCTGAAGAGAAGGAAAAACACAAGGCAGGATTTGGTCCAGACTTATAAAGAGCAGACATGATTTGTGACGCTGATGCCTGCAGACAAAACAAAAACCTTTATCTAAAAACATTTCTTATAGCTCACATTGAATTTTAAATGAATCAAAAACTAAAAACATTCACTGCCAAAGTCAAACCAAGTTAAATTCAGTCTCACCCCGCAAAACAAGACTGTTATTTTGGTTCCTGACTCCCATCTATTACAATAAAGTCCTAAAATGATATCAAGAGACCAGAGTTTATGAAATCTACGTGACCTGACATCACATACTGTCGTCAACCCCACACCTGTATACTGCTTGATCAAGCACCTTTAAAATCATCTTCCCTGAAAGAGAAGCTGACTTACACCGTCACCATCAAACGCAGCTCCCAAATCATATTCCCCTCCTTTCATGGTGTTGACCAGGTCGGCAGCGTAGGTCAAGTTAGGGTCTGGGTGGTGTCCCCCAAAGTCCTCCTGGGGGACACAGTTGACTGCTGAATTGGCAGGAGAACCCAGCTCTTCACAGACAATCTTCTTCACATAAGGACCAACCACTAGAGGGAGACAGTGTTCATAAAAAAATCATAATGTTGCTAAAAAAAGAAAAGTCCTGGACCCCCACAATCTTTTTTCTACACTACAAAATAAAATATAATAAAACTTAATTCACACTGTCCAAATGTGATGTATAACTCTGAACTTATATATTATATAATCTCTACCTAAGAATTACATACAAAGCTAAGGCCAGTTCATTTAGACTAATTTCAAGACTGAATGAGTTCCACGATTTCTTCTGTTAACTATAGCTATGACAAAGGCCTGTGCTGTGCCATTTCATACCTCCATGCATAGCATCCAGACGGACGTTAATGTGATTGGCTCCAGAGAGAAGCTCCTTAAGTGCAGCAAAGTCAAAGATGCCCCTCAGCATCTCAGCGTAGGCTTCCACAGAGTCCACGATCTCCACTGAGACAGATCAAGGAGAAACAATTAAAAGCATGCAGATGGACTTTGGGTAGCAGATTTTGACAACCAGCTCTACATCTAAACAAGATCTGGTTGTTCAATAGCATTTCATCCGATTGGAATCTGGCTCCAAATCTGCTTCTCAAACCTCAAGTCTGTTTAAACAATATGATTTATACTGTAGATAATACAGTTTAAGACCGACAGAGGATGAACTGTAGCTTTCAAAAATGTACTTAACATTCTGGACCTTAAATGCATTTTAAAACAAAGGACTTCCCTTCCCCCTTTCATTTTCAATGCATTTAGCAGTGGTTCTGGCTTCTCAGAAGGTTTAAGTCGGTCCATCAGGTTTATATACAACAGTGTCACTGAATTATAACATGTTAATGTTCATCATTAGTTTTTTGAGAACGGATAATAGCTATACATTTAATGTGCAGGAACAATTCTCTATGTTTTATACCAGCTTAAAACTCGGTCCAAAATGCTGTCAGAGCTTAATTTATGACCAAGTAAATTTACATGAATTTGCCACTGTTCATTTATAAAAGAACCCCCACCTTGTTTCTTGTTCAATTTTAAAATGAAAAATGCATTGTCAAAAGCTGTTTCTTATTTAATTGAGAGCAGAACTCTCTCTGTCCATGTCACTGCACCTGTGAAGGGCTTGAAAGTTTCCACCTCAAAGGTCTGCTTGCCAATCTTGGACAGATCCACTTTCAGCTCCGGGCAGATGTGATACTCTTGAAGGCCTTTGCTGATTTCAAATATTTTATTTGTGATGGCCTCTGGAGCAGGCCCTGCAGAGCCAGAAAGGGGAGGGACCAAGATGATTATATTATTATACTGTAACTGTATGTACAAACACACTGAAGCAAAAGCATATGTTATGCACAAGTCACGACAGTGTTCTTAAAGTTACTAGACGCATTTCTCGTCAGTGCTTCAGTGCAACTGGAAACGCGATGTACTTGCCTCCGCTGGAGATGTTGTACTTGATGCCAAAATCCCCACTGGGGCCCCCGGGGTTGTGGCTGGCTGTGAGGATGATGCCACCGACTGCCTTTATCTTGCGGATCACACAGGAGACTGCTGGGGTGGACATGATGCCATTCTGACCAATCACAAGGTGACTTATCTACGGACAAGAAACATTCAGATTGATCATCCATCATCTCCTCCTCCTTAATAATACAGTTATAGATAGATAACATACAGTTTAGATAATATTAGGACATTTCATTAGGCTCACATTTGTTCTGCAGCATGACAACCCATAACTAACTTGAAAAAACTATATTTTTCATTAAAATGGTGCAATTTAAAGGCAAAGGCTGCAAACTGTGCAGTTCTTAAATAATAATGTCTTTACTCTCAGTGCTTCTCTAATGCAGAAGTTACATAAAAATATCATTTATGCCCCTCCATACTGAGACATGCAGCAGTCCACTTTGCATAAACACATGAACAGCAGTGTCTCTGTCTGTCCACCTTTGGCAAAGACACACTGTTTCCTCACGGCTTCCTTTCCTAACAGCGGCCACTTGTGCAGAAACTGCAAAACCACATCGTCAGAAATACATGTGCAACTTCATTCTACTGCATTTAGCATCGGCTGCAGATACGGAGCGATCGTCTCAGGCCAAGTCAAGGTCACAGATTCAGTCTGAACAACAAGCACGTGTCCCTGAGACATTTGAGATAGACTCTTTTGATATGTGCTGCAGTATTAATGTTTAAAATTATTCCTCTTTTTCAAAATATACAGTGAATGAGATTCGGTCGTTTCTCTGCACTTGATTGCGCGGTTTCCATCTTTGCTCCAGACAAATGCGGGACAACGTGACCGGCTGCACGTTGAGCGTCACGCCCCCCGCTGCACTGACGGCCCACCGAGCCACCGAGCCACCGATCTCTCTGCCACCACATGAAATAACTAAAACCTGTTGGATTGTGCTGAAAAAAGCTTTAATGCTAAAGCTGTGTGCGCTTGTAAATGTCAGAGGTCATCCGGCTCATTCTCGGTGCACTTTATCCGAAAGGTCACCGCGGTCAAGCTGGCGCCGGACACCGTGCATCAGGAGGGGGGTTGATGACACCTGTCATCCAGTGGCCACGGGATATTAATTATTACAAATAAAAAATCTGGCTAATATCTACATAACCCAAAGGCTGACAAGCACATGCATGACTGCCTTCCTCACTCCGACGGGGTTTTATTATTGCACAACAGGAAGCGCAGAAGCTCCTAAAGTCTTGCAAAACCTTGAAAATGGCTAATCCCACATGTCACTGCAGAGATTCGGCATGTTACGTCCAGAACGAGCGTTAACGCACGTCAGGAGTGAATGTTCGGGCGAAAAACAAGCTGACGTCGACGCGCTGCTTGTCCTGTGTGAACAGCTGATCACCCCGACAGCTAGCTCGACGTGAACTAGCTAGCTCGCTAACATGCTAACGGGCAGCTAACGGCGGCTGACTAGCTCCAGCCGCCGAGGACGAGCACACGCGGAGGGTGAGAGTCTCCCACTGACCCCGTTGGCGGCAGCGATCTGGACGATCAGCTGAATGGCGTCTCTCATGAAGAACCTGCCGTCTCCTCCCACCACCAGCGTGGCCGCCTGGCGCTCGGCGGGCTCGATGACGGACACGATGCTCTGGATGAAGTTTTCCGCATAGTGCTGGTTCTGCTGGAACACGGTCACCCTCTTCCTCAGGCCGCTCGTCCCGGGCTTCTGGTCCGTGTAAGCCTTGGTTTTCACCGTGGTTATTTTCACCATTTTTGACCCCCCCCAGTGAGCAGCCGGTGTGATCCGCAGTCTGGTCCGACGTGGAGGCGACTGCGGCGGCGGAGCAGCAGCCGGACAACTCCCCCCTCCGAGATCCGCCTTCTCCGTTTAAAGGGCAAGTAGAGATTTCCCCATAAAGGTCACACAAGGGATGGAGAGAGAATTTATTTTTTAGCTATTATTGGCAATTGTCTGTGCATTGACTTTTATAACAGTGAGTGGTGCACAGATCCACAATCAGTAATAAGTCATTTCCCACTATAACAGCCTTTAACTTCACCCAGTGGCGACCCCAGACTCTTGAGGGCCTGAGGAAAGGTGCCCATCGAGTCCCCCTAAAGGAACATCCCCACCTCTTCTCATTTCTCATCTTCTTATTTTTTTTCTTCTTCCCTGGAACAATCACAGACTTCTTATTAACTTGAATGAGACCATCTGCACAGGGGGCTTAGCCCAAATAAGCAAAGAAATAAAGAATTATACAGAATAGAATAGAATAATAGTTAAACAAGGTTTATGGCTGTTTTTAGACCACATCATGAAGGATCATTTCCACTCTTTAGCTTGCAATCATTGTGACAAAGATAAAAAATAATTGCCACAGTTATTGCTTTCCATCGCTGCAACATTCTGTCTTTGAATACAACGGCCAGCCACAACATTAAAAGCACCTGCTGGTCTTATTACTGCAGTGAGCAGTCGATACACCCTGAAGGATCTGCTCTAACGCAGCTCCATGTGCAGCACCTCTCAGTCATCGGCAGCATAAAATTTATCCCACGCTGGCTCCTGTCCACCACAACGTTAACACCACCAGGTGGTTCTAACAAGCGTATCGTGCAAAGCTTTGGAATCAGTGATTGTGTAAAATGACATTCCTCAGATAGAAGACAAAGCCTGGCCAACCTTGGTTCAGTGCCATTGATTTAGCCACTGAAGCCCTTACGATTTCCTGAGGTAGACAACATTTTACTTTTCCCTTCCATGTAGAAATGCATTAAAAATGCATTTTGAATGAGGTTTCATGTTTAAAGTGAACGTGATCAGATCTTTGTACTTGTAAGGTCGATTCGTGTCCACAGAGGGGTCAGTGACTGCAAGGCTTGTGCTCTAAAAAAGTCGAGCATGTTAAAAACACTGGACAGTAAAGAGGTGAAATAAGAAACTCTTCAGAATAAAACTGAAAGCTGCGCTTACAAATACTATGTTGAAGATACTGTGACATGACATGGTCTCTGAGAACAGGTGAATTTCACATGCTAAAACAATGTGTGTGTAAAACAATATTTCCTTCAGCAAACTGCTGTTTGCAAGTTGCATCACACTGTATTCGATCATTACAAGCAGAACAAAGTTTAACATCAGACTTGCTTTAATGGCAGTGGCCTGTATGAGTGTTGAGGTTTTTTTTCAGACAGCATTTGTGCATCTGTATGATTTTTATGGTGTATGATTTCATCTCTCAATAGCCTTATAGTGAAGGAAAATGCTAAATACAAAAAGAGTAAAGTCTTCATCTGAGTTCTGTTTGTTTCCAAGTATAATCAAACCTACATTGGGAGGTTACTGAAATCATATTCGTGTTGTTTGCCACAGCTCAACTAAATTATAGATTAGGACATTAGGCTATAGCATGAAAATAAAACAAAGTGACTTTTTTTTTTTATAATTTATTCTTCAGAATGTCTTATAGAGTAGATATTCAAATTGCCTCACGGATTATGAGCCTGCCCGTCTTTAGCAGCTGAGTGTTGGGAAAGGAAGAGCTGAAGGGACTCGGGACATTAAATGCACGTATGTCATGTGGCATTTACTCCGGTGGCTCTACTGTTTCAGCAGAGAAAGTGCAAAGGGCAAATAATGGCCTAAAGGATATAAATAGGAGGTCAAGACTCACCCGCTGGAAAGGCCAAGGGCAAATAAAGTTGAGACCCGAGAGCAATGCAGGGGAATGCAATTTACTGCCAAACTAAAATCCCTACGGCTTCTGGATGTAACAAGAACACAGAGCAGGGATCTATGGTAGCACAATTAGGAAAATAAAAGTTCAACCATTCATTTGCATAAAAATATAATGTAAGCTGCTGAACTGGTGTTTAACAGGCATAAATATGTCTTGGTTAAAACCAGGCTGCTTTCTTTTTACATACTCACTGTAAAGTAAGTCTACATGTTGCCTTTAGTCTCTGTTGTCCACCAGGAAACACTGTAGAACCAAAAGCTTTCTGCTATAGGTTACCCAAGAATCTAAGAAAGGTTCACTTTAAATTCTCAGCTGTCAGTGTGCACAGACAGTAACAGTGATTGCATGGCCATTCTCCCTTATTTTAAAAAAAATATTTTGATTTGCTTTGCAGAGAGATAAAAGTATTATATACTTCAGAGTTCACTTCAAATCCACTTTAGTGATTTGCAAACTGTGTTTAAATCGAGTACTGAGAACCGGCCTGATAACGAGAACTTATAGTCTTAGTATGATCAGAGTGTATCTCCCTTTAGTCTAAAAAGTCTAAATTAAAGAGATATCCTTCTTCTCGAAATATTGGTGGGTCATTTTATTGACATCTGCAGACAGTGCTCAAAAAGTGTTATATTAAAAAATGTTTTTCAAATAAATGAAAAAGCATAACAAGTTAACAAGTTTGCTTCAATGATTACATGATTATAGTATATTTGGGAAATAAAAAAGCCTAAAAAAATAAAACAGAAAAGATGTTTACATTTAAATGGTGATTTTTGGACATTATAAGTCATGATTTACAGTACCAAACTCTGACACAGACCACTTAAAATATATTCTAAAAATATAGTACATAATTAGGTAACAGCATAGCACCAGAGACAAGAGACGTCATCTTTAGAGATGTTTTTGTTGCCTAAAAACTATTAAGTTTATCATGGAAATAGCGTTTTCTTTCATGTTTACATTATGAATAACCTCAATGTCTGAATATTAACCGCTGGTCTTTGCCTATTAACGATTTCACAGTTAATAATAGTTAAAGCAATTTAAACTGTCCACATAACAGAAACTTCACACATACAAAAGCGGCAACAGCTATTTTTAGCTTTACCTTATGGATATTATAACCACATCTGCCATCAGTAGTAACACACCTGAGCATATGAGGTGTGCCTGCGCAGGCGTCTGGCTACAAGTGGACAGCGGGTCTCAGCTCATGATGTACACGCAGCACACGTTCTAATCACTGTGAAACCTACTTTAAACTGCAGGTTTTTTTTTTTTTTTGCCTATTAAACTGTGAATCTTTCCAGCGAGTAGGATTTTACATCGAGGGTAGTATAGTCTCTACACAGTTGTAGGTCCAGTCCTGTTTCTCATTGATGGGCAGGACATGTTGGCACACCTAGAAGACAGGACACAGATGTTTGTCTTAGAATTCAAACATATAATCATTTCAATATATCGAATTGTTTTAAGACTCATCAGAAAAGCATTTTTCCAAATAAAGAACAACAAAGATAGATGATGAACATTTCCTAGTCATTAAATATATCTTGGAGTAAATTCATCATCAAGAAATGGAAGGAATATGGCACATAAATAAATCAGCCTAGAGCAGACAGTTGCAAGAAGGGGACTTGACTTCAGCCTTGCACATGCCTTCTCACAAACTCTAGCTGAGAGTTAGTTTGACCCCATTTCTCTTTCTCGACAAGATGAGCATATTTTCCTGTAACAATAAACGTTATAGGAGTGCACACATAAAACCATCATACCATCTTTGTCCTGGCTGGCACCTCTACAGCAAACACAGTCATGCTTCTACTGGTACTGCAGTTCCTGCACTGCTCATTATTAATGTGGACAGTCACTTTCTGGTTGGTCTGCAACACAAAGGGAATAGGTCACGATCATATTCAATATATATTGTTATATTGTTTGCGTGAAATAAAAAGCTAAATAAACAGAGAGGTAAATACTGTAAACGAATAAAACATACACGTAGGTATAGCTGAGATGCTGATGTGTCTTTCACACCTGCTATGTAAATTGTAACACAAACCAAAGAGAAAGAGTCTAAGGCCCAAATAAGGCAGGTGTGAAAACACCAATACTCTCAGGAGGAAAAATGTCCAGCGCTCTAAGTGTTATTGTAATGCAGCTGTTATATTATTATATAATATTCAAATATAGAAAAAAGTAAATGGCAAATATAGATAATATACACTCAGGGTAACCAGACAAAATGTCTCCCTGGTTCATTACTTGCTTTGTATCATGTGGTCAGTCTTTCAGAGTAGCTCCTGTTGCTATGAGAATGGACACCACTGTTGCATATCAATTACAAAGAGGGTTTCTAGCTTGCACAGACTTTAGAGGTAGGGATGTGTAATTTAAGACTCTGGCATAGTTGTCCTTGTATTGTATAGAGTCATATTTATTATGTAATTATGCCCTAAATAGTCTAAAGCCCTAAATGTGTTGGGTCCAATTTTTAAGGACATCAATTTCAGAAATATTATACTATAATCCAATAATATCTCCCTCACAAAGTTTGTTGCCTACCTTGTTGGCAAGGAGAGAGGAGATTCTGTGATCCCCTCTGTAGGTGTAGATGAAAACATTGTCTTTTCCCCTCAGTGCTTTGGCTCCTGTCCTGGATGTGATTGACTTCTGGAGGGCCTGGTTCAGAAGTTTTGGCCCTGAGTCCAAACTGAGTGGCTGAATGGACGCCTGAGTGTCTTCACAGTGTACATCTATTTGGAATGGACAAGCCTGGAAGAGTGGAGGAAAGAAAACAGGGTTTTCACTCGTATCACACGTATTCTGAAGCTTTGGTCGTGGAAACTAAAGTGAGAAAAACATAACTATAGAGTCAATATGGGACCTGAATGAAGTGTGGTGTAGGTGTAAGTTGACATTTTGCCGCACTTTAAGTAAATCACATGCGTGAACCAACCTCTACTAGTTCCAGCATATGATTGTAGCCCATGGCTTCGAGGGTGACCCACAGGTCTGCAGGATCTCCATCTTTTTCTGTGGCCTCCATCAGGTTCAGCTCCATGAAGCCCTGCCTTGTCAGCTGATTCTTTCTCATATCAAAGTTTTCTGGAAAAAATCAAAATCTTCAGAATCCCAATTATTCTTATGTATTTTAAATACTGTAAGATTTTGACTTCTCAAAGTAGGAGCCAAAGGTAAGAGAATGCAGTTGACATTCCCTCCTGTGTGTAAGTCCTATAAAGACACTGATTACCTTTACAGATGGCCCAGGCATCCTTGTCACACATCTCTCCGCTAGACCTCAGCTCAAAGAAATTGTACTCTTCCAGGCTGAGCAAACCGTTCCCATCCAGGTCTATCATGTCAAAAAGGTCAGACAGCACCTCCCTGTGGCAAAGATTGATCATCACAGAGACATTTCACCAACAGCATCTCCACCCAACCATCTTCAGTTCACTCATCCAGCCATACGCAGTAGCTACGGTGGTGTGGTTTGTCTTTATACTACTTTGACAAAGTGACGCAGTCAAGTACACACATACACATAGAGACAGACGCACAAACCTGAGGTCACTGGTGAGGTCCAGTTCTCCAGTGTCCATCCTGTAAACCAGTTCCACAGGCTTATCAAAAACACCTTTCTTGCTCCTTTTCTTTAGTCTGCAGCCGCTGGTAAAGGGAAGCAGGTAGTATGTCCCGGCATTCAGTTCACCTTTCCAAACATACTTCTGTACAAAACACACCATTTTTTACAATTACACCTCTATATACTCTATATAGAAGCCACAAGACAAAATAACAAATACATTTGGACTATCATCTGTCAACACACAGACATACTTCTTTATCTTTTGACTCAGTGAAACACACTAAAGTTGAGTCCTCTTTGGTTTCCCCAGCTGACGTAACAAACAGAGCTGTGTCCACTGTCATCCAGGATGAAGACTTGCCTGAAAAATGACACACATCAGAGGGAGCGCGGTCTGGAGACTTACACATAGATTTAACAGAGTAAATAAACAGCAGAACTACATATTAATCTGAAAACTATCAAATGCAAATCATTTGATATTTTCATTTAGAAGCGTATTAACTTAAATGCTTGGACGTTATTACAAAACTGTTAATTGTCTCCTGTTAATAAGAGTGCATTCACTTTGTGACAAAGTACAAAACGGAAAACATCTTTATGTTGTATTACAATTACCACTTTAACTAATCTGCACCATTTATTGTTGCTTATCATAACCAATGCTTGTCATCCAATGAGCTGGAACAAAATCTGACCTCCTATTACGCAATGTAAAACACAAGGCCAGACAAAAAATACACGTCAGAGGCCATCATAGGAAGTCAGTCTTCTATATGGTCTGTTTGCGACTAATTCATAATTAAAACACTTAATGGAAGTGTCTGTATAAAGCATTGGCAGTACCAGGTCTGTGGCTGAGGCTGAGTGGTTGGATGGTCAGGTAGACGTTGGTTGTCTGAGGGACATGGAGCTGGTACTGCAGAGAGCTGATACTCCCGTCCTCTTCCAAGAAGAAACAGCCCCTCATGTAACTGTGATGCCACTCCTGGAACAATAGATTGACAACAGTTCCCTCACATGATATAAGTGATATAATCTGGCCAGTTTTTCTCAACTAGATGCAGCTGATGCTACTTTAAGTTCCTTAGAATACTGTATGTAAAGTACATCCTGCTGTGTGCATCCTAATATATTTGGTCACGTGTGGCCTCAGTTCAGATTGCCACACAGTCCCAGCAGCATGACAGCAAAATGCATTCATTCATTCAACGGAAACCAAAACTAATTTGCAGTTGCTATTAAAAGAGGGATTGATCTTGTGACAGAGGAAGTATATTTTGGCATGAAAAAGAGAATTAAACAGTCAATCATAACAGTGAGGTTGTTCACTTGATTAACTGTAACTGCTGTACTGATAATTACCACTTCAACCTTTAGGGGGCATATTCATTATTGCACGGTCTGTCAGCTCAGCAGCATGTAAACACTTGTTATACTTGTGCGGATCCAGAGGAGGGCAGAAGTGTTACGCTGTGCAGTAACGCAGACCGATGTAAAAATCTCCCTCTAGGACCTGATATGGCAAATTGGAATCCATTTAACTTTGATAAATACAGCCTTTTCAATCTTGGGCCAGCAGTCATTCAAAATTATCAAGAGACTCCTTTGGCAATATTTATGAATCCTAATATTTCTTTCATTTTTGGAATCCTGTTGTTCCTTTGTCTAGCAGCACAACCGAAATGAGGTAATAATTTGAAATTGAACAGGAACGTCAAAACAGGGAAGTTTTCCTTCCACTCATAGGAGACACATTAAATGAAAACACAGTTGATGTGGACACACAGTAAGAGGACATTGAGGGCCAAGCAAGTCTGGAATAGGCTATATATCCTTTTAGTGGACATATAAATCACTAAGTTAAACAAAGAAAGTACCATAAAGACGGAGCATGTCACTCCTTTAGAGAAAAGCCATTTTCTCAAAGTATTTTTCTTGGGTTGTGAGAGGCATAAAAGATCAAACCATAACACTTCAGTGGTTTGTCCAGACAATATTAAATGAGGGAAATTGCCACAGGCACCAGTCTGCTGCTTAAAGACATCAGAATTAATGCACCATAGAGAGAGGGTCAGTCTGCAGACTAATACAGGCGCTGTCACCTGCTCTTGCCACAGGTCTGATTTACTGCTACGCAGAGGGTCGCGGGACACCAAGCCAACCACAAACGCAGCCACACACACAAAAACGCACAACTGAGAAATGGGTCTTTGCCCTGTCTTACAATTCTAATCTATACATAAAGCCAAATTCTAAGTAATCCAACTTTTGATTTATTAAAACACATCTGTATACCACAAGGCACATTTACACACAAGCACTAACACTCTCTCACACACACACACACACTGCCTACCCTCCACCACCTCCTCCCAGTTATCAGCCTGTGGCAATATAGCAGCCAATATACAGAGCCAAACTTCCCTCTGAGGTAATCTCTGGACACACAATCTTTTACCTCAACAACGTCTGGCCCTTTCCAATCTCAACATGGTGTGTGGACCTACGAGATGGAACAGGGGGCTGTTATTTTTATTTATTTTTTTATTTACTTTTTTTCTTGCTATAAAGCAAACCAGCTGAGGTTAAGCCAAAAAGAGTGAAAACAAAGAATGGGGATCAATACGCTGTATATCTATCCAGCCTGAGGTAAATTTGCCCATCAAAAACAGTGGGTGACAGTCATACTGGGAGGGAAGTGGTGCTACATGGTCATTCTCTCTCACTGAAGACCACATACAGAGATTTCCAAGCTTTGTCTTTCACCGTACAAACAGTTGATCTTATTATTTATTAACAGAGATTATGATTTGCTCTTAGAACAAAAGCATGCCGTAACTTCTAAAATTTTTATTACTCTAAATAAACACTGGGCAGCAGCAAATTAGGACTACGAAATGAACTCAGGCTGAAACAAAGCGCAATGAGTTATGCTGTTATAAATCACACATTGCTTGTCATAGAGTTTTATAGTAACAGTATGGTAATTTATTGTGTTGTGTTTGAACAATTCTCTTATCGAGTTTTATAATCGAGTTTGTGCTATAGGCACATTTGCATGAGGCATTGCTCCACATTATACACTTGCTTGACTTAAAATAAATATAAAATATATAAATATAAAAGCAGGTTTGAAAATAAAGTTTTATTGGGATTCAAATTTAATAAAGGGTATGTATCACTGAACATCTCACCCTCTAAAATGAAAACATTCTGAACCTGTACCTGTAAACCTGGAGGCTCCGGTATTTTGCAGGCCCTAGTGCTGCTGGGTGTCATGGTGACTGAGTTAGACAGGGATGACCGTCTGCTGCGAGCAGAGGTAGGCCGAGAGCATGATCGGCTGTCTAAAAAAACACACACACATTAGCACAAATATGTGAAATTTCAGACATTTATGCTTAAAGTACAAGCACAACATTTACCAATAATAATTCTGCTAAAAGAAAACCCAGAGTCGCCGACGACATGCACAACTTAACTGACATTGAAATGTGTCTTCTTGGAAATCCTTTCCCAAGTTCAAATGTTACTACTTTGCATTTGGGTTCTAAGAAAGTGTGGTCTCAAGTTCAACCACTTTCTTAAATTATGGAGGGATATTAAATCAAAAATGGCACAACAGAACTACCTCAAATTCCTTATTTTACACAACATTTTTACACTAATTGAAGCCAGAAATAATCAATTAAGTAATAAAGGGGTTTGACTGTTTTCAAGTCCGGGAAATCAAGATGCAAAGTAATGTGACAGGCTTAAAAATTACCTTAGCAGAGGAATAAATAGACCCACTGTTATTGAACTGTTATCATGGATCTTTTTTATGATGATAACTGTTCTATAAATGACATCAGAGATGCAACGAAACCTGGCCTAACCATAACTTTGTTGTTGTCTACTGAAATGTGCCTTCAGCACTGCAGGAAAACTGCAAGAATTAAACTAAATACAGCAGCATCATGACAGCTCAAAAACGGGTTTAATACATAATTTAATTTAATCAATTATTTGAGAAAAAGCAGCAAAATTACTCACATTAGATTAAATTATGCTCTGTATTTTTCAGTTGTGTGGATTTATCCTGACGGCTGTATGACTAAACAAGGAGTCAAAACGGTTTTTGAGCTCTAACAATTTCCAAATGAATATGTGTGATCACGTAGTATGTTGTGTCACAGTCTTGTTAAAATGTAACGGGTATAAATCAATACATGGGAGAGGCACAATAATGTGATAATCCTGACCGCTATATGGAAGCTCATTCGTTTTTGCCGTGGTGGTCAACTGGGCCCTCCTCTCAACCACTGTCTAATCCCTCATCGTCTCCCCAGTGAAAAGTAGTGGAATCCTCCAAATCGATAGCATGAACATGGACTGACCACTTAAATCAACCCCATCTATCTTCCGACGGTCCCGTCCCTGATTCACTCATCCAGGATCACTGTACTTCTCTTTTCCTAAAATGCTGGTTTCGAAGCGCTAAGAACGGACTTTGCAGTCAAGTGTAACTGCTTGAATGCGCTGACTTTTACAGGACAACTCTACACTATTAGCTAACTCTTCTGTGAATGCAGAAAGCTGGAGCTAAGATTTTATGCCCGTCCTTGATTTTTTTGCCGTTGATTTTTTTAGCATTAGTGCATGCAGAGCTTTTGTCAATCTCTTAATAGCTGAAATGATTACCTAAATTCCAACACTTTACCATCTCCTCCCTCTAAAAAAGCTGCCCTAATTGCATGGCTATTATGATGTATGGTCTTTCTTAATGAGGTGATTTGTCACAGTGGGTGTGAAAAATCGATCAATAACAGAGCTTATTCATTGAAAGTAATCTGCGAGGCGTATTGGGGCCATTGGTGTGCATCTTTTTGCAAAAATAGATTATATCTACTCCATGTCTTTGAGCAGGATTAGTCTTTGGCTGCTATTTTGGACCTGTTACTCTAAAATCATTACCACTCTTATGAAACCTTGTCACCAAGTCCAGTAGAAAAAGTGTACTGAACCAATCTGATCATTTAAAAAAGGTTTTTAAATTCTGATGCAGCTTTTTTTCTGTTGGACAGTTCTGTACCTTTCTTTAGTGTTGTGTCAGATGTTTCTGGAGGCTGGGGTGAGTTGCTGCTGCTTGTCCTGAAGATACAGAGGCCTTCGTTGGACTGTATGACTGGCTACCAAAGTTCTGTCTCTTTAGCTTGGCGTCAGCCTCAAGCTTCTCCACTGCAGCTATCTGACACTGTTCTACTGTAGACACAAGTAACCTGCAAAACTGACACCAACAGATGATTAATGAGCACAGATTTGAGGTAAAGGAGACTGTTGTTAATGCTTTTATCTTAGATGGGACTAAGCATATGAGAATCAATATAGAGAAGTTTGGAACATCGGGCTGCTATAGTTTCTGTTTTTGTTTTCCATTAGTACATTTTCTCTTCAACTTTGTGCCATCAATTCTGTATTTTATAGGAATACAGTTCAACTTTTAAAAAAATCAATGAGCAAGACAGAAGACAGGGTAAATTTATCCATTACTTCAGCTGCATTAGAAGTCATTTTAAACAATGCCAATTGCTCATAGCCACTATCAACAAAAGGTTTGGAGGACCACAAGTTCGATCGCACTGGACATTACTGGGACTGCATATGCCCTTACTGCTCAAAAACGTATTTCCACTGAATGCTCTAGATGGTAGTAGCCTTTATTCTGAGGCTACATTACTCATCAGTCATCTGTGTGCACTAGTCCATCATACGTTGTGTGTTAGTTCACAATGTGAGATTACAGCATAGGGGAATATGAGACAATTTATATTTTACAGACTCACTTCTGCATAGTCTAATTTCCCGTCCTTGTTGACATCAGCCATTGAGAAAATGGCATTCACCTCTTCTGTGGTCATTTTCTCTCCTCTCTGGAACATTTAGTATGTTTTCTTTAGTTAATTAAGGACAATCATTTAAGACAATAACATGATAAATAGTTGCAAATCTAATATGTGTGTTGAAACTATACTCACAGTAGTAAGAGCCCTCTCCAGTTCACTGTGTGTGATGTAGCCATCTCCATTCACATCTATCTTTTTGAAAGCTCTAATCAGCTCTGTTTCCTCAGTTTTCGTTTCCAACTTGAGGATCTCGCAGAAATCATCAAAATTCAGTTTCGATGTTTTCAGGGTCCAGTATTTATTGAGAGTGGCATGGGAAGGATTTCTACCAGCCTGCTGAAGTACTAAATGAGAAGAACAGGAAATTACTGACAACAGAGGAAAAGGAACAGTTATTTGTTTCTAACACACCTTGTTTTATGTTTTGTAATGATTTTTTTACAAACTGTAAAATTACTAAAAATGTTTACATCTCAGCGTATCTTTCTCCTATTAATCCCCCATTAAGTAGCATTGGAGGCTGTTACTTAAGTTAACTAGTCATTTAAGACCACATCCCATGATTTTATTTTATAAAATGGCAATTTTCAAATTGCCTTGAGCATCCTTTTATTCACATTTTCCAAATATTTAGTCATACAAATACAGTATTTCCTAGAACTTTGGGTACAACCACAAAACCCTGTATGACTGGTTTTGTAACATCAGATGCACCATCAGTTCAGTGTGGTTTTAAGTTTTAAATGAGAGACTCATACTTCTTGGGCATAGAAATCAGAACTTACAAACGGTGAGATCACAACACTGAACAACGTTACATCTTATCGACGTGTCACAATCAATTAAACGGTATTAGTCTTGCAATTTGCCCGCATCTCACAAATATAATCATAACTGCTTATGTCCAATGAATCTTAATTCCTGATAACATAAACAAGATGTTATCTAGATCTTTTCTGAGCAAAAGCATAGCTCATGTTATGGAAACTAAAGGAAATTCATTTCACTGGGCAGCTGTCTTGTCTTCCTTGAACCTAAACATGCAATAAAAATTAAAATTAATAATAGCAAGGCAGGCTATGGAGTTGTGAGTTAGCTCACCACGACACAACTGCTGTTTCGACGTGATGTTTGTCAAACTAGATCGGAAGACAGCTAGATAGGCAGCTCGGCACTGTGTGTAAAAAGCCTCCTCTTCATCGGAAGGGCGAGGTGACTCTTCCACGGACATCTTCGAGAAACACTGACGCTGCTGTCGTTAGCTGGATGACGTTCGATGCTAGCTCGCTCTAGCCTAAGTTCCAGACAACAGACGGGCGGCTAGCTCAGCAGCCAAAGTGGGATCATTTGCATTATCCTACTTTTCATGACAGGTCAATAATTGTCTAGAAACATGCTGGACAAACGGTATTGAATGAAAATCACGTTAGCGAGGCTGCGCATGGAACGTCGTTGCTATGTGCTGCCTGTTGCTACGTAAACTAAAGAAAATCGGTGTTCACCAATTACGATCCAAAGGAAACACATATGACGTGTTCCTATTGCTGTAAAAGACTGTGTCTCTTGCTTAAGTTAGTATTTTCATTTATAAAAAAACAATAATATTTTGTGAATTCAATATGTGTTTTTATTCCTAGACATGTGAAGGCTTTTTCTAGTTATTGAGACTATGTGGAACTATCTATGGAAGGGGTCTTGTTTCACATGTACTCTTTCGGCGTGGCAAAAGCGCCGGATTTGGAATGGACTCTCTCCTGAATTTCATAAAAATGCTGTAAGTATTGCATTTTATCGATTACACTGTGCACTTTTATAAAATGTGTAGCAGTAGTGGTGGGGAAACCGAAGCTTCCTGAAGCACCGAATCAAAACCAACCAGTTGTGTTGAAAATGGTTTAGTGTTTTGAAGCATGTGGCACAGTTAAAATGGCGGCATCTGCTGGACAAATCATTGCTACGATTTGCTTTGCTTGCTTACCCCTTCAGAAATACCTACACACAGTAAGAAACAATCATTTGAAAGTCATACACTTCAGAACTGTCAATTTATGTCACAATAGGTTATTTCTGGGCTAAATGTGTTGCCCGTTGAAATTGTTACAGTACTCTGAAGAGTTAGTGTATATCTTATGAGCCATGCACTTCTGACTGGTATTGCTGATTCTCAATTAAGTTTAGATTAAACATAATTATTAAAAAAGTTCAGTGCCTCAGAACAAGCCTTAGATGAGATAAATAACTTCATCAGACAATGCTAAAATCCATACTTCGTCAACTACATGCAGTATCACGCACAACCTTGAACATACTACTTATTTCAAACTGAAATAATACATTTAGACACTTCCTGTCTTTTAAAGCTTCCTCCAACACATCTCAGGTTTATGACAACATCACAGCAGTTTATTTCCCGTAGGCAGGAGTTTATAATCTGGGTTGGGAATGGTTCAAGCCAAACATTAAAACACAGTGTAGCTCAACTGCGATGGTGTGAGGCAAAGTATTACTGAAATAGTGTGTCTGTGCTCAGTGACCTTTTGGCATTTTTAAGCGGTAGTTTTAAAACGCTGACAATATTTAAAGTTTTTATCATCTACTGATTTTTCTCAAGTAAACCTGCTTCTGAGGTAAATACAAATTTAAACTACCATGTGCAGGATGATTGACCTGAATCTACAGGCTCTACTTTCTATCTATTCTTAGAAATAGCACTATCATGAGTCTACATTTTAAAATATTGCTCATGAGTTTTACTCGTGTTTAACTGTTGAGCAGTAAATAATGCAATCATTATCTGTTAAAGAAACAACAATTTGCATATGCCACTGCAGTCTACATAGTTTGATTAAGGATGTGGTGGTTTCTCACCAGGCAAAGCAGAGTTGGAAAAGTGAGTACTCTAAGTCACAGATTTTGCATTTCTGATATTTCACATGATTATTGTCATCAATTCTTTACAAATGGCTCCTTGTTATTATTGCTTTCACTGTTAAATGTCAAAACAGAGTTCCAGAGTCTGTGCATGGCTTAGAGTTAAAGGGTTACAGTGAACTCCCTTTTATGAGTTGCTATATTTCAATTGCCACACTTTCCTGATAGTCATAATGATATATCAGAATTTAATGACAGGAGACACAGAATGACACAGATCCATCACTGGCCAAATTATCAGTGATTTACACAGCACTAAAAATAGTTGTATAAGAGCCACTTAACACAAGAACCATTTCCTTAGCCAAGGCAGACATTTGGTGTCTGGTCCATCCATCAAGACAAGCATTAGGTTTTAATTTTATAGTGCTGTCACTAATACATTACATGAGCTTAGTTTACAGTACACTCATGACACTCACTTGGTTCTGTTCTGTTAGGGCACTGTATGATTTGACTTTAATGTACATTGAGCTTTAATTGTACTGGGCGTGGTGGAGAGTCCAAACAGTCAGACTAAAAGCAGGTATACCTAATATTACAACTAGTCCTTGTCAGAATATATTCTGAAGACTTGGAACATGTGATTTTACCCTTCTGACCGCACTCTTTTGCTTTGATCAGATTGTATTCCATGCTAACTAAACTGGAGCATTCAGTCGAAGCATTTATCAAGACCAGAAAAGAGCTGGAGGAAATAATCGTGAGAAATACTTTTTCTTAGAATAGGCGGAAATGTCTTCGTCTCCATCATAGCTTCAGACTGAGAAATGATGGTTCATGAAACTCTGAATATTCACTTCTGAAATGACTTTTCTTTTCAGAATAGCTTGTTGCAGCAAACTGTTGTTATTGTTGTTGTTGTTCACTAATTACCAAGTCAATATGCTATTGTCTCAATTTCCCCCATCTTGCCATTTTTTGTGGTTTGCTTATAATGTACTTTGTTCTGTATTTTAATTAGTCAGCAGAGGGCAGCAGTCAACAAGGACATTTCTTCACCAGATCTGACCTGAAGGCTGAGCCAAAGAGGCACAGGGAGCTGAGTAAGTAAGATAAAATAAGTTATTTTTAAAAACGTGCTTGTGTCAGAAATCAAAACAGAGGTTGTATGGGATTTGCTAAACTTTTCACGGATTCAAATGGATGGATAATAAGTTATGATTTATTTTCAGTTTGTAGTATCAAACAGGAGTTTTTAACAGTAGTTTTTTTTTTTTTTTTACATTTAAAGTCATTCTGTTTGTTTGTCTATTCAGCATCTAGAGCAGAACCATCTTGGAAATGACTTAAAGACCCTGATGATCATTGTCAAGGTAATTTACGGGTAATAAATCAACCACAGTGTTGAAGGAAACAGGCTTTTACTTTTATATATGCTGTTAAGCTTTTACATCATTCAGATAAACATACGTATAGTCTTCACATTGATCAGTATATGAGGCTTTAAGGTCACGTGCAAAGTGGAGTTGAGAGTTAAACAATGTCACAAGATCTATAGAAGATTAATGCTGGAGCCAGTGTTTGAAGATAAATGTCGAACTTTAGTGCATAATTCTGTGAGTGCTTTGGGAATTTGATGTTGTGTCCCTGTCCTATACTATTTGCGTCTTTTTACCCATAACACAACTGGTTTTGGTAACGCAATTTTCCTTTCAACATCTTTCATTTAGTCTGGTGATTGTGACTTTTTTTTTGAATGAGCAGAGGAACGAAAATTAATGCAGTCATAAGGCTGTTTGTCAACTCTGCTACTACTTCACTATTTGATTTGGTTCTTCCTGTGCTATTTGACATTAACACTATCAATGGATTCTTGTTTGAGTTGCTCTCTTGTGCTCTGCAAGCTTTGGAGAAAACAACATTTTGTTATGGTTACACAAACAAGCCAATGAGTAGATTTCCTAGGGAAAGAATTAATTTGATTATTTTAGGCACATATTCTGCCTGCAGCAGAGCAATACTTGTGATCCAATCACACAATGGTGACTTGTGGAAAATGAATAGCGGGTATTGTCAGAAGGCGAGCTTGTTTTCTGATCAGGTTGTTAGAAATTATTTTAAATGGTTCCAGTAAGGGAGCTGAACAAACATGATGCATTGTGGATCCACACCCCAGGAATGTCACATTTTTGTCACATGGTGGATCCGTGAAATTTATCAGTTTTGCATAAACCTCCTTACAACAACATACTTCACAACGTCAAGGCAGATAGCTGTTGGAGAGAATCGGCGCTCTATGTGCACTGATACACACAATTTAAGTAAACAAACTGTTGTTCAAAGCTTCTGAAGAGCTCTGGCCTACATCTGCTGGGAGCATGAAATCCAGACAGATGATGTTGATGGTATCTTGAAGCATGATTCTGTTCTAATGTAAAATGTTTGTTTAGATTCACCCAGCTGTGGTCTGTAGGGAGAGGTGAGAGCGAAACTCTTGCTGCTTTATGGGGACGTAGAATCCGAAGTGCTAGTTATTCTCTTATCCTGACATGTTCAGTGGGGATACAACATTTTATACCTAGATGTGCCATATGAACATTATAAAGATGTAGAAGAAAATACTGCACATTTGCCCTTGTATGGATATTAATGTCTAGTAGTCTATGGAGATATTGATATACTTTGGCAAAGCGCTAAACATATAAAATGAATATTGATTTGACAAATTTCCCAACCACACCAAATGTACCTAGTAGTAATGCATTTATAGGTATGCTAGTTAAATGAACAGTTTTCTACATGCAGACTCAAAATGTATTGTTATTTTTAATAACATTGTTCTAACCTCACAGGAAACTCTGTGATGCAGGACCTCCAACTTAAACTGAGCGGTCATGTTGTGTTTGAGCCCAAATCTATTCAATTTCAGAGCTGATACTCTAAGGGTTTTGTTTTTTTTGGTTTGGACTGGTCACTCGTAAGCAGTGTTGATATGACCTAAGTGTAAGTCACAGTCAAGTGAGTTGATTAAGAATATTGCTGGTGCTGTTGCACTGGTTTGCAGCACTGTTTGGCGTTTCTTAAATTAAACCATTGTGTTGCCTTGTTTCTCCCTTTTTTTATGAGAACTGGGTTTTGAGGGACAAGTACATTAGAGCAGATGATAGCAGCATGTGACTGTGACAAATCCACAAAAATAAACGGTGTTGCACATAATTTATGGATGTCACTTAACCACAAATATTTTGCTAAAAGATCAACATTTTTGTATAATGATAAGTTTAACATTATCACAAATGCAAATGTGATAAAGTTTAAATACCATAAGGCTTAAAGTAGCTTTAATAATGTAACTTTTTATTTGTAAGATATAAAGTTATTTTATTTTTATAGAAGTATTTCTGCATATTTATACTCTGTTCCTCAACCAAACCTCCAGTTCCTTCACCCTGACAAGACAGCTGAGTAAATCCACAAGAACATTAAAACTATAAGGGCCGGTCCTCCTAGGTCCTCCCTATGTCTTCTTCTTTCTTTCCCCCACCCCGTATTTTCCTGCCTTGTCAACTCCTTTTCTGCCGTGCCTTGCGATACTTGAAACTACTTCTTTCCTCACAGTGCGAAGAAGCGCTTACAACTGTCCTTTAAGGTTAACAAAAGTTTCAGTAAGCATTCTAAAGAAGTCACTTTTGGTGAGCAATCAGGCTTCGGGCAAGCATAAATCCTCTGGGTGTAGTCACGGCATTACAAATACCCACAGCGCCTGTATGTGCTGATGACTACAAAATTGAAAAAGAAAGGCCCTAATAATTCTGAGGCAAGTTTCCCTCAGCAGTAGGTATTGATTATTTGTGTGTAGTGAGAGATTTGGAAAATTCAATTAAAGGAGTTGTGCAAAGGATTCATAAATTCAGACCTTCCAACCCATATCGAGACATGGTTATGTTCTAAATCAATGCTGCACTTCACAATATATTTTCTTAGGAACATAAAAATAAATAACATTTAAACAGTTCTGCTTACTACAGAAACAAATTTTATTTTCTCTGAAGCTTGTAGGTAACAGCCACGAACTGACTCGTGCACATCTTCAGGGTGGTAACATATTTTTATTGCACTTCATTCTATAAGAAAATCCTATATAATATGAATTTTGAAATGACAAAATGAGGCAAAAGGGGAGTGCTCAGCAGTGTAAAAATTGATCAGGCCAGATGGGGCCATGTTGGGGAAGATTTGTATGTCAGCAGTAATGGGCTGTATTAAAAAGAAGATTCCTTAAAATGCCATAAAAGTGATGGGGCCGTGTCGCAGGTCGTGGGCTGCCGGCCCAGTCGGCTCCAGGACTCTGGCACATCAATCCTAGGAGCCCTCATGGACAGATGCCACCTACCCAGCCCGAGTTTTATGCTTTCTGATTGAACTCACAGTTGTAATTAAAGGGGGGAGTTGTATATTAGGTTGTTTTGGTCCAACCCAAGCTAGTGGCGTTCGATCGGCACAGTGGGCTGCAGAGTAAGCAATCTTTTCACACCTGATTTTCTAAATGCCATCGCATTTTAACATAGAAGAATATACATTTTTTTACATCAGATAAGTGAGTTTGCTGAAAACAAATAATTGAATAATGTTGATAAGAGTTTACTAAATGGAAAGTTAACTTGAAATATAAAGTCGACTATTTTAAGCTATTAACATGATGTTTTATTAACATTTCTCTATGAAAAAATCTCTGAAAAATATGTTTGCAACCCCCCTTTTTTTTTTGTCTGGCATTTGTGAGCCTTCAGTCTTGACACTGACTGTGGTGTGTGTAATATCACTGGGTGCCAGTGGGGTTACAATCATGTTTTCCTCTCCCATATTCCCCAGGTTTTTGTTAGCGAGGCATCTCAGCTGTTGACAGCTAATGGAATTGCTCTTCACCTCTTGTGCTTATGATCCCACGGAGAAAAAGCAGGAGATGAATGTGGAATCTGTGCTGTCAGTTGTGAGGCTGAGATGTCTCGCAAGCCGTCGTTCATTTGCGGAAATGCCTGAAACGGTAGGAGCGAACAAATCCACTGACATATTAGACCCCGTGTACCTGCCGTAGCCTCTGCCTGGCAGCTGACAAGTGTTGATTCTACATTAACTACAATGCTGCAGCGCTGTGCAAATGATGTTCTTCCGAATAGCAACCCCTCATCCTCTTTATGGCTAAAAGTATGCAATCCTTCTCACCTGTGCAGTTTAACACCTTTCAAACGTAAAGGTGGGGAGGGGGCCAGACTGTCTCACGCAGCACAGTAGTCTCTTTATTTGGCGGTGCCTGGGAAGACCGAGGCCTCTTGCTGCCTGAGTCGACCTAAGCAACAGCTGGTGTTCGCAGCAACATTTCCTATTTCTGCCTAAGGTGGATCGTGTAACTCTCACTTTATCACCCTTAGAGGCCACGTGAAGGACAAAGCTAGCACCTCCATAAACAAAACTAATGTTTTGATACGAGCCCATTAGGAAGTTGGGAGAGGGATCCACGGTGGTTTTACTAACCCCTCTGCCCTCATACCGTAGCACATGTACATATTACTTATACCAACAGTTTCTGAAGCTTTAGGTTGGGATCTGAAGTTGTTAGATGTTCTTCTGCCAAGATGAATAATGTCTATTAGTAATCACTGGTCCCGTAGGGAACTTTCTTCATCTCCAATTAGCACAGCCTTTAGCTATGAAACACTATCTACACCAGGTGCCTGCCTTTAGTCCAACTTTTAGAGCCACATACTGGTCCACACTGGATGACTAGTCAGAGGCTGTGGGTGCTAACGGAGAGTTCATTTTCACCGTAGTTTAAAATTGGAAAAGCCTTTTTTTTGAAATCCAGGAGCATCAATCTAAGAGCGTTTTAAAAAGTCCTCAATCAGATAAAAATGTTTGAGAATGTCATTTTTGAGTTTTAATGTTCAAAATTAGTGTCTCAAATTCAGCAGAGCAGTGTAAACACAGCCACAAAGGCAGATTGTTGTTTTAATAGTGTTATTTTTAATTTTATTAATGTCTGTCGGGGAATATGGTATCACCATTTGCACATCTTGGTTGTTAGTTTAGAAATATTATACAGCATACAACGTAGTAGTTTTTTTTATTAGCAATTTATGCTTTAGTTTTTATTTTCAAAGAATTTGTTTCCTAAAATTTCAAAACTTTTGCCGGAAATGTTAAACAAAAGATCTACATACTGCTCTCTAAGCTTCCAGGCCCGCAGAAAGTTGTTTGGATGCAAGTCATAAGGGATCATGTTGAGATGGTGTCAAAGAAAACAAAGAGGTTGCAAATCATAGAACAATCAAAATGTGGAATGTGCCAATTTTTCATGAAAAGGACAGAGCCAAAACAATGCCATTCAATCAAGGTCTGGGAGCTGGGATTCAAACTATACACACATGCAGTTATGTAGTATATGTCCTACTATGGTACGTATTTCACTTCACCACCAAACATCCCCATTTACCTGTATTTCATTACTTATTGCTATTTCAGAAATAGGAAGTGGACTCTTATTTACCCCTAAATGAGTTGACATTGTAACATAAACACGTGTAATAAAAGGGCAAAGCCATTGTAGCAACGGTTAACTGAGATTTTAGACTCACATTGGCCACCAGCCCAGAGCCTCAGATGCACAGGCAACCCTCAATGACCTGATAACATTTATAGTTGTAATGGATTTTTTTATGCCTGTCATTAACTCGCTCAGAGATTGGAAAAAGAAATTGCTTGTACCTTTTTCTGTGGTATTTCAACTTTATAGCGTTATGTTGAGATTTGTCACCTTCCATCATCTCTTTTTAAGGCCTGTCCTGTCACTGGTTTTGTTTTAAATGTACAGGTCTTTTGTGCAGGACTCTTGTAGTATCCAGGACTTGTAATGAATATTTAATGATGTTGAGTAAAAGCTTTTGAAAGATATAATTTCTGTCCAATTACTAGCTCTGTCTCTGCCAGACTGTTGGGGGTGATTTAGCAGACTTAGTTAATGCAGCAGCTTGTAATGGAATCATTGAACAATGTGGCAATAACACAGGTGTTCACTTCAGGTCACTGAGAGATTTTATTTTTATTTCCCAAAACTATGTTTGTACAAAATATCTTCAGTGATGGATTAAAAAAATTCCATATAAAACTGTAAAAAATAAACTTCAGGTGAATAGACAATGAACAAGTCGACCTGAGTATGGCACCATCAGGTATGTGTTTAATCACAGTATGCCCAGGAGGTATTGAGGATGAAGAAAAAAGTAATTAACAAACACCACCAGTAACCTTAAAATGAACAAAATTAATCTGCCATTACAACAGGTGTTCCTGTTTTTGTGGACCTTTTAATTAGGCATGCGCGCACTTCACTGTTTTGGCTGCACGGTGCTTATTTAATACATGGTTACTTGGGATGTTCCCAAATAACTAAAAAGGTCCAAAGTCAAAAACATTTGTAGAACATATATATATTTCACCTGAACTGAGCCACATAGCAAATGGAGAACTACAGTTTAAATAGAGTTAAAAACTGATTGAGCTTTGTCAAAATTCATTATATAATATTACAAAATCAATTGGTCCAAACTGGAAAGACGCCACTACCCCTTCCTGTCGCTTGATGTCACAGCTTCTCTGCATCAGCATTTTGCACTCCAGTAATTTTCTTGCCAACCAGATGCCTTAATAAGCATGGGTATTTTTGTATTTGGTGCATGATGGCATGAGTGAAAAGCTTCACGTGCACGATGAGCACGAGGCCAAGCAACATCGCCCTTCCTGAAACAAAAATAGTTAAAAATCTCCTCCTCTGGCACCGCTTAGTTGTTCTTCTTCTGGTTCTTTCTGCTTGGTGGCCCACTGAACTGAACTATGTTGAAATATATAAATGTTCCCAAAAAGTGCAGGAAAGCGGTAGAGGACACCAACACAGGAAACAAGTCAGGCAGATGTGGTGGGGGGACCAGGACTACACTGCTGATGCTCAGACCAGCCATGGCTGCAATGCTGATGTAGAACTGCAACAGGGAGAGTTGGGTTAAATGAGATCAAACTGTATATGGAGTTTAGAATGAAATGTTGTAAGACTTAACACAGGGAAATTACAGTGATTAGGTGCTACTTTAGAGCAACGTAAAAGGGGAGTTGAAACTTGCATAACTTTACAAATAATATTACCTCAGTGTCCATTTATTGTCTTGAATCAATGAATGGCATTTTCTATGTAGTATCATGGGACTTAATATGTAACTTGTTTCACATCATGTGTCTAAAGTTACATACTGTGTGAAGTGTGACGGTATATAACTTGCAAACATATAAATGTAATCCCCGTCTCTCAAACATGGTAACTGTGGAAAGCAGTGGTCGTTGTTCAATCACAGAACAGTGTTTGGTGCAAATAACCCAGGTCACTGGGACTAAAATTTTGAATATTATATCGTCTGTAAAATGCTGAAATCCCCTTTGAAGACTTTTGTAGGATATGGACTAAAGTACTGCCTTTGTTTCTATATCAGACACTGTTCCTTGTAAAACTGCCTTTACCCCATTACTAAGTCGCACACACAGATGACAGTGAGAGTGAAGTCATTTGCGTGTCCGTCTGGGCTTTATGGCCCACATATAAGTCAGTGAGTAACGTGGAGGAAACACCTCACATCGCTGCCTACCTTCACCACCCCAGTCCCATGAAACCTTATCGCCTTCATCGGGCCTCGCTATTTATGCTGCTTGTGTAAATAAATATATCTAGGCAAACCTGTGTTAATGACACGCGCTATAAAAAGACACCTTCTCTTAATCTCTGACACCCTACCAGTGCCCCTGTCACTAAGGGGCTGGCAGTGCAGCAACTTCAGATGTTGTGGAAACTTAAATAAGTGATAAATAATTCTTTGGCTGGCAGTGGCTTTCATCCATGGACAGCTTAGACAGCTTACAGCGGCACATGAGCTTTATTTATACAGTTGGGTATATCTTCTCACACTGTTGCAATTTAGGGTCTAGTGCCACTTTCAAAGTTACAAGCCATCTGGGATCCCGAAATCAGCACCCGCCGTAATACAGACGCATCAGCTGAGCATACTTCTCCGCCATGTACACGAACAAACAAGAACTGTTAACTTATCAAGTAGCTTTGTTTACTGTTAGTTATCGAGCAGTGTTTAATCTGCAGCGAGCTTACAGTATAAAGGAAGCTATGTTTATGTCTGCAAGATCTAATCATTTATCATTCTGGTGACCCCTAGGGGGGGGGGGGGTCAAAAAGCTCTGTAGTAGAAATCAAGGCATGCCCCAACTGACTCAGGAACAGTCGTAATGAAGTGAGGGTCACAAATCACTCCAGCTTCAGTAAAATTTACCTTATTTTAGACAGGAAAGGTTGTACTATTGTATTATTTTAAAGATGTTCACAACATTTTTAGATGGGCTTAAATGCTCTGTTTGTGATAAACATACAATACTGCAATTATATCTGTGTGATTTCAATAATCTCCTTTACCAGTTTTTATTAGTAATTTTTAGCTGCAAATCCTGCTTTTTTAACTATAAAATCACATTTTATTGTTCCCTTCCCTCCTTTTGGGAACAATAATGATTATATACAGTAGCATGTTTCAAATGCAGCACAGCTGGTGACACAGCTGGTTTTTGGTGATATTGATAACCTTCTTTTGTCAATTAGTATGCTTTTGAAAATGACTACACATTTTATGTCATCATTGACTTCAGAACCAAATTTAGCCTGGCTATGACACCGAAATATAAAGTTCTTTGATGCTGCAAATCCTATTTTCATTGTAAGGTGTTGTACAGTTGGTTGTTGTACCAGGGTTGAAATACTGACCTTCCATCTCACTATGCAGGCCACATTCATTTTGGGTAGGCAGAAAAACAATTTTTGATAGGCACCCAGTCTCAGCTCTTCCTCTGAACTGTGCTCTAGTGCAGACAGCAGATAGATGCTGAGGAAGAGGAAGGCCAGCCAGGTCACAGCATAGGGCATCAGCAGACTGTCTTTCAGAAACAGGGGCAGCATGCTGCACAGTGGGAGAAGGACAAGAACAATAGTGCATTTACAGTTCAGCCATTTATGTTTGTTTATCTGGAGCAAAGCATTATGACCCTAGACAGAGGTGGAATACAAGTAGCCTCTGCTGCAGTGTTTCCACTGTTTATACACTATGCAATGTGTAGCTGTCGCTCTGATTAAAAGGACTCACGTGTTTGTATGTATGCATATGTATATAAATATACACACACACAGAACTGTACCTCATTATATTCAGTATCATATTTGTTGAAAGAATGGCAACAGTAAACCACACAGCATTTATCCAGCCGGCCTGCACAAGCTTTCTGTCCCCTGAGGAGAGAGGCTGTGACATTCATGCCAAGCTTATCTTAGTTTAGCAGAGGGGCATGGACAAGAACAACAGTTGACTCATAGTAAATCGCATATCAGCCCAGCTTGTAAAAATCTGTCCACTCACAACAAACTGCTCTTTCTGTTTTTTTTCTTAAAGATAAAGTTCCATTCAGTAGATAATAGTTTAACAATGTGGAAATACATACTTCTTTAATTTGAAACAGAATAGCTGCATTCTGTGTTTTTAAAATGGCTATGGTTGAGCATTCGTTCAGCCAATTATTCTAACAAAAGATGTATTTTTTTTTTGTGTGGCAGAGCCTGTCGACTAGAGGATGCAGATAATGTGACAGTCCAAGTCAGACTGTACTGAGAAACAGCTACAGAATGACCTCCTGTCACTACACAATGCACACTTAGACAAAAGGCATGCAGACTATGCTGTGTAATCCCCAGATATCCTTATACTAAACCACACACACAACAATTAGTGCTGCCGGAAGAATTTAACAACAGCTGGTGAAAGTTAGATGGAGCATTTGCAGCACTACTTGCCTTTTCCACTCATGGTCCTCAGCTCAACCCACATCACAGATCCATTTAGCTTTTTAGGATTATTTCTATGGCATTTCTGATTGGATGGTTAACGGTAGGGAGGGACAGAAAAGACTGCGAGACAGGAGGGGATGAATTCGACATTGCAGTTATATATCATGTGCCAGCTTAGCCGCGAGGACACCCAGCATATTAATTTCAATCTTAACTTTAAAATTCAGGGCAAGTTCTGCTTGTCTTGATCTTGTCTAAATGATACCACAAGGCTCATCTTCCTTAACGCTTAAAAATGTATCTCCGTTTGCACAATCTGACTATGTCTGAGAGCAAGAGGTAATAGCATGCAATCCCAAAACATCCATCACGAATCCATAAACATGTCCTTGTTAAGATCTGAGCAGATGTCACTGGCACTGCCAACCTAAGAAGGTACAACCTGGAAAACAAATCAACTTTTTTTTAAGCAGACAAAACCCCGTGCATGAAGTACTTTTATGAGCACGGATGTAAAACTAGTAAATTAAATTCTCATTTATAAATCCCATTTGCGGAAAAGTCGGGATGTTGTTTAAAAGCATTTACAATCAAAAGTGTCTCAACTTTTCTGGGAATGGGGCTTGTAGACTCAATGAAAAGTTAGGAAGTCTCTGATATATGCAACAACTGAAACTTTCATATGAACAGTGATGTTTCCTTCACATATAGTTTTACCTGAACGTTGAGGCCTGCAGGAACCAAATGACTATCAGGGGTAGATCGCTCAGCAGGAGGCAGACAGGCCTAGAAAAGATAAGGTTTGCGGTTATATATATATATGTATCTTATATGTATAATATTTACTGAAATTAAAGGCATTAGGTTGGGGTACATGAACAGCTTTCATATGTCTAGCTGATAATAAACTGTTGCTACATGCCACATGATTTCGTTTGTAGCAGCCATTCACAAGAACAGCCAGCGTTGTTTCAGTTTTTATCATTTTAGGTTAAGATGTACAAATCTTTGCTGTGATGAATATATTGCATATGGTGTGTCTCCTGGTAACTGAGCTGGGTTGCCACCTCGACTTGCACGCTCTGCTCCGAGTGGGGTACTTTCCAGCAGTCCCTGAACCCATAATTACAGTCAGTGCTCTTTGGCGATCCTGTTACAGCCCAATAATTGATCCTGCGCAAACAACACCCTGAGCTGCTGCCTGCCATTCTTTCCTAATCCCTGGACATGCATTACTGATTGATTCTGAGGGACAGGTGGGAGATATAACTCAATAGTTAATAAAGCAACAATCTACCCTAATCTAGATTAATAGATGAGCCCAGATCTAGGAACCAAATCCCTCGCTGTCACATCTACCCTAGGCCTCGTTCTTTACCTACAGTTGCTAGCTAACTGCTACATATTGAGGCAAATGGTAATGAACTACACACATGCACATTAGGGCACGTTCACCCTGAAAAACAAAAACTGTTTTAAACTGCAGGGCATTGCGTGTTATTTCATACACTGATGAGAGCATAAAATAAAATCCAAGATGTCCAGTTGGAAGAATGATCCAAGCATTTAAAAGGGAATCAGAAACCGAACCACAGCACAGTGGCTTGTAAAACTCATAGACATAATTCTACAACTCTGTAAAGGTGCCACGGGGAAAATGTTTTCTCCCTTTGCTATGATTTTGAGGTAACCAGCATAAACACATTGTTCATGTTACAAAGTAATTAACCAGGAACACACGCTTGCATTAATGTGACCCGCCATCACTGCACCTTGCTTGTAGACATTGTATTGTTAGTTAAACCACATTGAACGTATTTTCTTCTTCCTGATTATTTTGAATGGACCCCCCTTAATGCCCCCCTCAAACGTGTTTTTCGTAGTGAGCAAATGTCAATGCTGCCTTATACGTGTGCAAGTACTGCATTTACTTGGTTAAATATGACCCGACGCCACACCACATATCATGCCGGTGGAAGCTGAGACTGCTGCTTTTGTGTCTGCAGTGCTGAGTGTGATGACAGAACAACTACTCAGTTAACAAGTCTGTGGCTAAATAGATGGTTCCTCTGCAACTCTGGTTAAACAGTGGGAGAATTATGTCCCTGTAACACAGTGCACAAATATTTAACTCATTAACAAGATGCCTTAAAAACGAGATTTGTATTTATAAGTTAAATCTTTACTACTGAACATGTGAGACACCGCTCTAAGACTAAAACGTGCTGTTTACATTTGTTGCTGCACGTCACCCAGCGAAACCTCAGGAATTTACACTGCAGGTATCTTCTCTGTACTTACAAGGCAGCCAAAAGTATGGACTTCTCATGGACTTGATAGGAGAAGAGAAAAAATGCCAGAGACGAATTGGCCTAAAAGTGACAAAGAGAGAGTCAGTCAGTATAACAACTAACGCTGATATTTAACAATAATACTTCATAAAATTATTTTTAATAAAGCAAACAGGTATCAATACACTTTACATTTTATTGAGCTGACATGTCATCAGTTAAAAAACAGTTCTCATCTCTCTGCAATTGCTACTGTTTTGAAATAAGTTGAAGCAGACAGGTTGGTGTAATCCTGCCAGAAACCCTCACCAAAGCCAGTTTAAAGTGCCAGAAGGTGGGCTTTGTCAGAAGTCTGATGGACGAAGGCAGGACTGCCAGGAGGGTGCAGGCGAAACTGGAAAAACAACACAAATAAGCACTGAGGTTAACTCACATCCACACTGTCAAAAAAGACACAAACATTCTGAACTTAAACCGTAGGAGACGAGGTTTGTGCAGTAAAAAACGTCCAACAGGAGTCTTTGGAATATAAAATCAATTCGAAGGCAGTAAAAAATTATGAATTTGCACGTGTATGGGTGCATATATCTATTGCGTTGACATAGTTTGTTGTAAAAACTGATGAAAAGATAACTAAAGCATAATCTGTGATTGAGTTTGAATGGCTGAACACATACAAACAACAAAGCAGGATTCATTTTCAGTCACATCGTTTAATTTTTGTGGTCGGAGGCAAGTGATGTGTCAAACCAGGAGCCATCTTGCACAGCCAGCTTCTGCAAAAACACAGCACCAGCTACACGGGAAATGAGCGTATAGTGGCCCCTTCGGGTTACGTACATTAGTTTAACCCTTCACTTGTCACCTGCTGGGGGCACAGGCACCGAAAGAAACAGACTCTGTGTCAGAGTGAACGTGTAACTGGGCAGCGACAATGTGTCTCTGCTGCGATTTGTAGTCGTGAGCGTGTGAACACATGAAGCTACACAAAGAGACAGAAAGATGGACAGCAGTTATAGCAGAGCAGTAAGTAGGTATTCAGTGAGTATGAAAACGAGCATGTTATGTGCAGGGCAGGGTTTCGGAGTCCGGAAAGACATGTATCACTTTTCACAGCTGATTCATTCTATGTACACAGTATACCCACACCAGAGCATTTAGCAATCCACTGCCTGTGCCAAAAAGACAAGAGGCTTTTTCATTTGTTTGACATACACGGCAGTCAAAGAAGTCCAACTTAATCCCTGGACTTAGCAGTCTGGCAGAAACGTGTCCATTCTGCGAACGTAGGACCCCTAATTTTAGTCTGCTGGGTTATTTAAGCAGGCTCCACCATGACACCATTGCTGCACTGACTTTATTCTTTCGCTGTTATTGGACAGGTTCTCCGGTTTTGGCCAAAGTAACTTTTCAATATTTTGTGGGACGCTTCAGTTGGCAGAGGCACAAGATGAGTTTAACGTCATGCCCGGTGTTCTGTGTTTTCTACGACTTCTCCCCTGATTAGACGGTTCATTTGTTTCTGTCACTCATGAAAACACTACGTCACCTAATAAAGAACATAATGCTATCGCATTGATTTACTCAGCTATATCTGTATATGACACATGCTCTGGAAGCTCCTTTGGTCAAGTTAACCCGTCGTCGCCACATTTCCAAAAACAGCTGTGACTTCATGTTTAGAGGTTCCTCACAAGATGTTTCCTTAAGGGATGATCTTACTTCCAGTCTGCTGGATCACAGTCTTCATTCCCTTGGGCATGCTCTGCTTTCCCAGGAAATGAAAGGAATGAAAACAAGGGACAGGAGGGAGGGAGTCAGGAGAAGAAAGACGGACGACACAGCGAGGGAAAATGAAACAACAAGAGACGGGGAGACAGAAGAGAAAGCTTGTTAGATAGATGGAGGGATTACCTGAGGTAGAGCTGAGAGTCACTGGACAGAATGGATCTGATCTTTATCAGGGTATTCAAGCTGCACCACATATTGGCCACCTTATCCTACACACACACAGACACACTAGGTTAAAACTGTGTTAGATGAAACCACAAATGCCTTGATATCGTTGTATCAGAAGTGCATTTTGAAGAGAAACCAAACTAGTGGTGCTGCTGTAAGAAGCTATTTCCACACTGACGGGGCAATAAAAATTCCAGGGGGAAATTTGTACGTAGCCCCCTCCATCGTAAATTCATGGAAATTCACTCCCCTGTCAGAAAAAGCACGCAACTTATTTATAAACCTCGTGACACAAGGTCAAGTGTTGAAAAAATATACTTTGTCAATATGTCATACACGGCTGCATAATTACATTTGTCAGTTTTTTAGCAAATAATATATTTTTTTACATTTTTATTATTTCCCTAATTAATAATGATTTGCTCTAATACAAAAACATTCTTCACAGAGCACAAATTATGTTCAAAAGTCTAGATAATGTTTATATATATATAAATTGTTTTGACTAAAATGACCGAAGGTGCAACCTTCTCATGTTCACTTCATATTGTTTTATAAATAACCCAGAAAATCAGATCTCTGTGGTTTATGAATGACAGAGAAGTTATGTTACAACTTCAGTACCATCCTAAAATGACTTGCAGTTTATAAGCTGTGAGATCAGATCAGGAGGGCGTTGCTGAGCGATTCAGTTGATTTAAGTGCTTAAGCAGTTGTGGAGGGATCAGATGATACTGAGGCCCGAGCTGCCACTGTGCACTGCGATATCACACAACACAGAGGCAGTGTACCTAGATCAGCTTTGGGATTCCACTGCGGATAGTTTCTCTCTAGAAAAACTATTTCTGGCCTCGTCTGGGCTCCAACTGCTCACAGCACAGCACAGCTGTGTGGATCTTAATGGCAGCCTAGTCAGCAGCACTGGGCCGTCCAGAGCTGTGTTGTCTCAGCCCTATCCCTCTGTCTTTCCCCTCTGCCTCCCCGCTCCAAATAACCACTACAGGAATTTTCCTGGATGCCACTGATCACAACATATGAGCAAGAGGGGGGGGGTCCCCTTCGGCAAATGTAAGGGGCCGAGAGCAGTGCAGCTCCTTCACCTATAAGCTAGCTTGGAATTTCGCAGGGAGAAGCCTTTGGTGCCATTTTTGTGACCAGACAGCAACGTGAGACGCTAGAATGCAGCTCAGTGGGTAAACTTACAACTGCTCCTTCCCAGAAGCCGCCAAGACCACCACCCCTTCTCACCCCTGTCCCCTCGTCCGAACATTATGCTTATGCGCACAATTTGTTCAGGACGGCTCACCCCTGCAGCCTCTCATGCTCCCGTCAAAGGAGGGTATAGTATCTCTCACACCCTGTGTATTATATTTGCATCATCTTCTTGAACAAATACTGCTGCAGTGCACGACTCCACCGCTCCCCTGGTAGAATTTCCAATTACTTCTTACATCCATGACACCTTGTGGTTGGTGCCACCTCAGGGACTTAAGCAGAAGGGGATCTTACAGGGTTTCAGAAATCAGCGCTTCCAACCTTTCCCTCTGAGATGTCAGCCATAAATTCAAGGATAGAAATATACACTTTACGTCTACTCCTTCCATGAGAACTTTCGATACTCCAGACCGTGGAAGTGTTTGAAGTCAATTTAATATTAAAATACTTTCAAAACTGTATAATATTTGCTTTTGAAAGATATGCTGTGATATGTCTTTACAGTTGGCCCCAATCATCAGTCCATATGGCCAGAACATGGCTGTGCTATTTAGTGCTGAAAACATCCTGATCATAAATTTGTTTGATTTATCTATATCCTCCCATGGTACGTTGCGAAGCCCAACACCTCCCAGAGATTGAAAATGATCTCCTGACCTTTCACCATTTTATTCCACTGTTTTCTTTGATCCCACAGGGTATCCATTTCTGACTGGCTAAGCACGGGATGGTAGAGGGGTATTCAATATGCTGAGAGTATGGAGCAGAGTGTCAGGCATGAGGAAGAGTCCATGTGTCATGTTGTAAACTGTTAAAAGCCCCATGAAATGAGGAGCTCTTTTCTTGTCACTTCAGTGAATCTTGACTGAACAATAATTCTCACAGCAATAATAAGGCAGTGACTGCAGAATCCGGTCATATCATACAGCCTCTCTCTCTTTAACTGGATCATATGTCTCACAACATAATTGTTCTACAGAAATGACATCAAACTAAAGCATGAAAACCCCTCCTGGCCATTTAATTCAAATGTTGGGTGCAAAATGTCCCAAACAGAAACCTTCCCCATCAGTAAACAAATATGAAAAGGAGAATGTAGCCAAGTAAATTTCCTCAAGTATTCTATCTGCTTTAATTATGAGTTACGTTTACAACATGTATTTACATTTTATGCTAACTTATACTACAACACTTCAGAAGCAAATAAGTACTTTTATTTTTAATACCTCAAGCGTAAGCAAATTTTGATGCCCCTGTTAAACATAAAAAATACCAAACCCTCCCATATTCTTGACTTTCCTCTTCTTTGATGACATGCCCAGTTTTTAGAATAATGTAATGTCTCCGTGGGCTCTTAACAAAGGTGTATGTTTCTTAGGCTCAAATGATTTATTTGATGTCACTAGTAGTGTTTGGAATTTCATTATATTTAAATTACAATCAGAGTCCTAATTATTTGTAAATTTGGGACCGAGAGAAGATTAACAATTTCTACAACCTTAATGGCAACTAAAGCTTCTGAAACAACTGTCACATGACATGAACATGAACTGTCAAGAGATATTTACATCACCAATATGATTTTTAAATTGCACATTGGGATGTGAGCAGCATTAAATTCTACAAATGTTTATTGATAGCACTTGGTCTTTTAAGCTCCTCAGCTGTGGATTTCAGGCTGTGTTTTCATTTAAAAATGAACCTCTGCCGTACCTCAAACAGACCACGAGCCACGGGAAAGATCCTCCTGACCACCTGCAAGGCCTGGTTGGGGTCAGACAGGAAGGGCAGCCAGCAGAGGGCAAAAGTCACCAACACTGTTACAGCAATTCTCAGCAACAGAAAGAGCCTAAATGAGGAGAATCACACAGAGACACGATAAATAACCAAAGAACGAGGACATTCCTGACACTGATATAAATGAAGGGCATCGGCATGTCTCCCAAGTATGTGTATGTCTGCTGGCATTCCTCAAACAATTATTACACACTGTCTGCAAGTCCTAAATTTGGGGTTTGGCCCTTGTGTTGGGGAATGCAGTGAAAGCCATGCATCAGCTGAAAGTCTTCCGTGTAGGTCAGGATATCTTGTCAGCTGTAACCGTGAAGCTGCTGGTGAAGTTGCACACACAGGCATAGCTGAGGAGTTTGGGCATGGTGAGAGTGTCATCTGGACATATCTTCCCCCTGGCCCTTCTAATCCAGCTCCCCATTTGCCACTAAATGCCCTTGGTACATTGTTACTAGATAAACAGACACACTAGTAACAGCATCCAATCTGATTACCTCAGTCATTCTGTGGCTCTCCTGAGGACACTGCTCGCTTATAGACCGATATTACATATCTGGTGTGAGTGCTCCGTTCACACTTCAGTGGCAAAACAATATAACCGGTTATTGCTCCTGTAATAACCATGATTTCACTCTTTTTGTTTTGTTTTTAGACTTTTTTTGGAAGTGGGAGTGATTGGAGTATGCCAGAACTATTTTGTAATAGCTTTAGCTTTATTCAGACAATAACTTTAAACATTAGTAGTTTCAAGAAGAAAAATGTTAAATTTGTCTTTAGCGTTACATATTTTTTAATATGACAAAGTCTTAGTTGTTCTTATTCTCTTGTCCTTTTCTGTTCTTGGCACAACAGATTCTTTGGTCACAGTAAGACATGACCTTTCACCTCTTTCTCAATGTGTTGTTAATTTAGGAACTATTCAGGATACTGCTCTTTACATGTTTCTCTGGAAACTGTAGGCATTTTATGGCTAAATAATCAAAGATGTAATGAAAAACCCAACTGCCAAAGGTTAAAGAGACAGAGAAGTTAAGCAGAACTACTGTTGAAGGTCACGAGACGTAGAAAGAGACACTAATAAAAGAAGCAAATATATAAAGAGACTCACCCTCTTCCCATCAAACCCAGTTTGACACATTTCCCCAGCAGGTAGCAGAAGAACGGCAGAGCATGATACAGTTCCATTTGCTTGTAGTTAAGGGCCAGGCAAAAGGCCATGGAGCCCAGAGTGTCCCAGCCAGACCCAGAGCCAGAACTCCCCACAGGGCAAAACCCAGGCTCACTCCATTGTACCTGATACTGTCAAGGCTGGTACTGGGCTAAAAGGTTTTTAGTGTGAAATGCTTTTTAGTGAGAAGTACTTTAAATAAGTCCATGTGCCGATATGGGATAAACAGCTGATGTGGCGGCATTTCACTTCAAGTGCATTGAAATATGTTTCATAAGAGCATGATATTTTATGTCTGTAGTGTCTGAAGTGCTACTAGGTCTGAGAGATTAGACTTGTAAGTAAAATCATTACAGGTATACTACTACTACTACTATTAAGTAAAACATTTACTTAATGTAAAAACATATTAGGATCAAGGCTTTATAAATCCACAGCTGCAAATTATAAAAACAAAATCAAAATCAATGGATAGAAATGCACATTTAGATAAAGGATACTGGAAATGACCATAGTCGATAAGAATTAGTCCTGGGTAAAGCAGGAAGCAAAACAGTGTGGAAACCTGGAGAAAAGGAACATTCACATGTTTAAGGAAAGCAAACTTGTTTTTATATTAAACGTATTTGCACAGTAAAAAGTACATCTTTTATCAAATGATTACAATAATAATAAGTAATAATAACAATAAATTAATATTATGATACAGAAATGTGAAAATTAAAAATAAATGCCTGTGTAGTAGAGTTTGGAAGTTGTTATCAAGGAGATAACAGTACTTTAAATGGCAAAACTAAAAAGAATTAAACTACAGCCAAACAGACATTAGTACATAACAACATAACTAAATCTAATGACAGTCTGCTGGGTACATGCATACAACGCATCAGTGGTTATGAGTTATCACATGACAAATCACTAGAAATTATCCTTCTAAACTAACTCCATTGTAAATGTATGAAGACTGATCCAAATGTAATAATTTTCCAGAAATAATTACATTGCAATAATTACTTAGTCATTTGCAAATTCAGAGCACCTGAGCTGTAGTCTGTTAATAAGTGTGGGCTGTTAGTTAAAAAGCTATCAGATGTCATGGCAGACTAAATGGGCGTCTTACCTTTTTCTTAGAGGATCCATCAGTCAGGTACAAGCAATATAAAACCACAGCAGGGATGTATATCAACAAATCTGCCACCAGGACTGAAACAGGAAAATAACCACGTTACACTGTTTCTAATGTGCACTACAAATACCACAACTTTAACACAATTTAAACTATTCATTTATAATCCAAACAGGTAAAATCCTTCGTAAATCATCATTGCATCAGGCTCAGTAACACATTGAATGTAATGTCTCATTAGTGTTTTACTCTATTTGCTCTAGGTTACTGCACCTGTAGCTCTCATGAACAACTTGTGTGCCGGACTTTCATAACCTCTGGATTTGTGGAGCTCCACCCACTCAGGATTTATTATCTTTGCTCTGCAGGAAATCACAGATGCCAAAATCAGATGTAGCGTTTTTAAGGTTGGCTTCATTGTCCATGGAGCTGCTCTCATGCACTGAAGTAGAGGCGTAGTGTGAAATACATTCTTACATATGAGCACAGATCCAGCTGTGGTATGCAGTCAGAGGAGGGTAGTCCAGACCCCAGTAGTTCAAGTCATTGTCAGTTGTGTTGAAGTACCTGAAAGAGTAAAAAGGTGACAATTATATTAATTCTGAAACTGATCACAGATAGAAGATATTCTGGACAGTGTAGTCTCATAGATCTTAATCACGAATAAATACAAATATAACTGTATATCAACATTACTTCTATACCTGAGAAATTCTGTACTTTAAGCTTGTGCATGATCATTATGATCTTTGATGATATGCTACTGTGATATTGTGCTTATGAGGATCCAGTGGTACTGAAATCCTTAACTTAGGTTGTCCTCATTATTATTTCTGATTTAACTTGCAGTATATACATGTGTTCATTCATAACAATATGTGTTCTAGTTTCATAACAAGACTTTAAAACACTTGAAACCCATCTTTGTGTGTCCCAGGGGGCTTAGATGAGCTTGAACTTATCAAACCAACCATTCATGCAGAGGGAGGTTGTAGGTCACCTCCTGCCAGTGCCTTTGAGCTTCATAGTCGCCAAACATCGGTGGCTTTCCCGCCCCTGTGGAAAAATCAGTCAGCTGTTGTAACTTAAATCTGATGAATGAGAAACTCCATCAATCAGGGGATGACAGCAAGGAGCCACACGTGACAGATCCGCTAACGGCTAACAGCAGCGCTCATAGTAGTAAACCAGAACGTTACGTTAGCGGTTTAAAAGAAATATGTATATTTAATGCTTGAGATGGAGGGGAGTGTAGTGATTATGTGAAATGTTAGCGTTAAAGTCCACACACTTCCTACCTGAATATGAATTTAACGACACGCCCCATCTCACAATGACGCCTAATAAGACACAAATAGACACGAGGCTCCACGTTTGCATAATCTTTGTCCGGTGAAAGAAGCTTCTGGAGTAGAAATAAACGTCAAAAATCAGCTCATTGAAACACTGTTGGAATCTGTTTACATTTCCTGGTTACGTCATCCGTCAAGGCGTCGTTTCGGCTTCTCATTGGCCACTGCAGGCTGACGTCGGCGCTGCGAGTTGTGGTGCGTTTGAGGCGACTAGGAGGAGAATGGAAAAACCCCTCTCATCGCATAGTTACTGGGTGTCTATAACTTTATCAAAAGTTGATAAAGACTTGAAATTTCTTTGAGAACGATGTCAACGTTTTTACATTGTCATCATCATCGGCTTTTGTTAACGGCTAAAACTCTAACAAGGCAAACCAACATTTCCCTTGTGGTCGAATGTATCATCCTTTGAGGTGACTTTCTTTGACAAATTGCTGCATATTATTTATTATTAAACATCTGATCCTTGAGTATTATCAAAAGTTCTTGTACTTGAAGTTCAATTACAAGGCCACAGTTGACAGCTCTGTCATTTATATTCCAGCAAGTGAGAACAACAAAGTTTACACTGTAAGATAATAACAAAACGAAATCATACGATTAAGAGACATAAGAGTCAACACCTTTATAAATAAAAATAATTATTGAATAATGAATCCATCTTTAATCCATCTTTCTCATCAATGCTAGTGTTTATCTCCCTGTTAATGTTTTACTTTATTGATATAAGATCATGAAGCTTTGTCTGTTTTTTTTAAACAATATGTGAAACGTGGACTGTAATTAATTACAAGCAATCTTAAACGAGAATACAGGTTTTAGTTGTTGTTGTTATAAGTGTAAATATACACTATGTATGAGACATTTATGATGATGGTAGGCTTTCTTATGCGATAGTGATTAAAAAAGGTTTTTCTATAAATTAGGAGTTAGGGCATATATTTAGTGAAATATGACCATAAAAATAAATTCTATGAAGTTAAAAAACTGTATGACTTTTGAAAAGAAATCTTAATTTCAGAACAATTTCAGTGCAATAATTTCAGAACCCAGAAATATCAGGAACAGCCACTGTAACTAAAAGTATGTCACGAACCAATACGTTTTATGGCGGATTACCATGTAATGCTGCATCCATTACATATATGGAGCAGTAGAGGATCAGTTGTCTTGTGTGCAACTAGTTTTCTGTAACCTTCGGTATACAGGTGTGTGTGTGCGTGTGTGTGTGTGTGTGTGTGTAGATAAAACACCCCCCCTTCATCCCCTCTCACAATGTAAATCTCAGCCCACGGGCATTTTCTCCTCTGTGACCTTTTCTTCTGTTGACACCATCGTCTTTGTTCCCAAGGTGTTGGGATTTGTTGGGTGAAACATGTTCCTTGTGGTTCCTGCATCAATTATGCATAAATAATAATAACCTCGGACAACTGCTGATTTGCAATGACACTTTCATTACGACGGCAGCAGCCTATAACTCACTGGTGCCCATTAGTTATTAATGCCTGGCCACGCCAGCTTTACTTTGTCATTTATTGCTTCATCTCTATGCCTTTTTAAATATTCAGTAACTGCTGTACCTACATTTACTGTCTGTGATCTCCACCCACAAGAAGGCTATAGCTTGTGGTGGAGGATGACCTAGTTATTATGGAGGTCTGGGCCTTGCTTGCCAATGCCATTGTAGTCTATCATATACTCAAGTTTGCTGCAGAAAGTCAAAGTTGATCTTCTCTGCTTTTGTCATTGATACAGAAATACGGTCCAAGTCCATTGTCCTATTATTACTTCAAAAATACATTCTGTTGATGGACCTTCCAAGTTGAACAGCTACTTGTTCACTATGCTCTTAATAAGCAGACTTGCATGTTCACCTTCAACCTTTGAGAGCGAAAAATGCTTACATGTTGCTTACAGCACTGAACTTGCTCTGTCTGATTCATAAGGCCAAATGCAACGCTTATCAACCAGATATTTATATGATTCATCTCTGCATGAGAACCCCTCCACTGCATAAAAGCTGCTGAATTCATCTTCACACTGTGTCCTATTAAGAGTAGAGGTTCTGACAAGTTGAGATGGCAAAAAATAGATGTTTGTTTTTAAGAAACTGAGAAAATGCAGATGACATTACCATGACAGGCCATAGGTAAACAGATAATCTTTACATTTACATTTAGTCATTTGTCAGACACTTTTATCCAAAGGTATATAGCTTCATTAAAGTTATTAAAGGACTAGTCAGAGGGACTGGATTCACACATTGTGGGGCTGATCATCATAAAAGGTCTGATACTGGAGTACTGTCAACCTTACAGTGGACACAGCCGCCTATAAATACTTTCAAGCACCTCAACTCCCAATGCGGTGATATTGTTCTAGGTTGAACACGAAGCCCAAACAGGAGCCTTTGCAGTAAAACACTTTTTCATCTTTATTTTATAGCCTTTGGTAGCTGTTTGTGTGAGATCATTTAGTTTGTGGTTAATCACATTGATTTATTAGTCTGCGTTTAACTCCAGCCATTACAATTTGTTAGGGCAAACAGCTGAATTTGACCTGTCAGGTGTTACTGAAACACCGTCCAAGCATCACAACGAAGGAATGAATACTGAAAGTGGGTGAAAATGAAAACAATCTTTATTTAATCTTTTTTTATAATTAGCTGTAGCATGGAAAACCAAAGTCTTTAAGGTGAAGAAGACATTACAGTTTGTCTATGACATGCAGTGTCTATAATAATATATAATCTTATGCCCATGTTGCATTTACATTTAAATGTTGGTTGGTTTTTTTGAGCTTTGAAAGACTGAGTTACACATCAAACATTTTTAGATTTTACACAGGTTGTCTGGTATTGTCATTTTTGAAACACTCAAGCTCTGTAACTTGCAAAAAGATTTTCATTATACCTTATATGTAAGGTAGCCTAAACGCTGACCTCTAATACATAAATAGATGTCAGCTGCACTGATATGATGATAATATAGATAGTACTATGTTAGTGTGGTGGATCCTTGGAAAAGTGGTGAACTGTCCCATGATATACCTTTCAACTGAATCTGACACCAAACATATTGTCTTTTTTAATAAATATCTAGGCTTGTGTTTATATGATTGTATGAAAAAGAATCCAATAACACAAAAATGTTGTTTCCGATATAAGCTCAGTGTAAAATGGAACATATATATAGGCACAAAGAAGTGTTTCTGTATACAGTGATGGAGGTGGTCAGATGGCGCTCAGTGGTGCCTTGGTAAAAGATGTTAATTATGCAAAGTCTAATAAAAGTTCATACTTATGCACAGCACCAGACGCTGCACCTGAAGAAAACTGTCACTTTTACGTTTTACATATTGAAATGTTGATTATTCAGCTCGTTGTAAAAACAAATTCAAATAACAAAAATTAACTTTATTTAATTCAATATTTATATACTCAGGCTCATGAGTCCAGGTGGAGGTGAAATAAACCGATGGCTGAGGACCAACCATGAAACGCCAAAAGAACGAACAAACGAAAAACGGGCTCGTTTGTAACAGAGATGTTTACTGGGCTAAAAGGGTCTGCAGTGACTTTCCTTTATGGATATAAAATATCATCCAGTTAAATGTTAGTATTAATATAGAATACCGTGACTGCTACAATGAATAGTTTGTCCCGTTAAGGTGAAGTGTTTTCACATGATCTGCTAATCAAACCTTAATCACCAGCAGATTTTCAGTTTGATCGGTGTGTGACCCTAAAACTATCGGCTGCATATTTACCGGGATTATCAAAATAAAAATCATTTACCATGTTCTAACGCACATAATTACCAAGCAAATGTTTTTTTTTTTTTTGCCTCTTCTAGTAATGTTTGCATAAATTATTAATAAACATTTTATATTCCAACATTATTAGGCACAACAGAGCAGAATAAGCTGAATGTGTGAAAGTCGGTTTCTCCTCCATCTTATTTCAGGTTGTGATAGGCCGCCTTCCTAAACGTTTCTTTGATTTTTTTTTTATTATTTCGACACCCCAGTTAACGCCCCCTATTGGCTGCACCCTCGTCTCCTCCGAGGTCTAGTCAGCCTGCAGAATCACCTGTGCAACAACACACACACACACACACACACGCATTTGACGCATTATTACAAAGAGACTGCGTGTGCTGCAGCCACTCTCATCCTGTGACACATGAATGTGAGACCCAGACTCTGGATTAAGGACCTGGCTTTTGAGGGGCTGAACCTGGATCTCAGTAACCACACATGCCTCACGCATGACGGAGGGTGAATAAAAGAAGAAAAAAAATACATGTATGTGTGACAGCTACAGGACCGTGTTAGAATTTGTATTACAATTAATTCAAAGAGACACAAGTCATGGAGCTGATTTACGAAAAAACTAACATATTAACACTAATAACAAAAACTATGTTGTCCAACTGTATCCTGAAACTGACCTCTGGACAAAGCAGGATGTCTCTATCACAACCATTTACGCTGTTTCGGCGGGTGAATGATTTTTAAACACCTCTTTAATTTCTAACCAAGAGTCAAAATATGAAAAGAAATTATGATCAAAATGCTACAATTTACATTGTTAGGTGTTTGATGTCTATACCTAGGGATGTTTTCAGATTGCCATGCGTTTCTATTTTGACTTTGATTTTATAATTAGTTGAGAATAACACAATCTTAACTCTAATCATAATAGCGCAGCAATAATAAAAGATGCAGCCTTTTGCATCATCAGCACCTTCTTCAGTGCCTGACGGCGAACTGAAGCAGAGACAGAGGCTCCTTTCTCTTTCCCATGGGGATCTGACAAATATAGCGCATATAACCCCCCCCACACACACACACACGCTCACAAACACACACACACACCATTTGCTGTTTGTGTAAAAGTGATTAGCCAGACACAACTGCGAACCTGTTACCTTTATAGTAGCCAGGCCAGAATATCTTGTAAAACGATACGAGCAATGATGTAATGGCAAATTAAAAGGCGTCCAAGCTGTGACCTCCACTCAGAGATCATTGTCAGAAAACAGCCGGAATGTAGTTTGCAAAACAATTAAACTCATTTATTATTTCACCGGCTTCTCTTATCATCTGAAATATTATCGTTTTCATTATTCCTCCGGAGTGGATAACTAGTTTATTTTGACTCATTTCCTTTATGTTAGAAATGTACAATTTTACGAGAAAAAATATTTGTATTGCTTCATTATTAATAGACTATTTTTAACGCAGGCAACTGTTTTCATTTAATTCAAAACGGAAAAAACAATGTTTTTAGGATTTCAAAATAGAATGTCACTCATCGTTAAATATCTAACCCGAAAATAGGTTATGTTTTAATGTTTTGCTATTGCCGTTACATATAATTAAAATGTCCTCTATTAATCAGCAAGTACAAATTAAATTGTTATTGCAAAGTAAAAAATAAATGTAAAGGGGCATATTAAAATAACTCTACAAGCTGGAACCCTGGAAATTATTATGTAAATCTCGCACAATATTACAAGATTCTTTTTTTAATTTTATGCCAATCTCTTATCTACGCATGACTATTCAATTGTTTTGGTTCTTTTAAAATTCTGTGCGAAATTATTATTATAAGAAAATCATTTTTCCTTATAAAATTAAATCTGCTGGCAAACAATTAAAGCGTTAATAATGAAAATCTGATTTGAAAACTTTCTTCGATTTATTTACAAATAAATCCAGTTTACAACACAATATAGCTACATAGAATTACATATATTTATTTTTTATTATAAACAGTCTGTTTTTTCAGAGCTTTTTTGCGTCTTGTAGGAAAAGGAAGCAAAAAACTGTCCACATGAGCTTCCGATACAAAAGAAAAAGGAAAATAATTACCACAGGTTTCAAACAGGAACAAAAGGAAAGAAAAACATGACAGGTAAAAGCCAAACAGGTAAAATCCATTTGTACAAATATTTACAAATATTACCTGTACAGAAATGTGTCCATTTTTTGTTTCGTCTCTGTTTCAACACTCTTTACATGACTACAGAGTCCAGTGCTGCCTATTGATTTGTGCTCTTCGCGCGTCCCCCAGTAATAGTGTCTCTATAGAAAAATAAGAGTTTGTTCTTTGATTTGTTTAAGTCACTGTGAAGGCCATTTGGACACCGCTGTCGCTGACGGTAAAACATGTCCCGAGATAATATTTGACGGTACACTGAGGATGGGAGCGATAGCGGCTGACGTCCGAGTCAGGGAGAGGGACTGCGCGCTCAGCAAGGCCGACTGAACCGTTACCGGAGGCCGCAGGAAGGCCTGAGCGGCGCCCGGCGAGGACGACGAGGCGCTGGAGACCCCGATGATGTTCTCTATACTGAAAGACGGTCTGTTGGACGGCTCTGACTTGATCATGGACGCCGTGCTCAGACTGTTGAGCTGAAGTTGAAGGCTCGGGCTGAGCTGCGAGTTGAACGCCTTTCTGTTCAGCTCCGCCGAGGGCAGCAGCGGGACACCCGGGGGCAGCATGGGGCCCACAGGGGGGATGTAGGGGTACTGCAAAGCCGCAGGATGGGAATACGCGGCCGGGTGGATGCCGTAGTGCCTCCCGTAGGGACCCCCGAGGCTGTACGCACCGAAACTTTGCATCATGAGCGCAGTCTGGTCCCGGAGCACGTCCGGCTGAACCCTCTTGAACCTCTTCCTCCTCCTGAGGAAGCTGCCGTTGTCGAACATGTCCTCCGAAGCGGGGTCCAAAGTCCAGTAATTGCCCTTCCCTGGGTTGCCAGGTTCCCGGGGGATTTTCACGAAGCAGTCGTTGAGCGACAAGTTGTGGCGGATGGAGTTTTGCCAAGCTGGGAACTTCTCCCGGTAATACGGGAAGCGGTTGCTGATGAACTCGCAGATCCCGCTCAGAGTGAGCTTCTTCTGTGGGCTCTGGAGGATTGCCATTGTGATGAGGGCTATGTAGGAGTAAGGGGGCTTCACCAGGCTGCTTTTGGGCTTCTGGATCGCACCTCCCGGCGCTGCGCTCCCGTCGTGACCTTCTCCCTTCCCCGTGCCCGTCTCTCCCTCCCCGGAGCTCTCACAGCACGGACTCCCCCTGCCAGACCTCATCTCCTCCTTCTCCACCTCGATCTCGTCTTCCACCTCATCGTCTCCTACCTCTCCTCGGAGGTCGTGCAGGATGCCTCCACCCGGGCTGTCACAGTCGCTGTCCATCCTCTCCATGCACTCTTCGTCTCCCTCGCCCACCACGTCGATGTCCACGTCCTCCGCCGTGAGCACAGTTTGGCCGGACATGTCGCTGGCTCTTTCGCTGCCCCCAGACAGGGTCATCTCACGTCTTTCTCGCACTTTTTTTTTTTTTTTTTTTGCACAAAGTCTATCGGAGCCAACAACAGCCGAGCAGCCTGGCGGGATGGATAGGCGAGACCGGTTTGTGCGCGCACACAGCGGCTCTGTTGCTGGACTTCTGGTCGCCCCTGTCAAGAGATCCGATGTCTCCCAAGATCTAAATGCGGGTGAACCGGCAGTCAGCCAGTCCAGCCAAAGAGAAACGTCAACTTCGACAAATATTTCCCCACTCGGTAAGTGAGCGGGCCTGTGCAAACCGGCGCGCCTTTGCCTCGAAGTTGTTTTGGAGACGGTTCGACTTTTGCGCTCCGACGTCCCTTCTGGTGGCGTATATTTCCTACAGGAGCGATATTTGCAGCGCCAAGTCGGGATGACACATGCTGCTTTTAAAGGCTGGAGCTTTTAAAAGGACTGTCTGATAGATTACTTTTCCCAGTTTAAGATATACTATCAGCGCGGGACACGTGGTTTGGTGACGACAGACGCCCACCCCGCTCTCCTCCCCTCCCTCCAGCCTCCTCTGCTCTCTGTTAAACCATGCAAACTGGAGTTGTTTCATGGATTTGTCAACAATGGGACATCAGCAATGCTGCTTTCCGCTGATTTCTGTGTTCGTCCGTCATAGACCATTTAACGGTGGCAGAGGGAGGAGGAGGGGGAGGAGGAGGAGGAGGGGGGGGAGAAAATTGGCCTGCGTGATTGAAAAATCTGATGCGCATTAACGTGGCTGCGTAAAAACGAGCCAAGCCTTTAACTTTGCTAATACAAACTCTGTTGAAAAGCGGCAGAACGAAAACGACGACAGCTAAGTTCACCGAATCCTCCTTTTCGCTCTTTTCTTATTAATTGTGAAATTGTGCATGCATTGATTTTTTTTTTATTTAATTTTTTTTTTTTTTTGGTGGTGCTGTTTTGTTTAAACGAGCGTTCCGTGCACGTCACTTTGAGATGCGTAAGAATGAAGCATGTGTACTGTGTTTGATGCTGAAACGCATGCTTCGATATTTCCAGTTTCACAGCCCGCCGTGTAAAAATCCCAGCTGCGAATGCAAAGCATGAATTCAAGTCTATTTATTCCCGCAGGATTAGCCGAAGGTGGGAAGAATATTGAGCAGCGGCAGCGGCGGCGGTGAATGCGGAGAATAAAGACTTCCCTTAAGAGTTTGGAAGAGGTGCTAACGACCCCAATCATTGAACGGTTTTACATTTGAAAAAGTAGGAAATGCAGGCAGCGGGTGAATGCAAAGAGAGCGTTTTATTCACAAGCATGAAGGTGAGCGCTGCAGGCTGGGCTCAGGCAGAGGATGTCGGAACCAGTACAGGAGGGTTTCCTGCGTCGGGCGGGAAGGTTTTGGGGAGACGAGCGAGAGACGGAGGCTTTTGGGAATTTCAGCTGACGCTCACGCGGGGCCTCCGTCCTCCGTGGAGTTAATTGGGAAAATGGGATTTCCCGACGTGCCACGAGCGATTTGAAGCTATAATTGATTTTATTGGAAGTCCTTTTAGCAGGTTAATGAAAATATCTATAATCAACAGCAGGTAGTTATTTGTGTCAAAAGCTTTATTGGAATAAATGAAAACATCCAAATATATAAATGAAGACGTGATACATACGGCAATTATTTCTAGGCCCAGATTATTAGTATTAGCATTAATATTACATCGACATAATTATTACTGATGCTTTACGTCGTGAAAAAAATATCATGCATTTTAGGATGAAGCACCTTTTTCTCTTTATTTGAAAATAAAAAATATTAGTTGTTATTTTTGCTTTTAAAAAATATTTTCTCCATATTGTTCTTTAAATTGTCAGCAGCGCTTCACAGGGGTTTTGCTCCACCTCCGCTCTCGGCATTAAAAAGTCGGATTATTCACACGGTGATAACGCGACCACGGGTCACAGCAGAAGAGAAACAACGAGGCTTCCGATGAGACTCGCCCGCCGCTGGTGTCTCCGGAGCGGGGCCCTGTGTGATCCGCGGGCCCGTCAGTGCGCAGCACTAAGCGGATGAAGCGACATCAACGTTCATCCGGCTTCTAATCAGGGCGCATGTGTCCTCAGTTTCTGGCCTCCTCCTCGCACTAAATTAACCTTTTACATTTTTTGACTAGAAACTAAAACCGACCAGATGGACTATATCTCCTGATTTGGCACATTTCGTGCGTTTCTTCATAACAACAGAAACTTTTTTTTTTTTTTAATATTCGAGACTTTTTCCTTAAACTTCTCCTCATTAACCTCCTGCTGGTGACACAGAGCCGTTCAGAAGACTCTTGGTTGGTTCTTCTTAGCATTTTCATTTTTGCACATGTTGAGGAATCAGCCACTGTCTTAACAACCTCCCCGTGTGTGTGTGTGTGTGTGTGTGTGGACAGACAGGTGCCTCCGTTTTAACCCGCCCCCCCCAGAGTTGCAGTGTTGTGTGAAAGGCGGTGTAACTGCTGATATAACCTGACTGAACAGCACCGAGAGGGGGTTTCAAACCCGTCCTTCCTGTGATCTTTTGAAGCCTCATAAATCCGCTTTTATACCTCCGCAGTTTGTTAATGAAATGTACGCTTTAAGCACACATGCACGGCTTAGCTCGACAAAACCTTTTAGTATAATAAGCCATCTCGCTCCGGCATGAAACCATTAGAGGTGGGGGCAGTGGTGGTGTGTGTGTGTGTGTGGGGGGCAGAGGGAAGGGGCAGCAGCAGCACAGGTGATGGAGAGGAAACAGGCAGCACATGTGATCACAGTAAACTACCTGCAAGGTCACCGCACAAATAATTGTGATCATAATAATGTGATGCTCCGGTGATTCCAGTGAGTGGGGGGAGGGGGGTCATTCCCACGTATACACCCCGTCTTTGTCCCACTGGGGTCAGAGGTCAGGGTCACCTGCAGAAGTTGGGAGGGTGTCAGCAGGGTTTAGACCTAACGCTTTAAACCGTTAAAGCTATGAGGTGCTAAACTGTTCATAAACACTTTGACAAGGTTCCACTTTAAATGAACTTGTTTCCTCTGGGTAATAGTATTTGATGTCACTTTAGCTTTTTTCATTATTTTTCTGCGTGAGAATATAAATACAGTCGGTTAATAATTATAAAAAAAAATAACGAATGCGCCTCCTTTATTTTTGTTTTTGGAGAAAAATAAGACTGAAAACGCGAAACATGAATATAACATGGACCTTTTGCACATTTCGATGCATTTTTATTGCAGCTTGTATGTGTGTAAAGGTCAAAAGCTTGGAGTGGGAAAATGTGTGGAAGTTTGTGGACAAGGTGTGTGTGCGTAATGATGCTGCTGATCATCCGGAAGCAGCTGGAGGAGCTTTTTCGTATTTGTTTACTCAGAAAAAAATGTCTTTTGGACTAAATCACTGTGGACGGTGACATAAAAATATTTGTTGGGGCGGGACATGCACCTCATAATTAATATTTCTCTCTAATCTTAATATTTTGGCTTGAATATTTATAAATGTGGCACATTTATATGATTGTCGTTGCCTTTTCCATCACCTCCCACTAATTCTAAAACTTTAATTTTATGTCAAATATGCATTAATGATTCAAATGTCAATTAACTGAAAATATCTATTTTTGTCTTCTGCACAAAGCATTTTTACACCATATTTACCCATGTCAGAATAAATTAAAATACGTATCAGCTCCATCTCGCATCGAAATCATCACATTTTAATACACAAAAAAAAAAATTTTACCAGGAGGCGAGGGAGCAGTAAAAAAAAAAAGGGAAAACCGAAAATGATCAAAAATAATCACAAGTGCGAAGTTACTTTACACAAAAATAATAACTGAAATGTATTTTCTATTATTGCATTTGAAGAGGCTATGGAGACCTGCAAGGCGTGTGAGCTCTCAGCTGTTGGAAATCACCATTTTCAGCTCTTCTCAAAGAATCCACTCTATCAACCTGTTTCTGTCAAACAATATGATGGAGCTCGTTTTTAACCCTCCCTTCTGCAGGATCAGCCCGAGCCGGATCTCTCCGTCACAACAAAGCACCAAAGGGCCCAAAATAGAAGACACGTCTGTCTGTGTGTGTGTGTGTGTGTGTGTGTGTGTGTGTGTGTGTGTGTGTGTCCCATCTATTTAAAGCGTCACCATGAAGACACAACAGCAGACCGGGCTGCGCAGTCACAGAAACACTCACCTCATCACCTGTGAACACGGTGTGTTCTGTGTTTACAGGTGATGATCGGCCCTTTATTCATCCTCTCACGCACACAGTTTCCATAATTAGGTGTGTGTTAAATAAAATTATGAAGACTAATCTGCTTTTGACGTGTTTTTGAGCACAATAAGTGGAGCGGAGTTGGTGGATCAATCTGCGGCCTGTTTAAAAGAAATTCAAATGAACATATCCATAATCCTTTCATCTTAACAGGCTTTAAACCTGCTTTCTTACAGATTACCTAGAGTTGATGTATCTGGTTATAATAAATATTAGTTTAAAATCTTATCTCACTTGCTTGTAAATTGTCGTTGCCATTTACAAGTCAAATGAACTAATTGCATAAATTCGTTTCACGTCATTCGACATGTTCACCTGGGATCTCTGCATCCACCTGATTTCGTAATGTCAGGTGCAGTATGCTGCAAACTTCTTGAAGCCCCTCCATCGCTGCTGGCCCCCGGGGGACGGTGGGCTGCATGGAAGTCGCGTTTGCTGGTGGGAAAGTGACACCTTCGGCTAAATGCAGCCGGATTACCATGCCAATGTGGACTTGTTAAATAGGTGCAATGTCACCCAGTTTGTAGGCTTTTTGTCATTCAGATCGAGGCTGGAAAGTTGCACTTGAGTGTATTAACGCGGTCGTGTGAGTGCAGGGACTCGGGCTGTAAACGGTGCAAATTGGCCCTATTGGCCGCATTTAACACGGTGTCAAAGCACATGCAGCCCGGCTTTGCACCCAGTAATTGTCTGCATAAGACAATGGGCTAATACAGCAAATGCTGCTGGACATTTATGCGGTAATGTTGTGGTACAATAGATGGAAGTCAGCAGAAATCACAGTCGAGTCGCGGGAAATCCGCGTAAAACCGCATGTACGGGCCAAAGATTGCGCGCCAGCCAAACGCGTCTGCTTTCAAACTAATAATCACAAACATAAATTTCCAATTTGCCAAACGGACAGTGGCGAGTGTCCTGAGCTGAAGGGCGAATAAAGAAATCGTCACACAAACTGGCCTTGGATTTTTACACCCCCTCCGTCCGTGCGCCAAAGTTGACGTCTCCAGGTGAAACAGCATTTTTTTTAATCCACATCCAAAGGGAGCTCTCATTCAGCGCGACCCCTGAACTCAATATCCCCTGTGCCTATTGATGCATACATATATGTAACATCACAGGAAATTACCTCCCACAGCCCGCCTGCCCGGCCCATCATAATATTCTCTCACACAATCTGTCAAGTTCTTCACTCAGACACTAGTATAGAAATTGTACAAGAAGGAGAAGATGATGAGGAGTAAAATAAATATGCTTTTTGAGTGAGGATGAATGATCTGATTATTTGATCTTTTATGATTGACTGTGTGTGTTTATGTTAAAAAGTGTGTGGGTGGTGTGTGTGTGTGTGGTGTCTACATTTCTATATTTTTTAGTCTAAAAGCCTGTAACAACAAATAATTTAATTCATCTTTAGAGCTCCTCCTCAACTTATTTCTTTTTTAAAAAGAAATGTCCTTGCCTGCTTTTCCAGTGGCGGAGTGCACACCTCACATCCTAATCAAAGTCTTTGTGCTGTCTCCTGAAATTAAGGACTGCACCTTTAAACTGTCAATTACTCCGAGGTTAAGTGGACTGAATGGACCCAGTGATTCAAATCAGGTGTTACAATTTACTGCACATCTGACTTCATTTCCTTTTGGCATGGGTAGATGATGAAGTGCATGCAGTTATTACACAGAGGAAACATAAGTTTGAATATTTGTTCACACCCAATCCATTGTTGTTTCCAAAATAAAATCCACGGTAAATGTTATTAATCCACAGAACAACAGACTGGATTGATCTCTGTGATTCTTGTGGTGCACACACACAACCTGAGCCAGTTTGGGTGATGCCACAATGTTTTACATTTGCCAGAGATGGATCAACCTTCTTTTTATTAACACTGTTTAAAGAAAAAACTATAAACAACCCGATCAAAAACTAATACTAGTACTAATTTAGTCTACTAAATTAATTTATATTTTTGCATTCTGTTATTTGATTCTCTTTATTTTTTACTGCTAGAATTATGTGTGTCCTGTAATGTGAACTGGTGTTAGAAATGTAATTCTGGGTAATATTAAATGTAGCTGAGATGCAGCTTATTTAAATCCAGTTAAGTTACAACTAACGACGGATCATTTATTTTGCTAATCAATTGATTTGTTGGTAAACCATAAGAAAAAAAATAGTGATGTCATTTCAAAACAGTAACTGTGACGTCTTTGCTGAAAATATTAACTTCAATTAGACGATCATAAACAGCAAATCCATTTATTTGAAAGGCTGGGCCATGTAATTACAGTATTAATTTCAATAATCAATTAACTGAGTAATTATTTCAGCATATGTTGCTGTGTTGCCAATGAACAGCTGCATACTTTATACACCTGTCCTGTTTTTTGTTCCAAATCTTAATTGCTGTAATGAACAGCCTGATGTACCTATAATTTAGTTCAGTAAAATATGAGGTATGAATAAATGTAGTTTGTGTCCACTAATGTAGAATCATGTTTAGTCTGGTCAAATCACCATCATAATATTAAAGAAATAACATCAAAAACAACCCACTGATTCTTGGTGAAGTTAATGGATTCAAGCTGGGTTCATTTTTGATCCCCAGATTTTTACAGTGTGCAATAATTATGTTACAGTGTTTACTCCTTCATTTAACTCCAACACTAGACGCGCCTGAATAATAAAGTTAACACCCAAACAAAGTTGCCACCCTCACACCCATGCCGGGAGTCCAGAGTTAGCCACACTAGCATCAATATTTTACATTCCCTCACGAATCCTCTTTAAAGATGCAATCAATGCCTCCTATTCATTATCCATGTGTATGTCTTCTAGGTATGGCCTTTGTCATTAAGCAATAATTCTTCCCTCCACAGTCCCACATTACTCCGCTGCTCCATACTTTTACAAATGCCTCGGGGCTATAAATACTAATGAAATCTCTTTGCTTAATTTGATTTTGCTGGTACACTTGCAGTTATGGCTGAACTTTCCCATGAGAGAGGCTGATTGAACACTTTCAAGTCCTTATGGAAGCAGGAAAACATTCCAAGAGCTGGGGAGATCATTTCCATAATTACCACGATTGGCAGCCTAATGACCTTCTGTGACAATAAAAAGATCTCTTGTTAATTCCATTTCTGTCGCTGACATTCAAGAGATTCCTATCTTACATGTTTGAGGGTTCACAAGATAACAAGTGTACTTTTTTTTTTACCCCTCCCATTTCCAGCGAGAAAAAGAGCAGCCCCATTCAGCCTCGCTCCCCCAGCGCAGTGCAGCGACGCTGCTCTGTTCTACTTTTTTGTGAAAGGGGTCTGCTTGTGCCTGCACGGCTCGTCCAGCCTGCCCCAAAGTTGGATAATTTATGGGCCTGGGGGAGATTATAAAGATGGATCTTTGAGGCAATCAATTCTCATGTTGCGTTTTGAATGGTGGGATAGAAATGAAGTGCAGAATAATTAAAAAGATCACAAGTCCCCCCTCGCATGTAATAATGAGCGGCTCCAGAGGCAGTGGGCTCTGCCACAGCGCCAGAGGAAGTGCCTTTGATTGGACTGAGAGGACCCCCGGCTCGGTCCAACACGCTGCCGCCACACACCGAGGCTGCACTGCGAATCATGCTCGCGCTGTTTGTGGCCTGTGTGCTCGTCCGCCAGGCAGATCATAAGCAGATGCTGTTGTCAGAGGAAATGGAGGGAGACGGGGGCTCTTGTTGCTTGGATGTCTAAGTCGGGATGACTCAGATCTGGCATGAAAAGTGACGGGGGTGGTTGTTTGGAATATGTATCACGGTGGCCACAATGCCCAGAGTGTTACGGGCTGTTAAAATAAAATCCGTCCGCTCTTTGCATATGAATTGGTGTCAAAATGTATCGCCGGCCCTCTGCGTGCACAACTCTGGGCTATTGTGCCCTGATAGATTCAACTGGATCCTTTTTATACTCCTGAATGTATTAGACTAAATGTGAGATCTGTTATTTAGGGTTTTTGTGTGTGTGTGTGTGTCTGAGTTTGGTCATTCTTCTTTCTGAAAGTGACAGGCTTCTGTGGAAATAAACTTCTATTTTGGCTCACTCTGGCTGTGCTGCACTAGTCTTGGTGCATGAGATCTTTTTGAAAGATGGTAAAGAGGATCGGTGTTGCCACACTCACAACACAACCTTCCAGTTATGATGACAAATAAAGGAAAAGGGACAGTGTGGTAAAACACATGCTGATATACAGTATGTCAGTGCTTTTCTCTGCTGGAAGGGAAAATGTAATGACACCTGGCAGTGGGCTCACACTGAATATCACTCTGCTGGTCACTTGGTCAACACACACACACACACACACGCTTGCAGAGACTATGCAGTGCTGAAGGTGCTTCTTTATTTGTAGCATATTTTGTAAAATCTGTGTGACAACCGAATTTCGTCTGTACTGCAAGATGTGAGTATGTTCTCATCTCACCTGTAGCATAAAGGAAACACAGGAATAAATGGCTTTTGTTTCTACCTGTGCACAGATGAAATGATTAGGTGCCATCTTTGGCCCCCTCGGCATATTCACCGACTCACCGTTGTCTGCAGGTTTTATTCCGTAGTTCAATTTTCTAGAAAACCTTTTGTGACCATCATCCGTGCCTTTTGGCTTTGTGATGAGAACTGGTCGAAAGATTCACTGCTTTGTCACATCATCTGCACAGTGTAATTTTTTTTGCATATGGAATAAACTGATTTGTTTTGCCTCTGAAAAGCATCTTCTCCTTTTCCTGCTTGCAATTTTTGACCAAACATACCACGTTTTTATTAGCCGTGTCTCCGTCACGCGGCGATCGTAGACTGCACAGGCTGTAGAAGTTCAACCGAAATGAGACGGCCTGCTCCACAGATGATTCCCTATGTGTGTCCTCACCTGTTGGATGTTGGCAGCCAAGCAGATGAGCTAGCTAACATAACAAATGTCACGTAACTTAACACATTTTGTATGAAACATAGAAATTTTATGCCCCCCCTTTTTTAAACTCCTTTTCGAGTATAGCTGAAGCCTTTGGAGGATGCAGCCCCTTGATTGAGTTTGCATTAAGACCACCTGTACAGTCTTATGCACGGAATTATACATAAGCTTATAATTTCTTAGTTTTCCAGATGAACCTGAACTTATGTAATATGAATCAGCTATTAAACTATTCCTTTTATAGTGTAAAATGTTGTTTTTAAACTGTCATCAAATACATTCATCTACGTATACGGCATGTGGCAGTGTGCTGAAATCTGCAGCAGTCGTGCTGAGGGCGTGGTTTCATGCCACTGACTGGATAAATAGAAAGCGTTTTAACACGTTACCGTATTTAGTGATGCATATATAAACTGTCCAGTGATAAGCATAACTCTTCCATGGAGCTTCCAGCATCATATTGTAAAACATGCAAATATCAAACCGTATGAAGGACTGTTTTACTGAAATTTACTTCTGATTGTAACCAAAAATAGCTCCTGATCATCCTCATTGTGATCAAAGTGCTGTGGTTAAGGGTTATTTGGCCAAGCTTTATCTTGGCCTGCACGCTAAACAGCTAATCAGACCATGTGACTGGACTTGAGAGACTGGCTCAGAACAGCAAACTCAATTATGCTAGAATTCAGCATGAAAACAATTTAAAGTAGAAATTAGACGCATTCCTGTCAGATGACTTGTGTTAGAGGGGCTAATGTCATTTGGATCGACCGTACACCGTCTTTGAATTTTATCAAATGTTTACCAAACAGCTTAATGTGCTAAAAGGCAAACGGAGCGTCCGCCGGGTATTTTGTGCCAACATCAGCACTGAGATATTATGGGTAACAAGTGCTGATTGATTTATTCATTTATTTATTTATTTGACAGGGACAGTAGATATTAGGGAACATCTGTTTTGATTCAGCAACAAAGGTAAATATGTCGGACAACAGCCAAAAATGCTAATTTACGTCCGTAGTCCCTCATTAAAGGGACTCGACCAGATCAAGTAGCGAGGACACAAACAAAGGGATAATAATCTTATTTACAGTTTTTATGGGTTGAACGGATTCATAAATGGTGGATGATTCATTCTTATTTGCTTGTGAATTGGCCATTCAGATATGTATTTCGCCACTGGGTGTGGACAAGTTTCACAGACACATTCTACCACACATTATTAGTGATGAGCTGAGATCTCTCCATCAATGGTCACAATAATTCTCATTTATGTGGCACTAGCAACCAGACCTGCAGAACCTCTGCCTCAGTTTGCCTAGTATTGGCATGTGGTCGAGCTCAAAACCTAAACTCTAACCTCTTGCGATTAATTCAACCTGAATTCAGTTTTTAAATAACAGAACAAACTAGTTTTGGACACCTAGACACCTTAAGGTCTGACTTAGACTAGTGTTTCCTGCAAGTTTGGGGAGAGTAACTGCTAAATGTAAAGACTTAAAGTGCACGTTAAAATTACAATAAACGTCTAAAGTTACACAGTGGCTCTTCCTTTTTGATCCCTCACAGTCTCAAACGCCTGGTTGGTTGAGACACTCACAAAGATCGTATGTGTTTTATCGTGCCGTCCAGGGGAAGGGTTTAAACTAATTCCTAACACGGGGTTGGAAACACTGCAAGATCGATGATGCAAATGTTATCTTCAGGGGTGCACTTGGCCACACTGTTATTTGGTATTAGTTGCACTTATGTAATGAATATCCATCTTAATCCCCCTAAAGGGACGTGTCCTTCTAGGTCAGGTTTTGCTGCATCCTGCGAGAGGCCTTCAAACTTTCAGAAGCTCACAAAGGCTCCATTCTCCTCTGTGTTGCTCTTCTTCATCACCCAGCTCCAGGGCACAGCAGATCTGCTCAAACCCATGCATTGTCTGGGCAAAACCACATATTAAATTTGGCCTGCATAAGCCATTTCATTGAGCTGCAGCAGGAATTCCTTTGCTGGGTCATTTATCTGTGTACATGGTTTGGACACACATTTGAAACAAAGCGAGCCAGTCAAGGATAACATTGAGGAAGTTACATACATTTCAAGTTTTGCAGGATATGTCATTTCTGTTCCGTGCTCTTTTGGCATCGGACTTGTCGCTGCAGATTCATGCAGCGGGAACATTGCGAGACTGTAGCCAAAATATCTCCCCGCATATGTAATGTTTTGCACTTCATTAGGAATTCTGGATTTTCCCCATCAGGAATGTCAACTGAATAGAAAAGCGAGCGAAACTAAGAGAGCTCTCTATCCACAGCAAACAATTAACAATGAATAATAAAGCCAAACCACTGGTCCTGTGGATAATTCATCAGCTTAGTATTGGAATAGTCCATGAACTTATCACTTGTTTGTTCAATTTAGTTGCGAATACAGTCCTTTATTCCATATCTGCAGCTCCATCTCCGCACCAGCACAGGGTGGTTTATGTTATCCCTTTAAAGGCATGTTAATGATTTATGTTGTGCTGCTCTTCTTTACTCGAATCACAGGAGAAAAGTTTTATTGCTATTGCAAAAGGATTTTTATCCAACATAAACGAGAGAATGTGATGCCACTGAGATAAGCTTTGAGCTCTGCTGCCACTCGTTATGTGATAAATTGGTGCTTTATGGTTTTGTGGGCTTGCAGGAGCATGTTGTGTTTTAAGGAAAGAAGCTCAGCTAGATAGTTTTCATATGTACAACAGTGTTTGCTGTGTAATGGAATCTTCAAACCAGTCAACAAGTCTGCTCTTTCACAGATATCATGAGCTTTAAGATGATGTGCAGTATGACAAGGAAAAAAAGAAAAAATGCAAAAAGAAATGTACATACACTTGTTATTTGAACAAAACACACTGGAAAGGTTGAACACAACAACCAAAGTTTGCAAAATGCTGATGTAAAAATGCACTTCAGCTGCTCGTAGAAATAATTTGGTGCAGATAGTATTGCACAGTGTGTACAGTGTAAGGAAGTAATTCTGGGAGCTGCAACCATGGGCAGGCTTTCTGTCTAGCTGCTGATTTCTTCAAGTGGACATTTGTGGTATTACAAAAATGTTCTCCGCAGCCCAGAAGGACATCTGTCGAACTGTTTTCAGGACAACTTTAACGGCAAACAGGGACAATCATTGCAGACATTGTTTTTTTTTAATGCATAACCACACTTAAGCACAAAAGTCTCCAGTGAGCTATAACTAAAAGCAGTGGCTCAATGTCTCCTGTAATGCCACAAACCTTCAGCGTCGTGAACACAAATGTCCATGACATGATCAATTTAGGTCATTAATCTCTCTGTAAACACTGCATTTATTTCAGAGGTGTTTCCTGTTACTTCAATTGTGTTTCTCTGAAATTAGAATCTGCTGAATTGGGAATTCGTCTATGTTGCTGCTGTCCAAACACAACATCTTTGTAGCAGTGAATTAACATCTGAGACTCACATGACGGGCAGATGTGTTTGCACATCAGCGATGTTAAGGGACTGAATTTAAGACTCGACTTATTCACCACCGGCCAGGCACTTAAGTAAATGTCATTATCCTGGCTGAGGCTAAACTTGGGTTACAAGGACAGTTTATTTCTCTGTGCCGAGTTAAAACCTATTCATGAGCAACACGGTTTGTACAGCTTTTCTAAATGTCAGCTGCAAAATATAGATTTTGGAGTTTCAAAAGGTTTCTTCTCCACACCATGTAACTCTAGCACCTTAGAGACAAAAGTAAGAAGGACTTTGTCACTAACGGAGGCTCCAACTGTACCTACAGAAATGGATATTTGTGCTTGTGTTCAGGTCGGCATCAAACTAAACTTGCAGTCACCAACAGCTCTGGTTCTTTTTGTTACTCCTTACCAGACCCTCGTCTTTTTCCGTCCCTGTAATTTTGAGAGTCTTATCCAGGACAAATTCTCTTATTTCTAACTTGTGTGGAAAGTATATTTGCGTCAATGTGTGGGCAAATTTAACTCTAATTGCATCTTTAAACTGATTTTTCTCTAAGATTCACTTCATATACCGTCTGAAAACAGCCTAAGAACCTGCAGCCATGTTAGTGGGTCTGTGAGGCTGTGGCGCCATACTGATAATGATTAGCAATAATAATATTTACTGTATTCACCATCTTCTTCTTGCGCCTTAGCAAGGCATCACCTCGTTTCACAATGAACATTCTGGGAACAATAAACGTGTCATATTTTATGATGGTCTTTCCAGTAGATATCTATATGATTCACTTATTGTATCTGGCTGTAAACTGACATGTGGGACAAACAGTAAAAGTCAACGGAATAATTCGGATTCAGCTGGGAACCATAAATGCCAGATTTTGTATCAATCCATATATTAAAGGTTTAGATGTGCCACAGTTTACATGGACATGTCAAGCTGCTAAAGTCAGATCATCACCAAAATCATCAGCATGAATCCTGTGGGGCCCCTGTTCAGATTCAATCCATAGAGGGTTGAGATTTTTCAGGCTGGACCAAAGTGGTGGACGGAACATTCAACAATACAGGGCTATTCCCAGAGCCACTTCAATCGAGTGACGAATAAAACCAAATCTAAGTTCATCGCACACAGACTTTGGTTACTGGCACTGTTTGTCCAATCTGAAACACTGTGTCATTCAAAACAGAAACTATTTGAGCAGCACTTCTGCAAAATAGAGACTGGATCGAGGTGCTTTGTGGCTTCACGTGGTCACACTAATGTTCAGCTCTTTTAAAGAAGCAGTCTGCCGGGGACTCATCTGTCCTCATATTGGTCCCGCTGACAAGGTTCATTCAGTTGGCATCTGTCCCGTGATCCCTCAGCATCTCAGGGTTCAGCCTGTACTTGTGTCCGTCTGGTGTGGGTCATGACCCATGCGACTGTAGTCCCAACAGTGATATCTTTTAAGCTCGGTGTATGTTTCCGCGACTGCGTCTGTTTGTTGTTCTGCACCTTGTGCGAAACGGGCTCGTCCCCTCACGCCGTGCGAGTGCTGGGGGTTGTGATTTAGCTGTTTTCAGTGTGCGTGGCATCGTGTCCCCAGTGTATTCTAGGCCTCTTACTCAACCCTCACATGAGGATGACACAAGGGGTCTGGTTTCACTGTAAAATTAGGGTGACATCGATAGAGTCACAAATGTCACCATGTGGCCACCCTGCGCTTGACAACAAGACACAGAACTTACTGTAAATGAACCGGGGCCTGACTGGGGCCTTTCTCTTCTTCTGGTGTGTCCGTCAGTCTGTGTCATAAGCCACAACATGTGGGATTTACCACAATAAAAATCATTCTTTCCTTTTTCATCATAAATGTTAATGATGTAGGTGATGCTTGTCAGTCAAAACAATTCTGACACGTTTCCCACTTGTGTCAGAGGTTTGCTGACTTTACAAAGCTGAGGTGACACCATTCTCCCATGGATAATGGATATTTGAATATGTTCGACCTATAACTGGACACAACAGGTGTTGCTTTGGATTCTTTGGCTCTAATTTAAAGCGTGAACGTTAAATGCTCAGTTAATCTGAACAGGCAACCTGCAGTAACCTGACCCAACGTTGTTTCCGAGGCTGCTCCTGCATCGTCTTATAATAAACTGCTTTTTAATCAGTGTAGCATTAGTTACTAAATATCAGACATACATATAAAAAATGTATAGAGTTTTTAGGTTTTTCTAACCTGGGATAAGATTGGATGAAGTAGGTTAGTTACAAGCAGCTATAATTACAACAAATCCTATCTTACACTCTTTCTTCTTAATTTAAAACGTAAGATTTAAGAAACTTCTTCAATTTAGCTTCTGGCAACAAAAGCGAGTAGAGTAGAAGCAGGACATACTGGTGACTCTACAGAATCATGTTAATCGTAATTAATGTAATTAACAGGCTTCTAAACTATGCAGCTGGGCCACATGACTTACAGTTACTGACTTACTAAAATCTACTTTGGTGACGATGCTGACGACAAGAACATTAAAATGTGAAATGTCGGTCGTTTTCTAACTATGGCCTGGAATCAATAGACCAGCAATTGCTCAGGAAATTAGTTCGATCATCAGTGAAACACTCTTGAAAACCAGAAATCCCAAATGTCTCAGATCCACTGCTGTGATATTACACACACCCAACTGCGACCGTGCACTGTTGCTCTTCCAGGCGTGAGTTGTTGCCCCGCCCTGACCACATCATTTGTTCCCGATAACTGAAGGTCTCTGTTGCCCAGTGCACGGCAGGACCAAATTAAGAGGTGCACCCAGGATGGATGAGCGCAGCGCGAATGAAAGATTGGCGTGCAGGCCAAGATTTTTCCTGTTTTCTCCTTTCCTTTAGCTGCCTTCTGTCAGACAGATGATGTGGAAGGGAAATATTATTTGTTCTGTTTTCAGAGTTGATTCTGTCTTGTCCTTCTCAGTGTTGTTGTCTACATTTGGATGACAGAACTGAGAGATGAAGCCGTACTAGATACTTTAATTTTTTGCTATACTCATGCAGCTTCACACCTGACAGGAATTATTTAGGGTTACAAATCTGCATGAGGGGTCCATAACCCCCCCCCTCTGTGTTTCACCAACCTGCTGTTTAACCTCTCATCACATCTTCATAGTGTTGGATTATCTTAAGGCTTTGAAATTTGGTTTAATTATCCTACCTAAATATCACATTACATTTATTCCATTGTTGAACTTCTTTGTTTCAATACTACTTATTTCCATTACTTTGTGTATCCATAATTTCAGGTCTGATAGACTTCAGGCTGCAAATATAATACAAATCTGAACTATATTTTAGGTCATGTTATGTTTATTATATTACAATAATTAGACTGAAATTAGATCTGCTAGGGATGTAACATGCATACAATTCCATGAATTTTGGATGGAGTCTCTCTATTAAAGCAACAATTCATTTGCTAAACGTTCTTATGACAAATCAAAGAAAAGTAGAGGAAAAAGTCGGCATCGGCTGCCACCAACACTGTGTGAAGTCTCCAGCAACTTGCACTCAGTGTTTGTTGCTATTGATCTCTGTGCCCTTTGGAAAGATCAGACCTTTTTTGTTCTCGGGGTTAAAGGTCATAGCTCAATCCAGATGAATTACTTCATAGCTGTTCTTGCTTGGACAGACAGAGGGGTTAGGTCACCAAATATGTATTGACCCAATATGTCTCACTGAATGTTGAATGAGAAACAAATAGCAAAAGACAGAATGAATGGGAATTAGTGATGTGTTTTTAAATGATTATGTCCTGGCTTAGAATCAACAGCAGGTTGGTTTGACCCCGACTCACGTGTATAAGGCTCAAGTAGAACAACTAAAAGTGCTTTAGATATAAATATCTGGATTTTTAAAAATGTATTATGCTGTATTATAAACACGTTTTTTTAGCATTTGTAGCAAGCCAAACTGCTGGACAATTCAGCAAATTATGATACTGACACATGTCCTCCTCATATGGTCACACATGCATCAGGAGACACGCCACCAACATGGCAGCAATGAACAAAGCAGTGGCCAGTGAGGCATCGGTGTGCACGTCTACGGCTGTCGTGTATTACAGTGTTTTCTTCCCAGAAACATGTTTGGGGGTGGACTGAGTCAGTCATGACATCATCCTACGGATCGGGACCGGCACTCCAATTACCATAGAGTGTCGCATGCGTCGTATTTACCGCCACTGAAAGTGAATGAATGTGTGTTCTCTCTCCCTCGGCCGTCATTTTACACCCCTCATTATCATCGCCTACACCACTAACCTTAAAAGCCGGGGGGATAGTTCCTAATGGCCAATTAAATGCCTTGATTTTACCCGGAATGAAATGGCGAGGAATTACTTACCAGTGCTTCCCGGCTTACCTGTGTGTGAATGGTAGTTCCGTAGTATTTGGTGGCATTTGGGGGCTCAGATCAGGGGATAACTGCAGGTCATTTGTATGTTAATGACTTAGTGGCATGTAGTTAAAATAGGTGTGTAGCTGAAGGCCTTGTTAGAGAGGACGGGTGGGGGTGGGGTCACGCAGACAGATTAGGACAGGCTTAGAGGGAAGCACAACTTTATATTAACACTTAATATTAATCAGATTGCAAAAAAAAGTCTCACCTTCAGTTCCACTGAGTAGCTGATCTGGAGCTGCTCATCATATCACACGATCCACATCAGTAGATGAATCGTGAAGTAAAGATAAAGTAAGTGCTAGGAAAAATTATATCGGGTTAAATAACTTCATGTGATATGATTAAAAGCTGCTAAAAGGAACTTAAGGTCAAAATGTGAACTGCTGTTGAAAATAAAATATGAGAAATATAAGAAAAAGCCATGATCGGTATGATTAACTTTTTTTTTTTAAATATGCCAAAAAAAAGGACTAACTTAATATTTTAGAGTTTTTAGGAAATAAAGTGATAAAGCTTTCAGATGGTAGGAGAACAAATTGATCATTTGGTTGGTGTCTGTATTATATATGATGACAGGGTTCTGGGTTATGTGCAGATAAGGAGATATTTATGTTCTCATGTGTTTATTTAATAAATACGCCTGTAAAATCGAATTCTATGTTTGCAATGTGATCATTTCTCCCTCATTCATTTTGAATAGGGTGACCAAAACATTAGAACCTCTTCACATAATCCACCTTTTACTTCAGCCTGTTATGTCAAAAGGGATAATTGTTAATCTCAGTCTCATCTTGGATCCATGTTGATCACCGAGTTTAATTATGTGGTCATTATGATTTGCAGTCAGTGTCCTGGACTCCAGTAGTCCTGGAATCACTGTGCACCTACGTGCGATATGGAAGAAACAACAACACACTCTCGCAGAAAACGGCGTAAAACATCCTTTTTCTGTTCACGCAGCAAGACTTTAATTCGAGAACACGTCACCATGTACCGTTGTCAAGTGCATTTTTAATCTTCACAATGCAATGCACAATGCAATGCGGTGTTCCGTTTGTTAAGAAATGAATTGCCACCTAATTGTATAATCACTCAGACTTTGTTTGCAGTTACCTAACAATATAAAATAAACAGTTTGTCAGAGAGCGCCGCCGCATTGTTTTTAATTCTCAACAATTCCCCCATGTCGTTTAACAGCGTGGGGCTCTTTTGGTGAGCGCTGCTGCTGTTGTTCTCCTCTCCTTGTGCAGCACTCCTAAAGAGAAAGCAGAAAGTTGTGTGAATGTTCTATGCAAATGTTTAGTGTATTAGCATACACAGTTGTAATTAAAGCATAATTAGAGAGACAAATGGTGCTGTGAAGCTCTGCGCCTTGGCTCCAGAGTCTGTTTATCAGCAGCCCCTTGTTTAGTCGGCTAAAACAGGTTTATATGAAACAAGCGCCGCCGACTGCTGCATTAATTGTTATCATTGCCTTGGAAAGCAAATAGGTGCCATAGTGCTTGAGACTGTGAGAGGAGAGAGCCGGAGAGGGACCAGGACAAATTAGTGTGGAAAATGAGAGTGTCGAAATTGGAGAGGGATTAGCAGAGACGATAATGAAGCAATTAAAGAGTAAGCGCTCAGCACTCAGGTGCCTTTACTGAGCTGGTTCACTCCAGCTGCTTTCAGACGCTCCAATGCAAATATATCCCCAACGGTGGGAGGGAGGTAACACTCCGTCCTAATACATCACCGGTGTAGACCCGGCGCAGGGAGCGAGACGCGACGAGCTGCGGTGTAATGCAACGTGACATGGTACAACACAACGTGACATAACGCGACAAGACAAATAACACAACGTGACGAGACAGAATACAGAACAGCACAGAGTGAGACGTGGTCCAAAACAAGACAGTACGGCACAACACAATGGGGTGTACGGTGCAACGTCATGCCTCCGAATAATGACAACGCAATGCAGCATTTGGGACACAGCCAACTGTCAGTCCTGCTCGTGCTGCTTTCATTTAGACTTTCCAACAGACCAGGCTTGAAGACGCACATATTATAACCTGCAGGCTCTGGAAACCGAGCTGCTGCTAACACGAGACCTGGATCCTTGTTGTGCACAGACTTCAAGCTTTTTAGACTAAAGGCCTCTTTCTTCCAGCTGCTCATGGCAGAGGAGAAGCCGGTTGCCAGATGTGCGCTCACCTACTGACTGTCAAACCTCTGACTGTGACTTCCTCTGGTTGGTTAAGAGGCCATAGACGAACATCTGTCGCCTTATTTCTTCCAGTGTGTCCTGTACTGTTGGACCTCATCGCTTTTCGCACGATTCAGACCACTCTGATTGGCTGTTGAGATTAGTGAATGAAAGCATGAGGAGACACCATGGTGTCTCTCACTGGAAATATTCTCAAACAGAAGTTGTTAATATGTTCTACAATCTTTCACCAACGGCAAACAAATGCTGCTTTCTCTACAGTTCCCATATCAGCAGGTCCTGTTCTCCCGCTTTTCTTTCCTCATGCACAGGTGGTGAACCTACACGCTACTTGCTGTTGCATCGTGCCAGACGAAAGGTGACACGATGCAACTTTTAAACTTTTAAAAAATGTTTTTTGTAAAACCAATAGTATTGGAAAAAATTCACTGAAGGTTAAAAAGGCCAAATAACATTAACATACACAATGAGTCATTTCCTAAATGCTACAGTGTGTGAGGTAAAGAGTAAAAGCACACGCTGCAGCAGAGGGGATGAAGATGACGGGGGGCTTGATTCAAATCCCACAATGTCAAACCAGTGACCTGCTGCAAGAGTTTGGTGTAGACTCTATTCAAAGTGTCGACCCAACAGTGCAGGAGGACACGAGGAGAGAGAGAGAGAGACCAGAGGTAGGAGGGATGGAAAAAACCGAGAGGAGAGAGGAAGGGACGGGGGGCTGTCTACAGCGATGCCAGACATCCATGGTTGGGGGTAATAAAGCCCCTCTCAAAGTCAACAGTTCAGAAACTCCTTTGTCCTCCTAAAAGAGCTTTTAATTTTTAACACAAACTTGCACTTAGGTATGCATGAACTTTGGTAAAATCCTGAGACATGTGTATAAAAGGGTTTAATAGATGACGGTCATGTGCTCTGCTGCCGGGTAATGATGTCAGCCCCTCGATCTCGTTCCTCCTCTGCCTCTCTTTTGGCTTCTTTGATAGAGGAGGACCTAATGTAAATTTAATATGGAGTGATGTATGGCAGCAACGGGTGAGTGAGTGAGAGTCGGGTCCCGGGGTTTGGATGGTGTGTGTGTGTGTGTGTGTGTGTGTGGTGGATGGGGGGGAGATTAGGGGCCTGCGAGCAAAGGTGGAGATGGCTGAGTCGATGAAAGAGAGAGGGGTGGGTGGGTGGCGGGGTGACGGCTGGGAACATGTCAGGGTGTGTGCGCGCTGGGGGGGGGGAGTCAGATAGTGTGTCTGAAGTGTCTCTGTGGGGGGAGCAGCTGGATTGGGGGCGCTGCCACTCTGCCAACACTGTCTTCTTTAAGCAGGATTAATGACGATGTACGTCCCATATCCATCCATGTGCACGGAAGCCTCCTTTACGTGCACGCGCTCCCTCCACCTCGCGCACTCTCCCCGTGTGTGATTTACGCGGACGTGCTCGGCCCCGGCCATGCCACATTTACCCTCAACAATGCGAAGGGGAGGGACGATTGCTTTTGCTTTCCGACGGCAGGGCGACATCTGAATGGGAGGAGGCCAAACACTCCCCAGTCAACCCTCCCTTCCCCGTCGCCTCCTTGTCTCTTTTCAAATGAAGTGGACAAATGCTAAATCAATGTTTTTAGTGTTGCTAAAAATCTCCATCTTTGCCCCCTCTTTCCCATTGTTTCCTGGAAAATTAAGAGGGTATTGATGGCCATGGCTGTCACTCTTCTCTGTATGTCCTAGGGGAGTTTGTCCACACCCATGGTATATTCTGCATTAATGCTGCCGGATTTTCCCAAACTCTTGAAATCCACATCCTATCTGCGGACCTAATGAGTTACTGTAAATTTGTTATTAAACAAAACATGAGAAATAAAACCCTTGTCCATTAAGTTCAAATGAAATCCCGACTCCAGTTTCTGTATTATTTGTATTGATCCCCCCGCACATAGTCATTTCATCATCTGACCTCTCTCTGCATCTCAATATTTCTTACAACTTTTTCACAAACCCATTTTTAATTCACTTTTCCATTAACCAAACAGAGATCATTTCAAATTCCCTCTGTTGACAGCATCATCATTGTCAACATCATCCTCATCATCACCTCCAGCTCCACAGTCGTACCCTGTAATGGATGCGGGGTAGAGGAGGATGAGCTGGGGCTGAATGAATAGTGAGTGGTATTCATCAGACCAGGGGGAAGCGGCAGCCAAGATCCAATTATATATATTCATTAAGTGATAATGATATCATGGTCTTTTAACTGAGAAGAAAAGGCAGCGTAATTGAATAATAACAGTTGTACAATCCCAGAGGATTGGATACCCCCCTCCCAACATTCCCACCACTGCCACCACACAGACACACACACCCCGACATGGTGACCCCCCGAGGGGTGTGGAGCAGGAGGGAGGGCAGGAGGGCTGAGGAGCGAGGATTGATGGAATTCTATTACTCCCTGATAGATTTATTATGAAGGCCTGAGTGGACTCTGTGCTCCACTTTGTCACTCACACTAATCAGCGGAGGGGAGGGAGGGAAGGCGAATCTCCCCCACCCCCCCCCCCTCTTTGTGTGTCCCCACCCTAACACCCCCTCTTTCCCCTCCCCTGCCCTCCTGCCCGTCACCAAAGACAAGGTTAGCAGCCGTCTGACAGGCAGACGCGGCGGGTGGCCATTTTGGATCCCCGTGAGCCGAGAGATCGCCGCGGCAAATGCGCCAGCTGAGCTCCCCTGACCTCCAGGGTGAGGCCTTCATTTGTTTATTAATGGAGGGCCATGTGCGACACCAGAAGGGCGGCGTGTCCTGCAGAGATCAGCAGCCTTCGCATGGCCGCGTGCTCCCCCCACAAGAGCACCAAAACAATTTGTAAACACTTAGCATGGTGATGAGGCGCCGGGTCACGTAGCCCGTCACTTTGGACCGATATATAAGATGACAAGAGGATGGTGAAGGGATCATGGCGCCTGGTCACTGATGCTGCGTGTTTACACGCTTCCAAGTTAGTGAAGGCTACTCGAAGTCGTACCGGATTAAATATACAATATTTCTTTGTCTGGCTCCTAATAATTGTGGCCATTTTGGACCTAAATACAGCATATGATCACACAGCTGAAATCCAGAACCAAATGAATTACTAAGCACATTTACTTATTTAGTATTTTGATGTTAGCCCAGTCTCACTTTTACTTAACCGCAATTCTGAAGAAAATTATATATTTTTATTTTATTGCATTTGTTTTACATTTTTAGTTGCTTTTTAAGATGAATATTTTTAACCCATAATTCAATTAAGGAATAAGTTAGGACTTATTCATTTAGACATCTTCAGCCTCACAGTTTTTGTTCCAGACAGAACTGATCAACATTGACGCTTATTTTAAAGTAATTGCTATAGTATTTCTTAATTTTTCACCTTTGAGAGTTTGTCGTATTAATCTGCACTTCAAAATTGATACTGAAAATAGTTTGTTTTATACTTTAAAAGGTACAATTTAATTTTCAACATTTACCTTTATACTTCAATTCAAGTAAAGCAAAGCAAAGAAAGTGTTAATGTGTGTGTGTGTGTGTGTGTGTGTGTGTGTGTGTGTGAACGCACTTCACAGAGAGATCACAAAGTCATTACGCTGTGTGGGTTTGATCCTTGGATTAGTGCGACAGACTGGGAGAAGCTCATTGTCATTACACTCTCAACAGGCTGCTGCTGTTCTCTGTTTACTCTCCTGTTGCCTTAAACCACTCACTTCAGCTCCGCAAGATAAAACAGTCCGACCGCAGCTCGCCTTTGTATTCCCCAGACTGCCGTCTGCGACATACTAAGCAGTTCTTCAGTCCTGAGAGAGCGGGGTTATGTGTGTGTGTGTGTGTGTGTGTGTGTGAGGAGCATGTCAAGCTGAGCGATATTCAAGATTCTTTAGCTGTTTCATATCTGTAGGTGTGTGTGTGTGTGTGTGTGTGTGTGTGTGTGTGTGTGTGTGTGCAGTATCTGAATGCGTTGTGTTTCTCACCGGGTCTCGGGTGACGTGTCTGTGGATCTCACACAGTCTGGTCATGGTTTAGGTGGACTGCAGCTTCCATTGGGTAAAAAATTCAAATCATTTTAAAATCATGTTTACATTATATTACATACAGTGAAGAGTGTTTCTCGTTCTTCTGAAAGCTGTAAAATAAAATAGTAACATTCAGGCACTGTGCAGAAGTGCTTACATGTAGCTGAACTGGTTTCTACCGTTACAGGGAGGTTTTCCTCTCCACTGTTTCCTAACTTGTAATTATTATATAAAGTGCCTTGAGATGAGTTTGTGTTGATTTGGCGCTATATAAATAAAGTTGAATCGAATTGGATTGAAGATGTTAGAAAACCAATCGGACACCAGGCCCATTATTTTAGACCTGGGCTGAAGTCAGCTGAACCTGTTGGATTCAGAAAACACTGACTTGTCCTTGAGAAAAGCCCAAATGGGACAGTTTTGTTTAGAAATAGGAAACCAGAATTGCAAAACTAATTTTGACCATAATAATTATCAATTCTTACGGGTTTTAACGAATGTCAGAGAGGTTGTTGCGTGCTACTTTAAAACTTACCAACTGACTAATCCTGCACGGTGCAACACGTTCACCTAAACCGACGTTAGCAGAAGCCTGGTGTCCGAGCGAAGCATGTACAAAACCAAAGTCTTTGGCCTTTTCCTGTGAATTATGGTTTTTGTTGTTTTTGTCTGTTTATTTGCAGCCATTTCACCTTTTTGTTTCATAGTTGTATTATAATTTCATATCACATGTTCACTGGTCAACCATATTTTTTTCCATGTACTGTCATACAAGCCTTTAATGTCACAAAAAATACGACTTATATATTTTACACATCCCACTGAGCTTCTAATAATGCAAACGTATAGTCTTTAACTGTCTCCAAAACCTTTTTTCCGATACAAAACAAAAATATCAGTGCATCTAGAAAAAACTTTGATCTGCTTGATCTGCATTATTCCTCTTCATGACATCTCATCTGTCCTTTAGTGCTGATCCGTCCAAACTTGTCTCTGATCATCTCCCGTCATGTCTCGGACGATCATATCGTATTCATAGTATGAGCTGATGTGTCTGTGCGTCATCAAACGATGACTCGATCCTAATTTTTTCTTGCCCCTGTGCGGTGCGTCCACGCTGCACGCCGGCCCGTAAGGCCTTCGGTGTCGTGCTGCGCGTTTGCTTTGAGTTTGCCCATAAATGATCGACTCTTAACAAAACCTCACCGCCTCTTTGGGAGGCTGTAGATGGTCCTTCCTCTCCTCCACTCTCACTGTTTACACCCGTGTGCCTTTGATAGAAACTCTATTTGTTTTCGGAGGCCTTGAACTTACATACCACGACCCAAGATAAATATTTTGAAGCTTCTTAGGCATAAATAATTGATTTTTGTCACACAGCAAAGCACGACATCTCCGCTTCACACAGCTTCGGCTGGGTGGGAGTACAACTGAGAGGACAATAATGTTTACCCTGGTGGTACTGCAATTAGCTGAAGAAAACAGCTGCATACATGCATCTGAGGCTGGCTTGAATTAAAGAGCGATTGTGAACAAGTAGAACTCGGGCTGTTGTTTATGTGTGGCCGGGGAGAGCGGTAAACAGAACGGGGCGAGACGGGAGAGCTGCGAATCCATTCACACACATGCCGAAGAGGGTCCAGATACGTCCGCGTCCCTGTCTGTCATCTGTCTGCGTTGTCTGTCTCTGTTTCTGCTCCTATACATCAGCTGATCACTTTCACAAATTTGTCTCTGTCCTTGCAGCTCCTCTTCGCCCTGCCCTGTCTTCCTCTCTCTGTCTGCTTCTCGTGCACCGTCTCTCTCTCTCACACACACACACACACACACGTTCATACTCACACACACACCCGCACAGAAATTCTCATTACCTCATTAGCAGAGGCAGCTCTCATTTAGCTCTTTAATGACGGTTCTAGATGAATGGGCCTAGTGCTGATCCCAGCGCTGTGACTGGATTAGTGATAATGACTGATCTATGGGATGTGTGACAGCCTCATCTCAGCACTCCCCAGGTCTCGTCCTCTACCCCGGGGCCAACCAAAGTGGGGTCCAAAGCCTCAGTCTGGCCCCTCACTCAGTTTAGGCCTTCATGAAATTTGGTTTATTTCACCGTGCTTTTCTACGTGAAAGTTGTCAGAACTAAAATTGTCTTTTTGCAGCCACATTTAAATTTTTTTACTTGTGTTTTTAATCTGCAATGCTGCGGAGTAGATTCGTACCAGAGGTTCTTTTAGATGTTGTTGCATGTAGCGACAATTTCTTATTATTAAACACTTAAACAGTAAAAGATCCTTTCGGATTTTTTCTATAAAGACACATTGATATCAAAAGGTCAAAATCCATTGGACACGGGGGTGCTGACCCATAGGGGGAATAAGCAGGGAGCTTCAAAGTCAAAGAGCCTCTTAGTGTGTTCCTAAGGACCCACATCCCGACAAAGACTCAGTCCTGTTCACACTCACCAGTCATTGTCATCACTCACAGCTGCAGAATTGTGCAACAGTAGTTTTCACAACCGTCAAATTAGGGAACAAAGTAATTGTAGCATAACGAAAACACGTGCACATTCCATGAATTGAACTTTTTTATGTTGCATTTTATTTGCGGAGAGTTTCTGAGGGGAACATGCATCTTTAGGTTCGCAACGTGACACTTTGGCTCGTTTTTAACCCCAAGTTCCCGGCTCCATCCCCTACCGTCAGTTTTCAGCTGATCCATCAGAGATGTCCGTTGGCCTCCAGCCTCTGCAGGCCCGGGGCCTCCAGTCTAAGGCCACAGGGGACAGGAATATCTGTCTGGATCACCCAGCAAGACCACTGTGACACACAGAGGGCCAGCCAGGCTTAATTCGTTAGGGTGATTATTGTGCGTTGAGACCTTACTGAGTCAGACTCTGTAACACTTAATGGTTAAATTGCTGATAATAAAGCTTTTGTCCGAAAGCTGAGGTGTTGCATTACAGCGGCATAAAGCTGAATGTGAACTGGTTATAAAGCCCAGTGTGCCAGTTAATGTTTTAGTCTTTTTAGTCATTTGGGCACATCGACAAAACAGTCTCCATGCTAATGGGTGGAGTTTAATTCTTATATATTTCCACGTGTTTCGCGTGTAGTTGCCAAAGTGCAACGGAAGTTTTTCAGAAAGCTCCTTCACACTCCACAATTTAAAACAGAAAAAATATCAACTAAGGTTGAATTGTTAAGGAGAAACATGCAGCAGTATGTTGTGAAAAATCATCATCCCAGCAGGAGGGAGCATCATGACTGGGGCTGTTTCACTGCTCCAGGGTCTGGACAACTGGTCTTTATGGAACGGAAAATAACTTCCCAAGGAATGTTGTCAAGGAATCCCACATATCAGAGAGTCCTGTAGCTGAAGCTCCGTTGAAGATGGGTGATGCAGCAGGACAAAGACCCCAAACATCTACCACAGATTGACTTTACACAAAGACAAGCTGCCGTTTGGATCAGCCCAGTCAGACCTCAGGCTCGAGCCCAATGGGGCATACTGCAGACCTTAAAAGAGCCGTTCGCATAAGACATCTCAAAAATTTGGCCGACTGGCTGATCTGCAAGTACTGGATTCGCTTTTTGGAGGTTTATTCTGCCACAGTAGGTTTAACCAGTTATTAAATCCATGGGTTCAGAGCACTTTCACTGTATAACGGGTGCGATTCATGACAATTCAAGCAATGTTGGCAAGCACTAATAAAACACTGCCTTTTCCTTTATGGGAAAGCAAAAAGCATGTTTATGCGTTCAGATTGGACGTCTTTTTGATTAACTTTGAACAAATCAGCTCACTCACTATGTGCCTCTCCAGTATTATTTAATTTCAATTACAAATGATCATTAAATCTAACATGCTTTAACGTGTTTTAATTGTTTTGCTACAAGACAGAACAGGCCTAGGTGTTTCCGAGTGTCTGTAACCACGTCTGAAGAAGTCTCGGAGAGCTAGATAATGTGATACCCCCTCCTTCCACCCCCCCACACGTTACCCCACGGTGTGTGTGCCCAAGGCAGTGGGCGCCCTGGCTCCGGTGACTAGTGGGTTTGCTCCCTTCAGCAGCACCACTCATCTCCCTCTTTAATGTCATTTAGCTGCGGGGTGGCCAGCACCTCACTCGCCCATTAATCCCATTCCAAATGCCATAACATTTCCCAAAAAGCCCCTGCTTCTTAAAGCCGATAATTAGAATGTCTATTTAAAGTTCACCGCTCTCTCTTGCCGTTATCAATTAAAAGCCGTTTAAAGGAGATCGGCGGCAATTGTCAACAAATTAAATCTCTTCCTCGCTCTTTGACGTTAACTCTAGAACGCGTAATAGAGGTCAAAAAGGCCGTCTGAAAAGAGAGCAAAATTTGAAATTCCCAAAGAGTTTTGCTGAGTTGAAGGGCTGCTGTAATTCACTTGCTGCAGATATGGGCGACTTTTCTGTCGCCATGTGATACAATTTAATAAAAGGAAAAATTTGATGCGGACAAGAGGCCAAGCGAGATTCTGAGTAACATCATCAAAGCTTGAGGCAAAAGGACACTATGTTGACCTTAGAGTACTGCAGAAAAGAGGCAGGACAACACGTTTTTCATGGGGACAAAATGGCAACAATCACAATTAAAAGCGTCCCAGCCAAATTGATGATTTGGTAATTTTTGGTGGCATTTTTGATGATGACTTTGTGATGTAACCATGTTGTCTCCTCCACAGTCATTTCTTTGTCGCATTTCTTCCCAAATTCTTAACAAAACGCATTAACTTGGAACTATGTTGTTGCATGAGTCACAGGCCACCACGACGGAACATTTGCTTTTCGTTGGAATCAACGTAAAGAAATACTCGGGCCCAGACAAAATGCATTTTTGAGTTTTTCATTTGCAGGCGTCATCTCATTACTGGCTGACAATGACACATTAGTGTCACACACAGGAAAAGGATAATTTTCCAGTGGAAGCCCAAACCTTATTGTTGGGAATGTACCATCTGGATCTCAAAGGGCTTCGCTCTCACATCTATCTTCTCTGGGATAACACAGGAGTCGGCACCAGGAGGCAAGACTGATTGGTGATGAATTATGTATACTTTTGGTAAATTGTGATATTTGTCAAACGTTGTGATGCTGCATATGACACGTTCAAATCATCAGCGTGAGCGTGCGGCAAATGATTATTTTGTAAAAATGTTATTAGATATGGATTTAACATGCAAAATTCTTACTTGTACTGTTCACTGATGATTTTTGAAACACCCAGTCTTTATTTTGCATCCTCTGCTTCGATGCAACTTTGCAGTGCATTAGCCAAAATATATTAAAATCCAACCCATTAAAGTGGTTTGGTGAATAACGTTTTGTTGGCTGTGCACATGCATGCGGAGCCCATTATGTTTGATGTCGCTCACAGGGGCACACAGTGTCCCCTTGTTCCTCCTACCTCTGACAGTGACGGGTTGAGCCTGAGGAGGTGTGCCCTCTAATAAAACATTTATATCCAGTGAAACAGCTTGTCCAGCACCAGCCACAACACAGTCTTTGACACCGGAGGTCCTTTTGAAGTTAGCCACCAAGATTTAGAGGCTTTTCTAAGGGGGGCCCATTGTTCAGCGCTCTCCTCCCCTCACACTCCCTCCCCCTGCATCAAGAAGCTCGCTGCTAAAGTCTCACAGTGGTCTGCAGCTACTTCAAAAGACGCCCCACATGAAAGGGCTCCGTTTGACCCCTGCCCGGCAAGTAGGAACTAAATTGGTAGATCGAAAAGTGGGGTAATTTGTATCAACTCAGTGAGTTACTGTGCAGACAAACAGGAAGGTCATGCCTTTATGCGCCGGCCCCATAGCAACAAGACATCAATGTAACATCAGTTCCCCAAAACACCGGCTTGCACTCTCTCAAAATGATGCATGTAAACAAGGCCCGATTGTGGAGGGACAATCGGCCTCCAATTGTGGCGCACAGGCGTGCAAAAGGAAGCAAAGTGAGGACAGGAAGTGTGTGTTGCCCTTTTTTTCCAGCGCTGGCATGGGATAACTGTCCTGCGTAGCCTGGGAGATAATGCCTGATAATGATAGACTAATGATGCTTGGACTGATTAAATTAGGCCCGAGGTCCAACGGGTCAGAGCCCTGGAGCCTACGAGTGACTCACCTTCCCCCCAGAGCTTCACGCACACACAACCTCCTGGGAAAGGCGAACATCGGTGTTTCCCCCCGGTCCCAGTTTTTACAGCTCAACCAAAATTCTCATGGCGCTAAAATCAATGTTGCCATTGTTGGGGCCAAACGGCACGTCTTGACCACAGCCAGTGCAAAGAATTCCAAGTGGCAGGGCCTGCTGGCCTGCTGGGATCTACAGATTTGATTATGAGGAGGGCCAACGTTGTTTTTCAAGCTTCGCACATAAAGAGGGGCTTGTTCGACATCGGGACAATGGGACCTCTAAGTGGCATGTGAAACTGACCCGACTATGTGCAATAATTCAAGCCTTTGATTTGACAAATGTTTTTGTGCCTTCCTCCACATCTGCAAATACCTCCACTTCTCTGGACTTGCTCCTCTCCTTTCTTTGTCTCTTCCGTTGCCAGATACTGTTCCAGCAAGAACTGGCTTACGCAAGATGTACCTCACTCAATGAAAATAGGAGAAGGAGGTGGGAGGGGGGAGATGAAAAGGGAATCGGGACTTTGGTGGAGAAAAGGCGAAACAAACTCACGGTCTTGGAGGCAAAATGTTGGGTACGCAGATAAGTTTGGCTGTTTGGCTTTTGTTGTTTGAATTAAAATAAAGGTTTCCTTCTCTGCTGTCACATTGCATTAGCAGCAGCTGCGATGGCTGCTATCAGCCCGGCTCCTGGCTGCGGCTCTGTGTGGAGTGAAGCTGACGGTGTGTGGAAACTAACACAGGCACTGTGCTGTGACCGCGTCACCTGCAATCAGGCCCAGCAGCCCGCCAGATTAATCATGACAGTAGGCAATATTTCCAACATTATTAGAAGAGAAACCTAATATTTTGGGACATCAGGGATCCCGGTGCCGGTGTCCATCAAAGTGAGAGCCTTCATTTAATGCTCCTTGGATGGGTAACCCTGGCACTTAACCCCTTTTAGATATTCCATCTCTCTCCTCTCCTACTCGGCACACATACACGCACGCAGACAGGCACACGCACAAACATATACAGACGGATGGCTTATGATGAGGCGTCCCACCCAAACAGAGCTGATGCATTTAGTCCCAACACAATATCTCCCCGCCATTATGCCGTGTTTTCACAAAGACAAACGAGAAATTGCACGCCTGTATCTGCCTGGTAAAAGCGTTCCTGCTTGCAGGGGGACTGTCCACAGGGTTGTGGGGGTCAGGCAAAACAAAATGGACCCGCCACACCTGTGTGTATGTGCGATTGTGTGCCTGTGTGTTTCACCACTTTCTATTCTTTACAGGTGTGTTCTCAGCCCATGTGTGTTTATGCACACTTGTATAAGTGTTGAAATGCATGTAAAAAAATCAAAGTTTAATGGTTTCCACAGTGTCTGAATGTTCGATTACATGAAGAAAAGAGGACAACATTTGACAGCTTTTATTCTGCCCAAAAATCCAGGTCACCTGAAACTCGTTTACAATTTTAGCGGTCGCACCGGGCCACATTGATTCTGAATCTATCATCGTTACAGCATTTTGAAGACAAATTGTACTCTTTTCCATCTCCTGAGCCGTGTAGAGGGACATTATCAACCTGCAGCTTTCAGCATTTTTTTTCAGAACAATGCAGATAAATATAAACATGAACCACGCTGTTAAGATCAAATCCACAACCATCCTGCAAGTTAAAAACTTGCTGTTATTAATTTGACAAATAAAAATGCATTAAGCATAAAAGCTAATTTCCTTTATGCAATGTGGCTTGTTGGTTGTATTTATTTCACTTTTAATTGTTTGATGAAAGTTGTTTTTTAAAATTGAGCCAACACATTCGTTTTTAGAGCGTACATATGTAAATGTATCTGTAGGGTCCGTTTCCTTTTTGTGTGTTGTGTGTGCGTGCGAGTGTGTGTGCATTGAGTTTGATTTGATGGGATTGTGTCTGACATGTAGTGTGTGCAGGTGCTGTGAATCGTAGAGACTGTAATGGTGACTCGTCCCCACACCTCTCCTCTGTTCACCCCTCAGAAGCTCCGTCGATGGACAACGTGTTTGCATATGGATTAACAAATGTGCTAATGGACACACACACACACACACACACACACACACACACACACACACACACGTGAGGTCCAAACAAAAAGTTACACGGTGTGTGTCACTGCATACAGTGATGCACATATTCTTAATGACTATTTCAGTTTTATATTGTGTATCTTTGAACTTTAGTCTCAGTTTACTTTAAACCACATAGAGTCAACATAAGTAAAACATTGTTTTATACATGGTATGAATTATTTACTGTTTTATACACTGTATTATTATTGCAGACAACTTCTTTTTATTCAAATTGTATTTTTTCATGGTTCGTGATTCTGCTTATTCAATTCCAAATAGCTTGTTTGGATTCTTTCCAACAAGTAATATTAACCAGGCAATTTGTTTTCATATTTTTATCTCATTTCATCAGCACCCTTAACCTCACAAGTAACACTCCACTCATGCATCCTGTTTATAGTCTTAATAAAATATTAAATCTGACCACTAAAACCACTAAAGTGTCCACAAAGGACTAGTTTAGAGATAAAAACAGGTGTGAATAGATGAACTGCCGAGCATGTCACCTACTAGAAATAATCAAAATTAACAACCAACTTTGGGCTATAGGCAACAATCTGTAACATACACTGCCGTGGATGACATATGCATCTTATTGATCTCCAGAATTGGTGTTGTGTGTTTGCTTGTCAAAGGGCTCAATTGGAAAATCAATGCACAGTTAGTTTGATCTTGTTCACTGACTGAGTTGAGTATGTGTTTGCAGGACAACTGACACTGTCCCCCTAAATCCCAGTGTCCTGTCAGGGGAGGAGAGGAGGGCGAGACACCGTCGTCCTGCTGGCGTGTGCCTCGGCTGTGTTCATCAGGGGGGTTGAGGCGCCTAATATGTGCACCACGGTGGTCCCCCATTTGTTTAGTGTGTACGGCTCCGACATCAATTGTAGAGCTTCATTTGTCCCGTCCAAATGTCACATGTCATTGCTAATGAGCAAAGCTTTGTAGTGGCGATGTGTGCATGTGAAGCGTGCATCTGCACATGTGAATATGAACACAGGGACTGTGTGTGTGTGTGTGTGTGTGTGTGAAAGTGGGGAGGGGTTATTTGGAAATGTAAATGAAATGTAGTAGTTTACTTTAAGACAGAACAAGTACATTATGATAATCTGGTCGTTGTCTATGTCGAAACAACCTTAGCAACAACCTTAAAAAATCCATTTTTTCCAACTTACAATAGGCAACTTAAATATGATTGAGATGCAGTTAAACTTTGGTAGCGTAGGTATGAGTAGGTGTAGTACGGTAACAGAAATAAAAACAAGTCATGCACAATGGCGTAATAAGACGACAGACCTCCTACGTCGATAATTTTCTAATTACTACAAAGCTGCATTTCCATGGGATTCAAAGGGACGAATTTCTGTGTTTACTCATAGTGAGATCAAAGACAAAGTTTGACATTTCCCCCGTCCCATAAGCTCTTAAAAGCCGTTGGGAATTTGCTTCTGGCTTCGCTCACACTAACCTTAGCGATAGTTTGCGGTATAATAATAAAAATAATAATAATAATGCTCCCGACAACAAATACCAGAATCTCCTTTTAATTTCTCCGAATTAGTGTAAATCATGCTGTGCAGATTTATTTAATATGACTGTAATTCCAGGGCATTTTGGGCTCCAGTGGATAAGAGAACAGCTCATTAGCTGTTGCTCTAAATGAATTAATTGTGTTTAGTGCTCAATGGTCCTTCATGAGAACTCGCATCACTGTAGATGCTGCATGTGCGTGATAATGACCAGTGGTCTGCTTGTTGTTGGAAACGATGACTTCAGAGCGCCACTGCGTGAGTCTCCGTCCTCCGCTGTGATCCGCCCGTGTCCCCAGGCCGCACGGACACACGCACAGACGCGACACTCTGTACTGCCACACGGGAGCATATGCACGCCAGCATTAACACCCACACGTACATATACATGTCCACACACAGGCACGCACTCATAAATCCATTAGTCAGACGGCGAAAAGCAGAGTGCAGACATTGACAAACAGAGCGGCTGAGGGGCCCACGCACCACAGCGATAACCCTGCTGCATGACTCAATTCAGGGAATATGCCCAGTCACATCAAAACATGCTTTTTGTCACCAGGCTCCAAAAAACATATTTGTCATGTTGCCCTCTGAGGGTTATGTGTTCCCCAACTCGCAGGTCCCATTCTAATTATTCCGAAACTTCAATAGTCACCATTCATCTTCTCTTATGGCAACTCATTGCCCGGAAGTGATCTAAACATGACCGCGGGAACCTATCACAGAATATTTGAAAGCAAAGCGGGGGAGTACAGGGGCATAATTCTGTGGTGAAGGGCTAATGCATTCACACCCACACAGATTGACTCATCCGCACAAAAGAAGCTGTGTTGTCTATTCTCGGCAGCTGGGCAGGATGGCGAAACTTGGAATCCTTTGTAGGCCGGAAGAGAAGTCGGGCTTTGTCAGATTTTTACAGAGTATATCTTACCATACGCCTTTGCACGGCCGGTCAGGCATTCAACATTGCAACAAGGCTAGAGAAAGTTTGCATAGATTAGCAGTGTTATTGCAAATGTTGAGCCCACTTATGTGTTAATCAGGCCTGGTCTGTTTGGATGTTTTCTCGACGCCGTCTTCTGACACCGAGGCTGTTTATCTTTGCAAACTGCACGCAGACAAACTGTGAATGAATGGGGCCTGTTAGCTACACGGGGAAGATAAATCAAAGAATTACCAGCGTCGCTCAGAGGCTGTTAAAAGAACATTGCAGTGTTGTTTCTTTTAGTCATGTGTTAAGAGTGGGACGCAGAGGCAACTGTGATTACACGTTGTTCAAAGTCGCTGGAAATGAACAGCAAGGAAATGCAAAGGGAAAAGTGTAATTAATTCCCCCCGGTTATTTGTTATTTCTGCTTTGCTGTTTAGAGAGACGAGGCGATGAGTTGATGTCTGCGCTGTAAGGCCACCCAAGCATCGCAGCCGTGTGTGATTTTTCTGATCTCCGCTTCTTCTTTTGTCAGGTTTCCCCACGTGATTTTGGAGCCTGGCTGCAGGGATTTGTGTTGAATTCAGTCACAAGAGCGTCAGCGAGGTCGGGCACTGATGTGAACTCACAACTGGGGCTGAAGCTGTTGTTGTGCACAGGGACAGTGTCTCATTAAAACACTGGGACTAAAACCCAGCACACAAGCTTTGCTGAACATATGATTAAACTGTGTAACATTGCAAAACTGCAGCTATAAACCAAAACTACACAAAATTATGGGGACAGGAGTGTCACACTGTAGTTTACATTGCAGACAAGAGATTGACATTGTTGCATAAATGTAGCTGCACCTGAAAAAAAGTATTGTCCCGTCGAATTTCAGATTTACTCATTGCAGCTGAGCTGAGACGTGAGAAGTGTCTGAACTGAGAGGAGGTCAAGGTCACGGGAGCCAAATGTTGAGCTTCCTGTACAGCTACTCTTTACAACACTGTCCCCTCTGTGCTGATACTTAGCGCCTGTAGGTCAGAAACTTTCCGTTTCCCTATTGTCTTGAACACACTAATAGACAGGGAGTATCCACGCTGCCAATCAAAATGAGGCTTTTGCCCTCGACTGGGTGGAGATTGTTGCAGTAGCACTGAAGCATCCTGTTTAGTTATTCAATTACCATAAAGGCCTGTTACCTCCAAACAAGTTTATTGAGTTATAAAAAAATCTATTTCTGCACAAAGAATCCAGAGATATGTAAAAAAAAATGAAGCCCTGCCGTTCCCGTGACCTTTGGAGTATTTTGCCCGTCTGGATTTGTATTTGAAATATTCAGCGAGTGCGGTTATTTGGGTTCACGGGAAGGCAGTTTCAAACCGGCTTGTCTAAGACAAAGAGTAGACAAGAAAGAAAGAGAGAAAAAAGAAAAGCAGAGAGTAAGCCCTCAGACAAATGGAACTGCTAATATGTCTCCATAATAGATATGTTTTCCCATGATGTTCGGCAACAATTTTTCCTCAAATTCGATTAGCTTAATCTAATACTACTCTGAACACCTAACATTTTTCATTGTCTTCTCTGTAATTTCTCCAGAGACAAAAAGGAGAGAAAAAAAAAGGTGCGGGGACTTTACGCACAGGTGTGTGTCGTCCGTGGACGGCAGGTGTCCGTGCCCACGTGTCACTGGACTCGGAGTGTGTCTTGCATGCGCGTGTCTCGGTTTTCCTCTGTGTGCACTGGGTTTTGTAAGAAACAAAACACACTGCCGCTTGTCACAATGCATTTAGTCGCTCTCATCCACTGTGAAATGTTTAGTTACTCTGTCAAACCTCTCTGGCACTGAGCCCAAGTTGCAAATTAATGTATGGCTCCTATGCACCTTGGTGATTCGTTATCCGAAGGACTGTTTAAATAAGGCATTTAGGCAACAGTGATAATCCGCCGACGCAGGCTCAGCTGTTTTTAGCTGTCGAGTGTCTCGGCCAGAAGTGTTAGAAATGCATCTGTTCATGCACAGCTGAGTTTAACCAGTCCCACACACACACACACACACACACACACACACACAGAGAAACACTCACTCGGGTAAGGAGAAGTTTGGCTTTGCTACTTTGTCAGTAATTTTGAAGACAAGAGTGTGAATTTGGGTTTAAAGCATCACATTCAGCCAGCACAGAAGCGACACACACAGACAGACAACCGTTCACACCTACTGACAATTTTGAATCACAAGTTCATGTAACATGCGTGTCTTTGGAGTGTGGGAGAAAACCAGTGTGGCCGGAGGAAACCCACTGGAAACTCCACGCAAAAAGCCGTGCAGCCAGGACCTAAACGCCAACCACTCAGCCACTGTGCTGCCTGAAAACTGAAAGTATTCATTTTAAATAGGGTGGCCAAAACATTAAAACCATCTCTTCCTATAATGTCCTCCATTACGACTTCAACACCCACCATGACCCACTCAATAATAAACAGCGATTAAAGTTGATTCCGATTCCGCCACACAAAGTGGTGCCATTTTTAGTCCTTCAACACTGTCACTTAATCTTGAGGTTTGATCACAGTTTTCGGAACCTTCGCCAACTCGGTACACAAGTCAGAGTATTTCACCGCCAGAAGCGTGTGATCCAAGTCAATAGGTGAGAAAGAAAGATGAAAAACGGAGAGCGTCTCGTCTATTCTTTTGACAGTCTCTCGACCCTCGCCCATCCAGCTGTGTGGTCAAAGTTCACAAAAAAAGACCCTAAGGTGTTTTCTGACTGATCCGGCCTGCAAACAATGAAGCCTGTGTGTCCTGTGCACCGTTGCCGTCTCGGTGTGGGTCAAAGAGCTGGCCGTCTTTGCTCCCGCTCCGGCAAACAGTTGACACATCGCGATGAGTGAAAGGTGTGCGGGGAGTGAGCGAGCCAGCAGGAGCAGCATGGTGGGACTGACGGTACGTGACAGAGAGATGAAGAGCCAGCTTTGTTTGGGTCTGGCTGTGTTGCGCCGCTGCCTAATTGAAGGATGTTTTAATGCCGTCGGAGGATGGCAGGTTGGAATAATCATAGCTATTTGTTTACGCGGCAGACACCCCGATTGACTTTTAATGGGCGCAGCCCGTGTAGTGCCTCCGAGTGCCCTAGTAAATTTGACTTCTATTACTGTGTGGAAAACCTTCGCTCATGTCTTCTGCTTTCCCTTCTTGGTTTACATGGGTTCTGCATTATTAATGAGGCTACAGGGCGGCTCGGTGGCGTGGGTTTTTGCGTGACGGCAGAGTTGATCTATGGGTCTGCTTAGTGTGGGCCCGGTTGCCAAACATTTCCGAATCTGACCTTTACGATGGCAAATACAAATATGTGTTAGAGGCAATATTGTGTAGAGGTTTACCACATCGTCATCAGCCAACGTCGGATGAAATGTTTACTTATTATTGCCCGGAAGTGATCTAAACTAAATTTATTATTATTAATATTAGACTTTTAAGAAATATTTAAGCATAGTGATGCTTTTAGTGAATTAGATTTTGAATTTGGAGTCAGATTGACTTAAATACAGTCTTGGCAATCTCAGTATTTTGAAATTTCCCTCTGAAGTCCTCTAGGCATCTTGTGCAAATTAAAAGACAATTCCATTCCATTTGGATCCTGCGTTTGTATAGTTTTGAAGACCATGCGATGGGGCTGTGTTTGCTTTGTGTGTGTATTCAAGCTGAAATAATTAGTTTGATCCTCTGAATGATTATTTATTCACTCTTCAGCCTTTGTTAGGGTGATGTTGCATGTTTTCGTGTCAGCAAAATCTTTGGAGTAAAACGTTATCGTTCCGAGGAAAAATGCCGGACCCACAATTTTATTTGAGAATTCCGAAGTACAGACCTCAGGCAATTATTAACATGCTGACTTTAAAGGGGGCACGAGTTTATTCATTGAGAGATAAGTTTTGTCTGACCTTCTCTGAGGCTGGGTCAGGGGTCACATCACTAAAGGGGATTTCAAGATGGCTGCTGCTGCTCCTGCTGGTGTCCGTCTTCACTTCAGTCTCCAGGTCAGAAACTTCCTGTTTGCTAAATGGACAACAATAGCCATCTTGTTATCCTGCATTATAACGACCTGGCACATCTTGCGAATCTTGAAGTCACTGGGGGGCAGACCCTGTAATCTACATCTGCAGCGGGGGGTCGGTTTAGCAGGAATGGAGCCTTTTTTTCTTAACATTCCTTCATTCAGATCCTAACGAAGCACTGATCAGTTGTCGATGGTAGAAAGGCAGCGGTGTTGTTATCCTCTTCAAGACGAAATACTGAATTCTGAAGCTTCTGTGTGGACAATACTACATTAGGAGTGCATTGGAAAAAAATCGAAAGGCTTAACACTGCAATTCACACTTATTTTAACATTTGAAACACTAATTTCTTATTTCTGAGCACCACAAAGCTGCAGCAGGACTACACACACACACACACACACACACACAGAGCTGGTGTTTAATTACATTAATATGCAATATCAGCCGTTAGTAGCTATTTAATTATGAATGAAGATGTAATGACACTACCATTAATATTTAATTAAAGGGCAATAAAGTGTTATTTGGCAGCATTACAAAACTAGACACTAATAAAGGAATGTCTTTAGCCAGTAATTATTGGAGACAGAAGAGCTCTGTCCCTCTTAAAATTTGATTGCCTGGAAAGGTAAATACAGAGGACACAGAAAGGTCAAAGGTGTGTATAAATGTGTGTGTCCACACTGCGTTCACATTTCCCAGGTTCTCCGTGATTAAAACACACAGAATGGCTAATGGCACTAAAGTGCAACGACCGGATCGGGCTGCGGCAAACGTGTAATCCGTCCCTCTTATCTGCTCAATGCGAAGCACAAAGCGATAGCAACCCAGCTGATACAAATAACAGGAGCAGGGGATTTGAATGGGGCGCTATAGTGATGGTAAAATCCCCCCGAATATCCTCTCATGTGTTAACCTCCAGCCAGGTCAAAAGCTTCTAACTGGGTCAACGCAGGCAGCTGATCTAGGTGCCGAGAGTTCAATACACTGCGCTGCCGTTCATTTCTGCTCGGTTTCTCACGTGGCATCATTCTCTCTTTGGTTTTTCATTTAGCTCTTTTGATATAGATTCGTGCCACAGTTTATTTGCCAAACCTCAGGAGAAGTCCAGTAGGCCGGACTCTGTCCAAAGTTTGCCCAGGCAGGAATGCGTGATGCCAGCAGGCACAACGCATTGCTTAGCAGCAGACACCCATGCAGTGACATTGAGATGCTAAAGCTGTGTCTTGTTTACTCAAGTTTGCCCCTTTTCTCCTCTCTGTAGCCACCATTTAGTCAGACAATAGGCACAATGTGGCGCTCATCTGCGAGTGGGCCGGGCTGACAAGGCGAGCAGTCAGCTGGAGCGGTCTGGTTTGCTCTGGAGTGGATGTTTACATGAGTGGGAGGAAGCATTGTTTTAACCTAGAGGGCCGTGAGACACACACAGTGTTCGAGGCAACAGAAATGCTCCAAACTGGTTATGATTCAAATGCACACATTTTTTAGTACGCCCTCAAATCTTTGAAAGTTTGGCTCGTTCGTTGGCATAAAATGCATTTACATTTAGTCATTTGGCGACTTACAAGTGAGGTACAGACAAGTCAAGGAGAAAAACATCAAAGTAAAGTGCTATCAAAGAAGCGTTTCAGTTTCATGAGATGCAAACAATACAACACACGGGTTACGAAAGTGTTCCATAAATGATGTGCATGTACTGAGGCACTGCTGGGATTTGAACCCAGGATCTCCTGTTTACAAGACAGGCGCTTTGACCAGCTAAGCCACAGCGCCTTATAACTTCACTTTCTCCTTTCTGATCAGAACCTTCACTTTGGACCAATGTTCAACTTTATTGTTGTACAGGAATTTGCTTTGTTCTGCCACACCTCCGTGAGAGTTCTGTGACAAACTCAGGTGTGCCATACAACCATCCACCTGACATTACTTTAGGGGTGGCTGTGGCTCAGGAGGTAGTGAGGGCACCCACCAATCCCAGAGTTGGGTTGTTCCCAGTGGGTCAGGACAGCATGTTTGGATGGCAGCAGCTGCCCAGTACAGATTTCATTCTTTTGGATTCTGTGCTGGCAAATCGCCTTTGTGTCCATAATTGAACCCTTTAAGGATTTAACTCCATTCCAATTGATTTATTAAGAATGTAAGGAATAATAACGTGGATTGGTAGAAAAATGAAAACAATTTGGATTTGTTTAAACTTCTATTACACTTGTAATACAAATCAGATCCTGTCATTGCATCATTCCCTTCTGCTTTGTTGCACCTCTGAGAGCTTCATCATAAACGTGCACGTCTCTGAGCCAACTTCCTACAGAGAGCAGGATTGACACGCAGGCCTCAGAGCTCCCTCGGCGTATATTAACTTCAGCTAATGAGCTGGTCAGCGTGACAAGAGGCGCCCGTGATCGATGTCCCCTCTGAATTGATGTGCTCTGCCAGGGAAGGACACTGACCCACGGAGAAATGTTGATGGAGTAGTTGCCTGGAAACTCACACTTCCTTAAAGGTTGTGAGTATCCAGTGAACACAACTATAGGCACAGGGTTACATCTGTTATCTACATCATTCACGTCTAAGATAAACGCTGTTACGTTCCTACAGACTAATAAAAATGCTGTAACTTGGATGTCATCGAGGAATATCATTTAGTGTTTCAGATAATTACAGTTGAGTAAAAAGGTTTGCAGGTGTCTACACTGATATTTCAAAAAGAGTAAAACAAATGCAGGACTAACTGAAATAGTCAAGTAGTGGATAAAAAGAAAGGAATAGTAAAATAATTTAAATTATATCAGTGCATCATCGTTGATAAAGCCTGTAGGTAATTGTAATGGTTAGTAGTACCAGTCTGTTAAATTAATTTAAAATTACAAGTGGGTGGATCTCCAGGAGCAGATCACCAACAGCAACTGGAAGACGATATTCAGAGAACCTCAAAATTAAACTGGTAAACCTTCATAAAGCTGGATTTGGATATAAAATAATTCAAAGCATTCAGGGATCCACCAGTACCAGCTGTGAAGGCCAATATCCAGGAATGGAAGAAGTGTGGAAAATAAGAAAAATAACTTATTTAAGAGCCAAAGCAAACAGAAGGGACAAAGTGGAATAAAAAGTTCACATCTTCAATTTTAATCATAGTCTGCATAAGTAAGTCTGGACTGTCTCAGGGAACAGCAGGCGTGACGTCAAGAGCAAGAAGATTAGGATTATGTGGTCCGACGAGACCAAAGTTGGTCATAATTATTTGGTCATAATTTCCACAGGTATATATGTGAGTCCACCACAGTCAAAGATGGTGGAGGCTGGTCTGTTGTTTCAGGGGTTTATGTCTGCGTCAGGCCTGGGAGGAAGAAAAAAATCTGAACATTTTAAAACAAAGCTGATGGTGAAGAACATCAGTCAAAAAGCTGAAACTGAAGAGAGAAAGGCAAAGGCAAAGTCAAAATGAGGTTATGAGCAGAAAAGTCAGCTGGAGCCAGGTAACATCGACCATTGTAGTCCACTGCTGTCAGTCACTGATATCATACGTAAAGACACAAGCCTAAATTAAAAAAATCAAATCCTATTTTTTTAGCTGATTTATATTTTATATAAGACTGTCAAAAGATATATCACTGAGACAGTACAACACTGTTTTTACTGGAAAATCAACAATACTAATAATAAACTTACAAAAACTGTCGTTAAGTGAATATATTTAGGTCAATCAATGCAAAACACTTACTGTGTAGATTAAATAGAAGGTACATAAAAAAATGATATCTGCTGAATTGGATCAAATTGGCACGAACCTGAATCGTACTGTATTATTATTATTTCAAATTTAGCTGAACTGTTTTTGAATGGAATTGTTGCCCATGTTCTGAAATATCCATCAAACCTTTTAAAGGGGAGAAATTCACACCCCTGCTTTCATTAATATTCTTCTTTAGCATTTTTGTTTTAAACTAGTTGAATATGTATTAAATATCATGCTAATGTTGAAAAAAAAACATTTTTTTTACTCTCTTTTGTTATTTCAAAACGTGGGGATGTAAAATTTTGCACTGAACTGAAAAATGCATTTTATGTAAGGATGGTAAAGATGACCTTAGTTTTAAAATAGAAGCAATATCAATATATCCTTTAAAACCCACATTGCATAATAATTTCAGCAGCAGTGCTGATTTTTCACTGTCTGTCGGCTACATACACTAAAGGGCAGAATATAGTTTTAATAGAAGATATGGCCAGTGGTTTAATTGTGTTTTCTTAGTCATGTAGTTGACAAGCAGTTTGTGTTCCTTCATATTTTTCTGATCACAAACAATGTACGGATGTCTCTGTTTTTGGACCAGTGAAGGAGACTTGGCTAAATCTGCATATAATAATCAAAAGAAAATTCCCCAGCAAAATGTATTTGCATAAGTTTATTACTCAGTGACTCTGAATAAAGATGAGCCATATTAGTAATGGGCTTCTCCTAATGCTCATTGATAAATCTTGGGATATATATCCACTTTGACATTAATGACTAAATGTTACTTCTCAGCTTTGTCGCGACGATGATCAAAAGCACTTCACTCTGCTTCCCCCGCTTCTGTTTAAAATTTCACTTCTGTCGTCCTTTTCTAACTAATATTGTGGATTAAAGATTTCTGTATGTCAGACTTAAAGAGGGCAAATTATTCAGGGCCTGGCGGAAAAAGTTTTGGCGGCACTGGAGAAGGGACAGCTCTGGACTTTGAACAGGGTCCAATGTGTCAAACATTTTTGGGGAAAAGCACGAAGGTTTCTCCTCGCTGGACCGGAATATTCAGTGATCCCAGTTACATGGCTGGGAAAGGCCGTCCCCCTTTGTGTTCATGTCTTTCTTTTCCCTCTTCGTCTGGTCTCTGTAATGCACATTAGCCAATAAAGATGAAATGTCTTAAAAATGGGGAAAAAAAAGAAAAGCCAGTGTCCCACCGACTCGTCTGCCGTCCTCGGGTCCTGTTCAGTATGCAGCGCTGACAACAACTCAATTAACCGGAAGCCCCCAGCCATCGCAGCAGCAGGCTGCCTCATAATATTTCCCATAATGTTTCATCCAATTTGGAGAGTTTGACGTTTACCCCCTGCAGGAGTGCAGGGTGAGACAATGACTGAAGGCAAGGGGGCACTGAGGTGGTGATGGTGTGTGTGCGATTCTGCGTGTGTGTGTGTGTGTGTGAGGCCGTGAAGACTGGGAATCATTGCCTAAGCCTGCAGGTGAACATGCATCAAAAGCCTCCCCTTCTTCCAACAACTCTTCCAAAACTTTGCAAGTGCAGGCACATATTTTTCAAATTCATGTGCATAAACTTAACAGTCCACAAAGAAGTAGAAAGGGTATGTATATGTGTGCGAGGGGGAGTGTGTAAAAATAATTTTTGTGGAGTATTGCACCATGCACTGCAGAGGTAATAGACTGCTGGGATAGGAGGCGTTTTTAGCACAGCACCGCTGGATAAAGACAATGTTTTAGTAGAGCCAGCAGCCATAAGATCCTCCACCCCGAAGCAAGAGTTTTCAGAAGCCATTTGAAGGCCTCCTGTCATTGGCATGACCCCGCTTTTACCTCCCAACCACCCCAGCCCCCCCCCATTCTCTCAGACTGAAGAGGACTCTGCAGCTCCTAAGTGATGGCGGAGGAGTCAACCCGGTGGAACTGATGCCCCCGATCAGGGATGGGCTGGAACAGTAAGGTGGGGGGGTTGGGGGGTATGCTGAGCTGGCACTTTCCCCAGCCCACAGAGAGAAAGAGAAGGCAGGGGGACAGAGTGAGGGAGGTAGACAGAGAGAGGAAGAAGAGGGAGGGGTCTCATTTATGATTAAAAGATAGGCCAGATAACCCTGCGAGCCTGGCCCATCACTCTCCTTTAAAATGAGCTTCTAATGGCACCTGGGGAGGAAGTGGAGGCTTGTGCGTCATTAACCAGAATCTCTGAATCCTTAACCTGGGGTAGGGTACCTCTCGCCTGGGGAAGCAAACCACCTCATCTACATCAGAGCCGTGCATAATAGTGAGGAGTGCGCCCAGTGTGAGACATCTGTGGTCAATTCATGCACATTGTTGAGTTTTCTAACTATGTATTAAGTCTAGAAAATCATAAAGTTGAAGTATTGACGTTAGAGGATGTTATGTGTGTATATGTCACCGTACAGCCGAGAACGTGTGCGCCGCTGACTGTCTGCCGTCGCCGCGTCGCTCTTCAACGTGTCATTCTTAATGAGCAGGTGATTAACGATAATGTATCTCATTAGTTATAACAGGTTTCATAATGACACAGGGTGCCACTAGAACCACCGCTGTACAGTCTGATTCAAATGTGGCCTCTCACAGCTGGCCTCGCTCCAGCTGCTGTGCTCTACCCGTCGACATTTACATTTAACATTTTCTTTACTGAAACCCAAATGAGTAAATTCATACTTAACGTAGCTTTTCACAGTTTGGAGTCTGGTCAAGTCAAGTATTAGTCACTGTCAAATTGCAATTAATGAATCAATTAATGCTGCAGGATCTATTAATTAAGCAGGAATCATTTAAATTCTCTCATTGGTTAGAAGAGCAAAGCTTGCTCAAAAACGTTTAGAAGCAAATATCTGCCTCCGCTTTTTCTATTTGAAAGCGATTGTGCTGCAGTGGTAAAATTTGATTTATTCTTTTTACATTGGTAGATAAACAACACATTCTATATTTTTTGGAAAATAATAAATCTTCAACATTATCGACTTTTAATTTAAATGTTGAACTGATTCCATTCTCTTACTGAACACCTGTCCTCACGCCTTAAAGGACAGTTCACCTTCTTTCCGTTTCCATCGGTGTCGTCCCACTGCTCCGTCCCCTGTCTGCGTAAAGGTCAGCACACCGCGGCCGTGTGCCAGCCTTTCTTACAGCCGCGATCCAGAGGAATGCTAATAGTTTGCAACCTGACCTGATGTCGCTTCGGAGCTACCCAAACAGGGCAGTCCAACCATCCTGAAACACACACCATGAATGTTTCCATCACTCATGCTGAGATATCAGTATCTTTATAGTTAGAAATTATCCATATTTTACCAGCCCTTCTCCCGTTGCCCCCATAACTCTTGCTTTGCTGTGTCTCAAGCAACATATCCGTCTTATTTTGGGGGCACACATCCACCCAGTGTCTGGGTCTGAAAGAAGATACATGGAGGTGGCTGACATGATGCCAGTGGAGGAGGCACGTTGGGCCAAACATCAATCACGATGTGCAAGACTTTCCATTTTTGACACACATTTAAACGGCTTTAGGAACCTGCTGCTCTCATCACTGCTGCATGGTTTTAGGATACTTCAGAGAAAGGTATCAACCTCTGAAACTGATCTTTGAATTGTTTTTTTAAATTATGGCTTTGTCTGATGATGTTATCTGTTCTGAATATTTATCTTTATCTGCCTTTCAAGCAAGCATGTGTGTGCTACTTCCTGTCTTATTAAACTGTGTATCTTCTTGAAATGTGCTGTTCAGCGTCACTAAAATAAAATTGTTCTTTTAGGAAGTTTGTCAAACTTAGAAATATATGTACTTGGTGCTTTACTTAGTTTACGTTTTAATATTTATGTACCCGCTGTCCAAACATGAGCAGATCCGCCCAAAGCCTGCAAAATTGACAAGGTTATCGTTTTAACTTATCAATCTTAAAATGGCCGCTTATGGGACAATTTTAAAGTCACTGAGTTTCCTTTGTTTTTGCAGGGTGCCTAAGAAGAGTTAGTATTTGCTGGAGTCTACATCATTTCCATAAGTTGACAAAGTCAAGTCAGACAACATTTATTAAAAAAGGTGATCATAAATTCAGCAGTTTTAGAGTTTTGAGTGCAGAACAGGCAAAATTTCAGAATTGGCATCAACTTGGAAGGGAAGAGAAACTATTGATGATTGTAGACGACTGTTTGTTTGTCCATGTGTGGGTCCAGGAGGCCACACTGGATCGTGTGTGTGTGTGTGTGTGTGTGTGTGTGTGTGTGTGTGTGTGTGTCTGTGTGTGCGTGTGTGTGTTGAGGGTGTTGACAGTAGGGGAAAACCCTTTTAGCACGTTCATAAAAGCAGCGTTTAACATTGTCACAACAACTGCTTAGGAAAAGCCAAGCATCCATTAAACAAGGGCAATGATGCACTACAAAGTCACAACCCCTCGCCACAGCGGCCCGCCATCGGGCCGGCGTAACTCACAGCCTGGGCTGTGTACAGGTCTTGGTACACAGCAGCATGAGAGAGTTTTTCGGAGTGATTTCCAGAGTGAAGTTATGGTGTTGATTAGCGCAGTGACAGGTGCCATGATTAAAATGGGCGATAGTAATAGTGCAGCATTCATGCATTGACAACTTTGCTCTGCATGGCTTTGTGAGTGGTGATGTATGACACCATTAGTGTAACCTCAGGGCCCTGGAGGACACTTATCTCCCTCGTCACGTCCTTCACACTTCCCATTCTCCCTCCAACAAAAGGACGCCTGCTCCCCAGTCTGCATGCTTATGAACTGTGTGTGTGTGTGTGTGTGTGTGTGTGTGTGTGTGTATAAGATTTGTCTGTGTATGTGGTAACTGTCCATCTGTGGGAGTGAATATGAATTTTGGTTAATGTGTAGCCAGTCAGTTTGTACAGCTATGTCAGATGTCAGATTTAGGCTTTATGATTATACTGTTGTCGTGTTCTATAATTTTCCTATAGAAAACTGACATGGATGTGTCAGTGCCGTATCCCATCGAGGATATTGTCAGAAATTTCTCTTCATGATAAAAAAAATTATCATATTGTGATACTGACTATTTAGCTGCGTGACCTTGTATCGCATGTGCACCTCTACATGACAGCCGCGCAGACAATTGTTGCAGTGACAACGCTGACAACTTGTTGAGTTGCAAAAGCCTGTCTAATAGAAGTGAGGACAACCTGCAGTATTTTTGCATCTGATAAGCCGTGAAAGCCGCGGATCTATTACTCCAGGCTTCCGGGAGCATGTCTCATCCGCCCTTTTTATACAGACACCCAGTCGTATTGGTATTCGGCTGGCACTTCGTCTTTTTTACACTCAACTCAAAGAAAATCAAACAAACGGAACCTATTGATTTCACACAGGTACCAGCACCCAGATATTAACCAACGCATGAAAATATGACTTAGACTTTATACATGTTAACTGTGAACTGCCCTGAGGGCCAGTGTAAAAGGACCGGCTGTCTCACCTTTATCGGACACAGCACAACTGTGTGATGTCTGTTGTCTGGGATGACCAGGAAGTCTGCCACGTTACACGAAAATGTTTTAAATATCCTTTAAATGCCTGTCTGGGATGAATAAAGTTTTGTAGGTAGTGTTAGGATTTATTACAATTAACGCAGCACTTATTGTCATAATTAACATAGTGCCTGTGCCTGCCGGTGCCCATGGTGACCTGCAAAATGTGAGATAACTGTAAACACCTCCTCGTGTCCGTGGGGCCTGTCCGTCGTGCTGCGCTGGGCAAATGTTTGCGAGAACGCCTCCACAAACATGCGCTGTCCTCGCGGGGGTCAGCCAAGGGGTGGCTGACACCTCACACACACCCACAACCACCGATACTGCAGTCATGTCAACGGAAGTGTAAGGCAACACCCAGTTTTCCTAACAAGTTGAACCCAGCCGGAGGCATCCCGAGACTCCGAACGCGTCCCCTCCCCGCATCAAAAATACACACACGCTTATTTCTGGCGGAACGCAACCCCTTAATTATTTCAGTTGGCTGAATTTGAGACGATTGGGTTCTTAAGGTTTTGCGAAGGGCAAGGAGTCAAGATACCGAGGAATAGCAAGAAAGAAACTCCGAAGGTGAGAGGATATTTAAGGGAGGGTGTAGGGTTGGATTTTAAAGGACAGACACGTACACCGACACTCGTACAAGCACACACTTGTGTACAGACTGCTGTCCCTGTCTCTCTTGAGACCCGCTCTCCTGTCCTCTAGCCGCTGCCCCGCTACTGCTGATGAGAAAAACAGACTCGAGTGCTAAGCTCTCTTTCACTGGGATTGATAACATTTGTAATTGAGGTGCTTATTATGGAGTGCCAGCTTCCTCGGACTTGGACGGTGGTTTCCAGGTTGTCTCAGCAGGCAGACGGGAGGTGGCGGGAGGTGGGGGGAGGTGGGGGGGGAGGTTGAACGTGTTAAGAGTGTGCGGCCTCCACACAGCCATTAGCAAACAAACTCGGGTGGAGAAAGATCAAATTTAGTGCCCTCTAAAGGCTGCTTCAGTGGCAGGGATGTGCCAGCTTTTTGCTGTGTTGTTTTATTAAATATCAAAAGGCATGATTATAACAGCTAATCATGGTAATATTATCTTTATATTTTAATAACTATGTTTATCAAAACATAAAAGGTTCACATTGGCATAAGCACTGTAGAGTATCTTTTTCTACAGTATTTTCAGATTTTATTTTGATTTTCTCCTCAATACCACAGGTAACATTTACGCCAAAACTATCATTAAGACAAAAAGCTAAAGTTCATCATGCCTGACAGCGACTGTACATTATCAAGAAATACTGAAAGATCCTAAATAAAGAGCTAAATGTTTTAGATTTCATTATACATATAAAAGTAATTATAATCAAAGTTGGGATCGGAATAATCTGCATTTAATTTGTTGTTAATACCACACTTGTCATTTGATCACAAACACCTATTTGTCCATCAGGATGGTTGTGTGATGAGTGAAGTAATGGAACAGCGCGGATATAATTAGAGTAATGATGCACTGACATGTAGTTAGGTGCCAAAACATGTGCAATGAAGGTGAACCATGTTTGGGGTATTAGCTCTCGATTCAAAATTTGTTTTACAAAGTTTTGCAAACTTTTAGTAAATGTGGCTTCTACTTTATGGGATTTTTTTTTTATAAATTAATGTTTTTATGCAGACGTTAGTTGACATGCAACAAATTAAAAACCATCAGCACGCTGAAACCATCAAGACATCATTTGATAATTTTCATCAAAGAAAATAGGTATAATGTCTCAGCAAGTCCCTCTCCTTCTAATAAACACTTTGCAGAACTCATCAGTGTTAGGAGTCGGGATCAATAGCGACTGAATGAGAGTAATAGCTTTCACCTTAAAACACACAAATTCCAATTAAGCTCAGTTTTCAAACAGACACTTGACATTTTGAGAGCAACTGTTGGGTGCATCAGTGGTTAAATATAAACATCCAAAGGGAATCATTGATTATTTGAGACAATTTTTAAAGTGGAGACAGAAATAATGGCTGTAGCTAAAATAAAAAAAGAGAGAGAGAGAGAGAGAGAACAGATAAATGATATCCAGCTGGTTTCATCTCTGGAAAGGCCAAGTTTCCTTCTTCCCACATTTGTGCTTTGAGAAGTATTAAAGTTTAAAAGTAAGTTGTACAAATGACCTAGAGAGATCGTGGCTCCCAAATGGCAAGTCTAAAAGGAACAACTCCGATAAATCATGGAGCGAAACTTGAGTCCGAGGCTGTTGTCAGAGATTTATTGGCAGCTGTATTTTTCTAGTGTCAACTGATGTTCCATAAGACTTAGCCAGCGTCTTACATTGCTTTCGCCCATGCTCACTCCCCACCAACACATACCCACACTATATGCTCACACACATACTCCGAACCCATCGCGCACACACACACACACACACACTGCCGCTCCATCAACAGCCGTCCAGCATTTAGATTTGAGAGCTATTCCTGCGAGACTGTTAAACATGACAGATTGAGATGAGTGGCAAAGCTCTAGTGCTAGCATTAGCCCACTTATCTTATTAGTGGGGCAGCTCGGACACACTCGATACCCCCGCGGCTACTGTTGCTGTTGGCCTCGGGCAACCCGCAGTGGCTTCAAAGGCCAGATTTGGCGTCCTGGTGGCTCCAAACGCTGGGGTTTGAATTCAGTCTGCAGCAGTTGCTGCGTGTTCCTGCTGCCGCTCTGTCCTTCCAGTGACAAGTCAATGTAAATTATGTGATGAACACATTCCCGAATAGTTTAAATAGATTAGAGAGAATAGAAGTACTTTAAATACTAGCTGTGATTCCTATCATCATAGTTATTATATATGACATTTGATTTGATGTGACCCCTGTCTGGGTGGTGGTGGGGTCTTTCTTCTTGATTTAAAACTGAAACTAGAGCTCCACAGATGTGTGCTTGGGTTAAATCTCAGCGTAGAAGAGTAGAATGTATAATTTTGATGTTACAAACATAGGGGACCAGAAGTCCAGTCATCTCCCAGGGACTGGTTCTCGGCTTTGTTGGGGGGGCGTGCTGAGCTCCAGGGAAGACTTCAGCCTCTCGCTTATGCGTTTTGTAAAGTGCTGCTACTCGAATGAGAGCTAAAATGGTCTTAAACTCACTGACAGTCAGCATTTGCTGGTGAACCCTGGTTGGGTCACTGGCCTATTTCGGGTTAGAGCACAAACAAGACCAGAGGTTGTTCCTCATGAGCATGTGTTCCAGTGTTACAGCTCACTTCTGCACGTTGGGTGGTAAAATATTTAATTATACCAATGAATGTGTCGTTGAGAATAAAAACCTTCTCAACAAATCCATCCTTGCAAAGAAAACAGCTTTAGCTATTAAAACATATCTACTTTTTTAGCGATAAAGTGAAATTAGGTTTTTAGGTCTGAGACTAACAGTATTTATGAGGAAGTAAGTGTTTAAAATAAAATATTGAAAAAAAATACAAGTAAAACCCGATGCACCAATAAACAATGTTTGCCTCTCTTTTTTTAATGAGCACTTCACAGGATTGGCATGATTGACAAGTGAGTTGTGTAGTGGTAATGATACGGTGTAAATGAGTCTCTGTCTGTTACTGTAAGTAGAAACACATGAGTCTAACCTTTAGCTGCTACCTGAAAACTGAGCTGAGGAGAGCTGCTTTGATGAGTTGAACCCCGGGCATCAGTGACACACACTAACACACACAGCTGCAACCCAGACGGAGTCGCACACAAAAAAACATTTCGTTTGCAGCCTGATGCAAAATGTCCCACGCCTGACCGCGGAGCCTCGTGGGTAACAGGAAACACTTAGATTCCTTCCTGTTGGATAGTCAGCTGCCTTCTTTGCCGTACTTCTATTTAGTATATTTGCAACGCGCACATATTTACACAATCCTCCCCATCAGCACCCACGGCTCAGAAATTGCCTACCAAGGCTCGCTGCTATTCTAAAGGCGGCATGTGAACACGTTGGGTGGGCGGCAGGCACTTCGCTGCTCACCTGCCTTTCCTCAGCACACTCCTCACTTTTATTTTCTCACACTTTCAACTCCCCCCGTCACTCTCGCTTTTAACCACTCACACACACACACACAAAGACACTTGTCACCATAAAACAGGTTGTGTTGTCAGGTTGCCTGTCACCATGCCTTTTCCTCTGTGCCATATATGAGCTCCCTCAGCTGTTCCTCACAGTTGAACCACAATTAACCCCACACACACACACACACACACACACACACACACGCATGCATGTTCATGCGCGTGCACACACATAGTTTGCATGTCGCTGTTCACTATTGGCTCACACACTGCAACCCAGTACGTGCAGCAGGAGGGTCATTGCACCATAGTTTACCTCATTGATTTTAATGTAATGCCATGTCTCGCCCTCGGGTAAGTAATATATATATTTTTTTATATTTGTTTTTACCAGGTAGTACTATCCTTAGGTTAACACTCGAGCCCATGAACTGCAAATAAACACAATAAAAATAAAAATGTCTTCATGTAATTAAAGACTAATCTTTTAAACATCAAACCCTCTCTCCTGCATGTTGTAGCCTAGCTGATAGTATATCTCATCCTAATATTTTATCATAGGGGACAGCGAGAAAAACAAATTGTGACATCAGTGTTTCCTATTATTATTTTCTGCAATGCATGAAAAGACTTTGTGTTCAGGTCAAAAATGTTCATGCCGGCTCTGAATGTCCCATTAGCTAACTTCCAACCTTCTGCACATGCTCGTATTTGAAATGCACGTTTCACCAGTAAGCGAATGGCGTCGCCGGTGCCGGTGCACTGGGACTCCGTGAGCTCGTCTGAATCCAGCCGCTCGTGCCAGTGAAAGCCGCGTGCCGTTAAACGGCCACGACGAGCGTGTATTTGTCAACGCACGCAGATTCTCACTGCTGCGAACAGCATCACTTCGTGGGCACGGCCAGATTTCGGTCCAACCAAGCGCACTGCATCATGCATCAGTCACGAGAAGCATTAAAATCCCACCAACTCACTCCATCACCATTTCCAAAGTGATCTGATGGAGATATTACCTAAATGGCTGGCAAGCTGCGGGCCGCTAACGAAATGCTAATATGTGTCAGAGCCCGGCCGAGGATTTATGGCTTGCCATCTGCTCACCAGCATACAGTACAATGTTAGCTCACAGTGTTAGCTTTGATCAAGACCTCCCTGTTCATTCCTTCCAATCACTCATCCGAGCAGGAACCAGCACCGAGTTCTTCCTCCCTTTAACCTAATCGTGTTCTCCGCTCCGCGCTGCTCATTTGAATAGTAATTCGTTTGCATGCCGGAGAGTGAATATTTCGTTTTTTAAGCGCATGTGATGGCGCAATTAAAAACCGTGTTGTTTTCCAATTCATAACGTTACTACGGCGCTGGCAAATAAACATTATCAATTCAATAATTGAGCTCCTTCCTTCTTTATATGCACAAAAACAACCCGTGTGTTGCGCGGTTCGTCTTTGAAAACGTCGTCGGAAATGTCGTCCGGGGCCGAGCTCGTCTCTGTGCTTATTGCTCAAACACTGTGTGACATTTAATAGAAGCGACATAATGAACTAACCATTTGCCGGTGATCTATATGGATCTGTGAGGGAAAATAGTGAACTTTGTAAAGAATTCCATCCAATCCATCTGTCCAAACAAGTTTATTCTAGCATTTGTCTTCCCAGAGAAACCTCCAGGCCCGGAGCGTGCCTAATGCCATTTGATGAAACAGTAAAGATTCTCCATGTCTTTTCCACAGTAAAAGGCTAATTGCTGTGCTGCGGTCAGATTTACGTCCTCCTCGTCCTCCTTTATGCGCCGTGCGTCTGTAAGCCCCTCGTGCTGCCAGTCTCCATAGGAGTGTATGTTATGATCCCGTGTCAGCGAAATCAATCCTTATCAATTTTAAAGTTCAGATTTTTATTTCATGGCTTTCAAGGGAGCGCCTCTCAAGCGAAAATGACTATTCCAGCTCTTTTTTTTTCTTCTTCCCCCACCTCTCTTCCCATCTGCGTCCATATTGATTGTCTGTGTGTGTGTGTGGCTCTCCCTGCCATTTTTTTTTTTTTTTTTTTTTGCCCCTGTGGCTGTTGTCAGCAAATGCCTGAAGACATAGCTGAGTTAAATAATGCTAACTATAGCCAGTAATCTGTCTCACTGCAGCTTCTTGGAATTACTAAGTGCTTGTCACGTCTCCACAGCATCTGGGAAGAGAGCAACAAAGGTCAAATACGGTACTACAGACTTTTGCCTTTTAATTTAATTTTAATTTTGTGTATTTTTTAATAAACAAGTCCAGTTTCTGAAACTGATCTGAAACAGGCAAGATCAAGGGATTGAAGTATTTGAATCCAGTCAGGCAGTGAAACTTTGGAAAGCTCATCTCACTCTGACCTCTATGAGGCTCAGGTGTCAGAGGAGATTCTCTGACAGAAAATACGATTCCTTAAATAAAAATGACCCGAAATTGTCTTTTAAATACCATGTTACAGAGAGAAAATGTAAAACAAAGCTGAACGTACTTTGCCCATGGTGTCTTGACCTGCTTTCAGTACAACAACAGAGAAATAGTTCCTGATAGTGCCAAGTCCAAGCATTTACTGGCAGCCTGTAAAGTTTACCCCCTCAGTTTCTTTGACTCTTTTCCTTTTACAACTTGTGTCAGGTAAACATTGAAGTGTTGGAGATTAGGCCGAGGGGCTGTTGTCCACACTGCGCGTGCGTGTTTGCGAGTGTGTGTGTGTGTGTACAGTGCGAGGGATAGCTGTGAGGCCTCCAAACAGTAAACTAATGGTTCAGCGCTAACTGCCCACTAAGTGGGTGGGACAAGGATGGCCTGACCCCGCTGGCCTTCCCACCAGTCCCCTCTAACAGCTTTGGCCTCGGGGTCAGCTCAATTTCCCCACTGCTGAGTGGTCATTACGGAGCACGGCTTTGATAAATGCTCACGGCTGCTGCAGCTCCCGCTGGCTAAGAAGAACTGCACATCTTCCAGGCGCGGAAATCTCCACTGTGCGGTCAGACAGACAGACACAAAGAAAGAACAAGAAACGGGGTAAAAGAAAAGGAAAAAAAGACAGTAAAGGAAGAGGAACGGGAACACGAGAGGAAGAATGACAACAGGAGGGTGAAAGAACAAGCCTGAAGCCCAAAACAACCTAAGCCAACGTTGGGTGGATCCACATGGTCAACGTTGCCTAGCAACACGATCATCTGAGTCTGCTCACATTTTCTCACGGAGACTGAAAAAGGCAGGCTAAAATGAGAAAGATAAAAGAGGCAGCGAGAGCCGAGAAAGGCAAACCAAAATTCAGATGAAGATTGTTCCAGACCCGAGCAGCTGCCCTGATCTCTTTCCCTCTGTCTCACTCCCACTGAGACAATGTTGATAAAAACCTCTGAATGCAATCATCTCGCTTTCTCCTCGTGCACCAAATGCTTCGGGGGGCTAGTTGATGATGCAGGGCGCTCAGGCTCGGCTGGGCTTCATTGCCTTTCTGCCACGTCGTCAGTGTGGCTTCATCTCCAAATTTTTGCTGCCAAGGTGACAACGGATGTTAATATAAAACCACATGCTTTGTGTTGTAGAATGCTCCTAAATATGCACAAATATTGAAATTCTACAGGTAAAGCACTGAACCTGTGCTATTCAGTTTTAACAAAAAAGAGAGTCAATCTGTATTAGAGGAAAACTTCAAAAGCAGAAGACGACAGTGTGGTGACTGTGTTTAAAGTAAAAGGGGCCTTGCTCGGTCACACAACCATAACTTGCTCCACACGCTCTTAACAGTATAATTAGACATAGGACAAGCCAAAAAGCAGTGACAGCATCGACTGCTCCACTGCTGCGCAAGCACTAAAACTGCTCTTTCTTCCTGTGGTATCAATATTCTGAGTCCATATAAGAAGTCTGCCCTCAAGTAAGGTCCTGAAAATGTCACTGAAAAGCCACCTTAGAAAATCTGGGTTTGTTACGAGCAAAGCTTTCAAACTTTTAAAATGTTTTAATTTAAATCAAACCTATTTTTTCTTTCTTTGTTTCAGCAGCTGTGGCTGATCTCATTTTCCATTTTGTCTCAAACTCTAAAATGTGCTTGTGTCCCATATTTGTACATACGCGTCCACCCTCACTCACTTGATGATGTGAGGGAGGGTGGGTGGTTTTTGTATGATTTCGAGTTGTCGTAGCAACCCACACAATGAGGTTGAGTTGATTACACAATCATGCAGAAACACACTAATGCAATCAATCAATAACTGAGATGCAAGATGAGTTTCTGTTTATTGTTTTGTATCATACCTGAAAAGAAAATGGAAGATTGCCCATAAACAAATGATGGGAGACAAAAAAAGATGAAAAGATCAATCCAAATATCCCAAGCAACTACATTCTCCCCTGTGTTTTTCTCAGTTACTCCCATTTCAATCTATTGATTATATTTTTTGCTCATACATATTGTAACATAACTCACATATGATCATTTCAGACAAAATAAATCCCCACATTTTGTTATTAAGGCAACCTGGTGCCGGGAGTTACTGCATTAAAAACATCCGGGCACTATTGTGGTTTGTTGTTTAGTACCCCTGTGTCCCGCTTGTCTAGCGTAATGCTAAAGCCAAACTATTATCCATTATTACCACATGGTTCTTTTTATAGAACGTGGCAGGTGTATGAATGAGTTCAAGTGATCCATGCATGCGTCTGTGCACAAGTGTGTGAATGTCTCAGAGCCCCTTGGAGATTGATGTGGTGCAGCGAGCTAAAGTAGTCTCACACCTCCCCAGCTGCTCCGTCTGAGACAGAGGCCTGCTGGTTCACTTACTGTCTGAACCTGAGCAGAGCCGTGCACGAGCTTTAAACACGACTAACTAGTAAAGCACTAAGCCTCCCTCATGGCTGTCAGTACATAAAACAATTTCCAGTTCCATAATAGATTTTCTACCAATTGTCCGACACAGCGGCGATGTGCTAATTCTTCTGCATGCGGGATATAATGCAACTATTAGCGTGATGAGTCTGGAACTGTGCCACTGCTGCACTGCACCGTCTTCGAGTACGTACACGTCTTATTTAGCCCGGCTACTTATTCAGCAGACACATTAGATAAAAAGTGTGTGCCGACTGTATGTCTCATTTCCATTCCCATACTTCCCAAGATCCCTGCATTTCACACGTTGTTAACTCGTATGTGAAGCAACGGCGTTTGTAAACCGGTGTTTATCATGTGATCGCTGAAAAAACATGGCAACCAAATCTGTCCTCACACAATAAGTCTGTAAGTTTTCATATCTGGAATCAGATAAGTCTGCATTTATGATGTGTTGTGCTACTTTTATCAACTCACTGCGATCGCTCTTGAGAAAAAATTGGCTCTCGGGAAGCATTTTAGACAAAATGTACTTAAAGAACATTTTGATAAAATCCCACATATAAACTGTTTCTACATCTGCATCCTGCACATGAGTAAATACGACCCACATGTTTGATTCAGTTAACGTGTTTTTTGTGAGATCAATAGCAGCGGCGTGTCAATTTACAGACTCAGCGAAACATAAATTAACAACTGCACAGACTCAGAAAACAAACACTCTCCGGCATGAAAGCTGAACCAAATGTACCTAAGTGCCGGATCGTCGTCTTTGAACTCGCAGAGTTGAAAGACTTTGTGGCTCAGGGGTGGTATGTTCAGTACACATGCGACATCTGTTTGTTTTGTCAGAAATGAACGGGATGCCTCGGAGAATGCGGTGGTTATTTGACGCCTCTTTTCTACGTCAACTGGCCTCTCGAACGTGTCCTGGTTCTCCCTCCGTCGCAGTCGTTCACATCAGCACCTGGTAGAAAACACTGCTTTAGACATTGTCTCACCATGCAGTTTTTATGGTTTCCTGTGTGGAGTATAGTCCACTGGGCTGTGTCATTGAATTTTGAAGTGTAAATAATTACCCCACCGAGTAAATGGGGAACGATTTTGGGAAAGAAAAATGGCTGCTGGGATTTAGCTACAAGGTCCTTAGTGAGATCAAACGCTGATTGTGTGCGGCTCACAAACATGTCAGCCGAAAGCTGTTGCATGGTTCATTTATGCATCTTGCTTTGTGCACAAGGACATACTCATTCTGAAACGGGAAAGGACACAGCAACTGTTAGAATAAAAGTTGGGAAATGCAGTGAAGATCTAGCTCAGATCAGGTGTGTCCTAATACTTAAAGTTATATATTGTACATCGTTTTTTTAAATATGCATGCTCAATGGCTTATCTAAATGGTGAGAAATGCTGTTCATAATATATATGGCACGGGGAACAGATATTTACTTCTAAGGTTTTTGGAGCGAGACTCGCCCTTGTAAATAGGTCAAACCCTGTGTGTGACACGCTGAGGCTTTAACGCAACGTCAGAATTCGACACTCTTGGTGAACTGATTTCAAATCTTAGCTCAGATCCCAAATGTTGCAGCTCAAAAATATTTGCATAAATTAAGACTATGAGCAAACTAATAACAACGAGCATATTTCTCAGATGTTGATTACAATCGTCAATATATATTTAGCATGTCATTTAAAGTAAAATAAAAAAAGACATTTATTTTTCTTTATTATAGTCACTATGATATATGGCCGAATTATTTTTTAATCAGCCAATAGGTTTAACCCCTCTGCACGTATTCATTTGTTGCATAAATAATGCCTCATCGCATACACTGCGAGTGATTGGTTGATTCTAGTTGGATAACAACTCTTGGCTTGAATGCTGGTACATTGTTGAGAAGGTAAACTATGACAGATATTAATTTTCTTGTAATCACAGCCTGTACACAACAGTCTGCCAGAGGACGCCACTATCTGTCAGTGTGTGATTGTGTGTGTGTGTGTGTTGTGTGTGTGTGTGTGTGTTTCTTGTCAGCAGGGACACGTGTGTTTGCATGTTTAGTTACTGTGTCTGAAATGAGAGAAACGGACAGACAGGGAGGGAGGGAGAGGGGAAGTCGGGCAGGGCTGCAAAGGTAACAGATTGGCTGTGAAATATTGTGGAGTCTGCCAGTTGCACCATGATGTATTGGGAATCACTCGCTCGCTAATTACCTTAAATTAACAGTAGAGTTGGGTGTGACAGCTCCCGTAACAGTTTTTTTCGGCTGCTACAGATGAATGGGTTGGAGGGTGTTGACGCCAGGACGCTGTTGACAATCGAATTCTCCTTCAAACTCTAATCAATTTCTCTCTCTCTCTGTCTCTCTGCACGTATGAGCGGGAAAGAGATCATCGACGGGCCAATGAACGTGTGACGAGGTTCACAGATTTCTGCGCCACTGAATCGGCTGCGAAATTAGTAGTTTCAAGATATCTTTATTCATAAATTATTATCTGTGTTGTTTTCAGAAGCAGTTTTTCACACGTGCGTAGCAACGCTGAACAGCTCCTTGATGCAATGTTGAGATTTCCTCAGCGGTCCGAGCTGGGTGGACCGGACATTGAACGGAGAATTACCCGGCCAGCTCCCTAGCACAAAGTCCTTGCAGCGTCCACTGAGGCCATGTGTGAGTCGAGGAGGTCACTGAGCACGCTGATGATGTTATTAACATGTGACTGGTGCAAAACGGGAATGATGCAAACATCCAAGGGTGAAGACGACAGGTCATTTACATGAAGACGCCAACAAAGATGTCTGAAACTGGAGACATGGGATCCTGAAGCTTGATTTGAGGTCCTGTGTTGAAACTACGCAGCTACGTGCGCATTTACACTCCTGTGCTGCTGCGTCTGTGTCGCCCGGCAGTTACCCCGCCAATCGGGTAATTAGTGGCGGGGTTTTCTCGACTGCTGCGGTGAGTTTTGTTGGGTGTTCTACAAACAGTAGTGACTAAAAACGAAGGGATGATGGGAGGCTGTAGCTCACTTAGTAGGACGCGTTGTGACGCAGACCACAAGCAGAGCTTTTACCTCAGTGTTGAGGTGAAGCTAACAGAAGTTGAAGAACTGAAATTACTGCAAGGCAAGAAAGAGTTAGTCTGTACAAGCACTGAGGCAGATGTTGTTGTGGTCTGCATCACTGCGACACGTACCAACATCTCCACGAAGGTGCTCAACAGTCTGCAGAGGTTGTGCAGCTGCACAGCTGTTCACCTGCAGAGAGGGAGAAGGTGATGATGCAGCGTGTTGACATTTTGGGTTCGTGCACCTTTTTTTATCGCGCACCCGCCTTTGCGTTGGTAAGTTGGAGTCTGAGTTCGATCTTTTTTGGGATGATTTTCCAAAGCAGTGCTGCCGTGGACCACTTCACCTCTGCCCCGTCTCCAACAAATCGGAACATTTTACAGCCAAACAAATGTGTGCAATGTGAGAGATACCTCCCAATATGGCGCCTCTGTCCTCGTACAGTTAACACAACGTGACGTCAATTGACATTATCTATAAAGAGTAAACAGAAGATGTTTTCCAATCAAGTAAAATCCATGAATCCATCCTCCAAAAATATTTGGAGGACGTGCAGGATGGACATGCCTGGCTCTCGCTGCTCTTGTGCACACTTCATCTATGACGTCCATGCACATGTAAAGGACGTGCATGTAAATGCACATCTATGTTGCTATGCAAACATCTTTTTCAGTCTGCCACAAGTTGTAATCTGCTTCCAGCTTCCATGTTAACAAACCCACATCACACACAGTCACACGGTACATTATCTCCAGCCCCAGCTAAAGAGAGCTCAGGGAGGATTTGTGGGTCTGTGGAAAGGACCAAGAAAAATGTTTTCTAATAAATTATTCACAATCCCACAATCCCTTTTGGGCAGAGTGTTGCATCGAGCTGCATGATGCATTACACCTTCACTGTCTCTGTCTCTCTCTCCTCCAGTCTCACCCTCCTCTTCCCTTTTCTTCATCACTCACTCACTCTTTCAATGTGCCCTTTTCCTCCCATGTCTCTCTGTTTCTTTCTCTCCCTCACTTTTTTGTATTCTGCGACGCCGGGCCTCACGCCCCCAGAGAAGGGCCCAGTTCTCGGGCAAGCTGTCGCTGATAATGGTGGCAATTAATAACATGTCATAATCCTGAAGAGAAAGCGTGTGTGCGAGATGTGTGTTTGTGCGTGCGTGTGTGTGTGTGTGAGAGAGAGAGAGAGCGAGAGAGAGGGAGAGTGAGCTATTGACTGTGAGTTTCAGTGAACACACACTTTTGGGATTGGATGTGTGAGAGGTAGGAAGATGTAGTGTATGTCCTGTGTAAGTTTAAATGTGTTAATATTTATGGGATATGCCCCAGTACATTAAAATGTGTGCTTGTGTCACTTCAAACATATCTGTTTAGGGCTAAAAAGTCCATGTGATGCAAATCAATACATCAGTTATCAGTTATTACTTGGTTTAGGTTTAGGTTAGGTCTGGATAAAGCATACGTTTGGCCAAGTAGTCATTTTTGTGGTTTGGGAGAGGGGGCTGTAAGTCAATGTGATGCCCTCTGAAGTGATGGAAACATACTGTAACTGTGTGTGTGTGTGAGTGTGTGTGTGTGTGTGTGTGTGTGTGTGAAAGCAAGCTACATGACCCAGTGAGGGAGGAAGCGACCATTTTAGCAGCTGCAAGTCTTTAGAACATCTAATGCTTAGTGGACACAGGTGTTGTACACATCGGAGGTCGCAGCTTCATACACACACACACACACACAGCGCTTCAGAGTGTCGGTTCACTGCCAAGCCACAGGCCAAGTCACACTATGCTGGTACATAGCTGAACATAGAGTTAGACTGGACAGAATGAGTTATACCTGCTTTACCTCGACTCTTCTCGCTCTACAGTGGCTGCCGAATTTATCGATCACGCACCTAATAAAACCAGCTTTGTGAAGATTATAGGTGGTGAGTTATTTAATGTGTCATTGGTACAAGAACCTAAAGGTACTGGAATATTAAACCAAAAGATACATACACATTTTGTATAACTTGTAATATAAATCTTTCTGAGATTGCTCTTCATTTATTACAGTTTTTAATAGCCGAGCAAATGGTATATTCACCAGTCAAGTCTATTTATCTGCATAACTCACAGGGACATTAGTGATTCCTTAGCATTATGCATTTTTGTGACATCTTCTACAATGCACAGTGTTAAATTGTGAAAACATAATTAGGTCTATAATGTGTGGCTTGAACAACAAAATGACGTGGAACTGTTACGTAATCTCATTACAGCGACACGCGGCTGAGCGTTTCTCGTCTATGCGTTGCTGCTCTGTCTTCGTGCAGCCGTCCGCTCCGTCCCTCCAGGTGCGTACACACTGCATGCCTGTTGTGCCTCCCCTCGCCTCAGTGCAAACTGCAGCAGACGGGTGTGACTCTGGAGACTCTTCCTCACTTAAACACTCAATTATGAACTTGTGTAGTCCCATCTGCCTAAAGTATATACACCTGCTCGCATTGAAATTACTGATGAACAGGCTATACAGGTCGTAGCATCATCATTTCCATTTTATACCTTTATTAATTCATACATATTTTCTGCATAGATATTTTCAGAGAGCATCAGCCGATCTGATGGATGTACCACGACTACATCGAACATGAAAAAACAGATTTGTGACATTCGTCATTTCCTGGCGCTGAGGCGTCTCTGCAAGCAGGGCATGTCTTTGTTGTGGTGTGATGAGACTAGAACAGGTCTGAGGGAGGACCAGGTGGGCAGGGTGTAACATTCCTTCCCCCGCCTCCACTTGTCTGCTTTGCAGCGGCTTGGCCTGCACAAATATATCCATAACCTAATGTTTGACACTAATTAAAGCCAGCGATTACTGATTTAATATTATTCTGCCCTGAGAGGAATGAACAGGTTTTCTCTGCCTGAGCAATTAAGGAGTGGTTGGTTAGCTAGTCGAGTGACAGACATTAGTTTTATAGTCTTTTCTTTAATTTAATATAACCAAACAAACCTCAGTTATTAAGTTTTAACAGTGCGATATGTAGGCTTTATTTATACATCATGAGACAAATCGATTTATCTGCTCAACAGAAAGATGCTGCCCACCTCAAAGTTCTCGCACGCTTTCTCTAGGCCTCGTGCCCTCTCACCTGTCTTACCTTGTCTTTTGGGGGCTGATACCGATGGAAACCACTCCCCTCCTCTTCATCCCGCTGCACTCCCGAGGCTTTGATTTAGTCACCCACCTGTATCGCCGCTGTAAAGCCGCTCCTGCCCCGAACAGGCAAAGTTTACAAACCGCTGGCAATTTGTACACTCCTATTAGTGGCCACGGGAGGTGCATTAGTAACTGTCAGCGCGCCCTGCCCGATGCACTGCTCTCATTTGACCCAATTCATTCCGGTGGGTGTGTCCCAGTGGCAGTGATATATACCCCCTGTGATTTTACTGATGTATAATCACTCAGCGCTCTCACAACCCACAGTTATCTTTACCTCAATAGGCTGAGGAAACAATGAGAGCGCCATACATAAGCTTTCCAATAGGTTGGGGCGAGTGGGGGGCTACTGGGGTGTGTGGGCGTGTACGGTAGGGGATACTGTACTGTGGTACGGAACAACTGTGCATGGAGCAGTCCAGCCAGCGGGGAAGATTACGGGGCCGCTGTCGACTGGTGGGGAAACAGGTGTGTGGCAGTGAACCATCGCACCACTGGTGACGACTAGGACGTTTTTACATCTTCCTGAATTTGAAGTGTGACAGCTGGAATCTACTAGTGTGAAAAGTCGAAATCCTCAGCCCAGTAAAAACAGTAAACAGACTAATGAACGTGTTGCGGGTTCTTCCTTTTCAATAATCTGTCTCCATCAATCCACTTTCTGGCTCACTTATCTGGGTCAGGGTCACGGTGGCGAGCGGACTTAGCATGTTAATTCTGATGTTCTTCTCCCCTACCACATCCTTCCCCTGGGGATCATGCATAGGCCAAGTGAGATTTGTAATGCATTGGGTGGGCTCTGAACATGTCCTACACTAAAGGATTTCATCACACTCCTTCTAAGTCACGGCAAGGATAAGCTGAATGTCAAAGGTCGTTTAAGTTTCACTCTTTTACTGCAATGACACAATCCTAAGGCTTTGAGAAATCTTTCTCCAAATTGGAGACAGTTGTAAGGGAAGATGAGGAGAGGTTGATGAAGATGAAGTTTACGACAGAGCGCGCTGACGCTGGGCTTTTGTTTCATGACATTTGGATTCCTGTTGGTTGTGGGTTGTCACTTGTACCCTTGAAAGATGTCAAGGAACCAAGTCTGCCACCACCAGGCTGTGATCCTGATCTTCTCTGGACTGCACCCAGAGCGGTTTATGTGAGAGTGAGACAGTCCAGATTACGTAGGAATGCCTCCGAATGACACAACCTCCACTGTGTGTGTAAAATGACAACTCCAGTAAATGTCAAGTGCTGACTCTGTGGGCGTTGTCTGCAGTTCATATTACTCAGACAAATCTAAAAATAAATCTGCTTATCTCAAAATTTCATTCCCTTGTTTCGTAGTTGTAATTTAAGTTGCCTACATGGCTGAAGATTTGCTTTCAAAAATGAAGTTGCGTCCAATCTGCATCTGAACAAAGCAAGTAAACATTATTTGCTTTAAACATGTTCTAGTAATACAACAAATCATGACTATTTTACTAAAGTAAACACAATATTCATATTCATATCAAACACCTTTCCCTTGTACAAATCAGACACGGGCCTCATTTAATTCTGCGAGCTGGCTGAACGGAAACGACGTGGATGTGTGAACCACAGCTGTCCCAGCGATTGTCCCAGGTTGAGATTGTTCTGCCGTGCTGCGATAAATGTTCGCCGCTGTGCATCCTCGCCGTTGTCAGACAAGTACATTCGGTTTTCCCCTACGTGGCTGAAACCCTCCGTTCATCCCTTTCGTTGCGTGTTTGTTATTCTTATGGCATGGTGGACAGCACCCGGCATGAGTAATGCGCGAGATTCATCGTAGCGCCCTTCCAACCCCAATGCAAAACCACAACCTCCGCCCCACCGAGCTGTTCCATACCAGACCCTTCATCTGTGCTGTCTCTCTATTGCTCTGCATAGCATAGCATAAATCAAACCGAGCGGGCCTGGCTCCCTCTCTCCCCTCGGCCCCCCAGAGTCGCACCCCTTCTGCTCGTGCTGCATTGTATTCATAGATTTAGTGGCATTGTAAATAGATAAACACAAGCAACATCTATCAACGCAACTCGAAGAGAGGGTCTGTAATCAGAGTGCCGGACCCGCAGCCAGTGAGGGCGATCTCCATTTACCTTGGGATAAATCCATCGGTGTGACCAGCACAGCGCCCCGGAGGGGCCTGACAAATCACCGCAGTCAGGGCGTGGGGCTACTGGGCTTTATTGGCCTGGCCTCTACGTGGTCTTCCCCTTCAGTGGAAAGGATGGGCCCTGTCAGGCACGGCCAGATTAAAAAGCATACTCGGAAAGAAATGATTTGTTATTAAAGCATGCCCCATTGTGAATCTTTAAGGGGTGAAAGGAGTGTGTATGACGGGGGTGAAGGGGGGGGAGTGGGTGCGCGTAAGGTGCTTATATCCACCTGCCTGCTTTGGTCCATCCCTCTTGCTTTCTACCTTCCTCGCTCCCTGTTATCTGTGTGCACAGTTTGTGATTATGAGATTGTTGTTATGTTTTTGAGTGACACGGGGACATTGTTTGGGTTAGAAGGCTGGGAAGTGAGAGCGAGCGACTGGAATGGTTTGGAATTCTATTTGAGGGGTGACCGGGGTCAAACAGATGATCATTCAGAGACGAGCAGAATATTTGCTGCCGTCACATTTTGCATTGGACACGCAAACTTCAGAACACGCAATGCACATGGCTGTCAGAATTAAATATAATGAGAAGAATAAAGATCAACAAGGCACAATAAATTCTCATAATATTACCAGGATGATAGAACACATTAGAACTTTGACCAGAGAGCGGTAAAATTAAACGTCCAATCAAAGCTATAATGTTAACATTGGGTTCAGTGTCCGGATGAGACCAGCAGTGAGGTCATAACTGAGCAGCTATAAATACGAACATCAACATTTTCTCAAGCTGTAGAGACAGATGCATTTATCTATGCAACAATGACGCATTAGTAATTGCAATTATTCCAACGGCACAGTCTCTACCGTCACTTTTATCGGGTAAACGGAAAAAGTTGTCATTGTTTCAAGACTTACTAGTAGCTGCAGCGTGTTTTTCACTCACTTTTCAAAGGCTACTTGTACAGATCATGAGGGAATTTGTGAGATATACGAGCTCCCGGTGCACTGACAGCATGGTTAAGAACAGAGCCGCGGCTGAGAGAAAATAAACATTATTTCTCTGTGGTTTACCTGACGTTTGACTTTGAGGGCTGAGATTTAGTGACACTTTTGCGCCAAACACTCTGTAGACACACGGCAGTAAATTATTTGAAGGTTGGGGGTATGCACAATGTTGCTGACAGAAAATATTAGGTGCTTTTTTTTTTCCTTGTGAACGTGTGTGTGTGTGTGTGTGTGTGTGTGTGAGCGTGCGACCAAGAGACAAAACAACAGAGAGAGAGAGAGGCCGTGTGAGTGTTATATTGCCTGTTGTAGCCATTTCACACCTCAACGGTGCCCTATTGAAACTCCACCAATGGACAGGATGCCTATTAAATACATTTCATTTGTGTTTGCATCGTTTCATTGAGTTAATCCTAAATATTTATTAGATGCGAGCAGTAAAAAATCTGTTCTATTGGAAAGCAAGCCAGCAAGTTTGACACTGGGGATGGAGAGAAGAAGCAAGCCTGTGTTTCCACAGTGAGCTGCACCATCTGTGCTCTGGACTTGCACAGGAATCAGCAGAGAAGATACCACGTCCCTCTGCAAAGACAAAAGCCTTAAAGCGAATAAAAACAGCTCCATGTTCATTATGACAGGAAAACACCATCAAAAAAATCATAATTCAAGGAAATCAAAATGGAGAGAGATTGAGAGAACGAAGACAGAGAAAATGGGCACGAGTGTTCGGCCTCTGCGCCCTTTCCAAGCTGGACAAACATTTGCGCGTCGAATCGAGCTGCTTGCAGATGACATTCGCGGTCGGGGTCGAGGGCAGCGATGAGAAGGAGAGACAGGGAAACTATTTGTCATTGCAGGGTTACTCGGAGGTCTAAAGGGCAAGGCCTTGTATTACTATCTGACACACACACACACGTACCTGATACTGTCTCTGCTCATTCCAGAGGCTCCCGCCCTCACATACCTACACGCACAGAGACAACACAGCTGGAGGAAGAGCTAAAGGTCACAGAGTCCTACAGATACACAAGTACACGGAAAAGCTCCTTATGCAGATGAAGACACAGATTCTGACACATACGTTATGTGATGCCTTTTGAAAGGATTTTCTGCTCAATTAAATTCCATTTTGGCAGTGATTGCAGGGTCATGTTATGATTGAGATGATGGTTTAGGTTAAGTTAAAAATGTCTAAGTTGAGCAAAGCATCCAAACATCCTCGTTTGAATAACAGCAATTGATTTTTGATTTTAGTATATGGAAAGGGAAAATATCATTAACTTACATACATGGGTCTCTGGTGTCAGCTCCTGTTTTCTGTATGTCCACCAACACTGTGTTTACATGGATAATATAATTAGGCTACAGTTGGCTTTTTATAGGAAAGCCGGCTTCTTAAGTGCCATGTAAATGGGAAAACTGCTTTCCAACATCGGTACCGGCCAAGTAGATTTCTGTCTGAGCACACATCTCTGCCATGAATACACATGACCGGGTTTCTAAGCCGCTTTCTCCGACTGTGCGTCTGCGTGACAAAAGGCGGCACAAGAACACGCAGTCGAGTAAAATGCTGAATGAACGGTGAGAACGTTTGATGCCGCCTCATTTTAAAACCAAATCTGCCCAAAGTCAGACAGAAGATGTAACTAACACAATAAGTCACTTTCCCTGCAAATTTATTAAATCAGAGAGTTCACGTTGTGGATCAGTCGCATTGTGGGGACTTTTGCTGTGACATAAACACACACACACACACACACACAAAAAGAAAAGTCAGAAAGCAGCGTTTTCTGTAACGAGACACTTAAAACTCTGTGATTCCACAATAAGTCAGCGGTGGAGGAGAAATCATGTTACTCACGTATACGCAGATTTCCAGTAATCACGTTTCTTGAGTGAATATTTGGCTGCAAAAAATATCACACTAAAGACAATAATATGTGCATAAATATCATTTTTAGGAGTCAGGGTTTCTCTTGGGTTCAAGCCAATCAGCTTTTTCTGCTGATGTGTCTATGAACAAGACACTGAGAGCCACGAGCTGTCCTGTAGCAGAGCTTGACCTCTGACCTTTTTGAAGGGTGAACATTTTTCATCAATAATTAGATTATTAGTGCTCACAGCTGAATTTCTGGATTTATGATTCTGCTTTTTCAAAGCAGTAACTTCAGTGGAGACAAAAGGAAGTAGGAGTCCAGTACCTGTATAATTAGATGCCTCCCTTTTATTAAAGGTACAATCGTTAAGATTAATTGTGTTATTCAGCCTAGTTAATATAGTTAATTAAACTTTTACTTTTTATTCAACACAGTGTCTCGTTATGTGGAGGCTACAAACAGTTAAATGCATTTTAGGTTCGATACCCTTAATTAATTAATTTATATATATATATATAAAAGTCATACTATAATAAATAAATAAAAAGCATTTTTACACGTTATTGCTTTTAGTAACTCTTCAGCATGTTTATCTTATAACTTAGCACTAAAATAAGGTTAAATATGATTGACTTGCCGAACACCCCCTTTATAAACTTTCAGCAAATCACTCTGAAGCCGAGCGTCTCCCGCTCCCTGTCTCCGTAACCTCAGCATGGACAAGTGTACCCACTCACTACTGCAATGTAAAAAGGCTCATGGAGCATGATTGAAATTTGCTTTATTGCCTTATATGCAATTCCCATTTTGTGGCCAATGCGGTTTATTTATTGTTTGGCTGAGCTGAGCTGTGCCTGCGTCGAGCTGCAAAAGTGGAGGAAAGAGAGCGACGCGGTGGAGGAGAGGATGGGAGTGGCAGACAATCTGCGGGGACTATTAACTCGATGCTCTTCCTCTCTTTTTCACTTTTCACACTGTTTTTGTTCTTTCACTTTATTTATACCTGAGATCACCTCTATTCAATCTGAAGCAGTGGAGGGTGTGTGTGCAGCCATGGAGTCACTGTTATGTTGAAATCTTATAATCGTACATGAGGACATGGCTGTTATTGCAATGTTTTAAATTCCTCCGGAATTATTTCAGTAGCAAATACATAAAAATGTTGACCCTGCATTTCAGTTAAGATCAAGTTTTTTTTTTTGACGTATTGGGTTTACTTGATGCACAAAATACACATATATAAGAAAAAACATGTGCATCCTATTTTGTTTTCTTTTGCTATTTGTTTTTGGGAACATATCTGAAAAAAGACATAATGTTATTGACATACTATTTAACGTTTGTTTTAGTTATGGTGACAAAAGAAAAAGCAGCAGATAAAAAAATAATGCGAATATAAAAGTAATTGTAGATGTAGAAATGATCTAAACACACCAGTTATTCATCAATGTGTGACAATATGTATAATAATCATATTATCGTGAAATCCAATCGGTCAAAAGGTGCTGCTCTCAGACTGACCTGCTATGAGAAGAAACGCGTTTCGTGATATAGTATAGATTATAGAAAAACATTGCAGTTTTACTTTATTAAAAAGGGGGAAGAAGTGCAGTGACGCCTTCAGCTTCATTACAGAACAGCACAGAGAGAAGAAGAGACTGACATTTCCCACTCGCCCTGTCACACTTACCTTGGGCTTATTAGCCTATAAAATCATCATATTTGGTCCCTCTGTATTTGTTTGATTACATTTTCCTCCATGCCACTGAGAATATGTGAGATGTTATGTTACACCCTATTGATTACCGGTGTTAATTAAAATTTTAATTAAAGTTTTTTATGGTCTGCATTTCACTTGTGATAATACTACGGAGAGAGGCGACCCCCGCCTTCATAAATCTTATCTTTATTTGCGGCGGCTGGCCATCAACAAATACAACTGTGTACATAAAATTTTACTAACATTGATTTTGAAAATATTAATATTACTTTAAACATTGGAGATGTATTATTCAATTTAGAACCGCAAAGCATAAAATCCCGGTGCTATAACTCAGTTAATGAACAGGAAAAGTCCATTACAAACCTATCAGCAGACGCGTCATCTGATCCACATAAGCGGCTGTGATAGAAGCAGAATCATTTACTTTGAGCTGCACAGAAGACTCCTTTAATAACGCCAGGCGCTGTATTGTGAAAGCACTGTGGGCTCAGATGAATTGCTGTTTTTTTCCTGGGCCCTACGAATACAAAGGACATTATGAAAACCAAATTTCATTTCTGCCTTGTGTATCTGTCATGTAGATCACCACGTTATCACTTAATGGCTATTATTTAACATGAAAAACACCCAGAGTCAGTTAGTGTAAGCGGATGTGAAAGGTTTAAACGCGGAAGAGGAATCGATGTGCCTTTCTTTCTTTAAATACTCGCCTCTGGTGCCCTAATGGAGCTAATTCTGACGCAGCGTAATTGGCTGATATGATGAATGAATAAACATTTACAACATCCAATTTGTTCGACAAACTGTTTCTTCAGATTCTGATGCAGCCATGTTTCCTCTCGCACTTATTACCCGTCGCAGGACCAACAATCCGTCTGCAGTTTAATTGTGTTTCTTGTGTTCGGGAAAAGAGAACGGGAGCGACATTAGAACTTCGCGTCGTTTGGTGACACGGCAACTTTTACCGCGAGGAAACGATTTAAAAAGCAGGAAATGAAATACGACAACGGAGAAGGAGAGGATGACGAACAAAAGAGATGTGGGGACAGAGACAGGGGACAGACAGACAGACAGACGAGGCTCTGTACTGGTGCATCTGTACCCAGCGGTGTGTGTTAATTAGAGGAATGTGAGGTTTAAATAAAGGCTGAGTGGCGTGGAGCTGTAGTGAACAGGGGCCTGGCCTGGCGCTGGGTAATATGCTGGAGGCCTCATGGTATTTATGACTCAGGGGGTCTTTGCTTTATCCCCGTCCTCCCCGGTGACACACAACCTCAAAACCTTACTCTTTCCTTCTGTTAGCTTCGCTGTCATAACCGTCTTTATCCTCTCCAAAGCAGTAAATACAAATGGGAAAGTTTCATTTGAGCAACAACTTTGTAACACTGTCTGTAACACTTCGTCCGAATATCACTTAATAAAATGAGAATGTCCGTAAATCCGTCACAGCCTCTTTAATCGTTTTGTCTCATGCAGGAACAAGTGAAAAAAAAAATGCTTGTTGCTTCAAGATATGTTCATTCGCTGTAAGACAAAGCGGATCAAGCTGCCGGCACATTATTAAAGGAGTAATTAAGACAGATGATTTTGCAGTTTATCCCCTCCGCCGCCCCAACGCGATGCTCTCTTCCAGGTCAGGCTGTGAAAAGATCTGGCCCCGTTGGGAACGTCTTCCCCAACGGGACAGCACCGCGAGGGCATCATTGTCCCCCTGCCACCCTCCCTCCCACACAGCCCTGACTGATGTGTCCCGCCATTGTTTTCCAGGAGGATCATTGGGATCATTGAGTGGCATGTTGTTTTAAGGGCTAAACTCCAACTGAATGGCTCCATTGTGCGAGCCGCTCTGCCCCTCGGCTGCTAACAGCCCCGGGGGCAGAGCCAAACAAGATGGACTCATTTACAGGCTCTGCGAGAGGCTCAGCGGTGTCGGGCCGTAACGAGGCCCTGAGTTACTCAGTGACAGGACGTCTTCAGTTCAAAATTCCTCTCTTAGGTCTGAGCCCAAGGCCTGTTTTCACAGTAATAACTTTTTCCTCCCTTCAAGTGATAATACTCCTAAAATGATTTTATTGTTTGTTTGCTTTAGTGAAAGCCGGTGATGATGAACTACGATTTACAGTAATCAAGTCACAACGAGTGTGTGGCTGTAATTTGTTGTTGTCACAACAAGCAGGGGCACGCGGATCTACTCAGACTAACACATTCAAGTGTTGCAGCTGGAACACTTTGTATTAATATGGTAGAATATATAATAGGTACATAAAGCAAACACTTGTATTAAACATGATTTTCCATCCACTAGTTAAAATGCATAGTTCTAATTTGCACTCCAAAAATGGAAGGAATTTTTTATTAAGGAATCATTTCTCACTTCCCCGAGATGTAAAAGTCGCTAAAAACAGAAATTTATTCAAAAAGAGTAGACACGTGCAGCCAATGCCTAAACACAAAGCTTTTTTAAAAACTAAATTAGTAAAATGAACATTATGTGCAGTAACACCGAAGTGCAATGATGGAAAATCAAATGGACACTTTGATCCGCCTGGTACACGGTGCAAATTCAACAGATGTATTGAAATACACACACACACACACTGGGACACTTTTTATCATACACAAAAATGCACACACTCTCATACATAAGGACACATGTCATAAATTCTCCCTCACACACACACACACACTTTACACGAACTGTGTCTGATCAGCATTTCTTCCAGAGGTGAGTATTGACAGCTTTTGTTATTCATAGCGTATTCAAGCTATTATATTTTCTCCTCTGCTGCCATAATGTTGCCAGTGTTGCGGAACACATTGGTAGCTATCATTTGCCAGCTCTTTTTAAAAAACGTCTTCAGGCGTGACATTATTACCCATGAGCCATAAGGAGCCTATTCAATGACCAAACAGGGCTGGTTGTTCCTTTTATGGCTGCCACGCACTCGGTGAGCGCCAGGGTTCAAAAGGGCACGGCCCCCGCGCCCTCGCAATGCGCAGACGCCATCTTTTTATACCTCTTTTAATCGAAACGCCGTGTACTACATCACAGTTATGCTTTGGGCAAATTAAGGTCACTATATTGATTTCATATTTGTCATTATACGGCGGCCACTCGTATGCTCACAAATCGTCCCGTTTGATTCATCCCTGTGGACGCGTACCCCCCCCCCCGTCCTACAGTTTATCATCCTTCATAGAGCCATATTTGTGCAGGAAAGTGCACTGCATCTTCTTTTGTTTTTTGGTGTGGCAGAGCTTTCTTGGCTCGTGCCGGAGTCACTTTTCAGGGCTTGGTTCCTCCCAGGAGTCACCTAGTGCTATAAAGGCATCCAGTCACACAAGTGCTTTAAACATAGATTTGTTGTCCGGCATTTGTCAAAGGTCAACAGCAAACAAGCCCTGCAGAGGCCATTTAACTCTGCCGCCGAACACGTTCCCCTTCTCACGCACCGATGTGTGATTAGGAAACATCTCCGACTGCTCTCGGCCACTTAGCTGAGCTTAGGAACAGGTGATTCATAACTGGGATAAAGGTCACGTCAAGCGACATGTTAGTATTTCACTTAAACTTTGATTAAAGATTTTTGGAAAAGATGGGAAAACGACTTAATATCTGTGTGGTCCTCCCTCTTCTACCTCCGCGCCCAGGGTTCTATATTTCCTGCAGAAATCAATAAGGTGGCAACTGAAGAAACTATTGCCGCGCTCTCTGCGGGTGCAGCGCTCATTCATTCATCCTCAGCCTCGCTAATGGATCATGGGAGCTCGCAGGTGCATACAAAAACAGACAGAGCTCCTTTTTCTCTCCCCGCTTCTCCTTCACAGGGTTTCCATAACAAATACATATCATAAAAGCCAGTTTACATTGTTTTAAGCGGAACACATCGGCCTAACTGTTTGAGGAAAATAGAACATTGGAAAAAACTATAGTTGTATAGTGTTACTCCATTTGTCCTGAGTATAATTCATTTGCCAACAAACAACAATGATCTTTGTTCGCCGCTTTCAAGTGTATTTCAAGTTTATAAAATCTCCTGTTGCTTGTGGTGATTAAAATACTGCGGGAAGCCCCCTGGCAGGAGATCCAGCACAAAGATGGCAGCTTGCAGTGGAATCACTTAATCGTGTCTCTGCAGAACTGAGAAGGATTCGTTGTTTCACAGGATTTACTACTGAGCAGCAAAATAAATTGAATCCCTATTAAGATATTTTAGTGCATTTGTTTTTTGCGCTCTCAGTCCCACAGTGGAGCCTGCCGTTTGCAAGCCGGTGATATACGTCGCCGTTTAGTGGACTCCTCTAAGGAGGCACTCAAAGGTCCTTAAGAGCAGCTGCCTGTCAGCACAGGCAGGAAAACACACGCAGTCGCTCGCACACACACACTTGCGCTCCTTTAGCAGCTGTACATTGTTTTTTCACACACACACATGCACACACACTGCATCGAAATATTGCACCGCTTTGAGAAATTATTATTATTATTATTATTATGCATGTACCGCACACGCAAGTTCTCACGTTTATTATGTTGCAGTCGACATGCAGAAGTCAAACGCCTGAGGCTTGGATAGGCTAAATAGACCCTGTGGCCCTCTCTGGATTAATAGAGCAATAGAAAAAAAAGGGGTGGTGGGGGGGGGGTGGGGGGGTTAACCCTGATAGTCACTCTTTCTTTTTCGCTTTCCCTCTCGCTGCAGCTACTGTAGTTTCAGTGGTGAAGTGTTACAGCCCCGTGTTGATTAGCTGTAATATGACTGTAACTGTACACACACTCAGGGGAGTTGAGCGCCAGCCACAATTACAGCTGACCCCAGTGTAATGGGAAACAAATTTGTGGGAATATTGCCGGCCATCCGTCTTTATTTACACGCCGTAATGAGGTAGCATGTTTAAATACTGCGAGCCAATTCGGGAGGAAGGCGTAAATAGACGGTCATCAGGAAGACAGAGAGTCCGACAGCGAGGTTTATGGACAGACGGGTCAGAAAGACAATTAGCAAGGCAGACAAGAAAATAGGAGGGAAAACCGAGATAGGGAAGAGATAAATAAGATAGATAAACATCACGCAGGCACGTGTGAATGATTTCAGTCCAGACAAACACAGAACAACACGCAGTAAAGTCAGTCCCACACATTGTCAGCAGCAGAAATACAATTTATTACACCACAAATTTCTCTTGTTTGGTTTGATTAAAACTTGCTTACATTTTGTGCAGAGTTCTACCAAACCAGGGTATAATATAAAATTAATATATATAGAATTTAATGTAGAATATGATGTGTTTTCCTAGCCTCCTGCATTTGTTTCTATTTTCACACTATACAGTTTCCCTCTTAGAGAGTTAATTTTACATATTTCAGTCATTGTTTGATAATTCCGTCCACAAAAGTCTGCTGTGTTTGTCGATTTTCCCGTTTTTGGGTAAATTTTCACATATGTTCCGTCAATCTGATGGGAGTGAAAACGATTACAGATGCAAATATAAACAAAATGTGCTTTCCAGGTAAATACTCAACTAAAATCTACTATGCATTGTATAATCTGAGCATCATTTTCATTTCATTTGTTAGATATTGCTCTGTACTTTCACATACTGAGCTAAAAACAAGGCCATAAAGTATCACATATGAATAAATACGAAACCTGTAAAACGTACACATTTAGCCTAATTTTTTTAAATATTGTAAATTCAAATCGCTTCTAGCACCAAACCCACCAAGCACCCAGGAATGTAATGCTCCTCATAAACATAAAGCCCTTTGTGAGTATGTGCCTGTAAATATATATCCTTCCCTCTCTTCATGCCCCACTGCTTTCTGAATAAGCGTCACTAAAGCAGCATTCAGGGGAACATGTTCCTGTCAAAGATGCTAAACCATGCAAGTCGGCGCTCGGGTTCCCTGCATGAGTCCCTCTAAATGAGATATCCGTGGGGATAATAGGACGGCCTGCTTGCAAGCTAGCGCTCCGTGTGGCTCTTTTCATGCCAATTAGACTCTGTGATATAGTCACAGCAGATGCACCGGCAGCTCCGGGACACTCCTCTGATCGTCGGCCTGGCCGCGCAACATCCGGGGGGAGGAAAGCGTTCTTTGCACAGTCAACAAATATTTTCGGTTGTTAGCATGTGATGCTTTAGGTTCATTAAGGAAAGCGAACACATCAAAATACGTGAATTTAGGAAGGAACAGCTCTTGTGTTATTCAAGCTGAAGGTTGAGCGTTTTTTCATGGCAGATGCAGGCCTTGCATCTCTGCCCTTCCATCTCTTTAGCTCCCTCTGCTGTCTCCCCTACCTGCCCTCTAGGTGTTTGATGTGTCACTGAGAACATTAACCCGCAGACAAAAAAGAAAATGGCCTGTAATGGCCCTAATGAAGTGTGACAAGAGCACAGAGCCTACCCCGCTGGCACAAGGGGCCCCCAAAATTGGATTAGTGATTAACCATGTTGTCCCGCATTGAGTCAAATGGCTGCGGCGACACAAAAGCGCTCGGCGCCTAGTCTGCTGGCCCGCCCTGCTGGGGAGGGA